>CAWUFW010011302.1:0-625460 GCA_963921515.1 Calotriton arnoldi
AAGCCCATTGTCAATGGGTGCGCACCGATCGGTCCATTGCGGTACAACGCGCACAGGGGTACAACGCTGCACCCGCACACATTGAATGCAATGGGCCGGCCGGAGGCACCGATCGGTCCATTGCGGTACAACGCGCACAGGGGTACAACGCGGCACCGCACATTGAATGCAATGGGCCGGCCGGAGGCACCGATCGGTCCATTGCGGTACAACGCGCACAGAGGTACAACGCGTACCCGCACACATTGAATGCAATGGGCCGGCCGGAGGCACCGATCGGTCCATTGCGGTACAACGCGCACAGGGGTACAACGCGTGCCGCACACATTGAATGCAATGGGCTGGCCGGAGGCACCGATCGGTCCATTGCAGTTCAACGCGCACAGGGGTACAACGCGTACCCGCACACATTGAATGCAATGGGCCGGCCGGAGGCACCGATCGGTCCATTGCAGTTCACCGCGCACAAGGGTACAACGCTGTACCCGCACACATTGAATGCAATGGGCCGGCCGGAGGCACCGATCGGTCCATTGCAGTACAACGCGCACAGGGGTACAACGCATACCCGCACATTGAATGCAATGGGCCGGCCGGAGGCACCGATCGGTCCATTGCAGTTCAACGCGCACAGGGGTACAACGCGTACCACACACATTGAATGCAATGGGCCGGCCGGAGGCACCGATCGGTCCATTGCAGTTCAACGCGCACAGGGGTACAACGTGTACCCGCACACATTGAATGCAATGGGCCGGCCGGAGGCACCGATCGGTCCATTGCAGTACAACGCGCACAGGGGTACAACACGTACCCGCACACATTGAATGCAATGGGCCGGCCGGAGGCACCGATCGGTCCATTGCAGTTCAACGCGCACAGGGGTACAACGCGTACCGCGCACATTGAATGCAATGGGCCGGCCGGAGGCACCGATCGGTCCATTGCAGTACAACGCATCACTGTACATGTGACTGGCATATGTCAGCATGCCTGTCTCAGATGGACATATGACAGCCACAGATAGCTCCCAGGGAGTGAGGGGCACACCTACATCACGACAGCCTGTCCAAACTTAATCATAAGGCATGTAAGGCTGCATTTCCTATTGTGTGTATGTTGGTGTACATGTTGTCCTGTGGGTGTCACCTGTGGGCAGCCACCCCCAGGCTGTGCACGTGTTCATGGGGACAGGATCCTGGGTCTTACGTGTACATGACCACTGTGATGTGCAACTGTTCATATCTGTGCATGTGCCATGGTCACATTTCACGGTGGTGTATGTGTATGTCATGTCAGATACCCCGTGAGTCCCATGTGGGACGGTATGTTTGAGCCAGGGTGTCCCAGTGGCACAATAGTGATGGTTCTCCACAGTCTTTGTGCATGTAGTGTTTACAATGTCTCTGATTTCATGTGCACAATGGGAGACAGTCTCCACATCCACGTTGTGTGTGCATGGACTCTGATGTTGTGCGTGTGTGTGTCACAGACGTCCATGTCTGTTCTGCCGTGGCAAGTGGAGCCACTACCTGTGGGGGTCATGGTTGTTTTGCTGTGGTGTATACATGATACGCCATGTAATGCCAGTGTCCATGTGGCATTACAGGGTCCCTGGGAATGTACCTGTCGTTGAGCTGTGGTGCCTGAGGCACATCTGTCCTCACATGTCACTGTGGGGGGTGATTGTGACACGGCAGCAGGAGATGGGAACTGTGACACGGCCTCATGATATCCAATGGGCCAACCTGGGACTAATTGATGCCACCTGTTGGACCGTGTTGACAGATGTTGGCCATGTATGTACCATACATGTCCTTCCGGTACTGCACACTTCATGTAGTTGTGCCTCATAATGATGTATGTTGGGATCTTGAGTGTGTTCAATGCCGCATATGTGGGGTGACTGACAATCTTGCTTACTTCTCCTCTGTACTGCAGGACTCCTGCTGTCCATCGACCATTCCCAGACCTGGCAACGATGGTGGAACGGGACAGCATCCGACGGTACCGCTTCACCAGGCAGCTGATTGAGGATTTGGCAGTGCAGTTGTCCCCACATTTGCAGCCTGGCCGGCCGTATCCTACAGCGCTGACCCCCAAGGTGAAGGTGATGGCAGCCCTACACTTCTTTGCCACTGGTACCTTCCAACATACTGTGGCGACTGCTGGTGGGATGTCACAGACCATGTTGAGCCGTGTGCTCCGCGATGTTTTGGCGGCAATGTTGCTCTTCCTGAACCGGTACATCTATTTCCCTAGACTGCGACGACTCACTGACGTGAAGAGTGACTTTTATGCCCTGGGGAGGATGCCGCATGTCATTGGCTCCATTGATGGGACACATGTGGCTTTGGTACCACCACGGGCCCAGGAGCAGGCCTACAGGAACCGCAAGCACTACCACTCGGTCAATGCACTGGTGGTGTGTCTTGCAGACATGACCATCACACACGTGTGTGCCCGTTTCCCTGGTTCAGCACACGATGCCTTTGTGATGAGGAGTAGTCGCATCCCCAGGATGATGGCACAGATGCAGAACCAGCGTGCCTGGCTTGTCGGTGTGTACTGACTTTGTGCCATTGTGTGTGATCTGATCTGTAGTATTCCGCCCACTTTTCCAAGTCAGCTAATGTGCACTTGTCTGTCCGTAGGTGACTCGGGATACCCCAACATGACGTGGTTGCTGACACCCCTCAGGAACCCTGTGACACCAGCCCAGATGCGCTACAATGAGGCACATGGTCGGACCAGGAGAGTGATTGAGCAGACCTTTGGTCTCCTGAAGAGCCGCTTCCGCTGCCTGGACAAGACCGGAGGGTCCCTCCCATATGCCCCTGCGAAAGTGTGCAAGATTATCATCGTCTGCTGCATGCTCCACAACCTGGCAGTGCAGAAGGAGTTGCCTCTCATCCAGGATGACAATGACCAACATCCGCCACCTGTGGAGGATCCTGGCCTGGAACACGATGCCAGTGACGATGATGATGATGATGATGATGGTGATGTCCGCACACAGCTCATCACCAACTTCTTTATCTGAATGTGAGTATCCTGAGGTGTCATGTCAATGATGTGAGTTGGCATGATGTGTGGGTGGTGCTCTGGTGCTGTTGGAGTGTGTCCATGGTCTACTTGACTGGATGTGTGTTGCGATGTGTGGTGACAGGTGGGCTGTACTCCCCAACAGTGTTGACATGCTAACTTGGTTCTGGGTGGGTATCTTGTAACATGTATTGTGCATGAGTTTTGCTGTTCTGTCCTGTACTCCATTGCTTTTGACTGTGTGTCATTTCTGTCCTTCACAGGGTACTTTCAGATTCGTTTGGTCAACTGTGTCCACCGACGACTTGATTGCACATCCAGGCTGGTAGCTGTTGTGTCCCTACAGGTGATGTGCGCCACACCCATGGACTTCCTTCCGTCTACAGTTGTTGACTGTGTGCCCGCTGCCAGGTGGGATTACCTTGCATCTGTAGTGGTTACGGCATGTTGCAACTGTGTAATAAACCTGTGCTTCACTTTGTGATGTGCGTTGTCTGTGGTCACACATTTGAGTGCCATTTGCTTTCTGCACCTGTGGGCTACTTGACTACAACTGGGAATGGGTGTGGTGTCTGTGCATTGCACCGTCTTCCCTGGCAACATCAGTGTAGGCAATGAGTCAGATGGCCTAGGTGTGTATGTGTTGTGTAGCCCTGGTGGTGTGTCTCCCTCATGTGTGTCACGTTGCCTGTACTCACATGCCTGTGTTGTCCTTGCTGTTGCAGTTCGCATACACAGTGTAATTTTGCAGTTCATCATCCCCATAACAGCACCCACGTTGGAATCACGACAGAGGCAAGTATGGTGTATTAGTGTGTTTATTGTGATACATTTGTGTTAATAGTGCATAGGATGGGTAGTGCTGTACATGAATCTTGCAATCCCAAGTTCCTAGGTGAATTGAAAGTCCTGGTAGACAGGATCCCCAGTATCGGGGCCACAGTTGTCTGACACATTGGTCCAACTTGTACTCCCCATGCAATGTGTGGGAGTAGTGTTGCCGTCAACAGGGTGAACAGTCTGTGCACAAAGGCGAACATCCAGAACAGGTTCAGGCTTCCTGGGAGTTGCGCTTGGCCATCGGCCTCTCACTTTTCCCTCCTCGGACGACCCCTCTTCTTGGGGGGCCCCTCAAGTACAGGCTGCTGCGGTGCAGGGGACTCTCCGCCAGAGTCCTCCTCCCTCCCTGTGGCAGTTGCAGTTTGTTCGGCACCAGATGTTGTTGGCACACAGGGAGGTGTGGACTGGTTGCTGTTCATCTGGTGGAGGCATTGTAAAATGTCCCTGTGCACCGCCGTCATCTCATGCAGTGCATCCCACTTGGACTCCACGCGGGACATGTGTGAGTCCACACGGGACATGTGTGACTCCATGTGGGACATGTGGGAGTCCAAGCGGGCATGATGGGCAGCCTGCTGCTGTTTCATGTCTCTGAGGAGCCCCACTACCTGGCTGAGGTCTCCGGTGCTGGACTGGTACGCATCAGCTATGCATACCAGTTGTGGGTCATCATGCACACCAGCAACGTCTGCAAGCAGCGACCTCTGTCTCCCACCCCTCCCACCACCCCTGCTGACATGTGCAGTGTGTGCAGCGGCACGCACAGATAACCCTGGTCCACCTTGGGGGTTGGTGGTGGTGGTGGTGTCCATGGCCCCAGGTTGGTCCAGGGTCCCTGTGCTGGTGTTGCTCCTTGTTCTGTCCATGTCGGCAGGGATGGTATTCGTGGTGACAGTCGTTGGAGGGGTGGGTGCAGGGGGTGCCGCTGGTGGTCCTGCTGGTGCTGCAGCTGGTGCTGCAGCTGGTGGTCCTGCTGGTGCTGCATGTTGACTTGCACCGGATGTGCCAGGTTGTTCTTCATCGTCCGAGGAGGACAGAGGCTATACGACGCCAGTGAGCTCGGCATCCTCTTGAGCCTGGGACTGGGACTCCTCAGCGTCTGCTGCTGTGTCCCCATCATCACCTGTTTTTGGGAGACACAAACAATGTATGTTATGTTTCTGCAGGCATCAATGGTTGACACACATGACAGTTGTGACTGTGCCTCTGGGTGCGGGCCTGTACATTGCATTGTCCTAAGTCGTCACAGTCAGGGGTTGATATTGGTGTGGCACATTGTCCTGCATTATTTGGGCATTTCTATGTATTTTCTGGGGTGTGAACATGGTCTGCATTGGTTGTGTTTGGTTGACAGCCGGCCCTCCTTCCCACCCACCCTGCCAGTCAGTTATCCCACCATGGAACGTGCTTGCGTTGCAGGGAGTGTAAGTTGTCTCTCAGGATGTCACTCAGTGGTGTCCTGCTGTTTGTTGGTGCACAGTTGCCGGCAGGGCCTTGTGCTCCCCACAGCAGTAGCCAGTGTCAGCCATCTTGTGAGTCCTTCTCCACTTCCTGTGATGTGAGCATGGTTCAGGGTGGTGTTGATGGGACAGTTGTGGGGGTGACCAATATCAGTGACTACGACTCCCATCATGCTATTGCCTCCACCCCCTTCCCAGCATGCCCATGCTTCCTTCCTTTTGACTCTGCTTCCCTGTGGGGTGGGCTGGCTGTGCTGACAGGATGGCTGGGAGTGTTGTCCTGGCAGTTGTTTGGCTACAAGTCCCAAGAGTGTCCCTGTGCTTCACACAACATAACCCAGGGTGGTGGTTCTTTGTGGGATCTTGTGTTAGGATGGGGGGCATTGCATTCTACCAGGTGGGTTCTGTGGAGTTTGTGTTGGGGGTGTGTGAGGGAGGTGCTTGTGACTATGGTCAGTGCTGCAAGTCCCCCTTCCCACCCAGCTAGCCAGATATCCCACCATGGAAAGTGCTTGCATTGCAGGGAGTGTAAGTTGTCTCTCAGGATGTCAGTCAGTGGTGTCCTGCTGTTTGTTGGTGCACAGTTGCCAGCAGGGCCTTGTGCTCCCCACAGCAGTAGCCAGTGTCAGCCATCTTGTGAGTCCTTCTCCACTTCCTGTGATGTGAGCATGGTTCAGGGTGGTGTTGATGGGACAGTTGTGGGGGTGAGCTATGTCTGTGACTACGACTCCCATCATGCCATTGCCTCCACCCCACTTCCCAGCATTCCCATACTTACTTGCTTTTGTGTGGAGTTCAGTGTGTGTGGGTGTGAGAGCAATGGCTGACAGTGGTGTCCTGCTGTTGGTTGGTGTGCAGTACCCAGCATGCCCTTGTGCTCCCCACGACACAGCAACAGTGTCAGACATCTTTGATGGGCCTTTCCACTCTCTGTGGGATGTGCATGCGTGAGTGTGAGCTTGCTGGACCATGTGGTGGGGGATGTAGAGCTGTGACTACGACTCCCATCATGCTATTGCCTCCTCCCCCTTCCCAGCATGCCCATGCTTCCTTCCTTTTGACTCTGCTTCCCTGTGGGGTGGGCTGGCTGTGCTGACAGGATGGCTGGGAATGTTGTCCTGGCAGTTGTTTGGCTACAAGTCCCAAGAGTGTCCCTGTGCTTCACACAACATAACCCAGGGTGGTGGTTCTTTGTGGGATCTTGTGTTAGGATGGGGGCATTGCATTCTACCAGGTGGGTTCTGTGGAGTTTGTGTTGGGGGGTGTGTGAGGGGAGGTGCTTGTGACTATGGTCAGTGCTGCAAGTCCCCCTTCCCACCCAGCTAGCCAGATATCCCACCATGGAACGTGCTTGCATTGCAGGGAGTGTAAGTTGTCTCTCAGGATGTCAGTCAGTGGTGTCCTGCTGTTTGTTGGTGCACAGTTGCCAGCAGGGCCTTGTGCTCCCCACAGCAGTAGCCAGTGTCAGCCATCTTGTGAGTCCTTCTCCACTTCCTGTGATGTGAGCATGGTTCAGGGTGGTGTTGATGGGACAGTTGTGGGGGTGAGCTATGTCTGTGACTACGACTCCCATCATGCCATTGCCTCCACCCCACTTCCCAGCATTCCCATACTTACTTGCTTTTGTGTGGAGTTCAGTGTGTGTGGGTGTGTGAGCAATGGCAAGATGGCTGACAGTGGTGTCCTGCTGTTGGTTGGTGTGCAGTACCCAGCATGCCCTTGTGCTCCCCACGACACAGCAACAGTGTCAGACATCTTTGATGGGCCTTTCCACTCTCTGTGGGATGTGCATGCATGAGTGTGAGCTTGCTGGGCCATGTGGTGGGGGATGTAGAGCTGTGACTACGACTCCCATCATGCTATTGCCTCCTCCCCCTTCCCAGCATGCCCATGCTTCCTTCCTTTTGACTCTGCTTCCCTGTGGGGTGGGCTGGCTGTGCTGACAGGATGGCTGGGAGTGTTGTCCTGGCAGTTGTTTGGCTAAAAGTCCCAAGAGTGTCCCTGTGCTTCACACAACATAACCCAGGGTGGTGGTTCTTTGTGGGATCTTGTGTTAGGATGGGGGCATTGCATTCTACCAGGTGGGTTCTGTGGAGTTTGTGTTGGGGGTGTGTGAGGGGAGGTGCTTGTGACTATGGTCAGTGCTGCAAGTCCCCCTTCCCACCCAGCTAGCCAGATATCCCACCATGGAACGTGCTTGCATTGCAGGGAGTGTAAGTTGTCTCTCAGGATGTCAGTCAGTGGTGTCCTGCTGTTTGTTGGTGCACAGTTGCCGGCAGGGCCTTGTGCTCCCCACAGCAGTAGCCAGTGTCAGCCATCTTGTGAGTCCTTCTCCACTTCCTGTGATGTGAGCATGGTTCATGGTGGTGTTGATGGGACAGTTGTGGGGGGCAATATGTGTGACTGCAACTCCCATGATGCTATTGGCTACACTGACTTGGCCAGCATACACAGAATTCCTTCCTTTGAGTGGTCTTCACTGTGTGTTGGTGTTGTTGTGGTGGCTACATGTCTGGATGTGTTTGTTAGTTCTATTTGTGCCACTGCTTAGCTGTAGTTGTAGTTGTGTTTGTACATGTGTTGGCACAGTTGGATGTGACTTTTTTGATGGCATGTGTTGTGTTTATCTGACTGACATACACATTTTGGGATGATTCTGTTCTGGTTGCTGTGTAATTGCTATGAGTGCATGGTTTGACTCTCCCTTGACAGTGATGTGTGTGTTTTGTGGCAGTATATTGTGTACATTTGTTGTGTACTCACCAGGCTCTGGGATGTCCTCTAGTCCATATACGCTCACTGGCGGAAGGATGGCCCGCACCTTCTCCTCCCAGGGCCTGAGGTATATTGGCTTGGCAGGAGGGCCACTGCCGGTGTATTGGCTGTTGATGTAGTCTTTCTTCAGCATGTCCCGTACCCTCCTGCGCACGTCATACCACCTGTTCTGGATGTCGGTCTTTGTGCGCCGACATGGTGATTGTGCGTTCACCCTGTTGATGATCCTCTCCCACATCTTGGTTTTCTGCGACATGGGGGTCTGTTGGACCAGTGTGCCAAACAGCTGTGGCTCCACCCTGAGGATCTCGTCTACCATGACTTCCAATTCACTATCTAGGAACTTGGGATTCTTCTTGGGGGCATGGTGATGGGTGGTGATGGTGTGTGATGTGTGTGTTGGTGTGCAGGTGAGGGTGTGTGAGTGTGTGTTTTGCTGGGTGTATGTGAGGTAGGTATTTGTTGGTGTGCTGATGGTGTGTGGCTTGTGTGAGGGATGAGCTGTGGGTGTGTGGTTGCTTTCTCTTGGGTGCTGGCAGTGGAATGGCATTTGCAAAGGCTCATGGTTGTGATTTGTGTCCTTTATATAGGTGGAGTTGTGGGTGTGTCTTTGTTCTCTGTCCCCACCCCCCCAGTATTTATTGGCTTGGTAATTGCTTGTTTGGCCTTTTTTGGGTGATTTTCCCTTTGTGCTGTTTGTGTATGTTGGAAACGTTCTTGTGACCGAGTCGGACCCTGCATTAGTCTCGTACGGTGTTCTCCGTTTCGTTCACGCTGTGTTTGTGCAGTTTTCTATGCTGCGTACGCGTCGGTCGCGGTGTTTTGTGTTGCTTCGGCTCGGTTTTGTATGCGTGTCGGTCGTACGGCTTGTCCTCCGTCCGACTCGCTCGTGGTTTTCGCGCCTTGCATCGTACTTTGCGGTTTGGAGTTCGCGTGTACTTTTCGGTCGGATTTGTTCCGGGTGCGTGTCGGTCGGTTGGATTCGCGTGTTTTTCCGGCCAGATTGCTGTTTTCCGTGCGGCTCGGTCGGTCGACTTGGTTTAGGTACGTGTCGGTCGGATTTTTCACGCCTTGCATCGTACTTGGTGTGTCGTGCGCCACGGGTACGTGTCGGTCGGTATTATTTCCGGATCCGAGTCGGTCGGTGCTTTTTCCGGCCCGAATCGGAATCGACCCCATTGTCTATGAAAATTGGTGTACATTTGTCGTGAGACGGGTGGGAAATAAAGCGAATGTATTAATTTGAAGGGTGGGAACGTAAAGACAATAGGCTTTACAATTTAGGCCAAATCTGTCATAGTGCGAGAATCCACCCCCTGTCCCTGCCCAATCAGAAGTAGTGGTCCCATATTTTAGCAACATTAAGGGGAGGTACATGGGCGTAGAAGGGTATAATAGAATATAGCATTAGTAATTAGGGAGCACAGAGAGAACAGAAGATACCGGAGAGAGCTAGATTCCAGAGAAGACAGAACATACAGAAGAGCTCCAGGCTGCCATGCTGATCGGTTGCTGACTGAATCCCTATCCGGAAGAGGTCCTGAGGAGGGGGCGGCGGAGTCCATTAGACGGGAGATGCGAGGAGAATTCGAGTGCCAGAGAGGGGAACGGCGCAGGCGTCGTTATAGAGAGGTCACCAGTCCTGTCCTGATCCTGAAGAAGGTCCTTGCTCTTCATCCTTCCAGGGTTCTATTCTTTCCAACTCCTTGGCTAAGGGGCTTGGTTCTCGCACTTAGGTAACTATAATGCAACCTTTAGTTGCGCTGCTGTTTCTATCCTCTCTTTCTTAAACACCGTCATTTATTAGCAATAATTATTCTAAGCTTTCACATGGGTGTTCTGATCAAATACCGTGTCTTTTTCTGTATTTTACTCTGCTAAAACTTTAGATAAACATTTTAAAACTTCCTGACTCTGTGGTTATTTCAGGATTATGTATTATAGTGAATGTCACTCATTTTAAACTTCCAAATTAGCAAGGGGATCCATTGGTAAGTTATTACTCTTCAATCAGAAGGTAATTGGTAGCAGGGATTTTGATACAAGAGTACAACTGACACTCCAGCGTAAGTATTAGCGTAGTATGAATGTATGGGCCCAAGTGAGTATTTTGTGTATGAATGCAGTTTGCTATTATCGCGCTGGATCAATGCCGCGGCCTTCCTAACTAAATGGCTTACGGAGTGGCCTGAAAATTCAGTACTCTTTGCTCTTCCCGGCCCGACTCCGTGTCTCATACAACTCGGGAACCTACTTCTTTGACTCACCTGAAGAAGTCTTCAACTGGATGGATGAATCCATTCCGCGCAAGGCCAACACCCCTCCTGGCACGGACTCGGACGCCTCATCGGTGGGTTCTGGCCGGGACCTGTCCAAACTCAACGTGAAGTACCAACGCAGATCGCGTTCAAGACGGAAATCACAACCTCATAATAGTTCTCACAGATGCACAATGGAGGGTCGCCAATCCCAGTCGCCCACATGAGAAGAAACATTCTCGGATCGTACCTGTGTCATATCTCCCTTGATGGCAACTCATATGTGGGCTACTTAAGTTCCTGTACATTGGGGTGAGACTGTGGATGCTCTAATTTAGGTATTATGTTTTATTGGGATCCATTGGCTGGGAGCTGACCTTGCCCCCCGTTGGGGGTGGGAGGCTCGCAGTGCGGCGACAGATGCTTCATCGTTATTGAAGTATTGGGGGGGACGGGAGGGGGTTGGGGGTTATTGGGGAAACTTATGTTTTTTTGTTTATGTCACAGTGCTATACATCCCTCTTAGGCTCCGCACGCACTTTACCCGCTTGCTGGTCCAGTTGCATGACATACACCCGACATGAAGGACGTTCAAGCTAGGCGCTTGACCATTGTTAGTTGGAATGTTTGCGGCTTACTAGATAAGATTAAGAGAGGGGCGGTGCTCCGCCAGGCTAAGTGACATGAGGCTGACATCTTAATGTTGCAAGAGACACACCTACTAGGTAACAAGACGCCCTGCCTAGCACGCTTCAGGTGCGCTCAGACCTACCACTCTGGATTCACTAGGAGCTCGCGGGGAGTGGCGATATTAATCCACCACAGACTGCCATTTGTTCATGACTGGTCCTGGTTTGATTTTCAGGGCAGGTACTTGGCGGTGTCCGGCATGCTATATTGTGAAAATCTCACTCTGGTCTGTGTGTATGCCCCCCCTCCTCTATCGCCGTCCTTGGTGAAACGGATTGCTTCCCTTTGGGCTGAGCTTCCACAGGGTCTGCTGTTGGCTGGGGGTGACTGGAACGACGTTATGCATCCCTCCATAGACAGATGGCGCAGCGCAGGGCAGCAGACCGACACGCACGAGTCAAAACTCCACGCGCTGACACAGGGACTGGGATGGATAGATACCTAGCGACATAAGCACCCTACAGACGAAGCATACACATACTTTTCAACCACACACAACTCCTTTTCACGCCTTGATTATATATTCATATCTGCTCATCATGCCCATAAACTCCAGATGGCATAGATTTTGCCCAGAGGCTTGTCCGATCATTCTCCGCTTGCACTGGTGGTGCGTTTCGGTCCAAACCGTTCCCCGCTGGCACCTCTTGACGTGGCTGCTACAGGACGATCCCTATCACCAACAAATGTTTAAAGCCCTTGCTGACTACTTTACATACAATATTGGTATGGTGGACTCTCCAGGGACCCTTTGGGAGGCCATGAAACCGACGCTGCGGGGGGTGGACATCGCCTTCTGCACCGCGCGGCATAGACAGCGATGCGAGAGGCTGGTCCGTACGGAGGCACAGATTCTGGACCTGGAACGAAGGGGCCGGGAAGCCGATGGCTTGGCGGCTCGCTGCCAACTCCCCGTAGCCCAACAGCTCTACGCCAGTGACCTCCTGGATGAAGCCAAACTGTACTGGCTTGCTACGCGCAGCCGCATATACCAGTGGGGTGACAAATCTAGCGCCCTATTGCATCATCTGTGCCAACAGATGCTTCGACCGGCGACCCTCCCTGCAATCCGAGGACCGTTGGATGAGGTGCTCACAGACCCGGACTACATCGCGACCAGCTTTGCCGAATATTACATGAATCTTTAACCCCGCAGGAGACCCTCTCGGCAGCCACCGTCGACCGTTTCTTGGCTGACTTGCCCCCACAGTCCCTGCCAGACTCAGTGCGCAATGACTTAGATGCCCCACTCACCGTAGAGGAGGTCCAAAGTGCTCTCGCAGATATGCGCCCAGACAAGGCGCCAGGTCCCAATGGTTTTCCCTGTGAGTTCTGTAAGAAATACTCATCCCAGCTCTCAGTGCACTATTTGGCTGCTCTACAAGCTGCAGCGGAGGATGGCCGTTTACAGTCAGACTGGCGTCATGCCAAGATAGTAGTCTTCCCTAAGCCGGGCAGGCCCCCAGAGCTACACGCATCGTATAGACCTATTTCGCTACTCAATATCGAGGCCAAACTCCTGGCCAAAATTATTGCCAATCGGTTAGTCCCACATATCACTACCCTGGTCCATTCTGACCAGGCCGGCTTTATGCCCGACTGCACCACTTGTCACAATATTTGTCGCGCGCATAATGCGATTGCTGCTGTTGACCGACTGCAGGAGCCTGCTGCGCTCCTTCTCACAGACATGGACAAGGCATTCGACTCCCTCAGTTGGACCTACCTATTTGCACTCCTGGACCGCCTGAATATTGGCCCTAAACTTTTTAGATACATTCGCCTCCTGTACACCTGGCGGGCAGGATTGATTGACTCCCCCATGTGCCTGCGCTGTGGGCAGGCGGAGGGTACTTTCCTTCACACTATATGGGACTGCACCACCCTATCGCTGTTCTGGCGTGGGATATTGACTTGTCTCTCTGAGGTCTTGGGGTGGGATATTCCCAGTTGTCCGCACCTAACCATGCTTCATATTAATGATGGGATCGGAGGTAATAGGTACAAAAGGCATCTGCTGTTTCTGGGGCTCACCTTAGCGAAACACAATATTGCAACGACTTGGAAGGTGGCTCTCCCACCCTCTGTTGGGGCATGGAAGAGAGGCCATTATTTCTCCATGGGACTGGAACTTCCGATTTTCAAAGCGCAGGGATGTCCCCAGAAACATCCCAAAATATGGAAGCGATGGGCGGACTATCGAGGTATATATCTTGAACCTCTCCCTCCAGCCCCCTGTGCAGAAGATTTGCCGTAATGATCAGCAACTGAGTATGCACATTCTGATTCATTGCTCATACATTGATACGTTGCGATCGGAGTCACTACCACAAATTACATGGATGTACACTGTGACACTGTTGTTCATGGTTTATGATGTTTTCTTTTGTTTGATTCGGACACATGTATCTTTTATTCTTCACCAAACTTATTGAAAAATGTTGACATCTTTATCAATGCCATTCTATGTATGTGATGTATTGCCCTGGCCGCTCTTGGGCTCATATTGCCTGTCAACAATAAAATTTGTTGTGAAAAAAAAAAAAACAATAGTTAGCAGCTGACACGTGTTTTGCGACACAGTCGCTTCTTCACAACTTTTATTTGAAAAGAAAATAACTTTAAAACATATGTTCAAATGAACAGTGAATCAACCAAAAGCCAAAGACAAATTCTTATTTGCATTAGTCAAACATGAACATCTCAATAATAAAATCATAATCAAAATGTCATCACCAACTTATAAACATGCTGTGACAACCTCATATAAACTGAAACAAAATTTGTATAAACTCAATTCATGTTCAATTCTCAAAACTGAACATCTCAAATAGTGAAATCATAATCAGCAGGAACATCTCAATAATAAAATCATAATCGAAATGACATCATCATCATCCTATAAACCTGCCATGAGAACCTCGTATTAACTGAAACAAAGATTTGTATAAACATGATTCATATTCAAATTCACAAAACTGCACATCTCATATAGTGAAATCATAGTCAGCATGACACCGCCAAACTATATAGATATGTATGCTATGAGAACTTAATATTCCCTGATGCAAAGATTTGTGTTACATGATTTGCATGTGTCAGTTGCTTATGTGTTGTAAATTATGTAGCCCAAGGCTTCAGAATCAGAAAAATGCTGCTAAACACCACTATGAATGATAACTGAACAGCCACATGTTTGTTTGAATTTAGCTGTATTTGGATTAACCCTGCTGGTTGATCAAATTATATTTTTACTGTATTATGTATTTTTTTGATGATTCTATAGACATGTTTTGTATTTTAAAAGTGTGTCTTGTATTGTGATATCCTTGTATGGCTACTTAGCTGAATTAAGGTCTTTGACTGACAATGAGTGGATGTGCATGCATATAGAAGCACAATAAAAATATAACAGATGATTTAAAACAGATTTCTGGGGGTAAAAAGATTCTTTGAGAGTGTCAATTTACAAACTTTTCTTTTGATCAATGGTTCATATTCTCAACTCAATATCCCTACAGTAGTACCAAATGAAATTTTAAATCCAATCTCTCAAACAGCCCCATTTCCTGGGTAATTTTTAATAGGAAGATGTGTCAATCAAAAAACTGTTGTTACAACATGAAGGACATTGTTTAGAAACCCAAATGAAAACCCAATTCCCAAAAGTATTATAATACAATTCTCACACTTCCAGCACCCCGTCTACATTCGAGCAATGCACTTTCTCAAAAACCGTCTTTAGCAATGAATTTAAGCAATGTTCTTTAGCTACCCACCTGAAATGTTCTAATCGATATAGCCACTTCCCATTGATCATCGGTTCAAATTCCAACTCCACAGATACAAATATCTGTAATAGTAATTTATTTGTGATAATAACATACAAAATTATTCTGTGTCTAAAACATGATTTCTCAGTATATTTCTCTTATTCAGACCGAACCCAGAAAACGCAAATTCTTTCTAGAATAGCACCAAGTAATTATCATTGTTAAATATACTAGAATAACATTTTCCCATACACAAGCCCTGTTCAATGAATGTCCAAAGAACCCAGTTAACCCTGTGTCCAACTCACAGTACATGACATTCCCTACCCCCAATTCTACTGAGAGTGAATGAACAATAATTTATCCTTAATGTCCTAAAATTCACACCCCTTCAAAAAATGTAATCTGCTCACCTTCTAAGAATTCTTGCCAATGAACGTCTAGCGTACAAATGTCAATCCACTGCCATATGTTAAGAGAAACTGAAAAAAAAGTCAAATAAATGCACATCATAGGTGATAGTCACAAAGATTAAATTTAGCTGTCACTACACCAAATGAGCCAACACATTCAATGCTTCTTACCTTCACGAGTCTAAAGACAACGTGCCAACCCAACCACTTCATATTAAACCGAGCGGTCTAACAAACCTTTCATATATGCTGTTTTAAAATAGCCCGCCAAACGTTCTCCATTTAATCTGACCCCAGCTATGATCCTGAGACATTTATGGTTAATTCCCATGCTTAATTATTCTAATTTGAAACTTTCAACAAAAAATATATATTCTTGTGAAAAATCTCATGCCCATTAAGATTATAACATGATATCTATTTTATCTAAAGCACAAGCAAGTTCAATGCCATTAAAATTAAGTAAAATCCATGGAAGCAAATTATGTTGTATTCAAACTCTATTTTGCAATACCATAATGTTAGCGGTGCTGATACCCTCAAGCTACACATCCATAATTGCATTAAAAAAGCGAAAATATCCTCCTTCATTTAGTTCTTTTACACTCAAATGAAAGTTAAGAAAGTAAAAGAAAATCCCCATGGCATAATTCAACACAATATTATAGCATTCTGTTCAGAAAGACTTTTTCTTTCTTTTGGAAAAGTGACTTAATAATCCAATCTAACTAAATATCGCAGTACAAAAAACTCCACGCTCTGCACTCAAAACCCATCATGTTGCGGCTTGATATCATCATTCAATTTCCTTCATACCACATCTCAATTGATCTTACTAATAACCCAAAAATGCTCCCACATGTAAAGGAAACTGCAATATCATTTCCTCCCTGACGCATCTCAGATCCATCTTACAAGCAACCATAATATGCCCCCACTGGCAAAGGAAACAGCGAATTTCTTCCATATCTTTTGGTAGGTCTGTACCTGCACTCTAATCCTACAGCATCCTAATCAGAAAAAAATATTTTTTTTTTCTTCAAAAAAGGGGGATATGATAATCAATCTATTTCAAGATCAAAGTAAATAGACGTCGTACTCTGTACTCGAACCCCATCCTTTCACCGCCTGATAGTACTATGCCATTTCCTCCATACCACATCTTTGATCAGTGTTAGAAATAACCAAAAAACACCACCACAGGCAAAGAAAATTGCTGAAGTTTTCATAGCTTCTAAAAGTACCATACCTAATCTCTAGGGAATAAAACAATGATAAATTGATCCCCACAGTCACACAAGATCAACCTTTTTTTTTATCAGATATTGAATTATCTCTTAAAGTAATGTACACAATTCTCTATCTAAATTGTGTCCCAATTGCACTATTTTCAGTTTATCTATCCATAGGGTCTCTCTCACCCTGACTCTTTTTCCCACATTCCCACCTTTTCTGCTAGCAACTATGTGTTCAATGCCCACATTTTTTTAAATCTAATTCCGACAAAGAAGGCTCCTTCTTGAAATGTACCACCATAGGATATTTCAATCACTCTAATGTGTTCCTTACATCTCTCCTTCACTTCCCTCATTGTATAACCAACATATTCTCTATTACAAATGCACACTATCAAATAAACACAATTTGAAGTGCTACAATTGATAAATGACAAATTCTCAAATGTTTATTGGTTGGTGACATCAGTAAAGCTTCTCTTCTTGTCTAATACATATTCGCAACAAATACAGTTTCCACACATCTAACACCCTCTTGTTTTCTCAGGTAACCATCTTTGTACATCAGAAGAGAATTCTGAATATGCCTTATACCGAACAATAGCACTAGGACTTAATAAGGTTTTCAATGTAGGCACTTTTTAAAAGTGACCAACAGTTTTTCTGGTAAAAATCTAAAACTTTCAACATCGAGGGAGAGAACCTCCCAATGCTTCAAAACACTTCTGTAGATTATACTGTTACCATTGCTATATGTTGTGATAAACCTGATGTCATCATTTTTACTATTCGATCTTTTCACTTTTTCTTTCAACAATTCATCTCTACTTATTTTATTTGCACACTCTGAATTCCAAACCTTAGTATCATAATCTCCCTGAAGAAATGTCTTTGTAATTTCCAATGCCTATTTCTCATATTCATCCTGTAAACAACAATTCCTCTTGGCTGATCTGTTCATCTGTTTCTTTAAATAACCTGATCCAGCATGAACAATGGCATTTGTTGATATTGGTTTTAAAAATAATCTAGATACAAGTCTCCCTTCATCAATATACAACTCCAAATCTAGAAAACAAATATTAGTTTGACAGTATTCCAGACTCAAAGTGACATTAAATCTGTTATTGTTTAAGTGTCTATGAAAGGCTTTCAAATCTTCAACAGTACCTTTCCAAATCATAATAATATCATCTAAATAACATCCCCAAGACACAAGTTTGTCACAATGTTCCCAGAGACCAATCCAAGCATGCTCCCCCTCACACATCCCCATGAAAAGCTTTGCAGATGAGGGGGCAAACCTGGAACCCATCTCTGTTCCTTTTTTCTGTTTGTACAGTTGATTCTGATGCAAGAAAAAAGTTAGATAACAAAAATTAACATCATTCAGGAGTGTTGTAGATAGATTGTTGGTTTAGCAAATAGAAAAGCTCTTATTTCATCAAGGCCAATTTCATGCTCAATACTTGTGTACAGGCTATTTACTTCCATAGTTATCAAAAGGTACTCTGAATCCCAAACAATGTCTCTTACTTGCCTCAAAAATTATTTTTTGTCTTTGATATATGAGAGTAATGCAATGACAAAAGCAGCTAGAAAAATGTCTGTATGTGATCCTATACTTGATATGATCGGTTTACCCGGAGATATCCTTTCTCATTTATGTATCTTGGGTAAAACATTAAATCAATGATAGGAAATAAAGGATCTTCACTATTCAAATAATTGTACTTCTCTATCTCTAATAACTTCGTCAAGGATATACTTTCAATTTGGACTTGAGAGACTTCCTCGATATGTCAAGAGCAGAATATTCAACACTCATATAATTAAAACAATCCCTCAACTGATGAGTAGCATCAAAATTGTAATCTTTAAAATTCATAACAACCCCATTCCCTTCCTTGTCCGCTTGCCTTATAATAATGGATCTATCAGACTTTAATTCATGTAATGCTTTCAATTCATCTTTACTTAGATAAGACCCAAACCCATCATATTGTTATGTTTCAAAATCCCTTTTTTAAAATAAAATGTCTATCACATTGCCTGCTTGCATCAGTGAAACAAACCTCGATTTTTGCCTTAAACAACTTCCTATAATAGGATCTGCGTCTATGTTCAATTGGTGTGTAAGATCTTCTATTTCACAATCAGCATTATTCTCTAAACTCATCAATGTTGATAAATCCATCAACTATTTAATAGTCAGACAGTTCTCTTCTTTCTGAATTGCTACATGTTCTCACATTGTGGATTTATTAGCAAAATATTTCTTACGTTTTAATTTACTTGCAAATCTAATCAGGTCTACTTTAGTTGTTAAATCATTCAATCAATCATTTGAGATGTCATCAGAGATGTCATCAGTGATGTCACTGACCATGTCATGAGTGATGTAATATGTGAGGTCATAAGCAGTGCATTGCGGGCGTGATTTATAGTTAGCTCACTAACTATAACAGAGGAATTTCACTGGTTTTGTATGAGTGAAACCTGAGCCTAACCATAACGTCCCTGTAACCTTTGGTTTCTTGAGTGAATTTCTAAGGTTTTTTTTATTTAATTTCCTAACTATAACATCCCGGTAACCTTTGGTTTCTTCAGTGAATTTCTAAGTTTTTTTTATTCCATTTACTAACTATAACATCCTGGTAACCTTTGGTTTTTTCAGTGAATTTTTAAGGATTTTTAAATGCTAATTCCGAACTATAATGTCCCTGTAACCTTTGGTTTTTTCCAGTGAATTTCTATTTTTTTTAAGTAGTAGTCGCGTTTGCAGAGTGGTGGAGAAAGGGGGAAGGGCCTCCAACCAGCTTTCAGGAATCCCGCTGTGTCGGACTTGCAGAAGGTACCAGGAGGGTTTATTGGGCCCCAAGGTCCCTCAGGAGTAAAGTGGACTTCATCCCCCAACCAGTAGTGCACCAGGAGCCGCATTTGCAGAGTAGTGGAGAAAGAGCATGTGGCCTCCGAAGACCTCTTAGAAATCCTGCTGTGTGGGACTTACTGGAGGTAACAGGAAAGGGAAGTTGGCCTCCAAGGATATCCTTGGAGACCATCTACCGCTTCTGTTACCTCCAGTAACTCCCACACAGCAGGATTCCTGAGAGGTTGTTGGAGGTCACGTCCCTTTCTCCACCACTCTGCAAACTCACCTCCTGGCGCATTACTAGTTGGGGGATGAAGTCCCCTTGGCTCTTGAGTGTCCTTGGGGTCAACTACTCCTCCTGTTACCTCCAGTAAGTCCCACACAGCGGGATTGCTGAGAGGTTTTTGGTGGCCACGCCCCATTTCTCTACCACTCTGCAAACATGCATCCTGGTGCACCACTAGTTGGGGGGTGAAATCCCCTTGGCTCTTGAGGGTCCTTGGGGGCCAACTACCCCTTCTGTTACCTCCAGTAAGTCCCACACAGCTGAATTGCAAAAAGGATGTTGGATGCCATGCCCCCTTTCTCCACCACTCTGTAAATACACCTCCTGGTGCACTACTGGTTGGGGGAAGAAGTCCACTTTAGTCCTGAGGCCGACAGGGGGTAAAGAGGAATTCATTCCCCAAACAGTATTGCGCTAGGAGGCACATTTGCAGAGTGGTGGAGAAATAGAGCGTGGCCTCCAACAACCTCTTAGTAATTCCGCTGTGAGGGACTTACTAGAGATAACAGGAGGGGTTGCTCACCCCCAAGCACCCTCTGGAGGCAAGGGGACTTCATCCCCCAACCAGCAGTGTGCCAGGAGGCGCGTTTGCAGAGTGGTGTAGAAAGGGGGCGACTTGCAGGTTGTTTTTTTAAATCTTTTTTATTTTTTAGCGTGGCCCCCTTCCCAAGCCGATTTCTGCCCCGGAGACTCCATTCCCCGGGGTCTGGCCTTTTTAAAAAATACATTGTTAGGAGGGAGCCAAGCAGACCCCATCCCAGGTGGATTTTGGCCCCGGGGACCCCATACCCTGGGACCTGGCCTCTTTTTTAAATTAAGAATAATAATAATAATAATGGGAGGGGGGCTGCGCGGCCACCCATGGCACCCACTTGTCACTGATGGGGACCATGGGGGGAGCCTCAAGGCCCTTTCAGTCCCTGCCAGCTCCCCGCATCATGTGGCAGCCGGCATTGTTTTTGGACAGAGGGAGCTGCTGAACATGCAGCTTCCTCTGTCCAAAAGCAACTCTGCTCCACTTTCAGCAAGCGAGAAACTTTTTAATGCTCTTGCTTGCTGAAAGCGGGGCAGCATTTGCTATGGCTTGGCCGGAGCGGTAAAGCTCCCACCAAGCCATAGAAAACAGCTATGTCCCGGGGATGGGCACCCTTGGGCCCTTGGGGGTGGTGGTCCCCAGAGCCATATATGGCTCCTGGAGGGGGGCAGCGCTGCCCCCATCCATTACACTACACAGCCTTGGGGTGGTGGTGGTCCCCGGGGCTGCAGGAGGCCAAGTGGCCCCCTGTCTTTAATTATAAAGATTTGCCCCAGGAAGGAAGCAGTGACCCGGGCTGCGGGGGTGCCCCATGGGACCCCCACACTCTGGCACTGGCTTAATTTTTGCCTCAGGGAGGTGGCGGTACCCAGGGCTCAAGGAGAAGCATGCAGCCCCCCGCATAAATTACACATATTGTCCTGGGGAGGTGGCATTCCCCAGGGCATGGGGATTGACAGACAAGCAACCCACGCATTTTTATTAATAATAAGCCGCTGGGAGGTGTTGGTCGACAGGGCATTTTAAGCCCCAGGAGGGGGGCTAGTGCACCTCCCTCCTTTACTTCTACAATACTCCCGGGACCTGGTCAACCCGTGGGCCCATTAATAACGAAGCGCAGAAGCCTGTGCTTAATTTTTTTAAAAGTTTCGGTGGGATTTGCGCAAATGTTTTTAAAAAAGAAAATGGTTTTTGGGCCTTGTGGGGTCCCTGTGGGACCCGCCCAAGATTCCTAGGGGGTCAAGGGGGTTCTACCCTGCCCCCTTTTTTTAATGTTTTTTTCCTGTGACTCAGTTCAACCAAGTCACAAGATGGCTGCCAACACTTCCTGGTTTGAAGTGTTGGCAGACAGGGGTCGCGGATCCATATATATACAACTGGACATTTCTTTAAATAACTCAGCAACTACTGAAAGAATTTTCACCATTTAAGAAAAAGGTTTCTTTCTGGACCAACAGCTACCTTTTTGCCAAATTTGGTGTAATTCTGTTCTGCATTTCAGGCTATAGCCGTGTCTAAAGTTCCTATGGAAATTAACATGGGGAAAACATGTTTTGGGCCCCCCGTTTTTCTCTGCCCCCGCTAGACAGATCACCCCGAAATTTTCAAGACAGCAGCTGAAGTGAGTGGCAAACTAGTTTTGAAAATTTCATGAGGATTCGTCAAATGACGCCAAAGTTTTTGGCAAATGAAAAAACGCTCTTCCTATGGAAACTACATCCATAGCACTATAACTACCTACTGGAGAGGTTATTCAGGGCAACAGTATGTATTGGCCCTGAATAACTCATCTCTACAAAGTGACAATCATTACTATAATGAGATTTATGAGTATTCAGGCACACTCAGTGAGAGATTATGGAGGAACCTTGCATGTTATGATGGCGGACTGAGAAACAGATAATATCGAGCAAAATGTAGTCTGTCTTCCCTCACTGCACTTTTTCCTGTCCGATGAAGTGTGTACAGGAGTGTTTTAAATGTGGTGCAATGTTAAATGGGAGCACAATAGCATTGGTAAATGTATAACTGCTGAAACACGTCTGCCAAATAAAAGTGAAGACTGTGAACTGCAGAGTGCTCCATCATTTCCTGGTATGGAATTTTGGAGGTGAATATTTTTTGTGACGGCAGCAGTCACGACAGAGGCACCCGCCTGCAAGTTGTTTGGCAGTGCCTGTGGCATTTATTAGGAAGAGATATACATATAGATGTATATTCCAACATCAAAAGTGCTGATATCCCCTGACTCTTGTGACGGAGAGCGCACGGCGGAGTAGTGAACCCCTTATATGCCACACACTCCGATCTGCTTTTTACAAACCTTTCACAGAAAAGAAAGATGGGACATGGCTCAATTCCTTGCAGCGTGGTTTTTATTTTCAAAAAGGCAGCAAAATCAGCCTAACGTGTTTCAGAGCCAGTAGCTCTTTGATCAAGGGTCAGGTTACATTTGCTTAATATACATAAACACCCCATGTGATAATACAAAAAATAAAAGTAGGTCTTTCACATGCCTTATATTCACATCAATCACGGCAGCCATCTTGCAACTTCATAATGTTCTTTTACGGGCTCATGGCACATTTATAACAGATGGTTTATGTTTATTCCGTAAATATGTACAAATTATCCAAACTAATATTCTCAGTTGAGATTGAGGGTAACACCCTCTACTTTGTTAAGGATACTCCTTTCAATTCACATTTTGACATTACATTTCGATATATAATATGCACTTTTGCAATTCTACCCAAGTGGGCCATTATCCTCCCCAGGATCAATCTCCATATTTACATTGTGGTCTACAATAAAGTCCAAATGGGCATACCATACCCAACCTCAAATGTTCGATTTCATGCACTCCAACCCAATTCATTCCCAGTGGGCAAATAACACTTCTGTATACCACCATTCAGCCCCAGTTCTGCATACTCCTAAATGATAAACCAAACATATGTACATGATACTACACTTTTCCCATTTAAAGAAAAAGTATATACTCAGCAGGACTAGATATATTTAGCTCTCTTGCGTTCTTTTCTCCCTCTTGCGACATCCTGAACTCCTACAAAAATAAAAACAACAGAAGATCAATCAAGCTCTTTTATTACAGTTCTCTAAAACCAGCAAACTTAACTCACCAGGACTCACACAGTGGATCAGAAACGTTAAAAGACAAAAAAAACAATAATACCCTTTCTAGCTGCTCATTGATCTAATGTTAATTGGTGTTATGTATACTGTTTCATAAAATCAATCTAAATGTGCTGCTAGTTCTTCATCCTTGTTTAACCTCTCAGGGTTCATGGTTTTGTATCGGATAATCAGTCTGGATTCAAGTCTTCTTAACTGATGGATTCAACCCAGATCTGTGACTGGGGGTGAGTGTCTGAAAAGTTTCAGCGCTCCGTCCGTCATCTCCTTGTGTTTGCTTTGTTCGCACTAAGTTGGCAAGATATGCCCAGACCTGGGTCCCTTGCTCACTTTGCCACTGGATTCAAGCTAGCCTGGCTGATGAGGAGTGTTACCCCGAAACCGGTCCCAGGATGCTTGTTTCCGGTCCGGGGAAGACCTGGCTTGGCAGTTCGGGCTGGACTGTTCCCATGAGGCACAGGGTCAAGACTGATTTGCATATGGCTGGGTCTGGACTGGGTTGGCGAAGTGAGCTAAATATCTCAGGGTTCATGGTTTTGTATCGGATAATCAGTCTGGATTCAAGTCTTCTTAACTCCTGTGTTCTGTTGCCCCCTCTTTCACAGATAGAAATTTTATCCAGCACACAAAACTTTAAAAGACACAGGTTTTTATCATGTTTTTGTTTAAAATGTCTAACTATGGGATATTGCTTATCTTCACTGGTGAGAAAGCAAAAAACACACAATTGATGGACAGAATGCAGAACAAATCAAAACATTCACCCCCAGTCAAGAGATCTTGGTTAAATCCATCATTCATTTGCTCTGAACTGGGGTGGTGAAGTGAGCTAAAGAACGATGATGGATTCAACCCAGATCTGTGACTGGGGGTGAGTGTCTGAAAAGTTTGAGCGCTCCGTCCGTCATCTCCTTGTGTTTGCTATCTTCACCGGTGATCGCTCTCATGTGCTCCAAAATTCTTTTTTTTCTTTATGGATCGTGTTGCCTATGTAATACATCTTACATGGGCAACACAATGCATAAACGCAAAAATCTGAGTTACAGGTAAGATGTTTTGTGACTGTGTAAGGCTGGTCCTCTTTTGACAGTTGTACTCGAAGAGTGGGGAAAAAACAATCAATGGTGGATTGTTAAAAAAAGAAAAACAAGGCTGCACAGTAGATCACTACAAATAAGTGACACTAACCATTGCACTTACTACAATTCATTAATCAGTTGCTTTTTCTGGAGTTACTACAGTAATGTAAACAAACCTATGTTAAAAATATTTTTCAAATTATGTATCTGGTACAATATTACAAATAAAGACAAAGCAAACGCTTCAATTTTGGAGAGCCTTTTAAAAACATCCCCCTGGTAGGCCAAATGATGTTTAAAATGCTGATGATCCATATAGACAAGATTCCATACCTGGTCTTAAGCAGGCGATACGAGGAAAAATGTTTTATTTCTCCTCGTATTTTGATCTTTCCACATGTGCTGCATTCTGCAGCACACGTAGATAGAGCAAATCGCCTGTATAGATTGTTTATATGCAGGAAGATGTCTCTTCCTGCACATAAACAATTGCCCCTGTAGTGCAGGCACCCTAGTAAAATGACGCCAGGGTGCCTGTGCTGGCGCTAGGGGTAACGCAGGAGTGTACCGCATTCTTGTGAATCCGGTGCATCCCTGGATTTTGAAACTGTCAGAGCGCTGCATTGCCAATTTTGGCATAGCACTGCGTTCCGCCAGTTTCTTGCAAATATGCCCCTTAGTGTCCAGGTAAATCTGATTCAGCATGCCATGGTTCGAACAACTGCAAAAGTGCCAAGTAGAAAAACTCTCTTCTCTCTGGGGTTTGGATACTAAGCTTTCGGTGGATAATTAGATTCCCTTTGTTCTGTTTCATCAAACAACAATCACATCCAAGTACTGCAATGTTTTTAGTTTGGTTACTTCTATATGTATAGTGCTGAAGTACTTCATAGAGTCACATGTTTTGAAGATGAGGACTCCTTCTTGAGTAGTATGTATCCAGCATGTTAGTTTACACAATGTCTCTACTTTTGGGATAACATTCTGCAGGGTACTGTATTTCTGGGAAATACTTTAATACTCTATTTTGACTGCTTGCAAGGCCTAGGCATACCCACACAATTCCTCTTGACTTGGAGAACAAAGTAGCCGATCTCAACCTGTTTGAGCATTCATAGGATCCTATTTCTCTGTGGGAAAGCATTTTCAAACTGAAACTGTACAATTTCTTGTCAAGACTCTTTTCTACAGAAATCTCCTCCCACATTTCTTTCATCTCTGTCTTTTCTGATTTCGTTACATATGAAGTCACGTAGTGAGCAACAGAAATGGAGTTTTCTTCAACAAATTGTAGATCAATATTTGCATTCCACACCTTCTGATTTAAATGGTTGTAGTCATTGATATACTTGGAAGTATCTGTTCTTCTCAGGTTGTATATAATTTTTGGTGATTTCCGTGTCAGGGTATGTCTGACTGCAGACAAAAAGATGTTGACTCTTCCTTCTGAGATGACAGGTCATGGGAATCCAAAACGACATCTCATGTAAAATTTTCCTTTGCATCTGTATTTTCGACCACAGTACTTCCCACATCTATGAGTTTAACAACATAGAACTTGTTGTCTCACGCCCTTGTCATCACCGACTTTAGGGATGGCACATGTCACATACTGTTGTATGATAGACAAGACAGACACATCATTGTCTGTTCCAAATTTCGAGGCATCTTTTACCCATAAGAACATGTGAGTATGTGGACCATCTCTAGCTTGGAACTCTTTGTGCCAAAAGAAATCAGTTACTTGGCCAAGAGGAGGATTCTTTTTGCAGATGAAAGCCATCATCGCTTGAAACCTGTGGTTAAAATATCTGTAAACATTTACAGAGTCCAGCGAGCAAAGATCTCCTGGTGTCTTCAGATTGATGTCTTTTATGTTTGAGTTTGCTTCTCGCAGAAATTGAAGCAGGTCACCCCATGCATATTCAGCACAACTGAGTGTTAGAAACCAAGTAGGTATTCCCAAGTTTCTTAAAATGTATTTCAGCTCACCATGATGACGATACCAATATTCATTGGTGCCATGTTGGCACGCCATCAAATTAATCAAGCTCTATTCCAGGTTTAATCTTTTCCTTGAACTTTGTCAACAAATTCCCTTGCTGTGATGATTTGCAGATTCACTACTGTCTTTAGAATGTGGTTACTGCATAAGAGAGGCCTGATAAGTCGCACTCAAATAAAAGGTGCAATATATAGGTAAAAACACTGGTAAAATCTATGATCCTCTGAGAATTGTCTAGTTGATCGGTACTCAGCTGCTGGTATCTGTACAGGTCGGTCATCATACCTACCATCTACTCCTGTAGGAAAATGATGTGGCAAACACAGAGCTTCTAAACGTTTCTCCCATGCACTCAAGGGAGCTCCTCTTGCTTCTTTCATTTGAAAGAGATCAATAGCATCACCATTAATCTCTTTCGAATGCAGAGGGTGGATACTGTAGTGTCCATTAATTTCTTCTGATCGGGATCGATCCACCTTTTCAATCTGACCTCTTGATGGTAAAGTGTCACTCTCCATATGTGTTATATTTTGAAGAGCATCTACATTTTCATAATAAATATTATTTTGTACCAGATATAATGTTGCTTTGTTTACACTACTAACAACCACTAACTTCTGTCATATTTATTTTACTCTTGGTAGGGACACCATTGACTAGAAAAATAAGTGCTTCTTTAAAATCTCCCTGCATCCCTACAGTTTCAATATTCTGCGTGACATCTAATGGCAAATACACAAATCTACCTTTAAGACCTTTCTGTAACTCTGTTGGAGGTAACTTCCCTGTCTTTGGTTCCATACGAACTATAGCTTGGAATGGATGTATACACTGTATTAGAATTGATTCATAAACATTTAAATCTTGCAGTTCTTGAGGGATTGGAACTAATTCTAACTTGTTGTGGACTGTTCTAGTTGATATTTTATTGTTGTCCAACTTATTAAAACAATACTTACATATAATTTGTTGTGTGGAACAATCAAGGTGTTCCTATACAAATAAATAAGCTGCAAATTCTCACCACTTATCTTTGTTGTCTTCTTCAGTTTTTGAAGACACAATAACATAACGAGTTTGAGTTTTGTAGTGAGTGCGTTGACAACATATAAAAACACAGTCCGGTTTCTCTGAACACAATGTGTTAAACTTTCTATTCTCTGCTTGAAGGTTATCAACAGTAATGTCTGTATCCTGAACTGCTAGACCTTCAGATACCAAGTCCTCATTTTCCCTACACTCCTCTTCAGGACCAAATAAATGAAACTGGACATCATCGCAAACTTTCTGCTCCATGCAAAATAGCTCTATTAATATCTCCTAAACATAGGGCAGGAGTTGTAACATAGGAAAGCCTCCAAACTAGTTTTTGCATTTCAGAGTGGTGAACAGCTAATATATTAAAATAATGAAAGGAGCTTCTGCACACTTTCTTTGATGTACATGCTAGTGAATGTCCCTGTAAATTAGTATACTTCGTCACTTTGCAAATATCTAATCCTTGCAAAATACCAATTTTCAGTTTCAGATTTTTGCATAGAAACTGACGTAAGAAAGCTCTCAGTATATCAACTGATTCCTGCCGAACACTACAAACACTGCTACAGTTCCATTTATATACAGTGGCCTGCCTAAACCTTCCCAGTATCTCTTCTTCAGGTATAACTTCCTCTACATTTCTAGGTATCATCACCTTTTTTGGAATAGGAGAACCGTCTTTCATCTCATATCATTATCCAGATTGGTCAACTGCATGCACTAATGTGTTCTCTTGGAAGTGCTTTCTTCATTAAAGAAATGCTCAGTACTAGACGTATGTATCCATTCATTTGCAAAAGTTACTTCTATTCACAAGTTTTTTCTTTTAGCTTTTTTTCCTCATACACAACACTATTTTATCCAGTGTCCTCATTCTGTTTAGAATCTAAATAAATAGCTTTCTTTTGAAAGCAAACGCCTTATTGACTACAACCTCAACACGTTCCTTTTGTCTGACTACTTCTCTCCTTCTTTTATATTTCTTTCTATTTGTTATTAGATTGTGAATTACTCTACTAAGGAATATTCTAACTCTAATTTTGTTAAACTGCTTCTGCCTTCTGCTCAAGCTCTGTGCTTTTGTGTATGCTTGTTTACTTTGGATAGTATGGAATTTCTCTCCTTTCTTAGTTGATATAAAACTTTGGGGGTCATTACGATGGCGGACGGAAAAGCACTCCGACCGTCGTGGTTGCGGAAAAAAAACGCCTGCATGCTCCGCGGCGAAACCGGCGGTCACATTACGATGCAATGATTGAAAAATCCAACCGCGGTAGTCGGATTCCACAAAACTCCGCCCGCAACGTCCGGAAAACCGGAAAATCCGATCGCGGCGGACGGAAATGCTGCAGAAAGCACCAAAACCGCCGATCAACAAGCAGAATGACCGCAAGTGAAATTATGATAAGATGGGGGAGCAAGCGGAACAATCAGTCGTTTCCGACTGCCGCGGTCGCACGAAAAGATGAATGGCAGAGCTGGCAGAAGTATCATTGCGTCAGACAGCTGCGGTCGCGCGGAAAGAAGATTGGCGG
The DNA here is from genome assembly GCA_963921515.1 of Calotriton arnoldi. Classification (NCBI taxonomy): domain Eukaryota; kingdom Metazoa; phylum Chordata; class Amphibia; order Caudata; family Salamandridae; genus Calotriton; species Calotriton arnoldi. The sequence goes on from CAWUFW010011302.1 coordinate 28,996, forward strand.
TCGAATGCAACCACACAACAAGGCTACCAAGTGTGGCTGATTGTTTTCCGCTGCCTCCAAAAACATTTGACACACCCCAATGACACACCCCCATGGCATAAAAAAATACAAATCCCAGGTCAACACAGAAAACACACCTGACATGAATACCCCATTAGGACACACCCACATAGCTAAGTTAAACCCAACCCCTTCCCTGGCCAGCATCCTTTGCACAACTCCAGAAGTGAAGGGCCAAACACCACAGCAGAAAGGAGAGGCAAATCATCACACATCACACCATCACAACTACCCACACCAACAACACCAACACACACCTCACACATCTCCACCACCACCTTCCCACCTGCACTTGTCACCCATTTGCACATCACACACCATGGCACAGAAAAAAATGCCAAAATTCACAGACAATGAGTTGTCAGTGATAGTAGATGAGATAATCAGAGTAGAACCACATTTGTTTGGAAGCATGGTCCAACAGACACCAGTAGTCAGGAAAAATCAAATGTGGGAAAGGATAGTCAACAAAGTCAATGCAGTAGGGACCACCCTGCGCACACTGCCTGACATCAAGAGGAGGTGGCATGACCTCAAGACCAGGGTGAAATACCGTGCCAACAGGAACCATGAGGTGGCTCAGAGGACTGGCGGTGGCCCTCCCATTCCACCACTAACATTCACTGAATGGGAGGAGAAGGTGCTTGCCATACTGCATCCAGAGAGTCTCACAGGAATAGCCGGGGAGTGGAGGCTGGTAAGTACCAACAAATGTCTCCCATCACACTACCATGTACTGTCTTGCACAACTAGAAAGCAACACTTCCTAGACCTAAATGCACTTACGTACAACACACTCTTCCCAACGCATGTCTCACATATCTACCATTTCCTTCCTCTGAATCACCTCGAAGGTAGCAAGCAATATTTCCATGGGGGCATGTGTACAGGCAGCCAGCACTACAACTCCCACCAGGCACCCTTGTCCCACAGCGGAGCAGGATGGAACACTCCCCAGACCCAGAACCATGTGGCAGCCATTTCATTGCTCTCCTCAAACTTACAGGTAGGTAGCCTACTTATGCTCTCTTGTCTCACCCCTGAGCAGGATGGAACACTCCCCCACCCAAGAGCCATGTGTAACCTATTCACATCCTCTGCTCCACTTCACAGAGAGGTAGCGATCTTAACAGGGAGGGGGGGTTTGTGGATAGGCAGCCAGCACTACACCTCCCACCAGGCACCCTTGTCCCACAGCTGAGCAGGATGGAACACTCCCCCCACTCAAGAGCCAGGAGATCCACAAGCAACAGCTGCTCAAAACACCACCAACCAGCAGAGCCAGTCTCCCCCCCCTGGAACGTGAACTCTCTGATGCTGATTCTCTACGTTTCTCGGATGAGGAGCAACAGCATGGCCCCTCGGGACTGCCAGGGTGCACTCCGTCTCCGGGCCTCATTGTCGCCACCACCACCACAATCAACACACCAGCGACAACCACAGCTCTGACCCCTGCTACAACAACCTGTGCTGCAGCCACCTCCACCATCACCACTGCTGCCTGCAACACTGTCCCTGCCTCAGTGGTTAGCAACACCACCGCACAAGCCGAGGATGCCAGAGAGAGTGTGCGGGTACGTCGACTTCCAATGCCACAGGTCCGTGTCAGCAGGGCAGGTGGGAGGGCAACTGGGGGACAATCACATGAGGACACTGAGACAGAAGCCCTGGCCACCATTGCAAGGGTCCTTGGTGCATACCAACAGAACCAGGGACAGATGGGCCAGGTTGTTGAAGAACTGTGTGAGCTCCACCTGCTGCAGAGGTCCATGGACACATGAATGGGCCAACTTGTGGATCTCATGGGCCAGCTTGTGGGCGTTCTGAGGGACATACATGCTGCTCAAATGATGGCTCAACCCCGCTCCAGTGGCCAGCCTGCTGAAAGACACACCACCTCAGCTGCAGCCACAGACATGGGTGAGTTGCAAGACAATGACTCCTCAGACACCTCTGAGCCTGCGGCAGAGGCCCCCCCTGCCAAACGCAAGAGGGGACGTCTGAGAAACACCACGGGAGGATCACGTGACAAAGTACCAACCAACCAAAGCCAAATCGCTGAGCCAGCCATGATGGCACTTGTGTTGCCCTCTACATTGACTTTGTTGATTATCCAATACCACTTGCCATGTTGTTATTACACAATGAGCACAGTGAGTGTAAGCTGGACAACTATCAAGATAAATAAAGCATTGTACACAGTGATATATGCACATTATGTGGTCAGTCCATCATGACTGTGGGATGAGTTGCCATTTCACGCATTGGCATGTTCACAAATATGAGACTCCATTACACCTCAAATCTGTAAACATGCACACAAATATCAAATTTGACATGTGAATAAGTTCATACCAATGCATGTACTCATGTGTACTGACATGACATGTGTGGGGGCATCATTGAGTTAAATGTCACACTCTCATTTCACTTTACAACCAGGTGCAACAATATAGCGTAAATGTATAGTGATCAGTGATGAAAATTGCCAAGTGGCAATGCAATAGCACAATGTGTCCATAGGTGGGGTAGGCGTGCTCCGCCACTGCGGTCACGGTCATTGGATACAATTGAAAAATGCCGGATTGCGGTAGAGACCACCTGGCCCCCGCAGTGGGACACCGCCTATGCCAATGCCATTGCAGTCAATGGGAACCATCATAGCAATTGCAGCCAATGGGAACCGCCATTGCGGTAGTGCAATACAGTTTTGAAACTCACGGTAGGCGTGCTCCGCCACTGCGGTCACGGTCATTGGATACAATTGAAAGATGCCGGATTGCGGTAGAGACCACCTGGCACCCGCGGTGTGACACCGCCTATGCCAATGCCATTGCAGCCAATGGGAACCGCCATGGCGGTAGTGAAATACAGTTTTGAAACTTGCGGTAGGCGTGCTCCGCCACTGCGGTCACAGGCATTGGATACAATTGAAAGATGCAAACCAGGCAGACCAATTGCATCAGCAGAGTACCACTGAAACAACCCTAGGGGCCTATAAATGTCTGTGAGAGAGCCACACATGTCACTTGCATTAAGACACTGCTGCCTGACATTCATCACCACCAACTGCTGCTGTACCTCTACTCTGGACCCACTCATGGCTCAAACAGAGTACATCAGGGCCCGTCCCTTCACCACAGAGGAGCTGGAGGTCCTGGTGGACAAGGTCCTTGCCCAGTATGGGAGGCTATACGGTGCTCCAGAGGTACTGGTAAGTGTATGAATAAAAGTTTGAGAGTGCACAGAATGCTCACATGATGTTACTGTACAGCAGTATGTGCCTGTGAGTGCAAGCCAATGTTCATGCATCAATATTTTGCCAACAGCATGGTCCAAACATGACCTAGTACTTATTGCAGTTGAGTATGTGGGGAGGATGGCAACATAGACACTGGTGCAGCTCATTTGAAGCCGAAACACACACATGTTGTTCTGAGAGTGGGTAATGTAAATGTGTGAGACACTGCCTAGCATGCTGACTTCACGTCAAAGGGGTGTGTAGCCTTATTTCCACAGATCCCTGACTGCATTTAATGATGGAAATGACATATTGTGGTTTAGCAGTTATACAGTTACACTGCTGATTTGAGACACTCGAACTCTGAACACACCTGTGCCATGTAATGTCATAGTTCATTAAGTGTTCATATGCTCATTTGTGACATTTAAAATGTAGATTGGCCAGAGGGTACTGAATAATGTGTGTACTGCTTTCAAATTGACCCTATGGAGATGTGTCCATTCTGCACAGGAGTACAATGCCTGAGTCTATCTCTGTTGGCGGTAAATCACCTATGACACATCTGCTAAATGTAAGGTGGACATGTCATCCTTCTATTGATTCCATGATGTGTAGAGTCTCGCATGTGTATGCATTGTTTCTCCATTCTCATTGTACATGCATGTGATTTCTGTGATGGACCACGTTTATCCTCAGTGTAAGGCCCTCTGGCCAGCACAGTAACTGCCCAATGTTACAAGGACCCATCACTAAAAAGACTCAGAAAAACATATGTGTTGTCAACCATCCTATTTCTTAATGTGATATAATAGGCCTGAGGAGTACACAAGACAGGACCACACCTTGTGAGAAGAGTGTGAGAATGTAAGATCAGGGACCTAAATGTGACCACCATGACACATGTAGCTATGCAATGGTCAAGGACATTAAGGGGTGTGTGGTGTAGAACACAGTGAGTCTGACCAACACACATCATTTCCAGTGTATCGTATGTCATGCTCACTCACATAGTGCATCACAGATGAGGCCCGTTTTTGCATTGGTTTCTGTGCTGGCACTCTGCATGTGTATGAGATGGGCATGTAGTGTGTCCATCATCATAGATGTATACATTGCTATGATATGGGTTGATCCAAGTGTACTATGTGACATGCTGTATGGGCTCTGCTCTCCATTGATGTATTAGTGTGCTATGTATTTTCATACTCCTGTGCTATCTCACCGTGGTACACAACACAGTGTTACAAAAACTTCCTCTTCTTGTCTCCCATGCCTGCAGCTCAAGGTCCATCAGCGTAAGGCCATATGGAGGGCCATTGCCCGCAAGGTGCGGTCTCTGGGTGTCTCAAACAGACGACATACACACTGCCACAAGAGGTGGGATGACATCTGCCGCCTCAGCAAGAACGTCGCTGAGATGACGAGGGTCTGGTCCCTCGAAGTGGCAGGTTGGCACGCAGGAGCATGACACCACTGTTAGACCTGGCATCCTTGGCGTGGTTTTCCCTGACTTTTTGCCTCTACCCCCTGTGTTTTTGATACTATACTGGATTTCGTTTTTGCTGGCTTAGATGCTTTGGGCACTTTGCCACTGCTGATCAGCGTCAAAGTGGAAGTGCTCCCTGTGTAAATTGTTATTGTGATTGGTTATCCATGATTGGCATATTTGTTTTACCAGTAGGTCCCTAGTAAAGTGCACTGAGTGTGCCAGGGCTGGTAACTCAAATGCTACTAGTGGGCTTGCAGCACTGATTGTGCCACCCACATGAGTAGCCCTAGAAAGTTGTCTCAGGCCTGCCACCGCAGTGCCTGCACGCAGTTTGTTAACTGCAATGTCGACCTGGCCAGTGCACCCACTTGCCAGGCCTTACCCTTCCCTTTTCTTACACATAGGACACCCCTATGGTAGGCCCAAGGTAACCCCCTGGGTAGGGTGCAGTGTATGTGAAAGGTAGGACATGTACTGGTCTGTGTAACATGTCCTGATAGTGAAATACTGCCAATTTCGTTTTTCACTATTGAAAGGCTATCTTGCCCATAGGACAGAATGGGGAATGCTGTGTAAACATTTTACAAGCATATCTTCCCATAGGAGTAAGATAAGAAATTAGAGTCTGGTATCCCTGAACTCAGAATTTAATAACACATCTTTTAGGAAGGATGGTTTTAAATTCTGTGTTTGAAAATAGCACTTTTAGAAAGTGGCTATTTTCTTGTTCAACCTTTCTGTGTGCCTCTGCCTGTTTGTGGATTGACTGTCTGGCTTGAGAGTGACAGGGGCTGGGGTGGCTCCAGGAGACTGGGTGAGTCAGCACTAGGTTGAATAGGTCGAACTGCATTTGGAGTGGTGGGAGGAGTAGCACCTGGGCCTGAATAGGGCTGTGCCTGCCTTCCACAATGCTGGCTCCACCTCCTGTGGTGTGTCTGATGACCCTGGCCCACACTAATAAAGGAAGAAGTTGTGCACTGGCAGAGTGCACCCAGAACTGGTTTGTACTGGGTCCAGGACCCCTTACACCTAGAGAACAAAGACTTTTGGGTATAAATATGAGAGCTGAAACCCCTGAACTTTAGATCATCCTGGAATTCAAGAGGAACCTTTGCCGAGGAGAAGAGCTGGAGAAACTGAAGAGAAGGACTGCCCTTGCTGTGTGTTCTGGGGCTAACCTGCAGTTGCTATTCTGCCAAGGAAAGGAGAAGGACTTTGCTGTGTGCTGTGTCCCCTGCTTGAAGAAGATATCCAAGGGACTGAGGAGAGCTGGCCTCCTGTTTTGAAGTCCCAGGAACAAAAGGACTTCACCCCCAGCTCCCCCTGAACTCTGCTGTGTGAGTTCTGACCTGCCTAGAGTGCTTGATCCAGTTGTGGGGCCTCTGGAGGTTGTTTTCTGCTGTTTTGGGAGCTGGAAGAAGAAGAGGCGTGAAAAGAACTGCAAAACCCGACAGATCGCTCTTCTTGCAGCACGTTTCACCGGCGCATCTCGACGGCGCGAGAAGATTTCTGTCGCATCACCGTGCCGCTGCGAAGATCGTCACAGCGCCTGTCACCACTGCAAGAACCGACGCATCGAGGGGTTGCAGCTGAAGAGGACCTACGCCGTGCCACGCAACGCTGCCGCATCGATCACTGTCGCATCCCGAAGATCTACGCATCGAACCTGTGCGAGACGTTTCCCCGATGCATCACTCCCGAACCGGAACCGGCACGAAGACTCGACTCATCGCTCCCTCTACAGACCGGACTCAACGCAGCCCGTCTGCTGCATGCAGCGTGGCTGTCGCATCGCCTCCTCAGGGTCTCAGGAGTGTCGCATCTCTTTGGTTTCCGACGCTGCAGCTGTTTGGCTTGGGAACTTTTGTGGAATCTACAGGTACTTAGGTGAAAAGTCACGCTTCCATAGATTTCTATGGTACAAGTTCTTGAAACCTTTTGAAGTCATATTTTTAAACTGTGGGGCATATTCTCAAGGAACTATCGCCGAATTAACGGCACTTTATCACAGCCAAAGTCGCGATAAAATTATCGCCCCATTCACAAGCTGGTGCAAACAGCCGATATCACCAGTTTGCCTGCGATAGTACCCGCCAAAAACATCGCCACAGATGAGCCCGGCAACTATCGCTAATGAGATGCAGAGTAGGCGTTCCCGAGCAAAAAGCCGCAACAACACCACAACGCAACATTCTCAACGACCAGCCAGATCAGCGATAAGAACACAAAACAGGCGATATGGCGCATTAGCAGCAGGAAATTAACACCTGCTCTGACCTGGTGCAAAGTCGGACGACAACCTGCACCAGAAAAGGGAGCCCAGCCCACAGCCACACCTGAAGAACAACATGCCATGCAGCTACTCATCATGCAGCTCGGAGCCCCAACAGGGCCACAACACCCACCGCCACCACCCCCACGTTACAAACTCACATACAACATGCCCACCCACCATACACGACAGCACAACGTACTGAGGTAACCTGGGCTAGCCATGTACATGAGCCATCAACGGCATGGCACCTCAGCCACACAATAGCAGTATGTGGGGAGAGGTGGGAACCATGCATGTGCGAAGGAGGCAAGTGATCCATGAATGCGAATGCACACAATGCCAAGTATGGCGTGGAAGTGCTGGACAGACTGCAGTATGAAGACCACAGACATATCTATGTCGACATATACTGCTGGTGGTGGTAGTGATGTGGACAGTGGGCGCAACCATGTCACCCGAGCAAGTGGGGAAGATCGCGGAAATGTAGCCTGTTACGTCACCCCTGTAAGCGTGTGTGGAGTGGGCTTGCCCGGCTTATGCCAGGCTAGCGTAGGGGTGTGAATAAAAAGCACGTAGCCCTGGGTGTGGTTCCCTTCTGGAATGGCCAACGTGGCTGCCAGGGCGGCGCCTCTCACCCCGCCACGAGGCCGACGCCATGTGCGGCAGTGCCTGCGATCCTGTGCGCCTGCTGCAGGCCAGGCTGCTGGTCCCCGAACCAGTCACGTCCGCCCCTGCGCATCCAGGCCTCACTGCTCACCTGCTGACACCAGTGTGTCTCCAAGAGAGCCCACCACATGCCGGTGCTAGCTCAAAGCCAGAGGCCCGCGACCTGGCAGCCTCCCCAGACCATCACGGCCTCCGCAAGCAAGGCCCGCAGTCACGTTGACATACTCCACCGGCAAACACAGCGGTCAAGTAGGTCACACATTTGGAACTGAGTCTTGATTACACAATGGCAGAGTACATATTTATGGCATCGTTTATATCCCTAAACTCCCTTCGATGTGGTGCCACGGTGCCACCAACTCTGTGCATAGCATTCTGACCACACGTGTCTGTGGGCCCTTGCGGACTTCTGTCTTTGGCCTACACAGCGGTCCAGCAGGCCTCACACCAATCCAATACAGTCCGTAACAGGCAGGACACGGCATCGTCGCAGGGTGCACACCCGCTCAGCTCTGGTGCCGCCACCTCTGTCAACCATGAGTCTTCTCCACATGCCATCTCAACGCTGTGTGTTAGAGATCCAGGAGGAGCTGGCTGCACAGCGCTTGCCCCGCGCTGACCGCTGCCTCCGGCACACACTGCGGTCAAGTAGGACACACAATTGGAACTGAGTCTTGATCTGTTCATTGCAGAGTTTATATCATTGTACAGGCCTCATCGCAGACTGCATCCCCTTCCAGCTCTGGGGCCACTGACTCTGTGCCACGGGAGTCATGGACACTCTCTGGTTGAACGTTGGTGGCGTCTGAGTCTATGGCCTGGGGGTTGTCTTCATCATCATGTAGCTGATACTGACATTGTGGGGAAAAGGAGACTGTAGCATTCAACTCCTCCATATTGCCTGTTTCTGCTTGCCTCTGCCCTCTGCATCATGCCCTGGATGGATACCTTCCACTGTCCCCCGTAACACTCTGCGACATTCTCCTTGGACATCAACGAGGACCCGCTCAGCTCTCGTGGCCCTACCTCAGTGCATCGCAAGTCACCGTCCCGTGGCGGTGTGCCTGTGCCAGCCGCTGAGCATCCGGGGCCATCGGCTCTGTGCAGCTCAAGTCATGGACCCTTGCTGTTTGTACTTTGAACTCCTGATTGTCTGATCACTGTTGTAGTTGTTGCCAGCACCAACCAACCCCTGAGGGGTGGCTTACACTACCCAACACCCATCCAGCACAGGCGTCACTGGACGTGTGACCCTGGCAATAAAAGGTGCCGGGCGCACGCGCCCGTAGCCAGTTCCACAAATGATCTCAGTGTGTCCGTGTGGTCATTCTGTATGCATGTGGGCCCCGGGCCATACCACATTACATTGTGCTGTGTACAGCGTGCGCAACCTTGTCACCTCAGGCAGTGGGGCGGACCTGGGACATGCATCTGTGTCGGACCCCCCTGTGGGCGTGAGGGAGTGGACTGGTGTACGGCAGTACAGCGCAGGGGTGTGGTCATTCAACACGTGGCTCTGGGCGTGGTTAAGTGTAGGCCTTGCCAAGGCAGTAACTAATGAGTGTGTCTCAGGTGTAGTGTCGGCGCCACCCATCACTCAATATACAATGTTGCTATGTAGCATGCCCCCGGAGTACGGGGTCGGCCGAGAGGTAGATGAGGGTGCGCAAGCCCGCTCGGGGTCAGGGATCAGACATGCCAACTGTTGTGTGTGTCGCTATTTCTGCAGCATAAGCCAAAGGTCTACCCTCAACTGCACGGCGAGTTCAGCCAGGCATGAACTCTACATCTGTGTCCACCCTGTCCTTACCATAGGCCTACACACACGTGTCGTCCACCTTCAGCGCACGACATCACTGTGTCATTGTCAGGCTTGTGGACATGCGCAGACAGGCATGACAATAGTGTGCCGTAGGGGTGCAAGTGATGCAACCGCGCTGCGCACACTAGTGAATGGGCTCGGGGGGAGGGAGGAGCAGCAGTGAGGCTACGTAATACACATTGATGCCGCTCATTTGCAACAAGCAGTACATGTCATGCAGGAATCACAAAGTCACACATATCACACACCAATGAACCACTGAGCCTGCCAACACATCATGCGGAACCAACTATTGACTCATGTCTCTCTGCACTGTCACAGGTGACCAAGGATATGCACTCTGCACTTGGATGATGACACCCCTCCGAGCCCCGAACACACAGGCCCATAGGCAGTACAATGCAGCCCACAAATGCACCAGGGTCATCGTGGAACACACATTTGGCGTGTTGAAGTCACATTTCAGGTGCCTGGACGTCACAGGTGGGAGGCTCCTGTACAGCCCAGACATTGTGTGAAAGATGATCGTTGCATGTTGTGTGTTTCACAACATATGTGTACGCAGCAAGGCCCCATGGATACAAGTGTCAGATACACCGGACGATGATAATGAGGATGAGGCAGGTGGACCACACCCGACTGCAGCTGCAGCAGGACTTGCCCATAGGAACACCATCATTGACAATTTCTTCACATGAGCACGTCACATTGTGACAGTCCTTGGCAATCATGGGACAGTACAATATGACCACAGGCACAGCCTGTGCTAACAAATGCATTCAAAATACACATTCCCTGAGTGCATGTCACTCATCTGTACAGGCACATCACTCAGACAAGTGTGAGTGCGACATGTATTGCTGACAATTTTATGATTTGTTCATGGATGGTGGGTGTGTCACCTCTGTGCAGAGGGGCTGTTCAGGGTGTCACGTATTCGGACTGCCAGTTCTGTGTGTCGCAGTTAGTAGGGAATCCCACTCTTCGGCGTTTCACATGTGTCCAAAATCATTCCATTTTGGCTGCCATTTGTGTCCTACAGGTGACAACAGGGCTCATTTTGGGGTCAGAAATGTACCACCAGGATGCAGGGATGCCCCATGTGGCTCGAGTACCACAACATGGGCAACATGTACGTAAGCGGGAGTCACTGCCCCTACATTCGTCCACGCTTTCATGGTGGATTGATCATGGTCATGACAAGTCTGTGTGCAGGAGGGGTTGCTTGTCCCTCTGCAATGTTAACAGGGAGATGCGGTTTCAATGTGTGTTCCATGCATGTTTCAGCATTGGCGCAGTTTACATGCAGACTGCATGTCAATGTACATTGTGACTGTGAGGAGATGCCTATTTGATGCGGGACAATGGTCATCTGTTCTACGTCACGGATGTGTGGTTGTTCTCGTACATTGTCATCTCACCGTATTTTTACTCTGCTTTTATGGTGCATTTTCCCACATGACGCGTGGGGATTGCAGGCCTATCGCTGGTTATCGCTGATTTTTGTATCGCGATTGGCATCATCGCTACTGTTTTCGCGTTCGTGTTTTGCGTTTTTTCGGCGTCGCGTTGATTTTACAACGTTCATTTGACGCGTTATCGTGGGACTATCGCATGGGTCCGCCGTGTTGTGAATACCACGTTAACACGGAGTTGTTTTCCCGTGATAGACTGCGATGTGAAGGGTTGCGTTATGTTAATTTTGCGGTAGTTATCACACGTTCTTGAGAATATGCCCCTGTGTATGTTGGATTTGTGTCATTTTGGCCTTGTGTAGTTTAGATAAAGATAATTTATTTTTCTAAACTGGTGTGGTGTCCATTTGTGGTGTTTTCACTGTGTTACTGTGAGTGTTGGTACAAATACGCTACACATTGCCTTTGGGATAAGCCTGTCTGCTCGTGCCAAGCTACCAAGGGGGTGAGCAGGGGTTATCTAAAGTGTGTATCCCCCTTACCCTTACTAGAAGCAAGGGTCCCTATGTGGTCAAAGGTACCTACCTCTGCCAACTAGAGACCCCCAGTTCTAACATTGGTGGTCAGCGGTGAGGATTTGAACTTGTATTTGTACTTGACCCACAGTGATTGGTGTACATCACTAGTTTAGTGCAGACCACTACGCAACCACATACTGTGTTTTGTTTTTGGTTCTATTTTTGAGTAACCCTTAAAAGCATCATGTCTCAGAATGGTAAAGCAGCAAGTGAGAAGGCAGAATTGGAGTTTCACATTGAGGATTTGTATTCCTACAAAGTAGATCAACTCAAGCAATTTTGCAAGGATTTTGGTTATCCCATGAAGAGCAGCTCTAGGAAGGATGAGCTGCAGAGGGCCTTGAAGGCCTGGTGGGAGGCCAAGGAGGCCGAGGAGGCAGATGCTGCAAATGGAGGGGAGAATGCGCAAGGGGATGGTTTTAGGTCACAAGATCTGCCAGAGGGCAAACCAGCCTCCAGGGCTGGCAGCAACCATTCCAGTAGGGGCTTCTCCCCAGAGGAGTTACAGGAGAACCAAAGGGTTAGAGATCATGAGTTAGAAGTCATGAGGCTCAAGATGAAGCAATTGGAAATGGAAAAAGAAAAGATGGCAGAGGAGAGCAAGAACGCTCGTGCCTTGGAGGAGAAGAAATTGCTTTTGGCTCATGAGTTGAGCATGAGGGAACTGGACATTAGGGCCAAACAAGTGGAGTCCAGTTCAAGTGGTGGCAGCGCATAGCCAGTGCAAGGGGGTAAGGTGTACATACCCAAAGATTTAGTGCAGAATTACCAGAAGGGTGAGGATATTTATGCATGGTTTGAGTCATATGAGTTTGCACTAAAGATGAATGAGGTACCTGAGAAACACTGGGGGCGGGCCTATGGAAACACGTTGAGGCTTCTGGGAGGGACGTCTTACCACCCTTAGAGCGGGCGGGTATCCTGACCTACAGCAATATGAAGGAGGCCATATGCCTCAGGTATGGGCTCACCCCAGAACAGTACAGACAGAAGTTCAGGAACTTCAAGAAGCATGATTCCGGTACTTGGGTTGAGTGTGTGAATTTGTACATGCCTGCACTGGAAGGTTGGATAAAGGGCAGCAAGGTAACTGATTATGAGGTTTTGCACCACTTAATTAGTTGGGAGCACTTGAGTAGTCTATGTGTTCCAGAGCTGCGCCAGCATCTTTTGGATAGTAAGCTAACTGATCCCAGGGAGCTTGCTAAGGAGGTGGACCACTGGACCAGCACCAGGGTCCACAAGGGGATTGTGGGTACCACAGCCAAAGGCGGGCAGGGTCCCCAGCAGAAGAGTGGGGAAGACAAGGGTAACCAAAAGGAGTTCTCTAAAGGGCCCCAAAACAGTTCCCAGGAAAAGGAGTCCCAGCCCCCCAAGACTAAGATGTCCTGGCCCCCTAAGGGCAGGCATGACAACCTGGGTCCCCCCAGGTGTTACTCATGTGGTGAGATTGGCCACATTGCCCCTAAGTGCCCCCAAGAAATCCACAGCACCCACTGGTGCTCCGTCACTGGGTTTAGTGAGTGTAGCGATGGGGGAGGAATTAGTTCCCAGTGAAGGGGGGAGCCAGCAGTGATGACCCTTGTCTCTTTAGGGGACAGAGAGATGGTCCAGGAGACCTACCTGCCTGAGAACACTAAAAGGTACAGGCAGTGGGTGACCATCAATGGGAGGAGGGTGGAGGCTCTGAGAGACACAGGAGCCAGTGTGACATCTGTCCGGTGTCAATGGGTTTCCGAGGAGCAGGTTATTCCCAATGCACTTCACCCTGTAGTTGGAGCAGACAACTCTGTGTGCCTATGTAAGGTGGCGCTAGTTCCCTTTGAGTGGGGAGGGTCTCAGGTTCCTTGAAGGTCGTTGTCAGTCCATCCATGCCTGTAGACTGTTTGCTGGGAAATGACCTGGAGAGTTCCCCATGGAGGGAGGTGGAACGCCAGGCTCATTTGGAGATGTTGGGTCTGCCTGAGTGGGTCTGTGTGACCACTCGGTCAATGGCAGCCAGCAGGGGTAATCAAGAGGACCTGGAGCCTGAAACAGTGGCCCAGGTGCCTGCCAGGAAGAGGAGGGGCAGGGGGCATGGAAAACCAGCCCCAGCAGTTCCCACGGTCCAGGAGGAAGCAGAACCTGAGGAGGATGCCCTGGAACCTACAGGGGAACAGGTGGTCGAACTGGGAGAGCTGCCTGAGCTGACCCATTGGCAGCAGGAAGGAGGTCCCTCCAGGGAGGAGTTCTGCAAGGCGCAGATGGAATGCCCTTCCCTCATTGGTATGCAGCAACAGGCTGCAGACCAGGCAGCAGGTGATCAGTCCGGATCACATCTCATTTACTGGGAAGATGGATTACTCTACAGTGAGCCTAAGTTCGCTGAGCCCAGTGCAGCCCGTGTGCTGGTGATATCCGAGCGCTTCAGGACCTTCCTCCTGGGTCTGGCTCATGACGTGCCTCTAGCAGGACATTTGGGGTGCGACAAGACCTATCAGAGGCTTGTCACCCACTTTTACTGGCCCCAAATGAGGAAGCACGTTGGTACACATTGTAGGACTTGTCAGACTTGCCAGGCAAGTGGCAAGAGTGGAGGGAAGTGTAAGGCTCCCCTCCAACCCTTTCCTGTGGTGAGCACCCCTTTCGAGCGGGTGGGCATCGACATTGTGGGGCCACTGGAACCCAAGACAGCCTTAGGCAACAAGTTTATCTTGGTCTTGGTGGACCATGCCACCCGGTACCCGGAAGCTGTCCCTCTCAGGACAATCACAGCCCCCGTGGTGGGCCGTGCATTGATGGGGATCTTGTCCCGTGTGGGGTTCCCCAGAGAGGTGGTCTCCGACCGGGTTACCAACTTCATTTCAAAGTACATGACATCTTTGTGGGAGGAATGTGGTGTAGCTTACAGGTTCACCACTCCTTACCATCCTCAAGGGAATGGGTTGGTTTTAGAGGTTCAACTGAACCCTGAAAGGCATGATCAAGGGTCTTGCGGAACCCATGAGACGGAAGTGGGACGTCTTTTTGCCATGCCTGTTGTTTGCCTACAGGGAGGTACCCCAGAAGTCCTTAGGGTTCAGTCCCTCTGAGCTCCTGTACGGTCACCCTGTGAGAGGACCTCTGAGTCTGGTGAAGGAGGGTTGGGAGAAGTCTCCTGGTAAGACCCCACAGGATGTGTTCAGCTATGTGCTGGCCTTCAGGAACCAGACTCACTGCTTCAGGAAACTCGCTCAGGCGAACCTGGAAGCTAGCCAGGAAGAAATGAAAAGATAGTATGACCAGAATGCCACTCTGGTCGAATTTCAACCTGGGCAGAAAGTGTTCGTGATGGCACCAGTAGAGCCCTGTGCGCTCCAGGACAAGTGGACTGGTCCTTATGAGGTAGTGGAGCGCAAGAGTGAAGTAACCTATCTGGTTGACTTGCAGTCTCCCAGGAACCCTTTGAGGGTCCTACATGTGAATCGCCTCAAGCCACACTTTGAGAGGTCTGATTTGACAATGCTCCTTGCTACAGATGATGGGATGGAGGAGGAGAGTGAACCTCTTCCTGACCTCCTGTCAGCAAAGGAGCAGGATGGGTCAGTGGATGGGGTGAACCTCTCGCCTACCCTGACCCCAGAACAGCAGAGGGACTGTCGCCATGTGTTGGGTCAGTTCACCTCCCTGTTCTCCCTGACACCAGGAGTCACCAATTGGTGCGTCCATGATATGGACACTGGGGACAGTCTACCTGTGAAACAGAAATTTTACAGAGTAGCTGACAAAGTCAGGGCCAGCATTAAGGAAGAAGTTTCCAAGATGTTGGCGCTAGGGGTAATTGAGCCCTCCAGCAGCCCCTGGGCTAGCCCAGTGGTCTTAGTGCCAAAAGCTGCTGCACCCGGTGCCACTCCAGAACTTTGGTTTTGTGTGGACTACCGTGGGCTCAATGCGGTCACCAAGACTGACGCACACCCCATCCCCAGAGCTGATGAGCTCGTGGATCGGTTAGGCGCTGCCCGGTACCTCAGTACGTTTGATTTAACATCTGGGTACTGGCAGATTGCCTTAACTGAGGGGGCCAAAGAGAGGTCAGCATTTTCAACACCTGAGGGGCACTACCAGTTCCGTGTTATGCCCTTTGGATTGAAAAACGCCCCTGCCACCTTCCAAAGACTGGTCAACCCGGTACTGTCCGGGCTGGAGGAATTCAGCGCCGCTTACCTGGATGACGTTGCTGTGTTCAGCTCCACTTGGGAGGAACATCTGCAACACCTCTGTGAAGTGTTGAAGGCTCTGCAAAGCGCAGGCCTCACTATCAAGGCAAGTAAGTGCCAGATAGGGCAGGGATCAGTGGTGTACTTGGGACACCAAGTAGGGAGCGGCCAGGTGGCGCCCCTACAGGCCAAGATTGATACCATTCTGGCTTGGGAGCCCCCCAAGACCCAGACAGAAGTGAGAGCCTTCTTAGGTCTCACCGGGTATTACAGACGGTTTGTCAAGGAATATGGCACCATTGTTGCCCCCTTGACAGAGCTGACTTCAAGGAAGCAGCCCAAGAAGGTGATCTGGACCGATGCCTGTCAAACCGCTTTTGATGCCCTGAAAGCTGCCATGTGCACAGCGCCCATGCTCAAGGTGCCTGATTTCTCCAAAGAGTTTGTGGTGCAGATAGATGCTTCAGAGCATGGTGTGGGAGCAGTACTCTCACAATTGAATGACGAGGGCTTGGACCAACCCATAGCTTTCATTAGTAGGAGGCTACTTCCCAGGGAACAGAGGTGGAGTGCAATTGAAAGAGAAGCTTTTCCTGTGGTCTGGGCACTGAAGAAGCTAAGGCCCTACTTGTTTGGGACTCACTTCCACGTTCAGACAGACCACAGACCCCTCAGATGGTTAATGCAGATGAGGGGTGAGAACCCAAAACTGTTGAGGTGGTCCATCTCCCTACAGGGAATGGACTTTACGGTGGAACACCGCCCTGGAACAGAACACGCCAATGCTGATGGTCTGTCCAGATTCTTCCGCCTTAGTGATGAGAACTCCCAAGAGGGTGGGTAGTTCTCCCCACTTTCCAGCTGGAGGGGACATGTGTTAGACCTGGCATCCTTGGCGTGGTTTTCCCTGACTTTTTGCCTCTACCTCCTGTGTTTTTGATGCTATGCTGGATTTCGTTTTTGCTGGCTTAGATGCTTTGGGCACTTTGCCACTGCTGATCAGTGTCCAAGTGCTCCATGTGTAAATTGTTATTGTGATTGGTTATCCATGATTGGTTATCCATGTTTGGCATATTTGTTTTACCAGTAGGTCCCTAGTAAAGTGTACTGAGTGTGCCAGGGCTGATAACTCAAATGCTACTAGTGGGCTTGCAGCACTGATTGTGCCACCCACATGAGTAGCCCTAGAAAGTTGTCTCAGGCCTGCCACCGCAGTGCCTGCACGTAGTTTGTTAACTGCCATGTCGACCTGGCCAGTGCACCCACTTGCCAGGCCTTACCCTTCCCTTTTCTTACACATAGGACACCCCTATGGTAGGCCCAAGGTACCCCCCTGGGCAGGGTGCAGTGTATATGAAAGGTAGGACATGTACTGGTGTGTGTAACATGTCCTGATAGTGAAATACTGCCAATTTAATTTTTCACTATTGAAAGGCTATCTTGCCCATAGGACAGAATAGGGAATGCTGTGTAACAATTTTACAAGGATATCTTCCCATAGGAGTAAGATATGAAATTAGAGTCTGGTATCCCTGAACTCAGAATGTAATAACACATCTTTTAGGAAGGATGGTTTTTAAATTCTGTGTTTGAAAATAGCACTTTTAGAAAGTGGCTATTTTCTTGTTCAACCTTTCTGTGTGCCTCTGCCTGTTTGTGGATTGACTGTCTGGCTTGAGAGTGACAGGGGCTGGGGTGGCTCCAGGAGACTGGGTGAGTCAGCACTAGGTTGAATAGGCCGTTCTGCATTTGGAATGGTGGGAGGAGTAGCACCTGGGCCTGAATAGGGCTGTGCCTGCCTTCCACAATGCTGGCTCCACCTCCTGTGGTGTGTCTGATGACCCTGGCTCACACTAACAAAGGAAGAAGTTGTGCACTGGCAGAGTGCACCCAGAACTGGTTTGGACTGGGTCCAGGATCCCTTACACCTAGAGAACAAAGACTTTTGGGGTATAAATATGAGAGCTGAAAACCCTGAACTTTAGATCATCCTGGAATTCAAGAGGAACCTTTGCCGAGGAGAAGAGCTGGAGAAACTGAAGAGAAGGACTGCCCTTGCTGTGTGTTCTGGGGCTGACCTGCAGTTGCTCTTCTGCCAAGGAAAGGAGAAGGACTTTGCTGTGTGCTGTGTCCCCTGCTTGAAGGAGATCTCCAAGGGCCTGAGGAGAGCTGGCCTCCTGTTTTGAAGTCCCAGGAACAAAAGGACTTCACCCCCAGCTTCCCCTGAACTCTGCTGTGTGAGTTCTGACCTGCCTAGAGTGCTTGATCCAGTTGTGGGGCCTCTGGAGATTGTTTTCTGCTGTTTTGGGAGCTGGAAGAAGAAGAAGCGTGAAAAGAACTGCAAAACCCGATGCATCGCTCTTCTTGCGGCACGTTTCACCGGCGCATCTCAACGGCGCGAGAAGATTTCCGTCGCATCGCTGTGCCGCTGCGAAGATCGTCGCAGCGCCTGCGCCACTGCAAGAACCGATGCATCGAGGGGTTACGGCTGAAGAGGACCGACGCTGTGCCGCGTAACCCCGCTGCATCGATCGCTGTCGCATCCCGAAGATCTACGCATCGTACCTGTGCAAGACGTTTTCCCGACGCATCACTCCCGAACCCGGAACCAGCACGAAGACTCGACGCATCGCTCCCCCTACAGACCAGACTTGACACAACCCGTCCGCTGCGTCCAGCGGGGCTGTCGCATCGCTTCCTCGGGGTCTCAGGAGTGTCGCATCTCGTTGGTTTCTGACGCTGCAGCTGTTTGGCTTGGGAACTTTTGTCGTATCTACAGGTACTTTGGTGAAAAGTCACGCATCCATAGATTTCTATTACACAAGTTCTTGAAACCTTTTTGAAGTCATATTTTTAAACTGTGTATGTTGGATTTTTGTCGTTTTGGTCTTGTGTAGTTTAGATAAAGATACTTTATTTTTCTAAACTGGTGTCGTGTCCATTTGTGGTGTTTTCACTGTGTTACTGTGAGTGTTGGTACAAATACTTTACACATTGCCTTTGGGATAAGCCTGTCTGCTCATGCCAAGCTACCAAGGGGGTGAGCAGGGGTTATCTAAAGTGTGTATCCCCCTTACCCTGAATAGAAGCAAAGGTCCCTATTTGGTCAAAGGTACCTACCTCTACCAACTAGAGTCCCCCAGTTCTAACAACCACTAATGGCCCGCATCCTGGCAGTGATACAGCCAGAGCCGGATGGACGCTTGAGGGCCCATCAGCAGCAAGTTGGGGGTGAGTATTGTGCAAAGTGTGACTTTGTGTATGAGTGACTGCATGATTCCCAGCCCTGAGCGAGTGCAGACCTCTGTGATGTCTCTAGTGTGATGCAATGGCTTCTACGTGGCCTCAGTGTTGAGTGCAGAGGTTCTGCATTTGTACAACTTTTTTGTTTCTCATGTGGAAAATCCATGAACGTTGTCATAGCAAATCATCTTGCCATGTTTTCATCTCACAGTTTGTGAATGTTGTCTGAACTGAGACCTTCCTACACAGGAAAATTCATTGTGTGAAGTGTGTAGCCCAGTACACTTGTCAGGCTTGTGTGTGCTGTGTGGCTACCACAATAGTGTGCTCATGTGATGATGTGTAAGTGGCTAGAGACATGCACAGATGTGGACTCAGGGAGAAGTGAGTTGGTAGAGGTCACACCTGTCCAATGGGTCCTTTTTTCACAATGATAGAGATGACAGCACCATTGCAAAACATATTAGCCTAATATCAGCAGCATGGCATAACATGATGTAATTTCCTGTCACAGTGACAGCAAGTGCGCACAGGTGCTGATGGGGTAGATGGTGATGATTGCAGTGATGCATTGGCTGATTTGCATTTGCCATTTGTGCACATGGCAACATGGCTGGGATGGTTAGACTCTGTGTTTCAAATGCAATGTAGCAGAACCTGGCTATTGTGAAATTGTTTTGGCACTATGGCTTAACATGGTTGGATGTGATCAGTGGGTATGGCAAATTGTGATGTGACTGAGGTGTTGTACAGTAATTTGAAAGATAATAAGGAGCAAAGGTTACTCAGAGTGTCAGTCCTCAGTATGTGTGCGTTGTGGAGGGGTGTCCATGTGCATCAGTGCATCGTGAAGTTGTGGCTAATGCTTTTAATCAGTGAGTGATTTTTTGGCACATTGATGTGTCCTCAATGTCATCAGTCAGCACAACGTAGGGATGTCATATGCCAGACCCTAGGTATTCTCACACATTAGCTGTCCTAATGGAGGCCACTGAATACCTCATCTACAGAAGACACTATCATGCCTTGGGTCAATGAGGGCCTGTCAGGCACTTGTGGAGATGTTGGTATGTGACATGTCACAACCTATGAAGGCCTTGCATTAAATTCCCATTCTCATGCTATTGTGCATTGTCTATGTGACTACATTGTTACTTGGGGTTTATTTGCACTTCTTTAACAAATAAGATGTGCCCTTGTGACATATGCTGCATTGTGAGTGTCAGAGACATCAACTGGCAGTAAACAGCAGTGAGCATCATGTTAGTGTGCATTTAGAGATGTGTGCTGTGCACTTCAAAGAAATTGTAACATCTACACAGCTGACACCAATGGACAACGGTAGTTGTGCTTCAATGCCCAGCATGGTGGATTTCAGGAGGTCATCTCCCTTGCAAAAGGATATATTTGACTTTGTATCTGTGGTGTTCCATGAAATATACTACATATGTGACTGAGACAACATGTTTGGATGTATAGCTATCTTACCTACAGGCACGTAGGTGTGCCTACAGACAATTGTATGTGTGGTTACAGGTAGGCACAGGCCCAGCTATTTGGCTGTGTCAATGTAACATGGAGCATGACTATCAACTAAGCATGTTTCCATGCATCATCTGATGATTGCTTAAGTGTGGCATATGCTGAAAGTACATGGAGTAGTTCAACATGGGAGCTTCATTCGAAGGATTGGAGTTTGTATTGCATATGATGTTTGTGAGTATGGCACTATACTGAACCTATGTCTCTGTCGCTTGAAGCATCTACCGAGGGCAGGGAAGGACAGGGGCCTGACAGCGTTGGGGTAGCTACTGGCATGACTGCTGTACAGGAGTTCAGTGACACTGAGGGGACCAGCGCATCGGAGGGGGACAGGAGTGCCCTGGAGGATTCCCGCCCGGAAACACCAACCTCCACATCTTCCCAGTCCAGTGGTGACTCCTCGATGTTGGCGGGCACCGGAAGTCCAAGATCTGCATCTTCTTCCGCCACACCTCGTCCAGTGCCCACCCTCCCAGATGCTCCCCCAAGTGCTATCCGTGCCCGCAGCCCTAAGAAGGGTGGAGTCTCCTTCCCCCAGGCACTGCTGCCCCTGCCCCTGTCTCTCCTGCTGCCCTCAGTGTGGAGGCCATAGACATTTTTCAGCAGCTGTGTGTGGGTCAGACTGCTCTACTGAATGCCCTCCAGGATCATGGCAACAAGTTGTCACAGGTTGTTGCATTCATGGAGGGCATTCATTCAGACGTGGGTGGCCTACACCGAACTGTCCAGTCTTTGTCCTCCACAGTGACGGCAGCCATTCAGCAGTCCCAAGCTCCCAGTCCAGCTCCTGTCCCTTCGGCAACCACCCTGTCAGTGCCCCCACCTGACCAGAGTACACACACACCAGAGCCCTCAGGCACCCAGTCATCCACACGTAGCACACAACATCAGCACTCTAAGCGTACCAGACACCATACACCATCACCACAGCACAAAAAGAGCACACATGACTGCAAGACAAAAAGCCCATCACAGGACACTCAGGGACATAAGGCAAAAAAGCATGCATCCACATTACATTCCTCAAAATCATCACCATCCCAGGGAACTCCCATCCCCACACCTGATCCCAAAGACACACAAACACTTGCCCTGTCTGCAGTGAACCTGGTGCCTGCCACAGCTAAGCCCAAACACATTCCGAAGGCAGTTTCACCCAAAACTTCAACTCCCACCCCCACCCCTGTGAAGCATGGACAAGAGAGCAAAGTGGGGAGTGTACCTCAACAACCGTGGATGCAGGGGAAAAGGTAAGCCTGCCCCCAGCGTACCACCAGGTCCAGCAGATCCCCATGGGGAGAGCCACCAGCACCTGCTACACCTTTGGGGAAGAGTGAGGCTGTTGTGCCCACCTCACTTCTCACTCCTGCCAAGACACTTGTGGGATATCGGAACCCCAAACAATTGAGCCCCAGCCTGCAACATTCACCATCAGCCACTGAGCCTCCACCCAGCATGTCTCCACCTCCCCGTGCTACCACTCCACCCGGTCCAAGCAGCCCTCAGGCTCCCACATCCATGGATCCCTCTACCTCAGCCAGTTCTCTCCCTCCCAGGTCCAGTCCTCCAACTGGCCCCAACAATCAGCCCCCTCCCAGTTCAACTTCAACCCAAAGTTGAAGCCAAGTCCCCCTTCCCACACCATTTCTCCCGGAGCGGTGCCTGGACTGCCCATTCAAAGCCCCTGACCTGTGGCGGTTCCCATGGCAGTGGACT
Source organism: Calotriton arnoldi (assembly GCA_963921515.1). NCBI lineage: Eukaryota > Metazoa > Chordata > Amphibia > Caudata > Salamandridae > Calotriton > Calotriton arnoldi. The sequence goes on from CAWUFW010011302.1 coordinate 51,221, forward strand.
GTGTTACCTATTTGATGTGCAAGTTTTCATGCACACATGTGCAGACTTTAAATTTGGACTGGCCAATGGCCTTGATGTTTTGCACTTTTGATGCCTATACAGAGTTTATGTAATAAAGACTGTTACTCATGTTGTGAGCTTTGTTGCAGCCCTTGCTAATGATGCAGTGCAATGTATGTGTATATGTTCATGTGACACATGCTCTGTATGCCACATTCACATTGGCATATACTTGATTTTCTTTTGCAGGGGTTGCCAGAGGTTACAGCCACTTTTGTGCTTCTTGACTCAGCGGCTTGAGGGTGCAATGATGGTTGTCTGTGATGATCTAATCTTATCCTAATCATTCTATTGTCAGGTCTCCAATTTTGTACACATGTTATATTTGGAAGCTGTACCACAACAGAAGGGAATTCTATTCACAGGATAACTTGCGGGGTGGACAGGGTCCGTCATATCTGTGGGATCTATCTTGGGGGCATATAAGCAAGGGCCTTATCGCCGCTTTAGTGGCACTTTTTGCCGCTAAAGCGGCGATATTTCTATCGCCCTATTAACAAGCTGTCGCTAACAGCTGTTAGCGACAGCTTTATGGCGAAAGCGACCGTTTTGGTGACGCTTTGCATGTCAGCGATATATATCGCTAATGACATGCAAAGTAGGCGTTCTCAACTAAAAGCGACTGAAAACAGTCGCAAACACAACTTCCCCCTATTAGCAATGCCCGCGAAGCGATAAAAATATTCGCCCAAACGCGATTATCGCTGGAATCTAACACCTGCTAAAAACCTGACTTAACCATTCTAGTCAATGGGAGGTGGATTGTAAGGTTAAGTCCTCACCTGCCTATTAGAAAGCTTTTCATTAGCGCGTTGCATTTATCGCTGGATTTCTCGTGCTATTGTTGGGTTTCGCCGCTATCGCTGGATTTTTTATCGCCTTGGAGATAAGCGTTGATAATAACGCGTTATCTCCGCGATGAAATCCAGTGATAGCCGGCGATAAAAAAAACAGCGCTAAGCGCGCTTTGCGATAATTATCGCAATTCCTTGGTAATATCCCCCTTGATATGTAAACAGCAGTGTAGATGTGTAGTCATCTTGTGTAGGCCTGGCTTCATAGTCACATGGGTACATTTGAATGTGTGCACTTGAGTAGTCATACAGTGTGATTGGCCTGTCATTGGCTGAAGTGTTGATGTGTATGTGCCCCTGAACATAACACCTACACACATGTTTGATCCAGGTAATGAGTGCCTGTTTGTTTACATTATCAGACACCTGCTTTAGATTGTGGACATATGTAGGAGTTGTTGGTTGAGCACTGTGCAGTGTGTTGGTATGACCTTGCAGTGGGTACACCTACTTGTTGCCGCTGTCATTTGTGAGTATGCAGAGTGTCACTGCAATGTCTGTGTTGTGGTTTGATGATCAGCCATGGCTCTTGCTTACGTTTGTGCTCACTGTGCTGACCTGCTCAGACAAACTGACATTATAAGTGACTTTTCTCATACATTGATGTCATTTTTCACTTTTTTTGGACAACTATATGGTATTAAGAGTCATACCAGCCCCAAGAGGGGCTTTTGATGCCTACACATTGTGAGTTACTCCTCTATGTGTTTTTGCTCTGTACACTCCTCACCTGTCCAACACTAATGTACACACCACTTCAGTCTAATATCTTCCACCCCATGCCTTGCCAGTGTGTGACCCTCCCCACCACTTCATAGTGTAACACTATACTGTGGGAGGCTGATCTGTGTCCAGGACCAATGTTCGACTCAGGACTGTTTCACAATTTGTTATGTGCTATTTTCTTCTACTTGATTGCAGTCATGGTTGCTCATGTACAGTGCAAATGTTTTTCCAGCACAGTCCTCTAGTCATGTTCCATGCATCTGTGTTTTCCAGAGTTGTGCAGCAGTAGGTGATAGCTAAAGTGTATGTCTGTTTGCTGAGGTAATGCTACCCATCCTGAGTGTGATGTGATCTGTGCCCTGTGATGATTTGTGATGTTGAAGTTCATGATGGAGCACTCAGATATGTGTGATACTGGTTTTGTTGGTGTTCACACTCTGCTTACTGTGCATGCACTGCTGTCAGTGTATGTTGCCTTGTCCTTGCCTGGTGTGAGTCCCCCTGATGTCCAGCTGAGTTTGCTATGTATTGATTTTGTATGTGCATATGTTATGTATTTGTTGTTGAGGGATGCAGTCTTTGGCCTGTGTTGGCTCTTTCTACTGACAGGTCCATGTGTGTGTAATGTTCTTTAAGCATGACATTGTGTGTGAGGAGTTTGTGTATTGGAATACATTCAGATGTGTGTTGAATTTGTAGTGTGCATTTCTTGTGTGAATGTCACATGCAGCAATGTGGAGTCTTGTTCATTAGCTTGTTTTGAGTGCACAATTGTGCTATGGCCTCCTATATTTGAACAGTCACGTGAGGATTGTGCATGTGCATGCTTGTGCTACACATTGACACCATGCTCACTTTGTAACTGGTGTAGTGTCTATGCCTGTGTTTGCAGATTTGTCTTATTGCACACAGTTAGTGTTCATGATTGGCATTTGATCATGTATTTTTTGATTGGTTTGGATGATGGTGTCTGTGCAGTTGGCCAGAGTAGAAATGTTATCTATTCCGATGCTGTCTAGGATCACATTGCCTATCCACTGTTTGCCTGCACATGGCTGAGCTTGTTGGACTTCTTTTGATGTTGTTTGTGATACATGTGTTTGGCAATTGGTTTGTGATCAGCATTGGTTCTAACATCCTTGAGTGGGATTCCGGCATTTGTAGATACACACCAGGGTGTGGCATTGGTTATCAGGAAAGTTTGACAGTCAGGGAGTGTCACAATGAGCCATGAGTGTTGTGCTGGTGGCATACACATGTCAAGATAGTTGACACAGATGAGGGGCTGGTCACTGTATGGCTTATGACAGTTTCTGTCATCCTGGGCCAATGCATTGCTTGCATTGCTGTATCACAGGGATATTGCACAGATGTTACTTTAGTTCAATTTCAATCACTGTGCCACCCATGTATGATTTGATGGCCTAGGTGTAGTGTGATATGTGGTACCTCTTGCATGTCATGTACAAATGGTATCTGAAATATCTCCATGTTTTTCCTGCACTGTGCACTCCACTTTAGGCTAGTTTAGTTATTATCATACATTGCTGCTGATTTATGGTATGTGTATGAGGCTAAGTTTAAGTGTGTGAGCTGTCTGAAGGACTTGACATGCAGTGTGAACAATTTCAAGGTTGTTAATCTGCACAGTGACTCTTCATTTCTTAAATTACTCACTTTGATTCACATGAGTGGAAGGCAGGTGTGAGGAGGAGGAGGGTTGTCATGAGTCTCAGGTCAGAGTTTCCTGCTGTCAAGATGGACTCTTCCTGACACTTTGGCATTCATTCACTACTTTGTAGTTGGTGCTCCCTTTGTTGAGGTGGAGTAATGGTGTGTATGTGTTCTGTGAGTTGGCAGTGTAGTCAATGTTGTTGATGTACTGGACATACTCACATGGTGTCATTTATTGCAGCTGTACACTTGTGAGTCAAATGCACAGTGGCGCTTACTTTGAGTTTGCTGTTTGAGTCAGAAATGTCGAAATTGTGTTGCATGGTATGAGCTGTCATTGTGTGATATGGTCTGCCATTGTATGTGATGGGCCTATCAATGTCTGCTTGGGGGCTGTGGTGATCTGTGATTGTGTGGCAGTGGTGTCTAATATGATGTGTCATATACCTGGGCTCACTGACTCATTCCAACACCTTGTTGGACTACTGTGAAATACACATACACACCCTGCTTGGTCTGCCCTCCTCTGTTCCACATTGTATTTGGACTGACCATTATTTGTGTGCAATGATGACTATTGTCATTTTGGAAGGACTCTTGCCTCACCCCACACTCATGTTACTATACAAGTGGTGATGATCCTAATGAGATGTCACTATAGACAGTGTCCCTGCACATGACTTCTTGCTGCAGATATGTTGTGCTGAGTGGTGCTTCTTTTATGATACATGTGGTGTGGATGTTGTGATGTTGGTCTTGCTTGTCTGGGACAATGTCCTGGACTCCTACTACATTGTGGGCAGGTTTTCCTGCTGCTTCACCGCTGTGGTGACATGACCGGCACTCCTGGGCTAGTTGAAATAATTTCTATGGGGATGGGTGACCCCGATGCAGAGGTGTCAATTTGTGACATGCAAGACATGTGTACTTGGACTGGGGTATATGTTCCTGTCTCCACCAGGGTGTCTGATGTAGACAGGACACATATTTCAGCACGACAGTTGTGTGTTGTTGTTGTACAGGGGTTGTATGCGGGGATGTGTTATTGACTTACCTGCGGTGTTGACCACGACGGTGTCTTATCTGCTGGTAGTGGATGAGGCACAGCAGCGGAAGGGCTTGTAGTGCAGGATCCGTGGTGGCCAGGAACGTGTGGAGGCGTCTCGGACTCGAGTTTCGATCTCCGCAGTTGTGCTTCCGCCATCTCCGAATGGCTGGTTTCTCCGCTGCGTTTTGATGGGCTGGTTGACGTATCGTGATTTGTCCGGCGGTCGGAACGTCATTTTGCACGGCGGTCTTTCTCTATTGGCTCCCTCCGACACAGTTGCGGAACGAAAAACCTGGCGGATCCGGAAACTCTGCGACAGACGGGAAATGGGTTATCTTTGCCCATTGTAATATGGCGGTCGCGAGGACTGCCGCAGGAGTAACTAAATGGATGTTTTCCGCCAGCACCGCGGAGGGGCCTACGACTGCCATCGTAATCAGCCACTTTGTTTTTTATTTACTTGATTTTGCTGATTTTCCAAGTGTCTACAAACTATTTTAAGAAATGTATTTGTTCTCTTACCAGCATCACTTTTCTCTTTCACCACATTTTCCACATTTTGTCCCTTTTGTTTTATAGTTGTGACTAGATAGAATCCTTGCCTCTGTTTCTTTCTTCTCTCGCTTTTTGATGGCGTTGTAACTATCTGTAGTTAACTAGGAATTGATATCTGAAAAGGAAAACAAATAAGTACATTTACCATTTTATGATGTACAAATACATTACATATTTTAAGCAGTTAACTACCAAAGAAAATGTTTCTCATACTATAATATAGACAACATTACTCTATTAGTTTTCATGTTTATGTCTCTGTGTGTTTCTATGTGACACTGTATGCATTAATTTGTTACTGGGTATACTACCATATCCATTACTCAGTTCCTGAGTATTTATCCTCATTTAAAGGACTACTTGTCCGGAAGGAAGACTAGTTTCTGTCAGCACATGGCTTCATAAGTGAGCGAGTGTAGGAGTCCTCCTCTAGCAGTGCCATGAGATGTTTAAGTAACTTTGTTGGTATATGACTGTCTGTTTTAGTAACGGTATGTTTCCCTAAATGTGTATGTAAGTGGTCTGACGAATACCTCAGTGCCTATGTAAGATAATAGAGGCTATGGAGGTGTCTCCTCAACTCCCTTTGATACTGGTGCATACATAAGCAGTTTCTGAGTATGTGAGTGAATGTACAAGTCCCTCTGTCACTCTGTGACTGGGTGAGAGAGAGAGTCAATGCTATGGAAACATGTATGTCAGTTGTGTTATGAGTGATATACACTATGTAGTGCTTGGCATAGGGGTCTGCAACTGCATGAGTAACTTACTAAAAGATAAAAATGACATCTCTACATTTTTTAAGCACAAAGCAGAATGCTTTATAGCATGCCTACAACATATCTCAGAGGTAAGTTATGTGTACTAAAATGTGACGAGGTTGTATCACTACTTGCCTACAGTGAGTGTAGGAGTCCACCTATAGCAGTGCCATGGGATGTTTAAGTAAATGTGCAGGTACTTGACGGTCTGTTTTAGTACCTCAATGGTTCTCTAAATGTGTATGTAAATGATCTGATGAATGCCTCAATGCCTGTGTTAGAGAATAGAGGTGTATGTAGGTGTCTCTGCACCTGCATTTGATACTGGTGCATATATAAGCAATTTGAGGAAGTGAGTGAATGTATAAGTCCCTTTAGCACTCTGTGAGTGGATGAGAAAGAGGCTTTATGCTTTGGAAACATGCATGTCAGTTGCATTATGGGTGGTATACTCTATGTAGAGCTTGGCATAGGGGTCTGCAAGTGCACGAGTAACTTACTAAAAGGACATCTCTCAATCTTTTAAGCACAAAGCACCATGCTTTATGGTATACCTACAGCATATCTCAGAGGACACTTATGTGTACTAAAACGTGGATAGAAGACTTGCCAAATGGCATTTACATGCTAAGTGAAGCTGGCAGTAAAACTGCGCAGACAGGGTCTGCACTACTAGGCCTCACCCAAATTTAAAGGATTATTTGTCTTGATGGATGATGAGGTTGTGTCAATACTTGCCTACCCATCTGAGTGAGTTTAGGAGGTCAGCTATAGCAGTGCCATGAGATGTTTAAGTAAATGTGCCAGTAAATGACTGTCTGTTTTAGTATCTCAATGGCTCTCTAAATGTGCATGTAAATGGCAGAACAAATACCTCAGTGCGTGTGTTAGGGGATAGAGGGGTGTGTAGGTATGTCTGAAACTGCCTTTGACACTGGTACATACTTAAGCAGTGTCTGAGTCTGTGAGTGAATGTATAAGCCCCTCTGTCACTCTCTGACTGGGCGAGAGAGAGGCTGGATGCTTTTGAAACATGTATGTCAGTTGCATTATGGATGATGTCCTCTGCAGTGCTTAGCATGGGGTTCTGCAAATGTATGAGTAACTTACTAAAACTCAAAAGGGCACCTCTCAATATTTTACGCACAAAGAAGCATGCTTTATGGCATACATACACCATATCTTAGAGGAGAGTTATGTGTACTAAAAAGTGGATGTAAGACTTGCCAAACAGTTTTTACATGGTAAGTGAAGCTGGCAGTGAGACTGCATAGACAGCGTCAACACTACAAGGCCTGACCCATTTTTAAAGGATTATTAGTCTCGATGGATGATGAGGTGGCATCACTACTTGCCTACATATTTGAGTCAGTGTAAGAGTTCAGCTATAGCAGTGGCATCAGCTATTTAAGTAAATGTGCCAGTATATGACTGTCTGTTTTAGTATCTCAATGGCTCTCTAAATGTGTATGTACATGGCAGAACAAATACCTCAGTGCGTGTTTTTGGGGATAGAGGGGTATTTAGGTATGTCTGAAACTGCCTTTGATGCTGGTGCATACATAAGCAGATTCTGAGTATGAAAGTGAATGTATAAGTCCCTCTGTCACTCTCTGACTGGGTGAGAGCTGCTGGATGCTTTGGAAACATGTATGTCAGTTGCATTATGGATGGTATCCTCTATGTAGTGCTTAGCATAGGGATCTGCAAGTACATGAGTAATTTACTAAAACTCAAAAAGGCACCTCTCAAGATTTTACGCACAAGCAACATGCTTTATGGGATATCTCCTGCATATCTTGGAGGAGAGTTATGTGTACTAAAATGTGGATCTTAGACTTGCCAAACAGCTTTAACATGGTAAGTGAAGCTGGCAGTGGGACTGCGCAGACAGGGTCTGCCCTACTAGTTCTGACCCATGTTTAAAATACTTTTTGTCTGGATGGATGATGAGGTTGTGTCACTACTTGCCTACATATCTGAGAGAGTGTAGGAGTCCAGCTAGCAGTGCCATGAGATGTTTAAGTAAATGTGCCAGTATGTGACTTTCTGTTTTAGTACTGCAATAGCTCTCCAAGGGCCTCATTTACGAGGTTTTGGCACAACGAATTTTGCTGCGCTGCCCTGCATCAAAAGAAAAGGGCAGAAATGCACTGTATCTATGTGATACGTGCGTTCCTGTCCTTTTACCCTGCGCTGGTGCACAATGGCTGCCATGCACCAATGCAGGCACCTTTGTGCCATGGTGCAAGGGTGTCTGCATTGTAGGGGTGATTGTTTTGTGTAGGAAGGGGCACCTTCCTGCACAAAAAAAATCACAAGAGGTGTATTGCATTCTGTAGCACACAAAGAAAGAGGAAAAAATGAGGAGAAATAAGGGAGAAAGAAGGAGATTTCTCCTCGTTGCGCCTCCCTAATGCTACCCCTGGGGTGGCATTAGAATCTGACTCTTTCCCAGGTTTATGATTCCTAGTAAATCTGGGAATTCTTCAGATTCCATGAGTATTGCTTGGGAACACCCACAGCAAAACCCATGGAATGACCCTTACATGCAGTGTTCTGAGTGAAAGGGGCACATATTTACAAGGCCATGAAAAGCCACATAAAGTGGCGTTATATGGCCTCGTAAATATTCTGCAGCACATTGTGCCACAGGAGCATCAAAAAAGTGCCACTCTGGTGGATCAAAAGTGCTGCTAGGGCCTCGTAAATGAGGCCCTAAATGTGTATGTAAGTGGCCTGACAAATACCTAAGTGCCTGTGTTAGGGAATAGAGTGGTATGTAGGTGTCTGTGCAACTCCCTTTGATACTGGTGCATACATAAGAAGTTTCTGAGTATGTGAGTGAATGTATAAGTCACTCTGTGAATGGGAAGAGAAAGAGGCTCTATGCTTTGGAAACATATATGTCAGTTGCATTATGGGTGGTATAGTTTATGTAGTGCGTGGATAGGGGTCTGAAAATGCATGAGTAAGTTACTAAAACTCAAAAGGACATCTCTCAGTCTTTTAAGCACACAGCGCCATCTTTTATTGCATACCTTCAGTACATCCCACAAGTGAGTTATGTGTACTTAAACGTAGATTAAATACTTGACAAACAGCTTTTACATGTCAAATAAACCTGGCAGTGAGAGTGCACAGACACAGTGTGCACTAGTAGGCCTGATCCATGTTCCAGCACTGCATTTTTAACCTAGCACTTTCATACTAGACATGTAACTCAGTATTAGTATAAAGGGCATGTGTTTCCATCAAAGAATGTGCAAACCTGTTCTATAATTTACCAATACCTACCCTAAAGGGAAAATAATACATAGCTGTCAAGTTTCACAGCTTCACACGTTAAGTGCACCTAGAGTGCATGTTTCTTCCTTTCAATTCTGAGACTTGTAGTGTCGGAGTGGGTCTGTGAATGGGTTCATCAGTGTTGGAGTAGGTCTGTGACTGAGTACATAATTGTCTGAATAGGTCTGTGAGTGGGTGCATGAGTGTCTGAGTGGGTCTGTGAGTGGCTGCATAAGTATCTGAGTGGGTCTGAGAGTTGGCATATAAGTGTTTTATAGGGTCTAGGAGTGGGCACATACGTCTCTGAGTGCGTCTGTGATTGGGTGCATGAGAGTCTGAGTGGGTCTGTGAGTGAGTGCGTCAGAATATCAATGGGTTTGACTGAGTGTGTGAGTGTCTGTATGGGGCTGTGAATGAGTGCATGAGAATATGAGTGGGTCTGTGAGTGAGTTCATGAGTGTCTGAGTGGCTCTGTGAGTGAATGCGTCAGTGTCTTAGTGGGTCTGTGAGTGCTTGTCTGGGTAGGTCTGTGAGCGGGCGCATGAGTCTCTCAGTGGGTCTATGAGTGCGTGTATGAGTGGGTCTGTGAGTGGATGCATGAGTGTTCATCAATTGTTCTTTTTGCATTTGTCATCCCAAGTGGGACAGGTATGTCCAGACATGGGTCCCATGTTCACCAATCCACTGGATTCAAGCTATCCTGGCTGATGAGGGGTGATACCCCGAAACCAGTCCTAGGATGCTTGTTCCTGGTCCAGGGGAGCAGGGTCAAGGCTGATTTGCATATGGCTAGGTCCAAACTGGAATGGCGTGGTGAGCAACAAATAGTGGATTTAGGCCCAGATCTCTGACTGGGGGTGAGTGTTTGACATTGTTCAGCATTCCGTCCATCAATTGTTCTATTTGCAAAAGAATGAGGGAGGCTGACAGAGAAATAATGCAAACTGCGTTCAAAGTCATTGACAATGGTTCCAAACTCTACACTATCTCTTCTATCACTTCTTCTGCCTTGAAGATTCTTAAGAAAGATTTGTAATCTTTGCAACAGATTCAAGTACAGAAAATTGACTTAAAACAACTAAGCTGGACATTGAAGACACTCAAGGCTCATAAAGTGCCCTAGTCTTTAATTAACTTGCTCTTGATAAAGAACTGGGATTATTCCCTCCTCAACTGCAGATAATCCACATTTTTAAACAGCTATTATGTTTCTTTACAAATCACTGCCTTTCATTTTTTATGTCTGTCAGAAACAGAACTCTCTGGGGTGCTATGAATGCATACATAACAGATTTCTTTAAAATACTTGGGGGCATATTCTCAAGGACTCATCGCCGATTTATTGGCACTTCAGCGCCGCAAAAGTGGCGATAGATTTATCGCCCTATTCTCAAGCTGGTGCAAACTGCCGATATCGCCAGTTTCCCAGCGATAGCTGCCGCAAAAAACATCGCCACGGATGAGAGCGACAACTAACGCTAATGATATACAGAGTAGGAGTACCCGTGCAAAAACACACGAAAACACCACTTCGCGATATTCTCAACAACCAGCCCGATCCGCGATGCGACCCAAAAACAGGCGATAAGGCGCGTTAGCAGCAGGGATTCAACACCTGCCTTTTACTGGTGTAAAGCCGGACAACAACCTGCAGCATGAAAGGGAGCCCAGCCCAGAGCCACATCTGAAGACCAACACATGTCATGGAGCTATTGACCATGCAGCTCGGAGACCCACGAGGGCCACAACAGCCACTGCCACCACCCCCCAGGACCCCCCCGGACTACCACTGAGGCAGCGCAGAACAAGACAGCTGACCTTCCCGGAACAATAAACAGTAGCATTCGGACGTGGGGGAGAACATGGCATCTGCCGGTTGAGCAGCCGCGCGTGTCCGTATCTCTTTTCTCTCACCGCGCTACTGCAGCTTGATGTCACCCGTATAATCCTCACCGCTCTTTTCCCCACTGAAGCTGTGGAGTCGCCATTGACAATCACCGTTCATTGGAGACACATAGAGGGGGCGGATGACCTGGGAGCTGCTCGGCGCTCTCTGCCCGCCCTGCTTCCCGCACTGGTGCACGGCCGCCCTGGAGTTGAGGCGTGGCCGCAGAGCAGCGGCCCGCGGCCTCCTCCGGGTCAGTAGCGGCAGCGCCAGCATCGGGCGCTTCTTTGGTGCTGCGAGGGACGGTGCTGCACGAACAGGTAGTGCTGAGTACACGTTGTTGGCTCCGGTTCCCCATATTGCTCCCCATATCGTGGAGCCCTCTATTTCATCTGAAAAGGACCACACTCAAGTTGAACAGGCCCTTCCATACAGTCAAGATGGTGAGGGAGATAAGTCAAGGTCCCCTGAAAAATGAGGTAACCTTGTCGATAAGCTAAAAGGAAAAGAAAAAAAAGGTAAGAAAGCCGGAAAGTGCGGGATTGGGAGTAAAAAAGGGCAAATTAAGGAAAAGGGGGAGTGAGGTGGGAGCCTCAAGACCAGTTAGTGGGAGAGCAAGCTTATGGAGCCATAACTACCACAAGCAGCCCTGGTATACCTAATATCTCTAGTCTGCCCAGCGATAATTCTGCTTTCCAAATTTATCAGGTTAAAAGTAGGAGTATAAAAAGAGGGAAAGACAAGATTTCATCCAACAAAGTGAAGGTCACCCCCTCATTAAGGTCTTTCTTTAGGGTACAACCTGAGGTCTTATTCATCACAAAGCAGGTTGCAGAGCATAAAAACAGCAACGATACCGGCTTATCTGAGCATCTGGGTTCTATCGACACATTGCAGGTTAGGATGCAGTCTACAGGAGCATCAACGGCGGAGTCTGAGCTACCTATTACCGCCACCGACACGGATACTGCCACTGAAATTACTACTGCCTCTGCCATTGTAACAGCCACCGTCACTGCCACCGCTACTAGTCAAAGTATGAACGGGGTGGGTCAGGATCAGGCTTGGGCTCTCAAGAGCAGTTTGGACTCCCCTCATCCTCAATGGAAGCCCTATTTACTTCTCTAAAAGAAGATATTAAGCAAGGATTTGCAGTATCAGCTGCCAACCAAGGGAAGATTAGGAACTCGTGTGAGATCCTAGAAAAGAAAGTAGATCTTTTAAATGCTAGAACTAAATCCCTTGAGCATTCGGTAGAGGAGTTAAAGACCAACTTAGGGACAGCAGAGGCCAAAATCCATGAGCTACAAAAGGGAGAGGTTGCGTTGCATGAAAGAATGGAAACGCTGGAAAACAACTCCTGCAGGAACAATATCCGCGTTTTGAACATTCCAGAGGGGAAAGAGGGGCCAGATTTAAGAATCTTCATTGTAAAATTGCTTAAAGAAGTTCTGCCACTTGATGATTCGGCGGAGTCCCTGATAAAGGACATACAAAGAATTCATAGGGATACTTTCCGCATAAATCCAAACAGGACTAAGCCAAGGAAGATTCTTATCAATTTCCTTACCTACGCCATGAAAGAAAAAATCCTGAATTTGGCATTAAAGACGAAAACACCGAGAAGCAAGGATTTCTCTTTTGAAGTTCGTTCAGGTTTGTCAAGAGACACACTAGAAAGACAGTGGGAGCTCGGGAGAAGAATGGACAACTTTAAGAAGATTGGTGCCACGGTGCAACTCAAATTTCCAGCCTTTTTGAAGGTCATGCATTATAACAAAATGCACAACATTAGGTCCGTTCAGGAGGCAGATGAATTGCTGGACAGTTTTAGTAAAGGGCCCCTTAAGTAACTTACTCACCAAGGTATATATATATATTTTTTTTAATTTTCTCGTAGGTATAGGAAGTTGAAGTTGTAGTGAATAGCCTATGACTCGTTACAATAAAGTAGAAGGTGGGAAGATAAAAAAAAAAAAAGGGAAGAAAAGGGGAAAGAAAGAAGAAAAAAAATAAAAAAATAAAAAGGAGCAAGGGGAAAAGGGCAGGCACAGAGGGAAAGGGAAAAAGAGGAAGAGAGAAGGGAAGAAAGAGAAGGGGAAAAAAAAAAGGTGGATATATATAAACATGTATTTCGACTTGTTATAAACATGTATTTCGATGTATGACATAGGACATAACTCCTTTTTGTCCTCACTTTCGGGTGGGTAACATATAGGTGCAATCAAGGTAGAGGAGGAGGAGATTACAGACACCATATCTGGACAACAACTAGTCCAGTTAAATGGGGGTAGGGTTCTCCAAGGGGGGGTAGGGAGGGGGGTAGGGGAGCACAGGGAAAAGAAAAAAAACACCTCATTCGTCTTACTTCTTTTAAGTTGTTTTGATCGGATAGTTTTAGTTAGACTAGGATTGACTGGTGGACTAAAGTGTTATTGCTGTCTCGTATTAAGGAAGGCATGGAGGGCGGAATATCCACTTAAATGAATACCTTCCAGATATTGTCCTGGAACGTGAATGGCTTGGGGGGGGGACACGCAGAAGAAAAATCTTACAATATTTAAGAGACTCCCCAGCCCAAGTCTTGGTGATTCGGGAGACTCATCTTCTTGAGGCAGAAACGAAAGAAATATTAAGATCACAGAGATGGGTGGATTCTTTCGTATGTACCGACCAGACGGCTAATATTAGAGGGGTGTGGATTCTTTTTAAAAAATCAGCTAAAGCACAGATTTTACAATACAAGGGCGACCCAGGGGGGAGATGGCTGATATTGAAGGTCACTGTCAGAGGGTTTCTCTTCACATTAGTTGGCTATTATGGCCCGAATCAGGACGACCCCTCTAACCTCCAAACTATTTTCTCGCACCTATTGGACTTCCCTGAGCCGGTGATATGGGCCGGAGACTTTAATATCTTTCTTGATCCCAAGTTGGATAAATCTCCTAACAGTAGAGCAATTGCTCCTTCGAGATCTAGGGTATCCCTTTTGGCAATAATGTCCCAACTGGGCCTTAGCGATATCTGGAGAGAAAGGTCAGGGCAACAGATGGGAGTATCTTATAGAAATTTTAAGTACAAACATAAGTCACGAATTGACTATATTCTGATCAGTCATAATCTTAGAGACAGAGTAAAAGCTATAATATACCTGCCATCGCATATGTCGGACCACTCTAGTATTCTATTGACTCTACAATGCCTACAGACCCAAAAGGCCAGAGCGTGGTCTTTTGACCGCACTCTGTTACTTGAAGAGGATGAAACAAGCTTTCTCTCTAGGGAAACAAACCAATTTTTAGAGACCAACTTGGGAACTGCCGATATCACTACAGTATGGGATACCCTTAAGGCTTTTTTGAGGGGTATAATAACCAATAGGGCAAGTTATAGATGTAAGAAATACAGAGAAGAGATCATAGTTTTGGAGGAAGAAATGAGGAAAGTGGAGGACAAATTAAACATCCAAGAGGGAATTGGTCAATAGGAAGATCTGGAAGTAAGTAGGAAGTTGAAGGAGCAAATGGAGAGTGTTCTCCAGGGGCGGCTTATGCGTAGATGGGAGGCAAGCAAGATGGCCCACTTTGAGTATGGGGAAGGAGCTGGAAATTATTAGCTTGGAAAATCAAAGCAGATCAGCTCCGGAACCACATAAAGGAGATCTCGGCGGGTGATGGGGAACCCTCTATTTCTTCAGATGATGGCATTGGAGAGGCCTTCCTGGATTATTTTCAGGAGATATATAAAGAGACCTCCACAGAAGATAAATTCAAGGCGAGATCATGGTTGGAGAATATTATTTTAACACCTATTAGCTCCGACCAACAATTAGATCTGGGACAGCCCATCACACAGGAGGAAGTGAGGAAGGCATTGGCGAGTGGAAAAAGGGGTAAAGCGGCTGGCCCGGACGGGCTCCCAATTGAATTATATAGATCACTCGGGGAGAGTATAATTCCAACAATAACCCACCTTTTCAATAAAATCTTCACGGACAGAGTCAGTCCACCGGTAACATGGAATGATGCTACTGTAGTTCTCATCTTGAAACCGGGTAAAAACCCCTCCAGGTGTGGGTCCTATCGGCCCATTTCACTCTTGAATGCCGATTACAAAATCTTCACAACCATCTTGGCAACTAGATTGGGGGAGGTGGCTAGGGACATTCTCCACCCCGACCAAAAGGGGTTTGTGAAAGGGAGACAGTTAGAAGACCTCACCCATGACCTGGTCGATGCAATAGACATTGCCTCCACTCCTTCACTCCCCCTTGCAGTCTTGACCTTGGATGCCACCAAGGCTTTCGATAGAGTAAATTGGATTTACCTATCGGAAGTCATGGAGAAATGTAATTTGGGTGCCAAGTTTTGCCAAGCCATACAGCTGATATATAAATCCCCATCGGCTAGGCTTCTGGTTAACGGTTGCCTTACAAAGTCATTTGATATAACCAGAGGAACTCGACAGGGCTGCCCTCTCTCCCCCCTGTTGTTCGATATGTATATCGAACCGTTTGCACAGAAACTTAGAGATAACCCTGACATTGAATCTTTTAGACACGGGGATTGGGAGAGAAGGGTAGCGCTGTATGCGGATGATATTTTGATACTGTCAGCAGACCTAGACAGAACTCTCCCGGCAGTAATTAAACTGGTGGAGGAGTTTGGTCAGGTTTCTGGATAAGAGATAAACGCAGGTAAGACAGAAGTCATGACCTGGAACATCCCGCATACTGTCTATCAGACAAACTGCAGTATGCGTTACCTCGGGGCTACAATTACCCAAGATATTAACAAACTGGCAGATACCAATTTAGCGCGAGTCTTCCGTGACTGTCATAAACAAATGAAGTCATGGGTGCACCTCCCCATATCCATTCTGGGGAGGGTTAATTTAGTTAAAATGTCTATATTGCCTAAGGCCACTTTCCTCTTCAATACAATTCCTCTCCATTTTGACAAACGCACTATAGAAAAATTCCAACGAGAAATAAATTCCTTTATCTGGTTATATAGATCTACCAGAATAGCATGGAAGAAACTAAGGCGTAGGAGAGAGAAAGGAGGGCTGGCGCTACCAGATCTGCAATACTATGCTTGGGCATTTCAACTTACTCACTCTCGGATGCTATTAAAAACGCCGAGTGACACAGGGAGAGGAGCTATGTTTCTGGCTATGTTGAAAGGGGCGGGGCTTCCGGAAGAAGGGTTTATGTTTAAATTCGGAGATCAGAAATTAAAAAAAATCAAACTTAAGGTCCTGCAGGGCTTCGCCAGAATATGGGTAACGCTAAGAAAGGTGACAGGACTCAGCTATTTCTCCAAATTAGCACCACTATGGGACTCCCCAGGTTCCCCAGAATGCCTTCGGGATAGGCTGGCGATCCCACTTAGAGACGCTGGACTAAAAGCATGGGGGGATCTAGTCAGCAATTAAACATTTATTTCATGGGAAGATCTGAAGAAGAGAGTGGGTAGTGGCCTCTCAAGATTTAAATATATCCAGTTACAGAGTTGGGCACAGTCCCAGTTCAGAAATGAAAAAAAAAACATTGGTGAGGGAAACAGCTTAGAGCAACAGCTAGTGGGAAGGCCAGTTGGTAAAAAGGAGGTCTCATATTGGTATTGGGCCATAGAAGAGGAGGTGGACGGAGAATTCAAGCTGGCTGACGAGCTGTGGAGTGAATTGTTGCCTAATGAACAGTGTGATCATCTATGGCAGGAATCTTTCAAAATCCTCTTTAGCACAGTTAAACCAGCATGGTTGAGGAGGAATCACTTATTCACGGTTCATCGAGCATACCTATCCCCCCTCAGGCTATCCAAAATTGTCAAAGGCTTTCAAATTAGCTGTAAAAAATGCGGGTTGGTCATATGTTTAGAGACTGCCCCTTCATTGAGGCATTCTGGGAAGATATACGGAGAACAATGGAAAGTATCCTGGGCGTACCAATTCAAAGAGACTTAAAGCTAATAATTTTTGGTTTAAATAGCCAGATACAAGGACCAGCTAGATACCTTTTATTCTACTCAATTTTACTGGCAAGACAAATTTGCAAACTATGGGTAGACTCTGCCCCTCCCAAACACTCGGATTGGTTGACTTCTCTATATGAAACATCTAAGATGGATATGGCCAGAGTGGGTAGCAGGAAAAAGATCGCATACTGGGACTTGCTGCTGCAGTTCGAGGTGAACTCCTCCCTTTTTTTTTTTTTTCAGGTCCTATGATTATGCCAATTGGACACTCCTTGGACCGAGCTGAATATTCCCATGGGTCATGGGATATCGAGAGAGTCCATATGGTCTTCTTAGATCAATTTGGAGTGATACCTAATCTCCCTATATTGAGGGGAAGTGGCTTTCCGGTCTGAAAATACATCCCTTCGGGCTGATGATACAGAGAGAATCCGCGGAAAGAGCCCATGTCATCCTAGTCCATTGAAAAAGGGAATGTACAGACGGTCCGCTCACTATGGGTACTGGCGAATGAGGACAAAAAAAAAAGACAGCTGACCTTCCCAAAACAGCATGGCCCCACAGCCACACAATTGCAGAATGTGGGGAGAGGTGGGAACCAAGTATGTGTGAAGGAGGCAAGTCACCCATGAATAAGAATGTACACAATGCCAAGTGTGGCGGTGATGTGCTGGACAGACTACAGTATGCAGAGCACAGACATGTGCATGTGGGCATATACTGCTGGTGTTTGTAGTGTTATGGAAAGTGGACGCAACCATGTTACCTCAGGCAGTGGGGAAGACCCCGGTCATGTATCCGTGTCGTCCCCCTCTGTAAGCGTAAGCGGAGTGGGCTGGGCCGGCGTACGCCAGGCCAGCGTAGGAGTGTGAATAAATAGGCCGGGGCTCTGGGCGTGGTTCACTTCCCGGATGGCCAACGCGTCTGCCAGGGAGGTGCCCCTCACCCTGCCACGAGTCCACCGCCATTACCACCAGCCTCCTCAGCCGATCGCTGGCATCCGCGACACAGACCCCCAGCGCACCCAGCGGCACAGCACCGCGGAGTTATGTGTGTGCTGACTACTGTCTGCGGCCTACACTGCGGTCAGCAGGGCTCACAAATCAAATCCAATCCTGACCTGCGAGGACACCCCATCATCTCTGGCTGCACACCCGCTGAGCGCTACAGGTGCCACCAACTCAGTGCACCACAAGTCATCATCACGTGGCTGAGGGCCCTTTCTGACCGCTGCCTCCGGCCTACACTGCGGTCAGCAGGGCTCACAATTCAAATTGAGACTTGATTTATCAATGGCGCAGTCCAGTAGGCAACAGACATTGCTATCAGTGTGGCCCGTCCGGACGATGCATCATCGCAGGCTGCGCAACCGCTGAGCGCTTCTGGTGCCACCAATTCAGTGCACCACAACACATGTACCCTTTATGATTGAGTTTTGTGCTGTGGACAGCTGACTCTTTCTAAAGACAGTGGTCCCCAGACAGAAAATAAGTTGTGATCAATGAATATAGACCCAATCAGTGCTATATTGTGGGCATCTGTCCAGCCGGGCAGATATTTAATATGCAGTCAAAAACAATATTTACAAACAATTAACACAAAACAGTTTCAGTGGGACACAAGCCTGCATCCAACTTGGCAAGGAAAACGTACAACATAAAGTAAGGGGTTCAGGCAAGGAAAGTTGTTTGTTTCAAACACATTTCTTATAGAACAAACAAAATATATAGGGGACACCATTACGCAATTTCTTTTAGCATTTTCACAAAGCGTATAAGGTGTACAAGATGTCGACGGTGTTTCGATCCCTTAAGAGAATGCTGGGATTATCTTCAGGACATTATAAATGACATGCCTGTTTACATATGGCTTAAATTGCCAAGGACAAGACACAGACTGTCCTGAAATCAAGAGACAAGACCTGCGGCGTGAAGCGTTAAAAAGGATGGTCCAGGTATTGGTGTGAGGGAGTACGCATCTGGAACCGGAAGCCGGATATGGAAGCTCCAGTGTGATAGTATAGGATGTAGAGCAAGCCGCTTTTTGAGCCAAGTTCAGTGTCAATGCGATTCTGGAAGTTCCAGTGTGAAAATATAGGGTGCGTAACAAGCCGCTTTGGTGGTCTTGGGCCGGGTTCAGTGCCAATGTGTAAGTGGTCCTTGGTCTGTCACACCATGTGTGTTGCCGATCACAGCCAATGTCACCTCAGGCAGTGTGAAAGACCTGGGACGATGATGATGAAGATGAGGCAGGTGTACCACACCCCACTGCAGCTGCAGCGGGAATATCCCGAAGGGACACAATGAATAACAATCACTTCACATGAGCACGCTCATCTCTGGTGCCCCTACCTCAGTGCACCACAAGTCATGGACCCTTTATGTTTGAATCTTTTGTGTGTGATTCCAGATCTGGTGCCCCTACCTCAGTGCACTGCAAGTCATGGACCCTTTATGATTGAATCTGTGTGTGTAATACGAAGATCACTGTTCTAGTTGTTGCCAGCACCAACCACTCCCTGAGTGCTGGCTTACACTCACCCCACACCCATCCATGTCACTGGACATGTGACCCTGGCAATAAAAAATGGCCGGGCACACGTGCCCGTAGCCAGTTCCACTATCTATCTAAGTGTGTCCTTGTGATCATTATGTATGCATGATGGGCCAGGGCCCTACCACCTTACCTTATGCTGTGGACTGCGGACACAACCATGTCACCTCAGGCAGTGTCTAAGACCTTGGACACGTAGCTCTGTCGTCCCCCCCTGTAAGAGTAAGCGAAGTGGGCTGGGCCGGCGTATGCCAGGCCAGCGTAGGGGTGTGAAGGATTTGCCCGGGCCTCTGGCGTGGTTCAGTTCTGGCCTGGACAAGGAAGTAACTAATGAGTGTGTCACTGTTGTAGTGTCGGCGCCACCCAGCCCGCAATCGACAATGTTGCAATGTAGCATGCACCCGGAGGGCGGGCTCGCACGAACAGAGAAATGAAGGAGCTCAAGACCGCTGGGGGTCTTGGCTCATACATGCCAAGTGTTGTGTGTATCTGTATTGCCGCAACATGAGCCAAATGCCTAGCCTTAATTGCAGCGCGAGTTCAGCCACGCATGGACTCTACATCTGTGTCCGCCCTTTCCTTACCATAGGCCTGCACTCACGTGGCCGCCCACCTTCAACGGACAACATCACAGTGTCGTTGTCAGGCTTGTGCACATGCGCAGACAGGCATGACAATGGTGTGCCGTAGGAGTGCAAGTGATGCAACCGCGCAGCGCACACAAGTAAATAGGCTCGGGGGAGGGAGGAGCAGCTGTGAGGCAACGTAACACACAGTGATGCCGCTCATTTGCCACATGCAAGACATGTCAAACATGAATCCCAAAGTCGCACACATCCCACCCCACCCCCAACAAGCCACTTCACATTTCCTGAATGCAAGCAGATGAGAAACTAGCATTAGCGATGAAAGCTCCTTTGTCTGAACTATCAGGCGGAAGCACATCTGCACCTCCGACCTCGGAATTGCATGCGCCCGGCACCCCCTGACAGATACTATAGCAGCTGATGATGACTCCCACACTACGCACAGCCCGATGAAAGACCAACCTATACACACCCCACACACAGAAGTCCTTGCTCGAAGTTATGTTGCATGGAATGGCCTTCACACTTACTCCCACACCATCCCAGGCGTACAACCGTTGCACACTAAAACAACTCATTGATCTGAGCTGTGGCATTTCATCCACAGAACTGTCGCAGGTCAGAACAGTGCTGCTTCAACCAGAGCCACTAATGCAATGGCAGAACATCCCGGACACATGCACAACCCATGTCAGGTGGAACTGTACCGTGCACGTATGCTGTGTTTACTGGGGGCACTGCCATTGGCAGTGCTGCGGATCAGTTACCGGCTAAGCTTCCGCCTTGCCAATGTCACCTGTGTTCAGCCTGTGTTGCATTGTCGATCGTGCATTTTCGAGTGGCCATGGATGTCTGCCTATCCAACAGGACGGTGGCTGAACTGGATTTTGACATGTGTGTGCGCCCCCTGTTGGCCCACGACCAGGAGTGTCACTGTGATACCTGTTTATGGGATGCCTTGATACTTGGCATACATGCTGGCAGCTGAACCTGGGAAATTGCACAACTCCTCGTGTGCAGTGACCACATTGAACTGCTCCCCTATTGGGCTGTAGTGCTAATTGGTGAAAGGGGGTGGATGCAGCACATTGGTCCGGACCTGCTAATGGATTGCCTCACCGTCCTGTTTGATGAAGTCGACAACGACCTCATGTTGGAAATGATAGCCTACGAAGCTGCAATCGCTTTCATGGACGAGTAACTATGTACCTGCAGCCACAACAGATTGGAACCCATTGTACATGTCCCAACACCTTGTTGCATCTTGGAGATCTGGTCACATATCCCACGACAACTGTGGACATGGCTGCATGCGCCTGGACTCCGAATACATGAGCGAACAACAACACGGGTTAACACACACCTGTGAAAGGCGAGGCACTCCCCGGAGTGGACAGCGACGCTTGGCAACGTTCCTCATCCTGACATACTGCTGCATTGGTCTGCAAGTTGTGGCACTTATCTTGCCTGTACTGACACGCATATGCTAATAAAGTCTACGCACCTTCACTTGTATTCAATGGTGATGAGTGTTGATTTGAATGACAATGTGTGTCTCACTGCCTATCTGGGTCACGGCCATACATGCGCATTGATAGCATTACCCTGGGAGTACCTTTTTGTGGAATCACTGTCCCTACATTCATTCATACTTTCATACTTACTTTCATACTTGATTGCTCATAGCCACGACACATCTGTGTGAATTAGAATGTTTTATTCGCATTCAGTGGAGTGTTGAAGCTGGAGCAGTACAGGGCCATGTGAACCCCCAATTTACATTGTTGCCCCGTGGAGGGCCAGCCAGAGTCCTTTAGGGATTGATGAGTTCATCTGAAGAGGGAGACTTCAGTCCGCAGTGCTATTGCTGTGTCATTGGTAACCAATCAAAATATGGCAGTCCATGTCGAGGTCCAAGGTGGGTGTCGCTGAGTGTATCGGGGGACAGTGGAAGGTGTTATTTCAGGGCATGATGCAGAGGGCAGAACCAAGCTGAAACAGGCCATATGGCGGAGATGAATGCTACCACTTCATTCTTACCACTGGGCCAGATTCATCATTATCTTCGTCCTCTGATGTGTCAGGTGCCTCACATGTGGGTGGTGGTGTATTGTCTGCATCACTGTGTGGCACTGACACATCAGGGGCCGGAGGTGGAATGTCTGCCGCACTGTGTGGCACTGACACTTCAGGGGGCAGAGATGTGGATGAAGTAGCAGCAGCAGCATTCATCTGCGCCAGGCCTTGTGGCGGCAATGCCATGACGAGGATCTGCAGGGCATGGAAGATCACAGCTGCATATCGCTGGTGTGCAGCCATGGCAGACATTCTTTCCGCCTGCATCCGCTCCCTGTTCTCCATGATCCTACGCATGTGTTCCAACTTCCGGCTGTCATCGCTGGAGCCACTCTGACTAGACAGTTGTTCTTGTCTCAGAGTCATGACTCCAACGATGTCAGCTATGGATTGTTGGAGAGCATGGAGCGGACAGTGGGTGTCCGTTAGGGACTGTAAGTGGTCCCTGATGGGACGTAGACACCCACGTATGGCATCTAGTTTGGCTGCCATGAGGTCAAACCCCACCCGCAGCTGAACAGCCATCTTCTCCTGGCACTCTAACACACGGCGTTGTAATGCCATGTGTTGGTCATGGGGGTCCTGGGAGACAGCCGTGGAGGTGGGTGCTTCCTGCTGTGTGGTCTGTGCAGGGGGTGGGGTCTCCTCGATGCAGCTGGGCTGCACTGCTCCTGGAGGTGGGGTGCCGAAGCTGTCCATGGGCTGTTGGAGGGCATCGGTGTCGATGTTGGGGAGGTCCTCTTCATCATCAGTGCTGAGTTGTTGTGTCTGCTCTGCAGGAGGTGTTGATTCTCCCTCTGCAATGTGAAGGGGAGATGCAGATTGACATTGTGTTCACATGTATGTTGACGCATTGGACAAGTTTACTTACAGACTGCATGACAATGTACATTGTGACTGTTTGTGAGGAGATGCCTATGTGATGCGGGACAGTTGAAATTTCACCACCATCATGGATGTGAGGTTGTATTTGTCCATTATCATCTCACAGTTTCCTGCTATGCCAAATGCGAATGGCCATTTTCTACACACAAGCGGCGGCAGTTGTGTCCTCTGTTCTGTTGTGAAAGTGTTGCAGTTTGTACCACATTGTTGTCAATGTTGAGGTGCTCTGATTCTTATGTGTGTGTGCTGCATTGTGGGTGTGTTGCCCCTTCAGCTCTGATTTTGCTGGCCCTTATCCCTTTCAGGCGGTGTGCCTTTCACTTCTGTGCTTATACAGTGCTGAGATGTTGCAGACTTGGGTAACTTGGGCTCTTGGTCGGAGTTGTGACTCTTGGGCATGGTTTGTCCGCAGATGTGCTATACTTAATTGTGCGTGTTTGCCATTGTGCCCATCTCCCCCCGTCCCCCCAGTCCCTGGTGGTTACTCACCCTGTTGCTGTTGGGTCAGGTCATGTTGTGTAGTGTCCGGTCCACCAACTCCTGCCACCGTCTCCCCAATGATGACTCGGGTCACCATTTCCTCCATCTCATCCAGCTCCTGGTGTGTCGCTGGACTCCCACCTCCAGTTTGCATTGCTGCCTTCTGGCTGTTGCCGAGTTTCTGCTTGGTTTTGCGCTTCACATCATTCCAGCGCCTCTTGAGCTCTTCCATTGTCCTCCTCAGCACTCCGACTGCATTCACCTTGTCCAGGATGGACTGCCATATTCAATTTTTTGTTGCCAATGACACAGTGGAGGTGACGAACAGTTGTTGATGGTGTTCTACCACCTCCGTTATCAGGATCCTGTTTTCCTGCGGACTGAACCGTGTCTTCCTCTTCTTCTTCTCCTTGCCCTTCCCTGACCCCGAGGTCCCAGGCTGGTCCTCTGTGGGGGTTGTGGGGTTCTGGTTGTCCTCTGTACTTGCTCCGGCTGCCTCCATTGTGCTTCGCAGTTGTTTTGGTTTTGTTTGTGGTTTTTTTTTCTGCTTTCTATAGTGATTTTTCACACCTGACGTGTGTGAATTGCAGGCCTGGCGCAGCTTATCGCTGATTTTTTTATCGTGGTTGGGCCCATCGCAACTTTTTCCATGTTAGGCTTTAGATTTTTATCGCTGTCCCGGTAATTTTATCGCGGACATTTGACGCGTAATCGGGAAACTATCGCATGTTACCGCCGTGTTGAGAATAAGACGTTCACACAGAGTTATTTTCCCGTGATAGACGGCGATGTGGAAAATTGCGTTAGCCTATTTTGGCGATGATTATCGCACGTTCTTGAGAATATCCCCCTCTATTGCTTAATGCAGAGTCTTCATCAGGGCAATTGGCGGCACCTACACATCAACTGGATTGCACTAGATTACAGAAGGTCTAAAAGGATGAGCTATAATCAAAAGAAGAACAGTTAAAAAATCCCTGCATTCTGATGAGGAATGTATTCGCTATGGATGAACAATTAGTCACAGGACTTTTCTCTAGAGCTTAGAGTCCAGCACAACTGAATCAACAGTCTCAGCGTGAATGGTGAAAAGGTTCCTAATACAGATATGGGGCCAAAGTCAAAGCACAACTAAACAAAGACAGAAACTGATCTCGCTTGCTGAAGACTGGGAAACATCAAAAAGACTGTAAGTGAAAGGTATATGTGTAATAAGGCCACCTAAGAAACTCGTTTATATGGCACCTTTGGTGCTAATATAATGTAGACATCATATTAACATTTATCGTATTTTTGCGTTTCACCAATACTGTAATTTCTGCAAAAAATTCTCATTGATAATTTGGACTAGAACAGGACTTTAATACTTTATAAAGCCTTTTTTTTTAAATGCTTGGTGTGATTTCTTATATGTATCCATATTTTGGGGAAAGGTTCTCCAGAACTAATTAATACAATCCTCCTATTTCTGACAGGAGTGAATATCATCATCCAATATGCCTTATATCCAAGTTGGTTAGGGGAGATGGGTGGGTCACAGCCTGTCTTTCCTGCTTGTGTTCTCAAGCTGGTTCATATCTGTGCTTTCGAGGATGTTGTAAACTGGGTTTCTGGTTGGCAGAGGTATGCACCCTGTCAGAATAAGTCACAAATTCACCCCAAATTACCTTGTACTCACCCCCTGGTATTTTGGCACAGAGCAGTCAGGCTTAATTTAATAGGCAAAGTGTAAAGTATTAATGCAAAACTTCAAACAGTAAAATAGTGAAAACACCACACAAAAGATACCACACCCAGTTAGAAAAATAGAGCTTAATTTAATGAACAAAACAAGACCACAATGACAAAAATCTAATAAGAAGAACTTGAGTTATGAATTTTTAAAGAATAAACTGACATGTAATGTTTGAAAGCATCAAGTGCCAACCAGGGCTGTCTGCTCACCCTAGACCAGGTCACACTCAAAAGTTCAAGCTGATGCGATGGAGCGCAGGTCGGTTACAGGGACCAGACTTGGCCCATTAGATAGTACCTTGGTTGCATCATCATCGAAGGCGAGATGCGGGGTGCAGGTGAAGCAATGCATGGACGAAGGTCCACGCACAGAAGGTGATGAGCCGGTTCTGAGTCTCGCAAAAACGACGATGCATCCACAGAGGGGATTATGGTGGTGTCGTTCCTTGCAATGGCTGCGATGCGTCGGTGCCGATCCTAGAAAAGATGCAATGCGTCCGCAGTGGAGGAGTTGTGCTGGTTCTGAACCTTGTGTCAATGGCCATGCATGGATTCTGCTGGATAAGCACTATAGACCCACTTTGAAGATCCCAGGACTGCGTTGGCGCCACTTGGCAGGGCAGACTCACAGATGAAAGAGTCGAGGTGCTGAGGCAGGTCAGTTGAAAGTCTTTTATGTCCATGAGACTTCAATCAGGAGGGAAACCAGCAAGCCCTTGTAGTCACTCTGGGTTCAAGAGATGTGGGTCCAGTCCTTCTCAGTCAAGCCGGAGGGGCAGGAGTCTGCAGAGCAGCACAGCAAGAAAGCATTTCTTCCTGAGCAGCAGTCCAGCAGAGTTGGAGTTTTTCAGCAGCACAGCAAATCTTCTTCCTGGCAAAGTCTTTACAGGTCCAGAGATGTACCGAAGTGGTAGAGACAGAAGATCAGTTCTTATATCCAGTGATGCCTTTGAAGTGGGGGAGACTTCAAGGAAAGGCTTTGAAGTGCACAGAGGTCCTCCCTTCCTTCCCAGGCTCCAGACTCACTACAGGGGGATGTGCAGCCCTTTGTGTGGGGACAGGACACATTCTAATCAGGAGTGTGAGGCTGTTTCCAGCGCCTCCCTCTCATACTTCCAGGATGTCCCATTAAATCACACCTAAGCTCACATTGTGTGTGGCTGTCTAGAGGAAATGTACAAAGCCCAGCTGTCACCCTTCCCAGAAGTGTATTTGAGACAGGCTGCAAGCCCACATGGCAAAGAGCAGTAAAATGCAATGCAAAAGAAACAATTGATGGACAGACTGCTGGACAATGCAAACATTCACCCCCAGTCACAAGGATCTAGGTTAAATCCATCATTCTTTTGCTCACCACACCACCCCAGTTTGGACCCAGCCATATGCAAATCAGTCTTGACCCTGTTCCTTGTGGGAACAGTCCAGCCCGAACTGCCAAGCCAAGTCCTCCCTGGACCAGAAATAAGCATCCTGGGAGCAGTTTCAGGGCATCACCCTTCATCAGCCAGGCTAGCTTGAATCCAGTGGTGTAGTGAGCACGGGACCCACGTTTGGGCATACCCTTCCCACTTAGGGCGACATATGCAAAAGAAACAATTGATGGACGGAATGCTGGACAATGCAAACATTCACCCCCAGTCACAAGGATCTGGGTTAAATCCATCATTCTTTTGCTCACCACACCACCCCAGTTTGGACCCAGCCATATGCAAATCAGTCTTGACCCTGTTCCTTGTGGGAAGAGTCCAGCCCGAACTGCCAAGCTAAGTCCTCCCTGGACCAGAAACAAGGATTCTGGGACCGGTTTCAGGGCATCACCCTTCATCAGCCAGGCTAGCTCGAATCCAGTGGTGTAGTGAGCACGGGACCCACATTTGGGCATACCCTTCCCACTTAGGGTGACATATGCAAAAGAAACAATTGATGGACGGAATGCTGGACAATGCAAACATTCACCCCCAGTCACAAGGATCTGGGTTAAATCCATCATTCTTTTGCTCACCACACCACCCCCGTTTAGACCTAGCCATATGCAAATCAGTCTTGACCCTGTTCTTTGTGGGAACAGTCCAGCCCGAACTGCCAAGCCAAGTCCTCCCTGGACTGGAAACAAGCATCCTGGGACCAGTTTCAGGGCATCACCCTTCATCAGCCAGGCTAGCTTGAATCCAGTGGTTTAGTGAGCATGGGACTCACATCTGGGCATACCCTTCCCACTTAGGGTGAAATATGCTAAAGAAACAATTGATGGACGGAATGCTGGACAATGCAAACATTCACCCCCAGTCCACAGGTACCTAACATTACAGCATTAACTCCTTACAATTGGGAATTACAGGTTATTGAGTGTAATAAGTAGTCACCAATGTTAACCTATGGGAGGGGTAGGGCTCACAGTAGTGAAAAATGAATTTAGGGTTTTTTCACTCCCAGGACATGTAAAACTTAAAGGTACATGCCCTACCTTTTAATCACACACCACCCTGCCCTATGGGTTACCAGAGCCTACCTTAGGGGTGACACATGTAATAAAAGGGGAGCTTAAGACTTGGCAAGGGGTTTTAAATGTCAAGTTGACATGGCAGTGCAAACTGCACACACAGGCTCTGCAGTGGCAGGCCTGAGACATGTATAAAAGGCTGCTTACATGGGTGGCACAACCAGTGCTGCAGGCCCACTAATAGCATTTAATTTAGAGACCTGTAAAGAGATGTAGTGTACTTTAGTGGGGACTTCTTGGTAAATTAAATATGCCATTTATGGATAATCCAATCAAACTATGTTTAGGGGAGTGAGCCCAAGCACCTTAGCACTGGTCAGCAGTTGTAAAGTGCACAGAATACTAAGGCAAACAAAAACGAGATCAGCAAAGTTGGAGGCAAGCAGGCAAAACATTTGGGGGAAAACCACTCTAAGGCTGACAGGTCCAAAACATGTCCACCCAGCTGAAAGTGGGGAGAGCTACTCAACCTCTTGGGAGTTCTCATCACTAAGGTGAGGAATCTGGAGAGACCATCAGCATTCCCATAGTCTGTACCAGGTCTGTGTTCTACCATAAAGTCCATACCCTGTAGAAAGATGGAACACCTCAACAATTTTGGATTCGCACCCCTCATTTGCATTAGCCACCAGCGGGGCCTGTGGCCTGTCTGAATCCAGAAGTGAGTGCCAGACAGGTATGGTATTTAACTTCTACAGTGCCTAGACCACAGCAAAGGCTTCCCTTTCATTAGCACTCCACCTCTGTTCCTTGGGAAGTAACCCACTAGAGATGAAAGCTACAGGTTGGTCTAGGCCCTCCTCATTAAATTGTGGAAGTACTGCCCCTATGACATACTCTGAGACATCAGTTTGAACAATTAATTCACTGGAAAAGTCAGGGGCCTTGAACACAGGGGCTGTGCAGATGGCCTGCTTTAGGGAGTCAGATGCTTTCTGGCATGCCTCTGTCCAGATCACCATCCTGGGCTGCTTCTTCGAAGTCAGCTCAGTCAAGGGGGCAAAAATGGTTCCATATCCCATGACAAACCTCCTGCCTGAGAGGCCTATGAAGGCTCTCATCTCAGTTTGAGTCTCTGGGGGCTTCCAGGGCATGATAGTTTCTATCTTGGCCTGGAGGGGCTGCACCTTACTCCCGGCCACCAGGTGTCCAAAGTACACCACAGACCCCTGCCCTATCTGACACTTACTCGACTTGATAGTCAGTATTGCATTTTGCAGGGCCTGAAGCACTTCCTGCAGGTGAAACAGGTGGTCCTTCCAGTTGCTACAGAAGACAGCTATGTCATCGAAGTAAGCAACACTGAAGGCCACCATACCAGCCAATAGCTGGTTCACTAGCCTCTATAAGGTGGCAGTAGAATTCTTGAGTCCAAAAGGCATCACTTTAAATTGGTAATGGCCCTCTGGAATGGGGAAGGATGACCTCTCCTTGGCTCCTTCAGTTAGGGCAATCTGCCAGTACCCTGAAGTAAGATCAAAGGTACTTTGGAACTGGGGAGCCCCTAATCTGTCAATCAGCCCGGGCATTGGGATGAGCATCAGTCTTGGTGACTGAATTGAGCCCCCAGTAATCTACACAGAACCTGAGTTCTAGTGTAGCACCTGGTAGGCCAGCTTTTGATACCAGCACCAAAGGACTGGACCAGGGGCTACTGGAGGATTCAATCACCGCTAACTCCAACATCTTGGATACTTCATCCTTGATTCTGGCCATCACTTTGTCAGACAGCCTATAGGTATTATTCTTGACAGAGAGGCTCTCTCCTCTGTCCACATCATGGGTACATAGATGGGTAATCCCAGGAGTGAGGGAAACAGAGTGGAGGATTGTCCCAGCAACTGGTAGCAATCCCTCTGCTGTTCTGAAGCCAGGGTAGGGGAAATGCTTACACCTTCCACTGGTCCATCCTTCTCTTTGGAGGCTATGTGGTCAGGGAGAGGTTCACTCTTCACTTCCTCCCCACCATCAATCACCACAACATGGTAACTTCAGACCTCTCAAAGTATGGTTTGAGATGGTTTAGGTGGAGAACCCTTAGTGGGTGTTTGGGGGTCTTGAGGTCTACCAAATAGATGACCTCCCCCTTCATTTCAACAATCTCATAGGGCTCAGTCCAACAGTCTTGGAGGGCCCTGGGCTTCACGGGTTCCATCACCCACACTTTCTGCCCAGGCTGAAACTCCACAGTGGTGGCCGTATGGTCATCCCACTGCTTCACCACTTCCTGGCTGGCCTCCAAGTTTTCAGAAGCTTGCTTCCAAAACTTGGCCATCTGGCTCAAGAGGGCTAGCATGTAGCTAACCACATCCTGGGGAGGTTTCCTTGGAGCTTGCTCTCACCCCTCCCTCACCAGACTGAGAGGTCCCCTTACAGAATGACTGTACAGAAGATCAAAGGGGCTAAATCCAACCCCCTTCTGTGGTACCTCTCTGTGACTAAAGAGTACGCATGGTAAGAGTATGTCCCACCTATGCCTTATGGGCTCAGGCAGGCCCTTAATCATGCTCCTTGAGTGTCTTGTTGAATCTCTCAACAAGCCCATTTTTTGTGAAGGCTAAGGTGTTGAAAACTTGTAAGTAACTCCACACTCCTTCCACATGAACTGTGTAGGATGCTGGCTCTCTATATAGTGCACTAAAAAGAATTACACTGTGCACAGAGTCTAGTGGATCCCCAATAGATGTGCAGAGGTAAAAGCAGATACTACTAAAGCTCTTTTTGTGGTAGTGTGGGCAATCAGTTAGGCTTATCAGAGGGTAGTGCTAGCATTTGTTGTCACACACAGAGGAAATAAAAGAGACACACACTCAAGAATAAATCCAAGACCAATTAGGAAAAATAAACTTGTATCATTATATATTTTTTTAGAAACCAAAAACTTAGTTCAACAGTTAATAAATGCTTTGCATATCGATTTTTAACCAAATGCAGTTCAAGACAAATAATGCTTACAGGTTTTAAGCAACAGCGGCCACTACCATCAGGCACAGCCGTCGCGGTCGAGGGGAAGAAAAGTATAGGGTTAGAGAGCGGAGTACTGCCAAAACATTTATCATCACGGTCGATGGAAGCAACACTCCACCACGGAGTTTTGGGGGACAAAGATTGCCCAGAGTTCAGAGGAAGTTCTACTCCAGGGGAGTTAGAGTTTTGGGAGTCCCAGGGCTCAGGAAGGAAGTTCTGGTTTACTGGGATTGGAGGTCTTGGGATACAGAGTTGGTTCTTCACTGGCGGTGTTCAGCTACAGGTGCAGTGAGGGCAGACCGTCGGGGCAGTCGTGCCCACATTGCTGCGTGCACGCAGTTGAAGCAATCAGGAAGAGGGTACAGTGTCACAGGAGTGGGTCTGTTTCCAGCATCAGTCACAGGTACTGTAATGATCCCTCATGCTGGTGGATGGTTGTATGGGTTGGCTACCGGTCTGGCGGCAAACAAACCTTGGCTGCGGCAACTTTTGGTGAGTGAGGTGAATCGCGTCGACACTGTCCGTGCCGCGCTTCACCCCAGCGGGCTTTCACTGGCAGTGTGCCGGGGACTAGTACCACTAGTCCAAAGGGCGTTCCCAGGCAATTGACGAAGGCTGGCAGGGCTCTGGGGTTCTTGGAGACTGCACAGGTTTCAGGTAGGACCAGTAGGCTACAGTTATCGAGTCCTTTCACAGTTGGCAGGGAATCGCGCTGATTTCTTCTGCAGAAGGGCTCAGTTCTTGGTTCAGCAGCACGTCTTCTTCCTTTGTCTTCTTTTGGTCCATGGAATCTGAAGTCAAGGCCAAAGGAGAGCCACCTAATTACTGAATGTATTGGTGTTACAAGGGGAGACAGGTAGTAGCCAATGGGCTGCCTAACTTTAGTGTGTCTACACCCTCTAGTGACTACTTCCTGTGGGAAGAGGCACTACACTAGCTGATTGGAGGTTTTCTCACCATCTCAAGATGGTGGAATTTCAGGAGAGGGGTTTACCTCGCATGCCCCTCCCTAGGGGTGGTGCGGGCTGAGGGGGACCCTCCTCCTCATCTAACTAATTTTCCTGCCTTTCCTCCAGCCAAAAGGGGAGCAGGACAGGGGGCTTGGCCTCCCCCACTATCTGGGGGTTCCTGGGTTGGATTTCAAAGATGGCATCGCCTTTGGAGCTTCCTACCTGGGAAGGCCATGCTGTCCTGGAGAAGGTATGAAACGCCGGTACCCAGAGCTGGTATTGTTTCTGTCCTCTGAGAGCACTTGCTCTCATCCCCATGAGGTCAGAAACATGTCAGGTGGTAGCAGGCTGGTGGAAACTGGCCAGAGACCCTACTAGTGTTTGATTAGGTTTCAGGGGACCCTATAAAAGGGTCTCATGTGTGAATTTATTAATAAATCCAACACTGGCCTCAGTGAGGATTTATTAAGACAAGACATTTGGTACCAAACATCTTAGAAACCAGTGAAGTCATCATTGAGCCAGGACCCTCGTGCTGACAAGTATCCAGCCCATATATTCTTTATGGCTTCCCTGTTCACTTACAACGTCACAGAATAGACTGGACATTGTAGGGGCTTATCTACTCATGCTGATATGCTGACACATAACGTTTAATGCACACTGTGTTAGCGCTAAAGGCCTGCAGTAGGGCTGGCTTACCTATATCTTATGCAGTGTAGGGGTGGCATGGCACACAGGGCTGTGTGCCATGTCGACTCTTCGGATTTTCCTGCACCAAGACACACAGCCTGCAGTGGCAGAGTGTGTAGCCTTGTTGAGGGGGCCCTGGGGTGACACAACCAGTGTTGCAGCCCCAGAGGACCCTCTTCAGCACCCATGCCCTAGGTACCAGGGGTACCATTTACTATGGACTTGCAGTAGTAGCTGAAGTTGTGCCAATCGTGGTAAAGTCTTTTGGGAAAGAGATCTGGCACTGGGGCCCTGGTTAGCAGGGACCCTGTGCATGTACATGAAATTACATCAGGCAAAAAGTGGGGCCTAACCATGCTAAAAGAGGCAATTTCCTGCAAACTGCATATATACAGACATGAAGTTGGTGCCCCTGTCAGACTCCACTTTCTTGGGTAAATCCACTCTGGGGAAAATCCCCATTAGAGCCCTAGTCACTGCAGGTGCAGTTGCATTCCTCAGAGGTATGGCCTCTGGGTATCTTGTGGCATCATCCACCAGTACCAGGATAACCCTGTTGCCAGAGGCTTTCTGGGATCTATGGGCCCTAAAATGTTGATGCCTACCCATTTAAAGGGGGTGCCAGCGACAGGCAAGGGATTCAAGGGAGCTTTCAGCTTCTGCCCTGTCTTCCTGCTGGCCTGACAGGTCAAGCATGTCCTATAGAATGTAACTGAGGAAATATTCATCTGGGCCAGTAAAAGTGGGGGACAATCCTGGCAAAGGCCTTGTCCTGCACCAGATGTCCTGCCAGGGATATTTCATGAGTCTGCTTCAGCAGGAAGGTTCTGTAGCATTGGGGAACTACCAGTGCCCTTGTTTCCCCTTGTACAGGTCCTTAGGCTCACTATACAGGAGGTTTCCTTCCTAGTAAATGTGGTGATTGCCAGAGGCATCACCAGCTGTCTGGGTTCCAGCCTGTTGCCTCATGCCTACAGGGTTGGGCACTATCACAGTGCCTTTCGGAACTCCAACCCTCAACCCTCTACTTGCCATCCAGCAAGTTCAGGTAAGTCACCAAGGGAGGCGATGTCCTCATCAGTGTGCTTCAGGGAAGCCTCCTTTGGCACCCCATCCACCTCAACTGGGGGACATTCAGGGGCTGGTTTCCCACGCCCCTTGCCCTTCCCTCTTTTGACAGCTGTCTGGGCCATTTTTCCAGGCTCCAGACCTCCTTGACTCCCTTCCTGGGCAGCCATGGACCTGTTGGTTGCACAAATCCACTCAGGCAACCCCAGCATTTCCAGGTGTGCCGTGAGCTCCCTTCCTTCCAGGTAGTGTGCTCAATGTCATTCCCTAACAAACAGTCCACAGGCATGGAAGGGCTCATAGCAACTTTCAGAAGACCTGAGACCCCCCCACACTCAATTGGAACAAGAGCCACTAGATAGTGACCCTCATGGTTGCCAGCTAATACAACCTGGAGGAATGTATTGGGCAAAATCTGCTCTGGGGCCACCAACTGACTCTTTACTTTAGTCATGCTGGCTCCTGTGTCCGTCAGAGCCTCACCCCCTTGCCCATTAATTG
The DNA here is from genome assembly GCA_963921515.1 of Calotriton arnoldi. Taxonomy (NCBI): domain Eukaryota; kingdom Metazoa; phylum Chordata; class Amphibia; order Caudata; family Salamandridae; genus Calotriton; species Calotriton arnoldi. Next base: position 85,044 of record CAWUFW010011302.1, read on the forward strand.
TGACCCACTGCCTATACTTTACAGTATTAGAAGAGATATGCACTTTAGGCCCCATCTCCACATCACCTATGGACACTAGGGTAACCTCACTGACTTCCGCTCCACTGACTGGTGCAAACTCCTCCTGAAGCCCTACACTTGCCAACCCAGGTGTCTTACCTCCAGTGGGAGGCTGTGCCCTCCTGGGACATTTTGGATCCCTCTTATTGGAATGCCCATACTAATTGCACTCATAAGACTTGGGGGGTTTGTTCTGATTCTTATCAGCGAACCACTTTTCTGGTGGCCAGATTGGGAATGGGACCCTTTACCCTGAGAACTGTTTTGGGGGCCTTGCAAGAACTGCTTCTTTTTATGTCCCCTCTCCTTCTTCTGGTGGGAGCCCTGACTCCCCCTTTTTGGAGTCCTTCAAGATGCCTTTAGTTTTTGGACACTCTGGTGCTGGCCCAAAGGTCCGCCTCCTCAGCAAGCTTCCTGGTGTCAGTTAGTTTGCTATCAACCAGGTACTGGCGGAGCTCTGTAAAACATATATCAAGCATGTGCTCCCTCAGAATCAGGTTGTTCAGCCCAGTATAATCTACCTTGCTGTCCCTCACCCAGCCCCTTATTGCCTTGCTGGAATAATCTAGAAGGTCCTGCTATGTCTGTGTAGAAAGTTTGAGGCTACTCCTGAACTTCTGTCTATACCACTCAGGGGTCAACCCAAACTTATTGATAAGTATGGCCTTCATGGGAGTGTATTGTGTCTGGTCCTCTACCTCTAGTGTTAGGAGTGTGCCCATCCCCACCGTGGGAATGTACCTTCACAAGCTACTCCCCAGTACTCCTCTGGAACCTTGTGCACCCTTAAAGCCAGTTTATAAGCTGAAAAACACTTGTTAATGTCATCCCCCACCACATAACTAGGCACCATATCCTTTAGTATGCAGACCCTCTCTTCTCCAGTGGACACTGCAGGTATGCTTCCACCCTTACTGCTGGAATCAATCTGTTTAGCTCTCATATCCAGCTCTTGATGACTGAGCTCATGGGCCATCGTTCTCTTCTCCATGGCCAGCCTCTTCTCCTCTAAGGCTCTCTCAACCTCAGCTTTTTCCTTCCCTAGCCTCAATTTGGCTAGCTCCAGTTTGAGCTTTCTCTCCTCTTTCCTGTCCTCCACCTCCTGTGGGGTCAGGCCCCTGGCTGACACACTGCTCTCTGCACCATGCTGGTTAGTCAGTCAGTCATCCAATAATCCTTATTCCGCTATGTTTCACAGCATGTAAATTACAGATACAAAATAAAATTCATATTGAAATCAAGTACAATAAAAGGATATCCTTTAAGACTAAACACTAACATAAATAAGTTATAAAATCATCTTACAGTATTAATAAGCTGTCTCGTCCATAAAACCAATCAATAGAATCACATGAGCAGCAATTCTTAGAAATAAATAGATAACCTCTAAAATCAGATTTCATTAAGTCTCTAAGCTCGCCTTCTCTTCAATATAGCCCAGAGTAATGACCCCAATGAATATCAAACCAAAGGATTGCTCAGCATTTAAAGAAAGTAAAGTGTGGGTCTACAACACCTAAGATTACATTTGCATAAAATAGGAATTATAAATCTCATCCTCTGAACAGTATAGAAAGAGCAAAAAAAAGAGTCTATGCAAGTCTGTCTGTGAAGACATCCCATCACAGGGGCAAAAAGTCAAATCATTTACAGAATATACATTACTGTGATATGCCAACATCAAGGGGATGTGATTTAAACAAAATCTTGCTAGGATGAACCTGTGCTGAAGATAAGAATGTATAATCTGGGGATTTTGGGGGTCAATAAATACTGCTTCTCAGTTATTTTGTTACCATCGGCCTCCCTTCTGTCAGACTTCATTTTCTGAACCAAAATTTCTTTAATCCTGGCTTTAGAGATGAGCGCACAATTGGAGTGGTTCTCATACAAATCTAGAAAACCAAGAGCCCCAGGGTATTCTTCATATGCTTCAGCCACATGATCTTATTAGCAAAGTCCAGCTTTAAGCAATCCTTCAGAATAAACTAATTCAGGCTAACCGTCGACCTACACCATATGGAATGCCACAGGTTCTCCAGGCAAACTGCATATATACAGACATGAAGATGGTGCCCCTGTCAGACTCCACTTTCTTGCGGAAACCCACTCTGGGGAAAATCCCTATTAGTGCCCTAGTCACTGCAGGTGCAGTTGCATTTCTCAGAGGTATGGCCTCTAGGTATCTTGTGGCATGATCCACCAGTACCAGGATAACCCTGTTGCCAGAGGCTTTCTGGGGATCTATGGGCCCTAAAATGTTGATGCCCACCCATTTAAAGGGGGTGCCAGCGACAGGCAAGGGATTCAAGGGAGCTTTCAGCTTCTGCCCTGTATTCCTGCTGGCCTGACAGGTCAAGCATGTCCTATAGAATGTAACTGAGGAAATATTCATCTGGGCCAGTAAAAGTGGGGGACAATCCTGGCAAAGGCCTTGTCCTGCACCAGATGTCCTGCCAGGGGTATTTCATGAGTCAGCTTCAGCAGGAAGGTTCTGTAGCATTGGGGAACTACCAGTGCCCTTGTTTCCCCTTGTACAGGTGCCTTAGGCTCACTATACAGGAGGTTTCCTTCCTAGTAAATGTGGTGATTGCCAGAGGCATCACCAGCTGTCTGGGCTTCAGCCTGTTGCCTCATGCCCTACAGGGTTGGGCACTATCACAGTGCCTTTCGGAACTCCAATCCTCAACCCTCTACTTGCTATCCAGCAAGTTCAGGTAAGTCACCAAGGGAGGCGATGTCCTCCTCAGTGGGCTTCGGGGATGCCTCCTTTGGCACCCCATCCACCTCAACTGGGGGACATTCAAGGGCTGGTTTCCCACACCCCTTGCCCTTCCCTCTTTTGACAGATGTCTGGGCCATTTTTCCAGGCTCCAGACCTCCTTGACTCCCTTCCTGGGCAGCCATGGACCTGTTGGTTGCACAAATCCACTCAGGCAACTCCAGCATTTCCAGGTGTGCCGTGAGCTCCCTTCCTTCCAGGTAGTGTGCTCAATGTCATTCCCTAACAAACAGTCCACAGGCATGGAAGGGCTCATAGCAACTTTCAGAAGACCTGAGACCCCCCCAAACTCAAATGGAACAAGAGCCACTAGATAGTGACCCTCATGGTTGCCAGCTAATACAACTTGGAGGAATGTATTGGGCAAAATCTGCTTTGGGGCCACCAACTGACTCTTTACTTTAGTCATGCTGGCTCCTGTGTCCGTCAGAGCCTCACCCCCTTGCCCATTAATTGTGACCCACTGCCTATACTTTACAGTATTAGAAGAGATATGCACTTTAGGCCCCATCCCCACATCACCTATGGACACTAGGGTAACCTCACTGACTTCCGCTCCACTGACTGGGGCAAACTCCTCCCGAAGCCCTACACTTGCCAACCCAGGTGTCTTACCTCCAGTGGGAGGCTGTGCCCTCCTGGGACATTTTGGATCCCTCTTATTGGAATGCCCATACTAATTGCACTCATAAGACTTGGGGGGGTTTGTTCTGATTCTTATCAGCGAAGCACTTTTCTGGTGGCCAGATTGGGAATGGGACCCTTTACCCTGAGAACTGTTTTGGGGGCCTTGCAAGAACTGCTTCTTTTTATGTCCCCTCTCCTTCTTCTGGTGGGAACCCTGACTCCCCCTTTTTGGAGTCCCTCAAGATGCCTTTAATTTTTGGACACTCTGGTGCTGGCCCAGAGGTCCGCCTCCTCAGCAAGCTTCCTGGTGTCAGTTAGTTTGCTATCAACCAGGTACTGGCGGAGCTCTGAAAAACAAATATCAAGCATGTGCTCCCTCAGAATCAGGTTGTACAGCCCAGTATAATCTACCTTGCTGTCCCTCACCCAGCCTCTTATTGCCTTGCAGGAATAAGCTAGAAGGTCCTGCTAGGTCTGTGTAGAAAGTTTGAGGCTACTCCTGAACTTCTGTCTATACCACTCAGGGGTCAACCCAAACTTATTGATAAGTATGGCCTTCATGGGAGTGTATTGTGTCTGGTCCTCTACCTCTAGTGTTAGGAGTGTGCCCATCCCCACCGTGGGCATGTACCTTCACAAGCTACTCCCCAGTACTCCTCTGGAATCTTGTGCACCCTTAAAGCCAGTTTATATGCTGAAAAACACATGTTAATGTCATCCCCCACCACATAACTAGGCACCATATCCTTTAGTATGCAGACCCTCTCTTCTCCAGTGGACACTGCAGGTATGCTTCTACCCTTACTGCTGGAATCAATCTGTTTAGCTCTCATATCCAGCTCTTGATGACTGAGCTCATGGGCCATCCTTCTCTTCTCCATGGCCAGTCTCTTCTCCTCTAAGGCTCTCTCAACCTCAGCTTTTTCCTTCCCTAGCCTCAATTTGGCTAGCTCCAGTTTGAGATTTCTCTCCTCTTTCCTGTCCTCCACCTCCTGTGGGGTCAGGCCCCTGGCTGACACACTGCTCTCTGCACCATGCTGGTCAGTCAGTCAGTCATCCAATAATCCTTATTCTGCTATGTTTCACAGCATGTAAAGTACAGATACAAAATAAAATTCATATTGAAATCAAGTACAATAAAAGGATATCCTTTAAGACTAAACACTAACATAAATAAGTTATAAAATCGTCTTACATTATTAATAGGCTGTCTTGTCCATAAAACCAATCATTAGAATCACATGAGCAGCAATTCTTAGAAATAAATAGATAACCTCTAAAATCAGATTTCATTAAGTCTCTAAGCTCGCCTTCTCTTCAATACAGCCCAGAGTAATGACCCCAATGAATATCAAACCAAAGGATTGCTCAGCATTTAAAGAAAGTAAAGTGCGGGTCTACAACACCTAAGATTAAATTTGCATAAAATAGGAATTATAAATCTCATCCTCTGAACAGTATAGAAAGAGCAAAAAAAAGAGTCTATGCAAGTCTGTCTGTGAAGTCATCCCATCACAGGGGCAAAAAGTAAAATCATTTACAGAATATACATTACTGTGATATCCCAACATCAAGGGGATGTGATTTAAACAAAATCTTGCTAGGATGAACCTGTGCTGAAGATAAGAATGTATAATCTGGGGATTTTGGGGGTCAATAAATACTGCTTCTCAGTTATTTTGTTACCATCGGCCTCCCTTCTGTCAGACTTCATTTTCTGAACCAAAATTTCTTTAATCCTGGCTTTAGAGATGAGCGCACAATTGGAGTGGTTCTCATACAAATCTAGAAAACCAAGAGCCCCCAGGGTATTCTTCACATGCTTCAGCCACATGATCTTATTAGCAAAGTCCAGCTTTAAGCAATCCTTCAGAATAACCTAATTCAGGCTAACCGTCGACCTACACCATATGGAATGCCACAGGTTCTGCAGGTCATCTGCTGGGGTTGAATTGGACCCTCCTGGCAGCTCAGGGTCCTGGGTTGGGTCCTCTCTCTCCTCCTCCGGCTGTGCTCGTTCCTCATCATTGGTATCCACCTCATCCTCTTCTGAGATGGCCTGCCATCTCTGTACTTCCACAAAGGCCCTGAGGGCTACCTGGAGATCCAGTTTGGTAGCCTTCTTGTCTGCTCTTACTCCCTTCTGTGTTCAGAGTTTCAGCAGCTCAGGCCTGCTGTTGTTATCAAAATTGCAGGCTTCCATGGTGCAAAAAGGAAGTTAGACCAGTTAAATTTAGAAAAGGGAAAAACGCCAATTAAAAAACTAAGGAAGAATTTCAAAAAATCGTAATGGTCTTTAGATGTGGAACAGCAGAATTAGTGCCAGGATACCATTCTGGTCACAGTGCGCTCTACAAATAACCATACAAATACAGTGTACACCAAGTCACTACATGGCACTGCACAAATGCAAGTCCTATCCCACCGCAGATCACCAATAATAGAAATTGGGTTTCTAGTTGGCAGAGTCATGGTAAGTCACAAGCATACTCCAAATTAACCTAGGCTCACCCCCAGGTAGCTTGACACAGAGAGGTCAGTCTTAAGGGACAATGTGTAAAGTATATGTGCAACTCTTCAAACAGTAAAACAGTGAAAACACCACACAAAAAGATACCAGACCTGGTTCGAAAAATAGAGCTTAATTCAAGGAACAAAACAACATCTAAACAATAAAATCTAATAAGTGGAACTTGAGTTATGAATTTTTGACGAATAAACTGAAATGTTGTGCTTCAAAGCATAAAGCACCAACCGGGGGTATCTGGGTGTGCTAGACCCGGTCAAATCCAAAAGTTCAGGCCTACTGCAATGGAACGCGGGTCGGACCAGGGACCAGACTTGGCCCGCTGAAAAGTACCTTGGTTGCGTCATCATCAAAGACAAGATGCAGGGGTGCAGGTGAAGCAATGGGTCGATTATGGTCCACCCAGGAAAGGCGACGCGTCAGACTGAGCCTCACAAAGTCAAAGTGTCTGCAGAGGGGATGATGTGCCACGCAGTGGCGATGCATCAGTGTCAATCCTCACAATGGATGCGATGCGCCGGTGCCAATCCTCGCAATGGCGACGATGTGTCTGCAGTGGAGGAGATGCCCTGGTTCCGAGCCTTGCGTTGACGGTGAAGCTTGGATTCTGCTGAATAGCACTTTAAACCAACTTTCAAGGGCCAAGTACTGGGTTGCAAGGGCAGACTCACAGATGGCAAAGTCCAGGTGCTGAACCAGGTGAGCTGGAAGTCTTTTATGTCACGGACACTTCAATCAGAAGGCAAGCCAGCAAGCCCTTGGAATCACTCTGGGTTCAAGTGATGCAGAGCCAGTCCTTCTCTGTCAGGCCAGAGGGGCAGCAGGCAGCAGGTCAGCACAGTAATAAAACAATATTTCCAGAGGAGCAGTCCAGCAGAGTGTCAGTCATTTAGCAGCACAGCAGTCCTTCTCCCTGGCAGTGTCTTCACAGGTCCAGAAGTGTACTGAAGTGGTAGGGTCAGAAGTCCAGTTAGTATACCCAGCGGTGCCTTTGAAGTGGGGGAGATTTCAAATAAGGGCTTTGAAGTGCACAGAGGTCCTCCATTCCTGCCCTGGTTCCGGGCTCACTGTCCTTTGTGTGGGGACAGGACACAGCTTATTCAAGTGTAATGTGAGGCTGTTGCCAGCTCCTCCCTCCCATCCTCCCAGGATGTAGGCCTGGGCGGAAAACTACGCTACGCTCGCGGAGTTTGCGGAGTTTGCGCTACTACGCGCTACGCGAATTGCACGTAGCACAGTGCAAAAACGCGTAGCGTAGCAGGCATTTTTTGCTTGCTCGCGGTCCTCAACGTCAAGTTGGCGACCGCGAGCTAGAAAAATCAACATCCCGGTGAGACTTTCTCCTCGTTCTCGATCAGCAACATCAAGTTGCCGATCGCGAGCGTGGAAAATAAACCTCCTGGCGAGATTCTCAACGCGGGGAGGTCAGGTTTCTCATTGCGAGTGATCGCGTATGCTCGCAACCGCTCGCGATGAGAAGCTACCATTCCGCGTTGAGAAAGCTGCAGCTCGAGTACAAATCTACTCGAACGGCGGAAAACGACCGCTTGCACTGTGCAAGATGCCGTTTGCAATGATTGCACAGTGCGGACAAGCATCCGGCACTGTGCAATCAGTGCGAACAGCATTTCCCTACCGCACTACACAGTTCGCGTAGCTACATGTAGCGTGCGTAGTGCGAAGTGCACTTCGCGTAGCTACGCGTAGCGCTACTACGCGAACTACGCCCAGGGTTACCAGGATGGCTCATTAAGTTACACCTTAGCTCCCATTGTGTGTGGCTATCTAGAGGGAATGCACAAAGCCCAGCTATCACCCTCCCCAGGCGTGTATTGGAGACAGGCTGCAGGCTCACAGGCAGGGCTAAGAATAGAAACATTCCATCTGTCTAATAGTGGCATTTTTAAAATTGTAATGATAAATTCGACCTTACCATCAAAGAGGATGTATCTTTACCATTCCACAGATACTAAACATGAGAGCTGCAACTCCTTCCAGTTGGGAATTACAGTTTATTAAGTATAATAAGGAATCCCCAATGTTAACCTATGGGAGGGTTAGGCCACACGGTAGTGAAAAACAAATTTAGGAGTTTCTCACTACCAGGACAAGTCAAACTTAAAAGTGCTTGCCCTACCTTTTAATTACACAGCGCACCCTACCCTATGGGTTACATAGGGCCTACCTTAAGGGTGACTTTTATCTGATCAAAGGGGAGTTTAAGGCTTGGTAAGGGGTTTTAAATGCCCGGTCTACATGTCAGTGCAAACTGCACACACAGGCTCTGCAGTGGCAGGCCTGAGATATGTTTAAAGGGCTGCTTAAGTGGGTGGCACAATCAGTTCTGCATGCCCACTAATAGCATTTGATTTACAGGCCCTGGGCACATGTAGTGCACTTTACTAGGGACTTATAGGTGCATTAAATAATTGTGGGTAATCCATTCAAACCATGTTTAGGGGAGCGAGCGCAAGCACTTTAGCATTGGTCATCAGTGGTAAAGTCGTAAGGCCAACAAAAGTGAGATCAGCAAAGTTGGAGGCAAGCAGGCAAAAATGTGGGGGAAGGCCACCCTAAGGCTGGCAGGTCTAACAGAGGGTGTGTGAAACTCTATCTAGGTTACACTTACAAAGGGATCAGTTAAAAAGTATCAAGTAAAGGCCTCTGGGTTTAATGACTATCCTTACTTTGACTGGATGTGCTCCGCTCACTACCCCATCAGTAAAGATCTCAGGTTGTAGACAACATCCCCAGTCAGTTACACAGGCAGATTTGTGGCTGTTTCCCACTTTGCTCTCCGTAAAGACCATCAGATTCAGTGACTGTCCTAAGAGTGTGAGTCCAGTGCTGAGCCTCAGGTTGCACCCTCTCTACCTCCTCAGTTTATACTGTAGGGTGCAGGTAGTTTCCTTAATGTTAGAGGGTGGTACTATGCCACACCTTCTGACCCATCAGTGATGGTCTAAGAGACAGTCAATGTTATGAGACCCTCATCACCTTAGGACAAACACAAGCCATTTAATGAGTGGGAGCTAACGTTGCCACCTTTCTTCAAAGACACCAGTATTTGATCATGCTTTGAGTTTCTGTAAGGGCCAGGAGCTGAGTGACCTTTTTTGTAAAATCCTCTGAATTATTAATGTGGCGATCATGCATCTCTTTAACAGCTCTAAACTGCTTTTGAACTGATTTCTTCATGTATTTGCAGTTTTAAATTCATATTTCTAACAGGATAAATAGTGTTTGCTGTCTTTCCCATTAGTTGTAGAGTGGCATTGACATATGTATACTGGCCAGGCCCGGTCTGTGTCTCCAGACTATTAACCCGTTCCATCAAGTAGTTGACATGATGACATGAGCTGCCCAACCACATACTACTTATGTTGTGGTTGCTTTTTGTGTCTAGGCCAATTTTGACCCACAGAAGCATTATATGTTGCATACATGTGTATGTTGACTAAAAATACATGGATTAGTAATAATAAAAAATGCCTAATTGTGTAGAAACTGTTCATATATAGGTAATAAATGTAGCTCTGTAGTAGTGACGCTAGAGTTTTACAAGCTCATGTCACCTAGTGAAACCTCAGGTCTAGTTTGTATGTGGTCTGAAGACTACGTTAGAGATAATTTCAGCAAGTTCATTTTTTTTGCCAGACAGCCTCTAAAGAGCAAAACTACAAGTCGCAGAAAGCAATTTGTTATTGACTAAACAAAGCCACTAATATTAGTTGAAAATATTCTGTTAGTGAATTTCTATTTGAAGGGTATCCCAGCAGTTCCAAGCCCCTTTTCTCGAGATTTTCTTTGCTTGAAAGACAGTAATGTATAATATTTAGTCCTTTAAATGGACTTAATTTCTTGGTTTTCATCAGGATTAAGTGTCACTTGAAATGTCAGAGATTTGGCAATGCAATGTAACTCATACGTACATTGCAATATCACAAATAAGTAATGTGAAAACTTGACAGCTGTGAATGTCACATGAGCCACAATTGGAGTTTCTATGCATACACTCGGAAAAGCGGGAGGATGGAATTGTGTGAGTGTGTGTCAGTAAAGCAGGGTTGACCACACAATGAGGCAGCCTGACCACATAGGGGATCTCAATATGAAGACCTCTCACAGAGGCACAATCTCAGCTCACCAGTAAATAGTTAAATAAAGTTACTGTTTGTTTAAGCCTGATGGAATGCCCATTAACAAAGTTAAATGTTACATGTGTATATTTACTTATGTGGTAATCTACTACTGCACCTAGGTGTAAGTCTGCACATTTTTACACCTGAGTGCATACATAAAGGTCTCCACTCACTCCAGTCAGAGGCTGGAGACATCTAAGACTGAATTTACAAGTGTGGAGTTACTACTAATAACTTTTCATATTTATGCAACAATCTCATACACTGGGGCGAAGATCTCCATATGGTCAAATACAGGGAAAATAACAAAAAGGTATTCATTTTTTATTCAAAATAATAAAAATATTTTAGTGTAAAATTAAACTGTCAATTCATTTAAGATATTTGATAGTAACGTAGAACTAAAACAATGGAATTTAATATGTATTGAATAATTAATTAACTAGTTACATATATTAATCTCATTAATAACTGTATTTAAACCCTCACTGACATTTTAATGTTTAATTAATATTTAGTACATTTATTAAAAAGTTGTGTTTTTTTACTAATTTAAAATATACTTACATTTTTATTGAAAACTAAAGTGAATACTTTTAAAAAATAAATATTTTAATTTAATCTGACTCTTTAACGCCAAAATACAAAAATATACATATTTCTTTTAAAAGTCAAAACAATTTAATGTATTTATTATTATGTCCTATAAGGTGGCATTCCAAGTTCCTGCCCACATTCTTTTCTATGGGAAGGTGTTGTAGTAGTGGTGAGTAACCATGTATGGTGCTTGAAATACTCCAAAACTGTATTGGAGTACATTTACTACTGTTTTGGAACCTTTTTATAGCTTTAGTTAAACCTGAACAACACAGTACTAGATAGGTATCCTAATAAGAATATTATAGTGTTCATGCATGCTGTGGATAATTATAATTTACATGTAAGCTGCATATCGCAAGCCTGCATGCAGGAGAGGTTGCCACACAATTCCTTTTTGGAACTCTAATTAACTGCTGTGCACGAGGAAAAAACAAAGCTGGCTGAGAGAAAATTGAGACATGGACGGAAGCCCGCATAGGAGACATTCCACATAGGTTTCTGGATTGCATTTTGTGGTACTTAATTGTACTACTGTAGTACTATGAAACATACTACAGAATATAGTACGTGAATCGGTCCTGTATTGTGATAGGCCGCACTGTACATAATACACGAACTCCAGAGTGGCCTTGAATCTCTTTATTGGTCTCACACAACGAAACCGCCTGCAGCCTTCAGGAGCCCATTACAACTGAACTGCATGGATTCAAAAACCCCCTTCCATTCCAATGAAGAACATTCCATTACATCACATTACTACATTTCCCCATCCCCTCCCTTTTTTTTGAAGAAAAGATGATAGAATGAGAAAATAGAGAAAGGGTAAAAAACACATCTATTTGATGATTTAACAATGTTCAATTAATCAATCAGGTCTTCTTGAAATCCTTACAGACTTTCTAAGTGCCTGTTCCTCTCGATGATTATCCAACTGCACATGTTGTGCAGTAACTTCAGCTTTAAACTTCTTGAAAAAGTACTTATTTCTTGTTACCACTTTGTTGTCATTCTGCGCAGTAACCACCGTCCCTTGAATTTTTGTCACTTCCATGGGTGCAAGGCGAAATCTATTTTGCGATTTTCTTGTTTGTTGTTGCCTAACTAGTACCAAGTCACCTATCTGATATTCTCGATCTTGAATGTTTCTTTCACATTCTGAATAGTATTTCTTTTTTTTTGCCTCCTTTTCTATTATCTCGGCATGATCTTTTGGCCGATCTGCTGGGAGATGTGGCAAACGAGTTTTCCTCTGTTGACCAAACATTAGTTCTGAAGGACATTTTCCAGTTGATCCATGGGGAGTATTTCAATAATCACGTAGAACTTGTCATAGTGCTTGGTTTATTGAAATCTGCAAACGTTTTGCCCTTTGCACAGCTTTTTTAATGGTGGCTGTTAGAACTGGGGCTCTCTAGTTGGCAGAGGTAGGTACCTTTGACCAAATAGGGACCCTTGCTTCTACTGCAGGGCAAGGGAGTTACATTATTGGATAACCCCGGCTCACCCCCTTGGTAGCTTGGCACGAGCAGACAGGCTTATCTCAGAGGCAGTGTGTTAAGCATTTGTGAACACATACAGTAATACAGTGAAAACACTACAGATGGACACCACACAGGTTTTATAAAAATAAGTATTCTTTATATAGACTTAACACAAGACCACAAACGACAAAAATCCACAATACTGTACTCAAAATAGACTTAAAGATGGTAGAAAAAACTTAGTTCATGTTGATGGTAAATGCGACAAAGTTCTCACAAAAGTACCTGGATGCGTAACGCAAAACAAACAAAAAGGTTCGCAGGGATGGAGATGCGTTGGTTCCTTGCTTCGGGGGAGATGATGCGTCGCGCCTCAATGCTTGCGCAGAGTAGGGGATGCGTCTTGGTCCTTACCGGAGAGGAGGTGATGCATTGATTCTCGTACTGCGTTCCAGTTGCGATGCGGCAAGATGGCGCCTCGATGCGATGCGACGATCCGGTGCGATGCGATAAGATGGCGCCCTTGATGCGACGACGTGAAGACAATGCGTGCACGCCCGGAGGCCATGCAGCGACTCTGTAACTTTGGAGTCGCGACAGGCCCTGCGACACGCTTCTCCGGTGATGCACCGGCGACCTCTGCGGCGGCGACACGCTTCTCCAGTGATGCGTCGGGTAACAGCCTTGACGAAGGCTCACTTCTCTGGTGATGCGGCGGTGACCTCTGCGGCGGTGACACACTTCTCCGGCGATGCGACGGCAACAGCTGCGACTGCGACACGCTTCTTCTCTTTGAGTCGCGCTTCCAGTTCCCAGCGACACGCAGGCTTCTGCAGACAGAATTCCCAGCAAGGGAATTCAGAGGGGAGCTGGTGGTGAAGTCTTTTGTCCCTGAGACTTCAGCAGGAGACAAGCACAAGTTCAAGCCCTTGGAGTAATATTCTGCAAGATGATGAAAGTTCTTTAAAAGTTCCTTCTCCTCTCCTTGGCACTGAAGACACCACTGTAGGCCAACCCAGCAACACAGCACACTGGCAGGGGGGCAGTCCAACTCCTACAGCTTCCTTTGGTTCTTCTCCTTGGCAGAGGTTCGTCTTGTTGTTCCAGAAGTGATCTAAAATCTTGGGGTCTGGGTCCCCATATTTATACTGCAAAATCATTTGTCCTCTGAAGGCAGAGGGGCCTTTACCTGGTCCAAACCAGTTCTGTGCAGTCCTGGAGCACTTTGTTTACAGGACTCCTTCTTTCCTTTGGCAGGGTGGGCCAGGGACATCAGACGCACCACAGGAGGTGGAGCCAGCATTGTGGAAGGCAGGCACAGCCCTATTCAGACCCAGGTGCAACTCCTCCCACCATTCTACATGCAGATAGGTCTATTCAGCCCTGTGCTGACTCACCCTGTCTCCAGCCCCTGTCACTCACAAAGCCAGACACACAATACACAACCTAGCAGAGGCAGGCTTGGACAGTTAGGCAAGAAAATACCTACTTTCAAAAAGTGGTATTTTCAAACACAGAGGGGCCGATTCCGATCTCGGCCGGTAGGGCTCCGAATCGGATTCGGCTTAACCGGATCCGATTCGGAGCCCTATTTCCCGACCGATCCGTACGCGCGTCCGGACGAGCGAGTACGATGAGAAATCGCCGACCGACTCGTTCGGGCGTCCCAACCGCTCCGACCGACTCGTCCCCGGGTCGAACCGCACCGACCGACTCGCTCGGACACGATTCGCACCGCGCAATGGAGACGTTCCCCGGCCGGGTAAGTACGATGCGCGCCGCGAGCAGTCCGACCAACACGCGCCGTCCGGCTCGAAAGAGCAGTCGGAGCCGTACTTCAGGGGTCCGTGTCAGACCCCCCTGTACGCGTAGCCGCACGAGTCGCACACAGGGGGGACCCATGGGTCCCCCCTACCTGTGCGTGTACAGCGCAAGTCGCTTCGCCGCGTACCTGCTGTAGGGGGCGCCCTTGTTCGCCTCGCACCCATTGAGGCAATGGGAGCCCGCGTACGCGTTGTACGACCGGCTCCCATTGACTTCAATGGGAGTCCGACCGACACGAGTACGATAGCATACGGACGCATCGTACTCGTTCGGTCGGGCTGCACGGGTCCGATTCGGTCGGAAATCTCTCCGGGTCCGGCTCGGTCGGAGAGATTTCCGGCCCGAATCGGAATCGGCCCCAGAATGTTGAAACCAACTTTACTAAAAGATGTATTTTATCATTCTGAGTTCAGGCATACTAAACTCGAATTTCTACCATGTTCCTGGGTCAGTTAGGATTATAAGATGTTATAATCAAACTGCCCATTCTGGCCTATGGGGACAGGTAGCCTTGCAATAGTGAAAACGAAAATGGCTGTAATTCACTATTAGGACATGCCACCCACACCAGGGCATGTCCTACCTTATACTTACAATGCACCCTGCCCTTGGGCATACCTTAGGGGTGTCTGATATGAAGATAAGGGAAGGTTTAGGGACTGGCAAGTGGGTGCACTTGCCAAGTCGACATGGCAGTCACAGACTGCACACAGGCTCTGCAATGGCAGGCCTGAGACACATTTTACAGGCTGCTTCTGTGGGTGGCACAACCAGTGCTGCAAGCCCACCAGCAGCATTTGATTTACAGGCCCTGGGCACACCTGGTGCACTATACTAGGGTCTGACAAGTAAATCAAATGATCCAATCATAGAGTCACTAATCAATACATCAATTTAACATAGGGAGCACTTGCACTGTGGCACTGAATAGCAGTGTCACAGTGCCCAAAGCATCTAAAACCAGCAAACAGATAAAAAACAGAGGAGGCAATCAGAAAAAAAGTGGAAGGGAGACTCACGCCAATGGTACCAGGTCTAACAGTGGCCATCAATCTTTTGATCATTCCATTCACCTGAGACCGGTAAACAACCTTTACAACGCGGTTGTTACATCGTGTTACCTTTACAACACGGTCGTTACAAAGACCGCATTGTTACAACGCGATGCCATGACATCGCAAGTCATTCGATCAACTTGCTCTAGATGGCGCTCCAACCTAAGGAATAGTATGATTTACTATTCCAACACCTTCCCTACTGTTGTGCAGGGTGGAGTTGGAATAGTAAATTATACTATTCCTAAGGTTGGAGCGCCATCTAGTGCAAGTCGATCTAATGACTTGCGTTGTAAAGGTATTGTGTCTAACAATGCGGTCGTTGTAACGACTGCGTTGTAATGGAACGTGATGTAAAAGCATGCGTTGTACCATGCTATATTCCCTGAGGCCACATTGGAGTCACTCTTCTGTGCATTATCCCAGATAATTCATAAATTTCTGAAATTCTTTGGCACTGAATGGTGGGCCATTATCCGTTTTCAATACATTTGGTATTTCCCAAGAATAAAATATTTCATCAAGAACAGGAAGTACAACTGATGTAGATGTTGATGACACCACTTACTACAGGTAAACGAGAATACTTATCAATCACTGCTAATAAATAATATCCTAAATCCAATGGTACATAAAAATCTGCTGCTACATTAGACCATACTGCATTTGGCATCTCAGCATGTGCAATTAATCCACCACTCTTTCTTTGGTAGTACACTGACAGAAGTGACAAGTCTGAATCACTTCTTCCACTTGACTATCTAATCTAGGAAACCACATTTTTTAGCTTAAAAAACTTTTTGTAGCTGAGACATCTCTGGCTTTAATGAGCCAAATCAATCACATGTCTTTGTAAACTTGACAGAATGATCAATGTATTACTTCTCAAAAGTATTCCAGATGAGGCCACAGATAGTTCAGAATGTGTGTTCTTAAATGCCAGAATATCATGTTTCCTTATGTTTATTCGAAACTAGGTTGCACTGTTTGTCCATCGCCGATAGTTCTCAAGTATGATTTTTTTTACTTCCTGAATTGATTGATCCTGTTGTGATGCTTCAATCAATTCTTTTTCAGAAATAATTCCTGGCACTGCTGACCGAATTACAAAACACATGTATTCTTATGCTTCAAACTGTTGTTTAATTTCAGTTTTCAAAGGGGGTCTAGACAAATAGTCTGCTGGATTATACTCTTTTCTTGGTTTATGAATAATTTTAAAGTCATAATCCACTAATCTCATTCCACAGCTCTCCATTCATGTAGGCATTTTTTTTTTTAGGGTTTCCAAAAATAGAAAGAGCTTGATGATTCGTTATTAATACAAATGGTTTTCGTATAGAAAATCATGCTAGTGCTCACAGGATCAGACAACAACCAAGCTTTCTTTGTCTGGCTGAGAATATTTTTGTTCAACATCAGACAAGCTTTTACTAGCATGCGAAATTACATATCATGGAGTTTCTCTGCCAGGTTTGAGTTGTACCAGTATTGCACCAGGTCCCACAGGATTGGCATCCATTTACTAATTCTGTACATAACCCTGGATCAAAGTACTTCAAATTATCTGCAGATGATCCTTCTTCTCCTATTTCTTTTAAAGCTTACACACATTCATCATTCCAGACATACTTTTGCCCTTTTTTCATTAGTTCTCTAAGTAAAGCAGTTACAGTAGCAAAATTCTTAATATAGCATGAACAATAACTAGCCATTCCAACAATTGTTCGGAGTTCTGATATATCTTTAGGTCTGAGTACTGCATTGAATGTCACTACTTTGACTGGGCCTGGCCTCATTCCCTCACTGGAAAGTATGTGACCAGAAAATGTTTACTCTGGTTTATTTATTTCACACTTTTTAAAAGATAGCGTCAAACCAGCTTTTACAAGCTGCCAACATACTCCATCGAATGCTTGATCATGTTCTTCTTGCGTTTTTCCAAAAAGTAAGGTATCATCACTGTAATTCATGGTATTCCTTACAGGTCTTATTCCATTCTTTATAGTTTTCCTGAAGAATTGCCGCAGTCAAACATATGTCAAAATGTAATCTCTTATATCTAAATAGCCCAAGATGCATAGAGAATGTTATGATATATCTTGACTGATTATCTATTTCCAGCTGATGATACCCCATACATAGATCCAACTTTGAGAAAATAGTAGCACCATTGATACTACTAATCATATAATTTAAATGTGGGCCTGGACACCTTTCCCTTTCAATTGCCTTATTAGGCACTCTCATTATCCACACAAATTCTGATATCTTCCAGGTCTTTTTTGGAATCACTACAATATGTGATACCCATGCTGTTGGACCAGTGGCTGATTCAATTATGTCTTGTTGTAGAAGTGATTTTGGGCCACATGTATCAACCTATTTTGCATTCGCAAACGGAGCGAGTCACTAAATTTGACCATTTGCGGTGAATGCAAAATAGCCTTTCAAGATGTATGAAAGGCTTTGGCAGTGCATTTTAGGTAATCTTAATTTTTTGCGATTACCTAAAATTGCGACTACAAATAGGGAATCGCAATTTGCAATTCTCTAAGCACGTGCACTAAGCATTTTCTAAGTGCAAACTGTGTATTTAGGAAATGCTTTTACCATCGACTCCAAGTCAATGGTAACCATGCGCAATTTTAAAAAATGCACAAACAATGCATTTTTTAAAGTACCATGTAACGCACTCATGCCAGACATTTGACTTACTTGTTCTATAGTTTTCACTCATAGCAAGCTTCTGTGTTTGCATTTCTGTCCTCGCCGTGCATAACATTTCCTGCAAATCATGTTTTTCCAATAACTTTTTCCTAAACTTCACTGAGTTGTATCCTTGTAGTATTCTTAACCATATTGCTGAATTTTTCAAATTCACAGAATGTCATTAACTTTCTTAATCTCGTTAAATATTCATCCATTGTTTCCTCTTCTCTTTGAAATGCTGCATTGAACTTATATTCTTCCAAATCCAGATTTCTCTGAGGATCAAATTTCTCATTTAAACACTTTATAGGTCCTTTATATTTAATACGTTCTTGTTCAGGGAATGTTATTATTATATCCTCTACTTCATCTCCCACCAAATTAAGCAATATATTTATTGCTTGCTCGTCAGAATATTTTTTACATGTGGCTGTTAAAAACTGATAGAATCTTCTTCTCCATTTTGCCCATCTTTGCGCAGTATTTTATTGTTCTGATATATCAAATGGTAATGGCCTTCGATGTTTATTGTTGTTTCACTGCTTGTCTCCTCGCTAGACATAATTTTTTATTTATTTTAAGTTAATATTGAGATTTGCCACTGAAAATTAGCTTTTTTATGATGAAGAATTTTTTTTTGCCAACCTTAAGATGGTGTCGCACTAACTTCCTATTGAAGTCACCAAAGTTGCCTGACTTTAAGATAGCAACCAAGGTCTGGCTGAGATCTTGTTTTATTTCAGTATTTCTAGGCCTTAAACACCATTCTCTGGTGAATTTGCACAGCTGCAGATATTGCCATAAAGAAATCACTGTTTTAGAAAGTTGCATCAGATAACTGTGTGTTTTCTGCACTATTTAGGCTCGGCGTATATGCCTGCTTCTAAGATGGCAATCCGCCATGTACAATCATTCAGAACGCATGCGCGTGCTCTATAACAGGTCTTCCACACAAGGATTTCCCAGCACTCACCACTTGGCTTTTGCAACGCCGCAGTTCTCTACAGGCTGCACTGTGTATATCTTCAGCCACCACTCAGTTTAGACGCAGTGGGGCATATTCTCAAGCCCCCATTGCCACCACAACATCACTTTCAGTGACGTTGTTGTGGCGATAGGGGCTTAGCCCTATTCACAAGGCAATTAGATATAGTGGGAAACCCAATCTACCCTTCACGGCTTGGGCAAAATCAAATGAACGGGTAAAGGTGCCTTCAAGGGATTTATTTACATTACTCAGTTATATTGCTTTTAGTGTACTATTGGATGCAAGAATTTATAATTCACTTGCCAATTAATTTCTTTTCAGAACCTTTTATAAAATATAAACATACTTCTGTAATTTTCAGTTCCTTATACAGAATTAGAACCATGGCCAAATCACAACAAGAAATATATATACAAAAACACGGGTGTATATAAAAGAAAGATTTTATCTTTTAAAGTTGATATAGGTACTTCAAAATTAAACACACAATGTAACAAGAGGAAAACAAGTACAATTATTGGATCCTTCAATGTCACAATTGTATACACTTTTTCTCTCCCATAGATTGTTATCCAGAAAAAGTGTAAAAGTCGACGCTTGTCTCTAGCATTCGTCGATGAGATCATCTTCAAGACTATAGTGTATAAAACAGTTGACCCCTGCTATATTATATATGCATGGTCGCCACAGAGAAAAGACGTCCGAATATATATTCAATCTGATATTTCATCCTTTACGAAAAGAAATGACAATCATCCGTCGGATACAGATCCGACGGATGATTGTCATATCTTTTCGTAAAGGATGAAATATCAGATTGAATATATATAACTAAGAATCCTCTGTGGGGAGCAAACTGTGAGGCTCCATTTGAGACGATATCAGGATTCGGACGTCTTTTCTCTGTGGCGACCATGCATATATAATATAGCAGGGGTCAACTGTTTTATACACTATAGTCCTGAAGATGGTCTCATCGACGAATGCTTAGAGACCGAAACGTCGACTTATACACTTTTTTCTGGATAACAATCTATGGGAGAGAAAAAGTGTATACAATGTGACATGGAAGGATCCAATAATTGTACTTGTTTTCCTCTTGTTACATTGTGTGTTTAATTTTGAAGTACCCTATATCAACTTTAAAAGATAAAATCTTTCTTTTTTATATACACCCGTGTTTTTGTATATATATTTCTTGTTGTGATTTGGCCATGCGTTCTAATTTTGTATAAGGAACTGAAAATTATAGAAGTATGTTTATATTTTATAAAAGGTTCTGAAAAGAAATTCATTGGCAAGTGAATTATAAATTCTTGCATCCAATAGTACACTAAAAGCAATATAACTGAGTAATGTAAATAAATCCCTTGAAGGCACCTTTACCCGTTCATCTATTCACAAGGCAGCGTTAAGCCTCGTTAAGTGACTTAACGCGGCTTAACGCTTCCTTGTGATTAGGGCCCCTTCACGCTGTTTTTAGCATGAAGGGGGCATGCAGTGGGTGTTGCGGTGGGCGTTCCACCGCAACACCCATTGAGTTTGACGCTACCTCCTATTCACAAGGGCAGCATAAATAGGAGGTAGCGCCAAACTTAAGACCAGGAAAAATCTGGTCTTAAGGTGGCGAAACAAGGAGAAATGCTTTATTTCTCCTCGTTTCTGCTTTTTCCATATGTGCTGCCTTGTGCAGTACACATGGAAAAAGCAAAATGCCATCGTTTGTTTATGTACAGGAAGGTGTCCCTTCCTGTACATAAACAAACCTTTTTTCAAAATGCCGTTTTGTAACTTACATGTGTGCTGCATGAAGCAGCACACATGTAAGTTACAAACTGGCATTTAAGGTTTGTTTATGTGCAGGAAGGGACACCTTCCTGTACATAAACAAACCTCCCTGCTTGCAGACACCCTTGCACTCTGGTGCAAGGGTGCCAGCGTTGGCGCTAAGTTGTGAAACTTAGCGCCATCGCAGGGGGAAACGCGAGGCTGCACCATATCCTTGAGAATAGGGTGCAGCCTCGCGTTTCCGAAGTGGCGGAGAAAGGCGTTAAGCCAAGAAGGCTAACGCCTCTCTCCACCACTTCCTTGAGAATATGGCCCAGTGATTCTTCGTGGCAACCGCACCTCCGATCGGAGCGATCTTACTTGCCAGCGAGTGCTGCAATCCTTACAACTGCTGCTCTCTGAACGATGTTCTTCCGCTTACCGCCATTGTGATAACCCACAATATATATAATACACAAACTCCATAGTGGGCTGTATCTCTTTATTGGTCTCACACAACCAAACCGCCTGTAGCCTTCAGGAGCCAGTTACAACTGAACTGCATATATTCTAAACCCCTTCCATTCCAACGCAGAACACTTTCCCTACATTTCATCACATCACATTACTACATGTAGTATCAGTTTCACACTGTCTCGGACAATATACAGTGTTAGCTAATGCAGATTCATGGGTCGCCCCCACTGTCATTAATCATGCAAGACATTGTGCATATTTTTTATGTGCCCTACATCAACGGCTCTTAGGAGAAAGCATGTGCTGCTAATAATAAAAATGTAAGCAGAGCAAGGAGAACAGATGCCACTTTAAATCTTCGTTCAGTATAAGTCCATGACATATGGTTATAACCTTTATAAAAATCGATGTTATAATTTGCATAGGCATTTGATGTAGCACACTTAGGTTTTACTTCGTGTTGCTTTTAGCAAGGCCGTGGACCCAGCTAAAATTAAATGAACGTGAATGGCATGATAATATTGAAAATTAGTATTTTAAAACTTGGACAAGCAAAACCAGCAAAACCATTGTGCACACAGGACAGACACGTTTGTAATTTAACCCTTGTGGCCTCCACAGGCTAAAATCATGGACAGCCACTGCAGTACAGGCAGCATTTTCAAAAGTAGCGAAACCAGACTTAATCAAGTCATTATTTGAGTGAAAAGCATTCCAAGTAGTGCTTACTAGTGATTATAAATCCTCTCGAGATGCAATAGTGGTGCTGAACATAAAAATGGGAGTAGAGGAGAGATACTGGAGAATTAGGGCTTGTTTTTCGCAAAACTAAACACAGAAATATAGCCATACATCACTTTTTGAAATTCAACATTTAGAAGAGTAAAGGCTTTTTACCAGCATTCATAATAAAACAATATGTTCTACTTAATTTGCCAAATAAATACCTATAACCACACAACCTTGTTAAAAGTGATAGGTAATACTCAAATGTGGACAGTGGGTGGCACTGCTGTATCGTTGCTGTTCTTGCATTTATTGAAGCATTTTCTGTTCAGTTGTAATATTTGATTTTACGGAAAGGAAAAAAAAAAGATACGTTATTTGTTTCTTTCATTACTTTCAAATTAACATTACCAATTGATGTCATAAAATGTCCATCTACTTCTTTTCCTAGCTTTCTATTAGTTCGCCTGCATACCCCTCTGTCTGTCGATGTTTCAGTACTGCTTTTGATGGTTTAGCCCAGATTGACAGTGGCCCTAAAAGACCCTTTCACGGCAACTGTGTGGTATTTAGGGCCATATTTGTCATTATATCACGCAGCACAGCAAGCCGAAGTGCTGCGCGATAGGGAAAAGGCAGGAATATGCCGTACTTAACATTATACGGCTCATCCCTGCCTTTTCCCAGCGCTGGCTCTCAATGCCGCCTAGCGCCAACCAGGCACTCTTGCACCATGGTGCAAGGGTGCCTGCCTTGTTGGCAGGATTGTTTTTGTGCAGGAAGGCGCACCTTCCTGCACAAAAATAATCCCCTGAGGCATTTTCCTCTTTCTATGTGTGCTGCAGAATGCAGTACACATAGAAAGAGGAAAACACGCTGAGAAATAAACATATTTCTCCTCGATATGC
Organism: Calotriton arnoldi; assembly: GCA_963921515.1. Lineage (NCBI taxonomy): Eukaryota > Metazoa > Chordata > Amphibia > Caudata > Salamandridae > Calotriton > Calotriton arnoldi. The sequence goes on from CAWUFW010011302.1 coordinate 107,720, forward strand.
CTCACTAAGGCAGGTGTAGCATTTTTGGCGCATTCCCAGGTCCACCATTTATGGTAAATCTGGGAATGTGTCAAAATCCGTGGAACACCTCCCTGGGGCAGAATAACGCAACGCAGTGATTTGTGCTGCATTGCGTTACTTTGGATTCATCACGACACTCAGAGCAACACAAGGTGGCCTTGCGTGGAGTGATAAATTGCATCTCAAGGGTTGTCGCTTTTAAACCCTGTTGCGTTGAGCAAAAGCGACGCAACCTCTGATAAATATGGCTTTTACTCTTTATATCAATAAATACCTTTAACACTTTTTAACACACTCTTCTCTATTAATATAAATCTAATTGCCTTGCATACTATTTTTACTTTGCTTGCTGTCCAAAGCCAAGGAACATTTTTTAATTATTAAGGTTGTGCTACGAATAAAAATCGTATCAACTTCATATATGCATCTATCCTACCACCTGTGCTTCTCCCGCTTGTTGACAATGACTCCCTTCCTATTTAATGTCTCCTTACATCCATGACTCTTGTCTTACTTATGTCTTTCTTGGTGCCTATGCCTGTTAATCTGTGTTCCCTGTGCCTCTCTTTCCAGTGACGCGTCTCATTCCAGCAGCAGCCACCCCTCTTGCCATCCCATTCATGCCTCCCTCCTCATCTGTGCGTCTCTTCCAGTTCATGCTTGTTTTCTTGTTGCCTCTATTCTCATTTGTGCATAGATACTTTTCAATGCCTCTATTTCCATTCACGCACCTCCTCTTCTCTGCGTTTCTCTTCCCATTCATGAATGGCTCCTGTTTTTCTGTATACACCTCTCGGGCAATAAACACATCCTCAGGCCAAAATGGGGTAAAAGGCCGCTTTATTGGACAGGTAGGCATTTTCATGTAATACATATATGCAAATCAGGCCTCACTAATACATATTCAATTCTATCCCCCCCGCCCGTAAACAGTTCCCCACAACAAACTTCCCCAACATTGTTCTGACTAATCCTCCTCCCCAACCCCTATCTACGTCTCCTGCCTACCTCTTGCCTCATTCCTCGCTCCCCTGTTTCCCTCTGTCCGAAGCTATTCAGAATGCCCCCAACCCTTCCTGCCTGTCTTGATCTCCTCCAATTCTGCCACCTGTCCAAGCGACATACCGACCGAAATTCACTAACTTACAAAATTAATGCTTGCTGAATAATATATCCTCTAAGGGTGGGTGTGCGGGACCAAAAGAGTGACACCTACCCTGCGCCGCGCTCCTCAAGTGATTGCGCACTCAAGAATTCGCGCTCCTGGCAGCTCGCGCTAGGCGTCAGCCAATCAGGACTGTCTACCTGTCCTGGACTGCGCCATTACCCGAAGCTGCCCGGGGTGGACATTCTGGGAATGCCACTCCCATGAGCCCTCATCGGGCAATAAGCACATCCTCAGGCCAAAATGGGGTAAAAGGCCGCTTTATTGGACAGGTAGGCATTTTCATGTAATACATATATGCAAATCAGGCCTCACTAATACATATTCAATTCTATCCCCCCCGCCCGTAAACAGTTCCCCACAACAAACTTCCCCAACATTGTTCTGACTAATCCTCCTCCCCAACCCCTATCTACGTCTCCTGCCTACCTCTTGCCTCATTCCTCGCTCCCCTGTTTCCCTCTGTCCGAAGCTATTCAGAATGCCCCCAACCCTTCCTGCCTGTCTTGATCTCCTCCAATTCTGCCACCTGTCCAAGCGACATACCGACCGAAATTCACTAACTTACAAAATTAATGCTTGCTGAATAATATATCCTCTAAGGGTGGGTGTGCGGGACCAAAAGAGTGACACCTACCCTGCGCCGCGCTCCTCAAGTGATTGCGCACTCAAGAATTCGCGCTCCTGGCAGCTCGCGCTAGGCGTCAGCCAATCAGGACTGTCTACCTGTCCTGGACTGCGCCATTACCCGAAGCTGCCCGGGGGTGGACATTCTGGGAATGCCACCCCCATGAGCCCTCATCGGGCAATAAGCACATCCTCAGGCCAAAATGGGGTAAAAGGCCGCTTTATTGGACAGGTAGGCATTTTCATGTAATACATATATGCAAATCAGGCCTCACTAATACATATTCAATTCTATCACCCCCCCGCCCGTAAACAGTTCCCCACAACAAACTTCCCCAACAGTGTTCTGACTAATCCTCCTCCCCAACCCCTATCTACATCTCCTGCCTACCTCTTGCCTCATTCCTCGCTCCCCTGTTTCCCTCTGTCCGAAGCTATTCAGAATGCCCCCAACCCTTCCTGCCTGTCTTGAACACCTCCAATTCTGCCACCAGGAAAAACCCTGACCCAGGAGTTTTTCCTGTCCTCCCTTACGCTTGAAAACCAAAGCTTTCTTTGTTCTGACACGTTTTTGTTATATAAAAACCCACACTGTCGCCAAACAGGTGAAATACTTTATTAAGTTGAGATAGATACATTATTCACAACGTTTGCCTAATAAGGCAATTACCAGGTAAAGAACTTTGAACTAAGAAAATGTTTTGCTTGCTTAGTGAGAAAAATGATGGTGGGGGAAGCATGAATGAGAGAATGGAAAAAAGGGGGGTGGTGGGAGATAGGAGAAGTTGACTACCAATATAATAAAGCTGTCGCCCAACAGCTTATCGTTAACACCAGGCTTTTAATTGCAAGATTTTTGTAATCATTTCTTTTATATTCAGAATATAAATCTCATTCCAATAAAAGAAAGATGCACCCCATCGTGATTGATAGTCCTCTTTTGTAATATCACTATGTGCTAACCAATAAAAGCCATTAATTAAACAAAAGCAATGTAATTTCCTGCTCACTTTTCTCCTTGCCCGTTCTACCACAGTGAATCTCTGCGCCCCCCTCCAGACTCTGCGTGGCATCAGCGCTGTCAAGATGATTTTGGAGTTGGCCCATATTTTTGCTAACAATTCCAAATCAGCTTTTATTTCTATGAGCAACCCCAGACCCGATAGCTGCACCAAATCATTTTCCCCCAGGTGAATCAATATAATTTCAGGTTTATTCTTAAAAGACATTTCGCTCATCAAAGGCATTAATTGACCCCACTTCATGCCACTTTTCCCCAACCAAACAATGGAAACTTCATCTGAACGAAAGCCCTAATTTTTCCCAAAATGTCTCTTCTCTGCTTGCTTTGCAGCCCACTTAACGAATGAATGTCCAACTATCCATACGTGCTTTTGCGACAGTGTGAAACCAGGCGCCAAACCTGAAAAGAAAATAACAATTAATATGCTTGGTGATGTACTTCAGTATCTAAATCTCAAATGTATCTTAGGCAACAGTCTGAAGACCAACGCCCCAGCTTCTTTACATCACTGAGTGAAAACCCCCACCTGGCGGCTTCTGAAGCCGCACCAATTCTAAAGGAGTGGGTACCAAAGTTAAACAGGTTTTCGCCCAGACTCTTTAGAGTCTTTCTCAGAATTGACAGCAATTGGGGAGCCTTGAGAGGGGAGCCATCTTGATGCCTGAATACAAATTCACAAGCAGCGCCTCCCACCTTTGGAAATTCTAACCAAGCTTTTATAGGGCATAATGGTCCTTTTATTCTTTGAAAAAATATTTGTGAACCCTTACCAACATGATCCGTTTTGGAACTTTCGAGAAAGATACCTATAGAATTTTTAACAAGAGAAACATTTTTAACTTTGATGTCATTATTTTGTGCTTTGCCTAACAATTCCGATATTCTGAAAGCGCCAAAAAAGAGCCAGATCACGCATAGCTTGAATAAACGATATTCAAATTCAGAGAAACAGATCAATTGCAAACCTTTTGTTATGTTATATAAATGTTTTAGAGAGATTGGCTCTCGTTTGAATTGTCCTCTCTTTTTTATTTTTGCCCAACCTTGAAGTATTCTCCTACCCATTTCCCCCGCTGATGGTTCGTATCCCCAAAAGAACTTCCCATAAAAGGACACGCCTGCTAATTTCCCTGCTACTGTTGTGGAAGAAATATTCTTTTCTACGTTGATCATAATGAACCTAATCATGTCATCCCTACGTTTCTTCATCCCTTCGCTGGTATTAGCTCTATAAGAGGCGCCTGAATCTAGGAACTCTAGCCATGCTCTCCTGTAAGCCAATTTTGTGCTTTTTGCCAGAGAGTTTTCAAGAAGTTGCTGAGCTTTCAGTTTGCTAAATCCCATACCTCGTTGGGCACCTGAGTCTTCTGCAGATCCGCTCCGGGCGCCAAACCACGGAATCTCTGCCACTGAAAACGAGATAGCGCATCTGCAATGTTATTGTCAGCTCCCGGTATATGTTTTACCTTGAACACTATGTTAAACATTAAGCAGCCCAACATGAATCTTTGTAAAAGCTTCAATAATTGTTTGTCTTTGGCCCTCTGACCATTTACCAAATCCACTACTGTTCTGTTATCTACATGAACAACACTGTCCTGTTCGCTAAGTTCTTCCCCCAAACTGCCAATGCAACTATTAATGGAAAAAATTCAAGGAATGCAATGTTTTTCTTTTCTGAAACCCATTTAGCTGGCCACTGTTCCGCGCACCATTTCCCATCCCAAAATAGACCAAATCCGTTTGCGCTAGAAGCATCTGAAAATAGTTGCATCTGCCAAACAAAATCTTCTTCTAATGACCAGATTGTGATGCCATTAAAAGCCCTTAAGAACATTAGCCACACTTTGAAGTCAGCTCTCATGCTAGCAGATATCCTGATTCTGTGATGGGGCAGCTTAACACCTGACATGGAAAAACCAAGCCGTCTACAAAAGGTTCTACCTGCCCTCACTACTCGGCAAGCGAAATTTAGATGACCCAATAAGCATTGAACCTCCGACAATGTCAACTTGTAAGACTTTCTTGCATGCTCTAACATGCTTGTCATCTCCAGTATTTTCTTGGTCGGAAGTCTAGCTTCCATTTTTCTTGTATCTATCTCAATGCCCAGGTATGTTAAGCAACAACTAGGACCTTTGGTTTTTCCTTCTGCTAGCGGCATTCCCAACTCTTTCGACACCTATTCAAAATCTCTTAATGCCTTCTCACACTTTTGGGAGCCCGCAGCTCCCATGAATAAAAAGTCATCTAGATAATGTGTCACGTCCGTGTGTCCGGTTCGAAATGAGAAGCACCACTGTAAAAAAGTGCTAAACGTCTCAAATTGTTTGCAAGAAATTGCACAACCCATGGAGAGCGCTTTATCCACGAAAAAATTTCCTTCAAAATAGATGCCCAGCAAAGAGAAGTCTGATGGGTGCACTGGTAATAGCCGAAAGGCAGATTTGATGTCGCATTTCGCAAGTTCAGTGTTGGCACCCATTTTTCTTATCATGCCAGGGCTGTATCAACTGAAGCAAATTTGACCATGGTATCCTCTTTGGCAATAAAATCATTGACAGAGAGACCTTGAGGCCATGATAAATGTTGTATCATTATAAATTCTCCTTCGGTTTTCTTGGGTATTATGCCTAGGGGAGAGACAATGAGGTCTTGTAATGGCCATGAATCAAACGGGCCTGCCATCCTCCCTTCTTTCACTTCCATCAATAGCTTCTCTCTCACAAGCTGAGGGAATTCCTCTACAGATTTTAGATTTTTAGCGAATCTGTGGCATCTAGGCCCTTGATAACCTAGCCTAAACCCCGCTCTGAAACCCCATTCCAACATTGTTGTTTCGTTTGGCTCAGGGTAAAATTTCAACCAGTGGCACAAAGCCTCCACATTAATTGGTGTAAAAGCCCTTGTTCCCAGATTGAAATGCGTAGCCTCTCCCTCTGTGCTGGTTAAAACCTCCCCAATTGGACTGATCCTCAAAGCATTGCAAAATGGCATATTTCCCACCACACCTGGAGCACTCATGCTTATATTTGCAAGGGTTTTTCTGACAGTGGCCCCTGTTAAAGTTCTAGCAGGCTGCGGACATGAATGTTTGAGATTTATTCCAACTCCCCACTCCCCCGAGGTGGGTCTGCTCTGAAAAGGCCGATTAGGAACCGCCAAGCCACTTTCGGTATGCATAGAGGGTGGAGGCCTCTGAGGGTACATCCATTGAACCCAGAGTTCGTTATCTACCTCCCCCCACGGTTTTTCAGGAATTACAACTAATCTAGCTCAAAACTCCTCATCGTAATGGAGCCAAGCACAGCCTCCAAATTCTGTATAACCTTTCCTTATTGTGTCTAAATATTTGAATATCGCCACTGATCTGTCAGAGAACTTTCCACAATAAACACTCATGAAAATAAGAAAAGCCGATGTCCACGAATCGATATTAGTTGGTACCCTTGGTCTTTTTGCCAATTCCCACGCTTCCTCCCTTGAATCTTCTTTAGACCGTATTTCTCTATGAAGGAGCTTGAAAACATCTACAAACTCTCCCTTCCATATTTTTTCTTTGGTTGCCTTATTTAAATGAGAACCTAAGGGCATTGACAGCCCCATATACGGTAAACGTTTTAAACTCGATGAACCTGATTTGTCACAATCAATTTTATTAACCTTTTCAGAGCTTTCTTCAACATTATCCTTAGCATCATAATTCTCACCTTCTTTAACTGCCTGCTTATCTTTATCCTTAGAAGGATTTTCATTTTTATTTCTTCCTTTAGTTCCCACATTCTTGTCAACGCACAACTTTTTATTATTAAACCCCTTCTGAACCTCACCTGTTCCAATAGAAGCGTCCGCCTCGAATGATGGTCTTTTCTTCTTCTCCAAGTTTTGATGCCTTGCATTTATCCTGCAATGAGACCTTTCGTTTTCTTTATCCTGTGAAAAATAATCTCTGGAGACATTTTTAGTATTCCCCCTGTACCCAAGGCAACTCTTGTGCCAATTCAAAATGTTCCCCATCGACCTCAATTTCCCCTTCTTCCAAAGACTCATAATCATAATTGCCCCATACATCACTTACCACCCCTTTACCCTGCCCCTTTCTTCCCCTCCTACTGCCACTCGGACATTCCCCGTCCCCTACCCTCCCATCGTATACTTTCCAATTTATAGCTTTAGCGTAGTACGCCGCTCTCTTTGAATCCATCGGTGCGGGAAAATTCGCTTGAAAATTCTCCCCTTCTTTGTTGGTTAAGTTGCAGGACGCTAGAGGCCTGACAGAAACTTCTTTACTGCCCTTTATATTGCTTGGCAGCATCTCTCCCTCGAGGGACTGCAAAACACCTGAACTTGCAGCCTCAGGAACTCTACGGCTCTTCAAACTAGCTAATCTTCCTTCATTATTAATTTCTTTAGGGACCCAAATCCAACTCCCTTCTGATTCTGAGCTACTCTCCAAATTAACAGAAACAGCACCTTTAGTTTTGGGTTTCTTTATGAAAACTTCTTTATTCCTATCTAAATCCCTGAGCCCTGAATTTTTATTTGTAATAGAATCACTCTGTTTAACGATTTTACTTGAATTTGCTGATTCAATTGGATTAAGCACAGTCTGCAATATTATGTCACCTGACTCACTGGACACCATTGGTGACAGGCTCCTTTCTGCTGAAAGTGATACATTTAATTTTGTTGCATTTTGTTGTTGCTTGCCAAATATGTGAATGTCCTTCTTTGGTTCTCTAAACTCTTTGGCTTGGTGGCTGTGTAAAACCTCCATTTGCCCAAACCTGCCACAAGAGGGGGAAGTTGAGCTATTTTCGAATTCTGTAACTTCCCTTTTAAATGTCCTGGCTCCTTTAAGGAGCCTTTTCTTAGAAAGAGCAGAGCTCTGCACAGCGCATGTGCGAGCCCTGCCCCTCCCTCTCTTTGCAGTGAAGAGGAGACTTGTCGAGGTAGAGGTATGTGGAGCCTGCTGGCTCATATTTCTGTCTTTGGGGATTAATTCATTCATCTCCTTCTGGGGCTTAGTGGGGAAGCCCTCGCTTGAAATACACGCAGCAACGGCGGCTGACACGCCGCTTGCTGCCTTTCTTCCACCTCTTTCAAGTCCCACCCAGGCCTCTGACAAAACGCCGGGAAGGATTAAATCTTCCCTCCCGGCTTCACACAATACACGCAGGGCTTCTCTGACTGAAGCCGCCGCCTCCATCGCGCTGACGCGCTAAACTAAGTTGAGGAATCTTTATCAAGAAACGCTTCAAATAACGACCAAAAGAGTGACACCAACCCTGTGCCACGCTCCTCAAGTGATTGCGCACACATGAATTTGCGCTCCTGGCAGCTCGCGCTAGGCGTTAGCCAATCAGGACTGCCTACCTGTCTTGGACTGCGCCATTGCCCAAAGCTGCCCGGGGGTGGACATTCTGGGAATGCCACCCCCAGGAGCCGTCATTCTCATAACCACCTCAAACTTACCTCGTCCAAGTACTTATTAAGCGGGGAGGTCTCACCTCTTCCAAGCACCACATGACTAAAAGACTCCCTACCCATATTGCTTCTCCCTGTAGTCTCTCATCCAAGCCCCCCTCCTTACCTGGAACCATCAAGATTCCTGCAGACGGCACCGTGTGCCTGACCGGGAAATGTTCTTTACCAGCGCATTACGTTCTTTAGGAATGTCTGGTAGTGCATCGCCCATTGAGAGGTGATTATGGGGTTCCCAGGCAGCTTTAAATAAGTATTTTGGTGAGTGGAGCTCTCTGATATTTCATCCTTGTTCAGAGGGGATTGTTGTGTGTTCCTCCAGAATTGAGGTATCGTTTTTGGCTGTTGGGCTAGAATATGAAAATCTAACGGACCAATGCTTTTTGTTCAAGACCTGCCCATCTCCATGGTAAGTATGGCAGTGAGCTGGGCTCTCTGTGGTGGGAGACGGGTACTTTTCAAAAGTCAGGTCATTCTGGAAGTCGCAGCCAGGCCCAAGCAGAGCAAAGCGCCTCAAGAATTACAATTCCTGTTTTTGACAGTTGGCTGGCTTTTGGCAATTATTAAGAGCAGATCATTTGAGTAGGGTTTTCACTTCATCACAATTTCAACCAAACTCTTCTAGTCTTGAAGGATACAAGAGATTCTGGTGACTAAAAGTAGCCTTATTTATCAGCACCAACAGCACGCTTCTTCATGTTTCCTCCCCTGGCTTCCAGAGGTGGGGGTACGGTGAGTAGATGCACTGATCTCTTGTGGACCTTCTCTTTTTTTGCACGCCTTCCCTTCATTTCCAGTGATTTGACTATTGACCCGTCTTTGAGGGAAAAGGGAAGAAGTGATTCTGGTAGCGTCATTCTGGCCCCTAATGAGGTGCTTTCGCCTGCTAAGAAAAATGGCTCAGGCGCTAAAATAGATACTAGCACTCATGTCTGCTCCAGAATCCTATTCTTCCTCAGGTGTCCTGTCAAGATCTATTTCTGTCAGATCCTCTTTCCCCCTCTTGCAGCGGCAGTATAGAGCAGACCACTTTAAGACCCAAAGCCAATCATTGAGCTTCTTTCTCTTCTTGGTGTACAGAAAAATCTTTAAATCTCTGTACTTGTGAGACAAGGGCGAGTGCTAAATTTCTCCACGGCTGTTTTGATCTATGCCTGGCAGTATCCTCTCTAAGAGTTCGGTGGGCAGCAATAAAACCTCTTTATGAATTTTGTCCCATGCAAACAGCACCTGTAGCGCCTCTGTGAGACAGTGGTGTAATTCAGAGGTCTCTGTCGATTATGCCTCTCAAGGTTCTTCATTGCAAGGGAATTTTATGGGTGTTCCACCTGTGGAATGGCTGTTTGTTGAGAAAAAAAAGGAGTGTTACTGTTTGAAATTGGGTTACTGGTTGAGGGGTGAAACCCTACTCAAGCAGCAATCACAATCCTTGTCAGGGTGAGGCACAGCAAACCTCAAAGTAGCCCGTGCTCAAGCCTCTGGTAGCTTGGCATAGAGCAGTCAGGCTTAACTTAGAGGCAATGTGTAAAGAACGTATGCAGCACTTCCAAACGTAATAAAGTGAAAACACAACACAAGAAAAATCCCACACCAACTTAGAAAAATAGAGCACATTTTAATAAATAAAACCAGACCAAAACAACAAAAATTCAATCCAATCAGTAGAACCAGAGATATGTAGGTTTAAAGATTTCAGTAAATATAGCATCAAAAAGCACAAAGCACCAACTGAAGCTATCTGGTTGCGCCGGACCGTGACAAAGTCACAAGTTCAGACAAACCACTATAGTGCGTACCTTAAATCCTGGTTGTGGAGCATTGCAAGGTCCCACATCAAGGATGCGTCGTGCAGCCGAGGTGATGCATTGGTTCAGAGGAGCTGCGATGGGAGGTCCTGCATTGTCATCGAGGACCCCATCAACGAGGGTTTGCAATACTAAGTCTGACATCGAGGATACGTCGCGCAGTCGAGGTGATGCGTTGGTTCTGAAGAGCTGCAAGGCTGCAATGTAAGAACCTGTGTCGTCGTCGAGGCTGCCATCGACATGAGATTTGCGATGCAAGGGCCTGTGTCGGTCAAACTTCGCACTCAGTGTGATGCTGAGTCCTCACACTGAGAGAATCCTCACTGTAGAGGCAATGAGTCAGTTGAGCTCAGGTTTGCGCCGTGCAGAAGAGGAGATGTGTCAGTTCTGCTGGATCCATAGATGAACTGGAAGAGCACCTTCAAGCCCACTTCCAAGGGTCCAGGACTGGGGTAGCACCACTTGGCAGGGTAGGACTCACAGATGGCAGAGTCCAGGTGCTTAAGCTCAAGGTTGTTGTAGCTTTTTATCCCTGAGACTTTAGTCAGGAGGCCAGCCGACTAGCCATTGGAGTGACTTTTGGGTCCTGGGTTCAACAGATGCAGGTCCAGTCCTTCTCGCCCAGGCAAGAGGGCAGCATGCAGCAGGTCAGCACTGCAGGGCAGCAGTCCTTCAGAGCAGCAGCCCAGCAGAGTGGCAGTCCTTTCAGCAGCACAGCAGTCTTTCTTCCTGGCAGAGTATCCGAGGTCCAGATTGTACTGAAGAGTTGGTGTCTGGGGTCCAATATTTAGGTGCTTCATTTGAAATGCAAAAATCTTCTAGGGTTTTCCACCTCCCCAGAGCTGTCAGACATTCCCTTCCTCTCTCTGCTTTCCTGGGGTCACAATAGCCTAGTGACAAACCCTTTGTGAGAGTGCTTAGGCAGAGCCTTTGTGATGGGCATGTGAGGTAGGTGACAGCTCCTCACCCTGTTAGCTCAGAGCAGCCCATTCTGCCAACACCTATCTTCCCTTTGTCTCACAGTCTGGGAGCAATACGAATAGATCAACTGCCAGCTATCCCTAATCATGTGACCCAGGATCAGGCTGCAGACACCAAATGGTTAGGGCAAGAAAATGCTAACTTTCTAGAAGTAAAAACAACAATTGATGGACAGAATGCAGAACAATGTCGTACATTCACCCCAGTACAGAGATCTGGGCCTAAATCCATCGTTTTTTTGCTCACCATGCCATTCCAGTTTGGACCCAGCCACATGCAAATCAGTCTTGACCCTGCGCCCAATGGGAACAGTCCAGCCCGATCTGCCAGGCCAGATCCTCCCTGGACTGGAAACTAGCATCCTAGGACCGGTTTCGGGCTTTCAGCCCTCATCAGCCAGGATAGCTTGACTCCAGTGGCATGGAGAGCACGGGACCTACGTCTAGGCATACCCGTTCCACTCGGGGTGACAAATGCAAAAACAACAATTGATGGTCAGAATGCAGAACAATGTCGTACATTCACCCCAGTAAAGAAACCTGGGCCTAAATCCATCGTTTTTTTGCTCACCATGCCATTCCAGTTTGGACCCAGCCATATGCAAATCAGTCTTGACCCTGCGCCCAATGGGAACAGTCCAGCCCGATCTGCCAGGCCAGATCCTCCCTGGACTGGAAACTAGCATCCTAGGACCGGTTTCGGGCTTTCAGCCCTCATCAGCCAGGATAGCTTGACTCCAGTGGCATGGAGAGTACGGCACCCACGTCTGGGCATACCCGTCCCACTCGGGGTGACACATGTAAAAACAACAATTGATGGACAGACTGCAGAACAATGTCATACATTCAGCCCAGTACAGAGATCTGGGCCTAAATCCATCGTTTTTTTGCTCACCATGCCATTCCAGTTTGGACCCAGCCATATGCAAATCAGTCTTGACCCTGCGCCCATTTGTATATGGCTGGGTCCAAACTGGGGTGGTGTGGTGAGCAAAAGAATGATGGATTAAACCCAGATCCTTGTGACTGGGGGTGAATGTTTGCATTGTCCAGCATTTCGTCCATCAATTGTTTCTTTTGCACATGTCGCCCTAAGTGGGAAAGGTATGCCCAGACGTGGGTCCCGTGCTCACTACACCACTGGATTCAAGCTAGCCTGGCTGATGAAGGGTGATGCCCTGAAACCGGACCCAGGATGCTTGTTTCTGGTCCAGGGAGGACCTGGCTTGGCAGTTCGGGCTGGACTGTTCCCACAAGGAACAGGGTCAAGACTGATTTGCATATGGTTGGGTCCAAACTGGGGTGGTGTGGTGAGCAAAAGAATGATGGATTAAACCCAGATCCTTGTGACTGGGGGTGAATGTTTGCATTGTCCAGCATTCCGTCCATCAATTGTTTCTTTTGCACATGTCGCCCTAAAGGGGAAGGGTATGCCCAGGTGTGGGTCCGGTGCTCACTACACCACTGGAGTCAAGCTAGCTTGGCTGATGAAGGGTGATGCCCTGAAACCGGTCCCAAGATGCTTGTTTCTGGTCCAGGGAGGACCTGGCTTCGCAGTTCGGGCTGGACTGTTCCCACAAGGAACAGGGTCAAGACTGATTTGCATATGGCTGGGTCCAAACTGGCGTGGTGTAGTGAGCAAAAGAATGATGGATTAAACCCAGATCCTTGTGACTGGGGGTGAATGTTTGCATTGTCCAGCATTCGGTCCATCAATTGTTTCTTTTGCACATGTCGCCCTAAGTGGGAAGGGTATGCCCAGACGTGGGTCCCGTGCTCACTACACCACTGGATTCAAGCTAGCCTGGCTGATGAAGGGTGATGCCCTGTAACCGGTTCCAGGATGCTTGTTTCTGGTCCAGGGAGGACCTGGCTTGGCAGTTTCGGATGGACTGTTCCCACAAGGAACAAGGTCAAGACTGATTTGCATATGGCTGGGTCCAAACCGGGGTGGTGTGGTGAGCAAAAGAATGATGGATTAAACCCAGACCCTTGTGACTGTGGGTGAATGTTTGCATTGTCCAGCATTCCGTCCATCAATTGTTTCTTTTGCACATGTCGCCCTAAGGGGGAAGGGTATGCCCAGACGTGGGTCCCGTGCTCACTACACCACTGGATTCAAGCTAGCCTGGCTGATGAAGGGTGATACCCTGAAACCGGTCCCAGGATGCTTGTTTCTGGTCCAGGGAGGACCTGCCTTGGCAGTTCGGGCTGGACTGTTCCCACAAGGAACAGGGTCAAAACTGATTTGCATATGGCTGGGTCCAAACTTGGGTGGTGTGGTGAGCAAAAGAATGATGGATTAAACCCAGATCCTTGTGACTGGGGGTGAATGTTTGCATTGTCCAGCATTCCGTCCATCAATTGTTTCTTTTGCACATGTCACCCTAAGTGGGAAGGGTAAGCCCAGACGAGGGTCCCGTGCTCACTACACCACTGGATTCAAGCTAGCCTGGCTGATGAAGGGTGATGCCCTGAAACCGGGCCCAGGATGCTTGTTTCTGGTCCAGGGAGGACCTGGCTTGGCAGTTCGGGCTGGACTGTTCCCACAAGGAACAGGATCAAGACTGATTTGCATATGGCTGGGTCCAAACTGGGGTGGTGTGGTGAGCAAAAGAATGATGGATTAAACCCAGATCCTTGTGACTGGGGGTGAATGTTTGCATTGTCCAGCATTCTGTCCATCAATTGTTTCTTTTGCACATGTCGCCCTAAGTGGGAAGGGTATGCCCAGACGTGGGTCCTGTGCTCACTACACCACTGGATTCAAGCTAGCCTGGCTGATGAAGGGTGATGCCCTGAAACCAGTCCCAGGATGCTTGTTTCTGGTCCAGGGAGAACCTGGCTTGGCAGTTCGGGCCGGACTGTTCCCACAAGGAACAGGGTCAAGACTGGTTTGCATATGGCTGGGTCCAAACTGGGGCGGTGTGGTGAGCAAAAGAATGATGGATTAAACCCAGATCCTTTTGACTGGGGGTGAATGTTTGCATTGTCCAGCATTCCGTCCATCAATTGTTTCTTTTGCACATGTCGCCCTAAGTGGGAAGGGTATGCCCAGACATGGGTCCCGTGCTCACTACACCACTGGATTCAAGCTAGCCTGGCTGATGATGGGTGATGCCCTGAAACCGGACCCAGGATGCTTGGTTCTGGTCCATGGAGGACCTGGCTTGGCAGTTCGGGCTGGACTGTTCCCACAAGGAACAGGGTCAAGACTGATTTGCATATGGCTGGGTCCAAACTGGGGCGGTGTGGTGAGCAAAAGAATGATGGATTAAACCCAGATCCTTGAGACTGGGGGTGAATGTTTGCATTGTCCAGCATTCCGTCCATTAATTGTTTCTTTTGTAACTTTCTAGAAGTGGCATTTTCAGAATTGTGATTAAAAATCCAACTTTAGCATTAAAGAGGGTTCTTAATTACAATTCTTAAGACACTAAACCTGACCTGTCTACCTGGTTCCAATTGGACATTGCAGCCTATTAAATGTAATACGGTAACTCCAATGCTATCCTGTGGGAGACATAGGTCTTGCAGTAGTGAAAAAAAAATGTAAGAGTTTTTCACTGCCAGGAAATCTAAAACTTAAGAGTACATGTCTAACTTTTTAAATACACTGCACCCTGTCCTCTGGGCTGTCCCGGGCCCACCCTAGGGATGACTTCTATATATTAAAAGCATTGGCAAAGCCAATAGGTCTCACCTTTATGATTTATTGGCTTTGTCAATAGATTTTAGAGATGTTGTACTGCACCCCGGTCCTGTGTGGTATGGCTTAAGAGGGATTTTTAAGAAAAAGCCTATGACATTCTGTAAGCCCATTGTAAGGAAACAACAGGTCTCTTTGCAACCAGGTGCTTGTGATGTGTGCAAGGTGGGACATGAAAAGACCAGGAAAGAGGAGAACAGAAAAAAAATCTGGAAAGAATTATGTGGGCTACAGAGTCTGGTTCCCCAGCCCCATGCAACCTTCACCTGCTCACAGACAGGACATAACTCAGAAAAAAAATTAAGCCTTGTCCATGATGTGAGGAATTTCCTGCTGGGGAACTGTAAGGGGGCAGGAGAGCATCCCATCCACCTGCAAAGCTACTGCTCCACACAGGAAGCACTTTCTGAATGTAGTCGGGTGCTCCTGCATGTGTCTGAATGTTGACATTCAGCTCCAGGACACAGCCAGTTTAGGGGGGGCAAGTAAACAAACATGTACTCAACATTTCTCTACCACATAATTATTAAAGGCATTTTTTTTGGCGCTTAATAATAATGATTTTCTACTGCACAACAGAACCAATTTCATCAACCTTAAAATAATGACAGTGTGAATTAAAAATCTGTATGGGCTGTAACTTTCTTGCAGTTTTATATAACGCAAACTCAACCCAAAGATATTGGAATGCTTTACTTGAGCACCAGTTACATTACACATTCATTTTTTTGTAGGTATGGGGAGATTAAGTGATTTACCCAGAATCACATGATGTTGAGCCGATGCCGAGACTCAAGCTCAGTTCCCCAGCTCGAAAGGCGGCAGGTCTGGCGGTTACTCCACATCCTCTCAAGACTTGAACCTTCTAGGTTAGAAGCAGCTGTTTGCAGATGAAGCAAAACCCACTGAGACACTTTACAAAGATCGTGACCTGCATGTTACACAATGATTTCTTCTAGAAATACAGTAGGTTATGGGATTAGTGAATCGCCTCATCTGGTCTAGCTCAACCTGTAAACTTCGACCAAACAGACTGCATGCATGCCCACTGTAATTATGTGTACATTTTATTTCTCATGATGTGTTTCACGGACAGAGACATAGTACTCTCATATAAACATGCACACATGTTCCCTCAAAGGCTTTCTTTGTTATCAAAACATGAAAAGTGAGTGCATAATAGAGCAACATGACCCCGCTTTCTTTTTATCTGTTTGACAAATATATTTATTTTGTACTGGCACCAGAATTCTTCCTTCTAAAGCGGACAAAAATCAGAATTGTGCTGCTAGTACAAAATGTTCATGTTTTGATAAATAAGAAAGCCTTTGGGGGAAAAAGTGTGCACGTTTATATGACAGCACTTTGTCTCTGTCTGTGAAACACAGAATGAGAATGAGAAATAAAGTTCGCTCATAATGACAGAGGGCATGCACATAGTCTGTTTGGTCGCAGGCTTACAGGTTGAGCTAGAACAGCTGAGGCAATTTCTTTGTTCCGCACATGACTATCCCATAACCTACAGAGAGAATGTGGGTAACTGTTGGGGGCAAAAATGTCTGCGGTGGTCAAAATGTATATAACATGCAGACCAGAAAGAAAAGTAAAATGCAGATACATGCTGATCGGAAACAAAACACAAAATGACGAATGACGAATTTTGAGACGAAACCCCCCCAAAAAATGCTCTTGTAAGAACAGCGCATGCTGATCATAAACAAAATACAATAACGGCAAAATGCATAAACGTGCTCATAAAAAAAAAAATACTACACGGAAAAAAAATGACAAATGCCGAATGCTGACACGAGACAAATAACATGTTTCAGAAAAAAAGTTCTCAAAAGCAAAAGAAACAACATGAAGTAGAAAGACAGGAGGAAAAGAAATAGGGCCTCAATGACAACGCAAGCAGCGGATGGACATTAATCAACAGGAATCAATCTGTACTTCGTCCATGCATCAGATTAGAAACAGGAAGTGATGCATGGTGTGCACTGGTCAATCAGGAGGCACTAAAGAGGAATGACTATGGAGCCAATGAATGGTAAGCAAAGGGGGGCTCCAAGCCCTGTATTGTAAACAGTACCCCTCACAATCACAGCGCATGTGCCTGTGTAGGCGAGATCTAAAAAGGAAAGCTTGGGCCTGGCAAAATGTTTATTTTGCAAGGTCGAAATGGCAGTTTAAAACTGCATACACAGGCTACAATGGCAGGCCTGAGACATGTTTAAAGGGTTACTTAAGTGGGTGGCACAAGCAATGTTGCAGACCCACTCATAGCATTTAATTCACAGGCCCTGGGCAGAGGTAGTTCCACTTTACTAGGGATTTACAATTAAATATGCCAATTGGGTGTAAGCCAATTCTACCATGTTTAGAGGAGAGAGCACAAGCACTTTAGCACTGGTTGCTAGTGATAAAGTGCACAGAGACCTTAAAAACCCCCAAAACTGGTTCAGAAAACAGGAGGGTGAAGGCAAAAAAAGTTTGGTGATAACTCTTCAGAAAGGGCCAAGTCCAACAGGGCTCAATTCAGGATATTTCTGTGCCACAACCTTGGCAGTCCCTTCAATTGCTTCAAAGAATTATTGTTTGGATTTGATCAATCAGAAATGATTAGACATTGGATCTCACTTTCGAAAAGTTCCTCTTCTGAACTTGGCCTCCATATGTAATGCTCTATTTCTTTTATTAAATAGATGTGTTTCATTACTTTGGAGTCTTGTAGTTTCTTGCTCCAAAACAGTTGTGGTTCCTTGCTTTGGTATATCCTCATGTAGTAATGACTGGAACAAGATAAGATTGAGGAGATAATGTGCTGATCACTTAAAAGTAATCTTTATTACTCCCAATATCTTTCCGCGTCACAGAAATTACATTCTACCCTGTCTCCGATTATCGTGACCTTAATTTGTTACTTTGGTATGACAGGAAGGTTAATGATCCTCTTCCTGTTTTAGCTGCAGGTAAGGCGGTCATGCTTGGGGGATGGAGGTGTGGACACAAGGAAAGGGTTGGAAATCGTTTTGCTTTGTCATGTGGTGCCTGAGGGAAGGTGAAAACATATCATGTAGTAAGGACTGAGAAAAGAAAAGATAATCAGAGTAATGAAAACTACCGGTAAGTAAATAGCACATTTATTCATCCCTTCCCATTTATGCCTCTTTTGTTCTCCATACCTCTCTTCTCAGACATGCCTCTGTTCTTAAGTGTGTCTCTTCTCATTCATGGATCTCTTCCCATCTAAGCTTTTGTTTTCTTCTATACATCAATTCACTTCTGTATTTCCAGTTATACCTCTGTACATCTCACTTCCCAATCATGCCTCTTTTCACATTTATGCTCCTTTTTTGCTATACTTCTCTTCTCATTCAAGCCTCTATTCTTCTCTCTGTTTCTCTCCCCATTCATGAATCTCTTCTCATCCAAGCATAAGCTTTCCTCTGTACCACTCTTCCCATTCATTCCATATAACATTGCCAGCTGATATCCCCTCTTAGTAATCTGGTTTGTCTGATTTTGTTGTCCCCAAATGGGGAATAACAAGTAGATACTAAATTACCTGGCCCAAATCCGAATAAAAAGCCCTCATTTTGGCTACAGGGAGTGGATGGGAGCAGGAGGTAGGGAGGTCATCATAAGACAAGGTAGTCTGTGCTAGGCATGGGAGAGAATTCTGTACTCCCATTGATGGTATAGGAGAGGTTTGGCCTGGAGGCAAGGGCCCGATTGCGTTTTCAACCTGAGCCTCATACAATTTTACAGATGGGATTTTCTGCCTGGTAAAATTGGACGCAGTGTTCCCACACCCAGGAATTTCGGTGTGGAAACACTACACAACTTATATTTGGAGAAGCAGTATCCCATGCCGGAACACCTCTTTATCTAACTTATCACTGCACCTATATATCTCCTTCTTACTCCCCTTTCCCATTCAAAAGTCATCTCTCAATTATCTCTCTCAGTAAAGATGCCTTCTCTCTCTCAGTTCATTTATCCTACACTTTGCACTTGTGATTTTAGTCTTGCAACATGTATGTTGGTCACTCATCAGCCTCATTCGTTCTCTATCTGCTTGTATTACTTACCATCTACTCCTCTTTTTTGTTGTCTTCTGCCATCAGTTGCCATCAGTTACTCTTACCTTCGCCTATCCTCTCACAATCTGACACCCTTCCTCTTATTGTCTATGCCCATCTCTAATGCCCCTCTAATATGACATCTTTGTCCTACCTCACTTCCTATACACGTATGAAAAAGGAGGGGGGAACCCTAATAACCCTCCAGAGCCTGGGCTGCACCACAGAACACTTCCTCTACAGGCAGCTCTTATTTGCCACCATTACCTCTCAAACAGTTGACATCTTTGGCTTCTCTCTCACTTACCATATTTGTCTCTCTTGTGCTTTAATAACCAATCACTTGCAATATATATCTTGCTCACTTGGCATCTATGTCTTTCTTGCAGTCTTTGAGTCTCTCACTTGCCTTCCTAGTCTCTCTCCCTCTCACACCTACACATCGCTATCTTGTTGTTTTGCTTTACATCAATTTCTCCCTCTCGTCATTAGTGTCTCTTCTTCTTGCCCTGCTAGTTATCTGTGCCCCTTTAGGTTTGAAATACATGGACTGTGTTCACTGTTAATCTTTCTGATGGTTTTCTACATATCTCAGATGTCTACATTTTGCTTCAAAACCTTACCTCTGTGTCCTTGTCTCTCTTCTTACCGATCCCATCTAAATCAGAAATAGTGAGCGCTGGGTACTAGGGGGGGTGCCAGCACTGGGTAGTAGGGGGGTGGTGGGGTCCCACCCAATTCAGGTCTGCAAGATATTTCTGGGCCGGGTCTAGGATGCGACTGACCCAGGGAAACAAGCTGAATTTGTCCTGGTGTCATTTTCCAACATGGACACACAATTCAGAAGCACCCGTTCAGTGCAGCAACGTTCAGGCAGGGAAGGGGCTTTCTAAGTTTAACATCCAGCTGGGCTCAAAACAAAGACCAGATTTAAAAGACCATCAGCCCTATTTTTGTGCAAGTACCACCTTGTCTAGAAGCCATATGGAGCCTAACACCGAGATACCAATGCAATGAAAGGAAACAAAGACACACAGCTTATCACTTCACAAGTACTTTTGAGAAACTATGGTGGATATTTACAAAAAGTTGGAGCACTGTGTTACTCCAAAATTGGTAATGCAGTGCTCTGACATTTTTTAAATGCAGGGATGCCCTATATTTACAAAAATACGGTGCACCCCTGCATTTCCCCTAGTACTTGCACTAAAAAGGTGCTTAGCGCCAGCGCAGGCACCCTTGCGCCATGTTGCAAGGGTGCCTGCACTGCAGGGATGATTGTTTATGTGCAGGAAAGAACACCTCCTCCACATAAACAATCTTGAAAGGTGATTTGCCCCTTCTTCATGTGCTGCTGAATGCAGCACACATAGAAAGAGCAAAATACGTGGAGAAATTCATAATTTATCCTCGTATCGCCATCCTAAGACAAGGTATTCCCTGGTCTTAGTTTTTGGCGCTGCCCCATCCTTGTAAATATGGGGAAGAGTCAATAGGCAAGGGGTGTTGCGATGGAACGCCCACTGCAGCAACCATTGCCCGGCCTTTTGCCGCAGCGGACTGCTGCGGTAAGGGACATATTTACAGAAAAAGTGACACTCCAGTGCCGTTAGGGACTTGTAAATATGCCTCTATGACTTGGAGGCAGGTTTTTGACTTTGTTCATCCCCTATGTAAGAGATGAGCATACACTGTAAGAATGCAAGATTTATCTGTGTGTATAAGTAATTATACAAATAGCACCTACTTTTTTAATGTAATTATTTTATAGCACTACTCAACCCAGTTTAGGGTGTCAGAATGCTTTATCACACATGGAGACACAATAAACCATGCAAGTGTGCAAATCAAGTCAAAAATAACTTTATTCGGTTCCAAAGACCATAAAAGTTTGACAAAGAAACATCACAGTTTTAAGATTTCATAACATATTTGTAAAGCAGTGTAATTAAAATTAATAAAAGATAAAATTCATAGAAGTCTGGCAGTTAAAAACATATAATCCATAATACAAATGACCTGGCACAGCAAGATATATCATTGATCATAAACTTCCAAAGTTATAAAAAATAGTGCATTAAAAAATACAGCATTCCTAGTCAGCTTCTAAAGCTCATAACGCTTTCTAATTGCCATTGCAGCTTTTAAGTAGTTAGAGACCGCAATGCAAATAGCAGAAGTGGCCAATGAATACAGCAAATTAAAACCATCAATGTATGTACAAGGCCGGATTTCCCTTAGAAGCGGAGATAGAACTTTTCCCCTAGGCTCTTTATAAAGAGGACAAAATAGAATAAAGTGCAAGGTGCTCTGAGCTGCCAAATTGTCACACGGGCAGGGCATAAGTTTGTCGGCCCACCCTGATTGTCCCGGGAATGCCACTAAAAAGTGCAGAGTGCCTAAACGAAATCTGGTTAAAAGAAATCGTATCTGTACATTGGTGGTAAAGGTGAAGTAAAATTGCTGTTGGGCAGGAGCAAACATAAGAGACCAGACGCCTCTGATTGTGTGTGGCACATATTTGCCAAAGAGTAATGTGCCTCTTTGATAATTGCTTTCGCATTTTTGAGGATACTATCAGGATTCTCATTAAAGTGCCCCAGGCCTATCTCATGAAATTTATCTCTCGCAAATCAAAGCCAAGGTTTCGATAGGGCACTATCTAATTCAGTACAGTCTTTAATCATATCCCTTAAGAACGTTAATTCATTGGACAGCCACATTTTTGCCCATAAGATCAAAGGGGCCTCTAAAAATTCCAACCCCAGCTCTCGGTGACAAAGAAGTGTGGGGTCGCTATTCGGGGTCATCAATAGCCTTTTTATGAACTTATTTTCCAAAACCTGTAGTTGACGGCTTTTATGATGGCCCCACACCCCTGCACCATAAGTTGCCACAGACAAGCACATAGCTTTATAGAGGGTGACTAGCTCTGTCACCGGCTTGTGTCCTAGCTTGCAAGCAAAACGTAATAACCCCTCCACCCCTACTTGTATGTTGAACCCTCGCTGGTATGAGTGGCTCCCAATTCATCGTATTATTAAATAAGTTTCCTAAATATGTGAAATTATTCAATTTGTCAATATTTTTGCCCCTCACAGCAAAATTTCTAGTTTTGATCAGTTTGGGGCCGCACACCATAATATACAATTTAATAAAATTAACTTTCAAATCAAGCGCCGACATAAAATCCGTAAAAGCGTTGAGCGATTTTTGGAGACTATTTGCTGTCAAAGCCATTAGCACTGTGTCATCCGCGTACGATAGTAGCGGGACATAATTGTAACCCTGGGCGAAGTGCTACGCTACGCTCGCGTAGTTTGCGAAGTTTGCGCTACTTCGCACAACGCGAATTGCACGTAGCACAGTGCAAACACGCTTAGCGTAGCGTAGCGTAGTGCCGCGGTCATTTTTTGCTTGCTCGCGGTCCTCAACGTCAAGTTGGCGACCGTGAGCAAGCAAAATGACATCCCGGCGAGACTTTTTCCTCGTTCGCGATCAGCAACATCAAGTTGCCGATCGCGAGCGTGGAAAATAAACCTCCCGGCCGAGATTCTCAACGCGGGGAGGTCAGGTTTCTCATTGCGAGTGGTCGCGTATGCTCGCGATGAGAAACTACCAGTCCGCGTTGAGAAGCTGCCGCTCGAGTAAAAATCTACTCGAGCGGCAGTAAAAGACAGCTCGCACTGTGCAAGTTGCCGTTTTCAATGATTGCACAGTGCGGACAAGCATCCGGCACTGTGCAATCATTGCGAACAGTGCGCTACGCAGCTCGCGTGAGTGCTACGCGAGGCTTGCGTAGTGCGAACTGCACTTTGCGTAGCTTCGCGAAGCATTACTTCGCGAACTACGCCCAGCCTTACATAATTGCCACCAATTCGGAGAAAATCAATTTCCTTATCTAATAAAAATGCCTCTAGGCCATTAGTATAGATTAAAAAGAGAAATGGAGCTAAAATGCACCCCTACCGGACACCTTCAGTGGAAACAATCGGCTTGGTCTTTTCCCCTTGGGGGCCGTATCTTATGGCAACAGTGGTGTTAGTATGTAACCTACGCAAGAGGGAGATGAGTGCTTCCTCAACACCCATTTTTCCCATTTGTGCCCACAATTTCTCCCGATTAACGGTATTGAAAGCGCTAGACAGGTCCATGAAGGCCAGGTGGATAGAACCCTTCCTGGCCCTCATGTACTTGCTAATAATCAGGGACAAATTGAGGCACTGCTCTGTAGAACCCAGCCCCCTCCTAAAACCATATTGGATTTTGGACATGACCCCTCTGGTGGTCGCCCAGGCTTTCAGTCGGGCAAGGACGACCCTCCCCAGTACCTTTGCTGTGGCACTGATAAAAGAGATAGGCCTTTAACAAGCCGGGTCATTCCTATTGCCCTTTTTAAAGATAGGTACCACAATGGCCTCCTTCCAGGTTGCTGGAATAGGGCCAATCACCACTGCTTTAAAGACATTAGTCAATAGGGGTGCCCAAAGGTCGGGATTCCTTTTGAACAAATCAAGTGGAACCCCATCAGGGCCTGGGGCTTTCATGCATATTCCTTTCGCTAAAGCCTCCTCAACCTCCGACACTGAGATGGAAAAGCTTAATTGGGAGGCCGCGCATAGGTCAAAAGGCAGGTCCCCACTATTCTCCTCTAACTGCAGACTGTTCGGGTTAAATATAACCGAGAAGTGGGATTCCCAGACATCCCCCAAAATCAGTGAATCCATCTGCCTCACCTCGTCCGTAAATAAAGGGCGATTAATGATGTCCAAAAAAGCCCTTGGTATCTTTAAGGGAACTAGCTCTCTCCAGATCTTCCCATGCCAATCTCCTCAATTCATCTTTCCTTTGGCTGATAATAGTTTTGTACATTTGCCTTGCGCTTTTAATTTGATTTCTGTCATGAGGGCTAGCGTGAAGGGCCATCTTAAGGTTCTTTTGAGCCCTTGTGCATTTGGTGTTAAACTACCGTACCTCCTGGGGTTCTCTTCGCTTGACCGGCCTAGTTAGTCTCTTAGCTACATTTATACAAATCGACTCAAATTGCTGAATAACCTCCTCTGGGGAAGAATCTTGTTGTAGACAATTCATAATAGGTTGATAATTAGCTATGACAGTTTCTACCTCAAATTGGAGGGGGTTTATTTTACCCCAATTTAGTCTTACCCCTTTAGGATTATAATGAATCAGGCGACCGTCGCCTTTCCCTACCTGGGCTGTTATGCTTAGCAAAACTGTGAGGGGGTTATGATCAATAGCATTATTGGGTTCCACCTCAAAGGGGAAACATCGTTTACAACGCATGCAATACATCGCATGCCATTACAACGCGGTCATTACAACGACCCCATTGTTACATCGCAAACCATTACAACGCAAGTCGTTACAACGACTTGCTGTAGGGGGCAGAAGGTGTTGGATTTAAAATCCAACACCTTCCCTACTGTTGCACAGACTGGAGTTGGAATAGTAAATTATACTATTCCAAAATCCAGCGCGCCCCCTATAGCAAGTCATTGTAACGACTTGCGTTGTAATGGTATGCAATGTAACAACACAGTCGTTGTAATGACCGCGTTGTAATGGCATGTGATGTATCGCATGCATTGTAACGTGGCCTATTCACCTCAAAGTTGTTAACAAGAGACAAAAACGTCCTTGAAATAAGCATTTAATCAATAAAGCTTTCCCTGCCACCTCCAACATATGTGGGGCACCGGGATAAGGAACTAAAGGCCAAGTTATTAATGAGGCCTAGGTCATTCTCAATGATGAATTGGAATTTCGGGCCTCACCCTGTGGTGTATGGGTAAAGTGTGGCTGGGGCTGACCCTCTGTATCCAACAGCCCACAGACTCGATGGGCGATAAACCCACAGGTAGTGCAGTTAAAATATCCCACCCAAAAGATACATAATGGCTGCCACTTCCCAGAAATTTTTTGAAATTTCAGCCTGTAAGGCTTCTATAACATGATGGGAATTTTGGTCAAAGATATTGTAATGCCAATTCACCACTAGTATCTTAACATGCATCAAATCAGAAATCATAATTAATTAATACCAGGGTGAAGAACCTACGTCAAGGGCTTTTTGTGGACCCATACTTTACTGAGATCAACAACACCAGCCCTCCTTTAGCCCTCCCTGCTGGGGAAGGAACTGCAGGGACAGTGAACGAGCAGTAACTGTCTAACACAATGTCATCCCTATACCAAGTCTCCTGGAGACAGATGATATAAAAACCCCTAATGTACTCTAGCCATACCTCAATGGTCAATTTATGGCAAATACCTGCAATGTTCCAGGAAATAATTTTGAGGGGAAAAGTTGTATGTCCCTGGTTCACCAAACCCACTGGTGCACTGTTAATAGCGGACGTGGTGGCAAGAGCTGTTAAGCCAGGCCCTCCCCTACGGGATTACCCTCGATGATTGAGTTGAGTGGGAGGGAAGGGTTTTCATGTTCATCTAGATTCTTATTCGTAGTGATAGATATATATGGAATGGTGCGGACTGGGTCTACAAGCCCTTTACTGACGGAGTCACCGTAATAGAAATCTCTCTCTGGGTTGATGTATTGCGAACCCGTTCTTCTCTTCTCGACTGGTTGTCCAAGTTGTTTGAGCAGTCAATCGATATCAGTAAGTCCTGAGAGAGCCTCAAAACGGTTTGGATGATTAAAAGAAGAGGACTGTGTGTGTAAATCCATGTACAGGAAATGTTACATAAGACAATGGGGGGTAATAAGGTGTAGGAGTCACATATCTGTGTACTTGTGTGAATTATATGTTAATAGTGAGCGGTCTGGAGAAACACAAAGTCAGGGTATAAAATGTAATGCAAAGATTTTGGATGTCTGTCCATGGATGGCCTCCTGCTTCCAATTTCAATGTATGGCTACCCTCTTAACGGGCCTAGATTATTTGTAGTGGAAACAATAAATATGAGGCCTATTACTAGACTGACTCGTTCCAAATCACAATAAAACTATAAAGGTACATGTAGAAATTTATATATCCTCGAATGTAATTTTACACTTTTTAGCAATTCATAAACATGGAGGTTTGCTAACGCCCACAAACTCACAGTTGTGTCACCACTCACAGAGTTACTAGGAATACCCCACCTTGCTCCTGCCACTCTCAGCTCCTTGCATGATGTTTTCTACTGCATAATTTACCCATTCATAGCAGAGAATTAAGCAGTAGTATAAACACAGGCGAATGACAGCTGTTCTTTTACGGGTAGCTGCCATACTTAAATGGAGTCATTTGCAGCTATAAATGTACAGTAGGTATATAGTTATAAACCCTACTTGTTTGCTAACTACCTTTGAGTTCCACATAATTTTGTTGACGTTTTTCTAATGATACATTGATAAAAACTCATTGCAACCTCTAATGGCCAAGAATAGTCTATTGAGTGAAAGAAAAGTATAGATCTAAAAACACTGAAAGATGATGAATGACATCAAAGCAGATAATCAACATAAACCTAACAGAAAACTGATTCATTGCCTTCCTGGTTTGTAGATTTGTGATAAACTTTCTTTTTTAATTAATATTTATTTTGGGTGAAATAAACACCATGAATTAGACATCAAACTACAAAACTTCACCTACGTAAACGTATTTTTCGAACTAAAAAGATCATAAATAATAGAAAGGCAAACCATCAAAAATAGATTCAATTATGAGAAGAGGGAACATGGCGGCCGGCTAGCGGAGGGTCAGGGGAGCGCTTAGCACTGGAGATGCGCCCAAAAAAAAAGAGAAGGAATTTTTCAACCTGCTGCCAGTAAGTACCTGACTTTGGAGAATCTACATAGCGCCATTAAACGCTTGACACGGGATATCCACGGCAGCCAGACGGATGCAGCTGATCTTGAGATCAAGCAAGAGATATATGGCAAATATCTATGAATCTTTTATACAGCACTGTCAAGCCTGCTTGTTTAAGGAGGAACAATCTCTTATCCCTCCACAGAGCATTTTGGACACCCGAAAGAATCTCGAAGATGCGAAGAGGTGGTGTGGTGAATTGCACGAAGCATGAGCTTGAGAAGGCAAATGACATTCATATGTTTGTAGAATGCCCAGGGATACACAGGGGGAAATTTACGAAAAATGTACGCAGCGCAGCACAGCCCCCTGCGAGGCTTCGCTGCGTTGCACGACAGGGAGGGAGCAGGAGAGCGCCATATTTTCAAAGATATGGGGGCTTATTTACAAGGCCCTTGCGCCACTTTTGCATCATTTTTAACATGGAAAAAGTGACGCACCTAGTTTAAAAGGGTGCCCTTTTCTCACGCTAAACCCAATCTACTGTGGTTAGTAAATTGGGTTTAGCGTGAGAAACCTTGGGTGGTTGCATGGGAATGCCCATGCACCGCCCTTAGCACGCCCCAATGGCGCAAAGTAGTGTGAAGCAGCGCATAGCGCTGCTTTGCATTACTTTTACGTTATTTCCAGCGCTAAATAAGTTTAGCGCTGTAAAGTAAATTAGAAAAAAAATATTTTGTGCTGTTTTGCGGCACTTTTGTGATGCAAACACAGCGCAAAAGCTTAGGAAATCTCCCCCATAGTTTTTGGGAAAACGTGTGCAAGGCTTTGGGTGACATTTTTGCCATAAACATCCAGGTAAGCCTGGTAAGTTCTTTTTATCTTTAGGACCCTGATGGGCATGGCTAAGTTAAATAAATAAAGAACTTTGGGGCATATCATCAAGGACGGCGTTAAAAATTATCGCCGGTTTAGCGGCAGAAAACTGCCGCTAAAGCGGCGATAATGGGCTTGATAATATGCCCTTGAGAATTCCAATAGAAGTCCATGTTCTGGTGTGAACATGGGCTTCTATTGGAATTCTCCAGGGCATATTATCAAGCCCATTATCGCCGCTTTAGCGGCAGTTTTCTGCCGCTAAACCGGCGATAATTTTAACGCCGTTCTTGATAATATGCCCCAAAATTACTTTTCTATATGATCCTCCTGGCTCAGAGGAAAATATGTAGGAAGTGGCTAAGCAGCCTCCCACTGATGTATACTAAATGGTTGGGGCTGATCAAATACAACTTAAAAATGGATGCAATATTTGGAGGGCAGAAGATACAAGTTTTGGTTACTACTGGTGAAGTGCCTTGAGCTAAAGGGCAGTGGAAATAGTTAGAACTGAATGAATAACTTAAGCTAAGCCTGTCCCATGATTACACCTAATTGCTGCTCTCGCACTTCAATACCATGGGGAAAGCTGTGGTATATCGAAGAACCAGGAGAATACCCTTCCGGCGTGGTAGTTCCCTCTAAGACAAAGGCGCAAACAGAAAAAGATCTTGGAGGGCAGTCTGTGGTGAATGAGGACAAAAAAACATGGATTAAATTAAAATTAAATCCATTTCTCTGTATGGAAAGCAGAAGTGGCTCGCACAGGTAAGAGCGGTGGGATGGGGCAGGGTGGGGGGTGTTGGAAGTCGACAGACGATGGGATAAGTAATATTAAATAAATAAATAAATAAAACCACTTACTTTGAGCTCGCCGCATTGCCGCGTCGGCGAAGCGGCTAGCGTAAAGTAGGTGGTTTTATTTATTTTTTTAATATTACTTATGCCGTCATCTGTCGACTTCCACCACCTCCCACCCCACCCCGCTCACCGCCCCACTGCTCTTACCTGTGCGAACTGCCACTGATGGAAGTCCCTTCATATATTTGATTCAGATTATTACAGTAAATACTCACATTAGGTGAATTTAGGATATGTTTATCAGATCCAATCACCCCTGTGTATAGTGCGGGACAACCACCAAAAAAGACAGATCATCATGCTATGAAAACATAGCAACTGTGCAACCACAAACATACAACTTGGCCACCTTATTACCATGAACAAACACCAAAAGACCTGATCAATGCGGGCTAAATCCACTTTCATATATAGGATTGGGAAAGGGTATTCAACTTAAATTACCCATAAAACATTTTTCTTTTTTCTCCCAAATCCTTAAAGCCCATAAATTATTTTCTAAAAAAACCTTTAGGATTGTCAGTCACTATACTCCAGATATACCCCCACTTAAACAGGTGTATACACAACAACAAAAAATAATGAATAGGCGAGATAGCACCTCATGTGCGCTACACCAAAGGGGCTTACTGGTTGGTTCTCACCAGTTGTGCCCACGTTTCTCATCATAGGTAGCTATCTCACCTGTGAGAATAAAGAAAAAGTGTCCAGTACAAAAAGGTGAAGAAAGTGTTTGTGTATATCACAAAAAAGAAGAATGAGACCCCGTAAAGTTAAAATTGAGTTAAGCCACACATACACCAAATGCCAATTTTATTCAGAACTCGTGAGCTTACTCAAAGTTAAAAACAGCTGCATGTTGCAGACCAATTGAAGATGGGCCAACATGTTTCATTGCCTGTTTTTCTTAATGGCAATTTCGTCAGGGCTCGAGGTCGTAAATCACCTTACTGGACTTTCATTTTATACACGAAGTGACTGACAAACACACAAAAGAAGAAACAGCCGTTAAAAGCGTTCAACCAGTTAGACCACCGTCTTATCCAATCACAACAAGTAATGTAAGCCTGCATCACTAGAATACCCACCGCCACCACTCCCAGGCCCCCCCCCCGGGCCAACCCCCCCGGATTACCACCTAGGCAGCTCAGGACAGCGGACGACCCTAAAACGCACCAGCCCCAGAGACTCAACGCCAGAGGAAGCCATTGGCCAACACAGGCTCAAAAGTACAACCATCCCACGCATCCTGACCCACATTGCCCACAGGCTGATGGTACCAACACAGCGGACAATCAACATCCCCCGCAGACAAAGCTGCTGGCTGTGCTGCACCTGTTGGCCCCTGGTACCTTCCAACCAACAACTGCCAGAGTCGTCGGAGTCTCACAGCCAGCCCCATCAAACTCCCTCACACAGGTCATGGATGCATGTCCACAAAAGCAACGGCGGGCCCCTGTATCCGCACCACACGATAGTTCCAATTCGTAGTGTACCTGCACAACCAACCCCAACGCCAGCCGTGCTAGACTCGTCCGTGCCCCAGACCCAAGATCGTAGTAACCGAAATGTGGGTGCGCCAGGTCATGAAGTCCAGTAGTCAACAGTAGTGTAAAAACAGAACTTTATTACAAATACACAAACAAACAAAACGAAAAGCTCAGCCAACGCGTTCCATTCCCAACGGGGAACTTCAACAGGGCAACGTGTCTTCAGAAACCTGTGGGAGAAATGGTGACAATGGTCAAACTTCCGTATAGTCACATGCCTAATCTGGTACAGTGTACTGCACCTGGACAAACCGGAATGCTCACAGGCATGATAAATCATGCATGAGAAGACCGTAACAGAAGTTCATGTGGTCGTAACCGTCGTAGGAATGAAAAGGAAGGTAACGACCACACGAACTGCTGTTACGGTCACATCATGCAGGACTCATCATACCTGAAGGCATCATGGTGTGTGTCAGCTCTATACCCCTGCCCCTCACTCCCCCCACACTGCGCAGGAACATCTTGAGACCACGCAAGGGAACTACGCCATAGCTGGCGTCACACACGTGTTGGGGGCAATTCACAGCACACGTGTACGAATTGTGCCCCCTGCCGACACTGCACACAATCACCGCAACAGCCACCACACGCATGCCATCAATGTGCGGACAAAAGTGGACCACCGTGGCCTGTCCACCAATGTCGTCGCAAACTCCCCAGGCAGTGTGCATGATTCCCACATGTCCGCAAGTCCGCCACCAACCAGCGCTTTGAGGATGGCACCAATGGTAATGCACTGCCCATCGGCAAGTACCAACTGAACACACCACACACCTCAACTCCACAATCCTACAACTCACAACTGTGGGAATGCACACGTCACAAATCCACCATCAAACTGACTACTGCGTGTGCCTCAGTCTCCGCCATAACCTGTCCATAGGCCTACTCACACGTGGCCGACCACCTTTAACGGGCAGATTCATACTGGAGACGAGGTGGCTACGTCCCAAACCAACCCGCGCACATCACGTCATCGCATGCAGGGTTGTGTCTGCCAGGACTGCGCTCCCCACCCAGCCACAAGGCCGCCGCCGTGACCGGTGGTGCCTGCGTGATCCTGTGCACCTGCTGCACCCCAGCCCTGGTCCCCAGACCGGTCTGCCGCCCAGCGATGACTGGCCGCCCCTGCGCACCCAGGCCTCAATGCTCGCCTGCCGCCACCGGCGTGTCTCCAAGAGGGCCCACCACGTGCCGGTGCAACCTCCTCAGTCGATCGCTGGATTCCACGCCACAGGCCCCCAGCGCACCCTGCGGCACCGCAATGCGAGGTCATGTGTGTGCTGACTGCTGCCTTCAGCGTGCACTACGGTCCAGCCGGGCTCATAATTCAAATCGAAGCACGATTAGCAGGACGGCTCATCGAGGCCAACGCATCATCGCAGGCTGCACACCCGCACAGCTCTTCATGGGCCACTAACCCTGTGCAATGCAAGTCATTGTCATGTGCCGGTAGGCCCCTGCCAGCCGCAGTGCAGCGGGTGTCACTACCCTGTGCAACGCAAGTCATGGCCCCATGCCGGTAGGCCCGTGCCGGACGCAGGCCATCGGGTGCCACTAACTCAGTGCAACGCAAGTCACGGACCCCTCATGACTGAGTTCCGTGGATGCGGACGCCATCATGTCACCTCCGGCAGTGGGGGATGTGCTGTGGTGGGCCCCTTTTATTGGCATGGTCACATGTCCTGTGACGCCTGTGCTGGATGGGTGTGGTGTGGGTGTAAACCAGCCCTCAGGGAGTGGCTGTGGCATGCTGACAACTAGACCAGTGATCAGAAGATCACTACAGGGAAGACCTGGGACATGTAGCTTTGTTGTCCCCCCCTGTAAGCGTAAGCGGAGAGGGCTGGGCTGGCGTATGCCAGTCCAGCGTAGGGGTGTGAACAATGAGCCCGGGGCTCTGGGCGTGCTTCAGTTCTGGGCTGGACAAGGAAGTAACTGATGCTTGTGTCTCTGTTGTAGTGT
Source organism: Calotriton arnoldi (assembly GCA_963921515.1). Classification (NCBI taxonomy): domain Eukaryota; kingdom Metazoa; phylum Chordata; class Amphibia; order Caudata; family Salamandridae; genus Calotriton; species Calotriton arnoldi. Next base: position 139,653 of record CAWUFW010011302.1, read on the forward strand.
CTACGCCACATGGACCGTAATCGGCAATGTTGCACCCTGTGACTCAAGTCCCACGACATGAGCAACATGGATGTAAGGGGGAATCACTGACCCTACATTGATCCATGCTTTCATACTTAACTGATCAAAGACATGACACATCTGTGCGATTCTGAATGTTTAATTCACATCCAGTGGAGTGTTGCAGCTGGAGCAGTACAGGGCCATGCAAACCCCACTTCACATTATTGGCCCGTGGAGGGCCAGCCAGAGTCCTTCAGGGAATGACAAGTACATCAGAAGAGGAAGAGTTCAGTCTGCAGTCTGATCGCTGTGTCATTGGTAACCAAACAGAATATGGCAGTCCATGTCGAGGTCCAAGGTGAGTGTCGCAGAGTGTATCGGGGGACAGTGGAAGGTGATGATGCAAAGGGCAGAACCACGCAGAAACAGGCCATATGGCGGAGATGAATGCTACTGCCTCCTCCTTACCAGTAAGGTTGATTCACCCGCATCTTCGTCCTCTGATGTCACATGTGCCACACACGTGGGTGGTGGTGGAATGTCGGCCGCACTGTGTGCCACTGACACATCAGGGGCCGGAGGTGGATTGCCTGCCGCACTGTGTGCCACTGACACATCAGGGGCCGGAGGAGGATTGCCTGCCACACTGTGAGGCACTGACACATCAGGGGGCGGAGATGTGGATGTAGAAGCAGCAGCAGGATTCATCTGCGCCAGGCCTTGAGGCAGCAATGCCATGACGATGTGCTGCAGGGCATGGAAGGTCCCAGCCACATCTCGCTGGTGTGCAGCTGTGGCAGCCATTCTTTCCACCTGCATCCGCTCCATGTTCTCCATGAGCCCCCGCATCTGTCCCAACTCCCGGCTGACATTGCTGGAGCCACTCTGACTGGACAGTTGTTCTTGTCTCAGTATCATGACTCCAGCGATGTCAGCCATGGATCATTGGAGAGCATGGAGCGGACTGTGGGTGTCCGTTAGGGACTGTAAGTGGTCCCTGATGGGAATCAGACACCCATGTATGGCATCAAGTTTGGCTGCCATGAGGTCGAACCCCACCCGCACCTGATCAGCCATCTTCTCCTGGACCTCTAACACACGGCGTTGGAAGGCCATGTGTTGTTCGTGGGGGTCCTGTGAGACAGCCGGGGTGGTAGGTGCTTCCTGCTGTGTGGTCTGTGCAGGGGTGGGGTCTCCTCGATGCAGCTGGGCTGCCCTGCTCCTGGAGGTGGGGTGCCGAAGCTGTCAATGAGGACTTGGAGGGCTTCGGTGTCGATGTTGGGGATGTCCTCATCGTCATCAGTGAAGAGTTGTTGGGGCTGCTCTGCAGGAGGTGTTGATGCTCCCTCTACAATGTGAAGGGGAGATGCAGTATTACATTGTGTTCACATGTATGTTGACGCATTGTACAAGTTCACATACAGACTGCATGACAATGTACATTGTGACTGTTTAGGAGGAGCTGCCTATTTGTTGCGGGACAGTGAACATTTCGACAACATCACGGATATGTGTTTGTTCTTGTACATTGACATCGCACATTTCCCTGCTATGCCAAATGTGATTGGCCAGTTTCTACACACAAGCGGCACCTGTTGTGTCCTCTATCCTGTTGTAAACGTGTTGCAGTTTGTACCACATTGTTGTCAATGCTGATGTGCTCTGAATGTCATGTGTGTGTGCTGCATTTTGGGAGAGTCGCCCCTGCAGCTCTGATTTTGCTGACCCTTGTCCCTTTCAGGCGGTGTGCCTCTGACTTCTGTGCCCATACAGTGCTGAGATGTTGCAGACTTGGGTGAAATTGGGTCTTGGTGGGAGTTGGGACTCTGGGGCATGGTTTGTCCGCAGATGTGTTGTTGACATCAGGGGTTGTTTGTGCAGGTGGATGTGCCAGAGTGTGACCTGCTCCTTTACGGATGTGGTCCACACTCAGCCACCTCAGTGTGGTGGCGTGCACCATGTCATGATGATCGGACTGCAGCCATGCTAATTGTCATGCAGTGCCACTTGCATTGTCAGTGTGGCTCACGGACCCGCAGCTTTGCTGGGTTCAGCACATGTGCATGGGTTGGTTGTGAGATAAGTGATGTGTGGGCGGGCCTCCTCTGGGCACATAGTCGATGGGGCCTATGTGCTGTTGCTATGTGTGCTGAAGTGTGCCAAGGGGATCAGGGACATGATCCAGAGTCATTGTGGGTGTGCACTGTGCTCCGCTTGATTGTGCATGTGTGCCATTGTTCCCATCTCCCCCCGTCCCCCCAGTCCCTGGTCGTTACTCACCCTGTTGCTGTTGTGTCGGGTCATGTTGAGCAGTGTCCAGTCCCCCAACTCCTGCCACCATCTCCCCACTGATGACTGTGGACACCATTTCCTCCATTACATCCAGCTCCTCCTGTGGCTCTGGACTCCCACCTCCAGTCTGCATTGCTGCCTTCTGGTTGTTGGCGAGTTTCTGCTTGGTCTTGGGCTTCACATCATTCCAGCGCCTCTTGACCTCGTCCATTGTCCTCCTCAGCACTCTGACTGCATTCACCTTGTCCACGATGGACTGCCATGTTCCATTTTTTGTTGCCATTGACACAGTGGATGTGACGAACAGTTGTTGATGGTGTTCTATCACCTCCGTGATCAGGATCCTGTCTTCCTGCGGACTGAACCGCGTCTTCCTCTTCTTCTTGTCCTTGCCCTTCCCTGTCCCCGAGGTCCCAGGCTGCTCCTCCGGGGGGCTTGTGGGGTTCTGGTCATTCTCTGTACCTGCTCCGGCTGCCTCCATTGTGCTTCGCTGTAGTTTGGTTTTTGTTTGTGTTTTTTTTTTCTGCTTTTGTAGTGGTTTTTCCCGCCTGACGTGTGTGAATTGCAGGCCTGGCGCTGCTTTTCACTGATTGTCTTATCGCGGTTGGGCCCATCGCAACTATTTTCGCGTTCGGGTTTGGATTTACATCGCCGTCCCGGTAATGTTATTGCGGACATTTGACGCGTTATCGGGAGACTATCGCATGTTACCGCCGTGTTGAAAATACGACGTTAACCCGGAGTTATTTTCCTGCGATAGACGGCGATATGAAAACTTGCGTTAACCTATTTTGGCGATGTTTATCGCACGTTCTTGTGAATATCCCCCCAAATTGGGTACACAACATTAGTACAGATGAAAAAGCTCCTAATAGACCAAGGGTCAGATTTACTAAGCTCTTGCATCATGCGTGAGTTGTGCAGATCAACGCGCAACAGCGCAAGGGCTATAGTCACATTTACCAAGCTCTGCAATGGTATAATCGGGTCAGTTTTTGAGAACTGCGTTGAATTGTCTTGCATCACGCAGATTTAATTTTATGCATGGTGGGTGTTCCCACACATATTGTAACGCTATGCTATTTATAAAGTAGAAGCTGCATGATGTACAGTCATGCAGTGTATCGTTTGTGAAAAACACTTCAAAAATCTGCGCTGGGCCCTAGCACACGCAAGTAGTCAAGCAAACCCCTTTTATATATGGACATTGACCCACAAACACCTCCCACATCATTTCTAGACTGAGTCAACATCTGTGTCAACGACGGCAACAGAGGAGGAGGAATGAGAGGATATTTCATCAGTCGATCAGCCTCATTGATTAGAAGGATGATGAGGTTATCAAAATGTACTGTTTGAAGAAGTAGAACATTTCAGATTTGCTGGAAAATAGATCTCCAGGTCTAGAGCCATTAACTGCACGTTCACATGCTATTCCATTCCATCTCAAATTAGTTACAGTACTACATATGTTGGCTTCTGGTTCATTTCATAGCACTACTGCCAGGGTTGTAGGTATATCTCAGGGAGCATTTTCTTTTTGTAGCCAGTACTGGATGCCATCATTGCAATAACACCACAGTATTTGCATTTCCCACAATTTAGGTCAGAGGTGAAGCAAGCTTACTATAAATTTGCGAAATTTCCACATTTTATAGGGCCTATTGACTGCACCCATGGGCAATTGGTCGCACCTGCATTATCCGCTCACATTTACCATAATAGGACGCATACCTATCCAATAAATGTTCAAGGTATTGTGGATTCCAAAGGAAAACTCCACATTGTGGCAGCTAAACATCCAAGAAGCATATATGATGCATAAAACTTTAGGTACTGTGCAATCAGTCAATGCTTCAAGGATGGTGATTTTGATAATTCCCTGCCAGTAAGTTAGTGTATACTATGAATCTGTTTAAAATAACATACATACGTTAGAATAATCTTAATCTTTTCAAATTGTCTAATTTAATGTAGAATAAAATATGGTTGTTATTTGTCAGAAGTATAAATATTATTATGCACTATTTTTATTATATGTACAAAAATCTATTCAATTACTCATGTTGAAGCTACATGATATATTTAAAATTTCGAAATACACATATGCATAGTTTATCCTGCATGTGGCGACACATTTTTAACACCTCATTGGTAATGGTGTTGTAATTTCCACAATATAATTTTTTAATTTTATACAAATTATTTCTAATTGTATGTCATGAAAGAGAAGCTATTTGAGCTTAATAAAGTAAACAAAAGTATTGAGGTGATGCTACGTAGCCCATCATCTGAAACAGCTGTGCTGTATTATGATCATGCGAGAGCACAATAATCTCAAATAAGATATGCAAGACTTTTGTTCCATTCTATTAATGTGCCTGCCTAGTGTGAATGAATGCACGCTAGCTCAAATAAATAAGGGTGGCTGTGTGAAAGAGTTGAATTATGTGTTTTGATAGATACTAGAAATGTACATTGTTGAAAAAAATTATTTTCATATGGGTGTGACCCAATGCATTAATTTTATTTTAAATATATTACTACAGTGTAAATTGTTGTACTTATGTATGACTTCCTTTTTAGAGTGTCTGGTTCTTGAGTATTAAAATAAAAAACAGTTATTTGAAAATATGGACATTGACAGCAAATTATGCTAGTATGATTGGCCGTGTGCTGCACATGGAATGACTACCAGTAATAGCATTACAGCAATCTTGACTCCAATGTCATTCATTCCTTAGTGTAGGAATCCTGCAAACATACTGAACAACAAGCATTTGCAATGCAATAGGTCTCGCATTTACGCGAGTTTGAGCTATTGACATTGCAAATGACAATGCCTTTTATTTTTGTTTTTGTTTTTTAAAACATAAATAAAAGGCATTGTGATTTACAATGCCAATAGCTTAAACTCGCGTAAATGCAAGACCTATTGCATTGCAAATGCTTGTTTTAATACCAGACATCTCATAAGTAGATGGCCAGACCGCAGAACCCAAACTGAGAACCCTTTCTCGCACTTAATTCTATTATAGTCTCTCCAGTAGGCAGTCACTTTGTGAGTCTAAAAAGGGTCTTCGATAGATGGCTGCTGAGTTCTATGACGAGATGTAACACAGCGCATGTTGCGAAGCGCAACTGATAGCCATCTCGGAAAGTATAGAAAATGTTGGATATTTTAAAAGCGTCAGGCATTAGCAAAAGCAGCTATAACCATGACTTGGGAGAGGAGCAGCAGGGGATGGAAATACGTATTTAAAAAATGACATCTGCATTGGAAGGATAAGCAAGATAGTCAGTCATAAAGCATTGTGGGAACTATGGTCTAGGTGTGGTAGAAGCGCGGAATAGAGAGGAAAGCAGCACACCCTCAGAATACCATCAAAACAGACAATACGGCTATCCCACAACACAGTCCAAAGTAATCGCAAAGTATGGGATACAATGCTACCTGCAACAGTCAGCAAAAGGCACCCGCAGCGAGACAGCACACACATCCAAGAATCAAACGTATAACTACTGACGCCGTTTCCATACGTTTTATTTCATATAATTACGTTTAAAAAAAACGTTTGCAAGTGACACAACCCACCAAGTAAACACAAAATACGCAGCCACCATACACGTACCAATACGCGATATGATTAGTATGCAGACACGTCAGCCCCACTGCGTTAGAAGTGATATTTCCACTGACCCCTGCAGCTACATTCCAACCGATACCTAGATCTAATCTCCGACCTCAAGCTGGTGCAGGGCGCAGCCTCTCGTACGCTTTAACCCCCGCTGCACCCCTGTATTCCCTCCTCCCGTGGACTGCCCCACCTAGCACCCACATTACCCTGGCAGTTCTATATGCCACTTATTTACACCCTCTGCGCCGATGTTCTGTCCTCCCAACAGTAATTTTTCTAGATGGAGATATTGTCCACTTTCAATTAACTGCGGCCAAGTTGCACCCCGGCACCCGCAGCACTGGCTGTGCAGCTCCGCTGACACACCTCGGCAACCTTTGAGTTCACGTCGAGGGTCTCCGATCTGTGATGAGGAAACAAAACAAGCATTTGCAATGCAATAAGTCCAATTTCATTGCAAATGGTTAAGTTTAAAACTGAGCGCGGCGCCGCTTCAAGGACACCGCGCTCGGTTTCTTTTTTTTAACTTTAACACTGAGCGCGGTGTCCTTGAAGCGGGCGCTGCGCTCAGTGTTAAAGTTAAAAATATATAAAGAAACCGAGCGCGGTGTCCTTGGCAGCGACGCGCTCAGTTTTAAAGTAAAAAAAAACAAACAGAGCGCAGTGTCCCTGAAGTGGACACAGCGCTCAACATAAATGTAAAATATAAATAAATAAAGTGAGCGCGGTGTCCCTAGCGGGCGCCGCGCTCGTTAAAGTAATAAAAAACATGCAATTTAGAGCGCATAGCGCTGCAGCTGCCATTGTCCCCATCAGTGTCCATTTTCCAAATTGTGCGTGCTTACCAACTAATTGAAGGAGACCGTGTAACACCGCAAGTAAACGATCCAGTCCTGATGGGCGGTCCCAAAAGGAGACAGGGTGGTAACAAGGAGGGACTAAGAAGCCTCATTATCAATCGGAAGCCAGCATTTACCATGGACGATGACGCCAGCCAATGAAAAATATGGGCGGGGCTTCCACACCACTTCTAAAAAATACCCTAATACAGCATGCCTCGCAAAGCGGGCAGCGCATGCGCTGCAACGCTAGGCGAGACCTAAAAACCACTGCTTAAGACAGTGTTACTACCTTTGCATTGGCATGTCAAATTAAAAACCACATCAGAGCCTAGAAATTTGTAATGGTATTATTGAGTATATCACATTTAGCACACAAAAACACATACATGCATGAAATATTTTATGATGTGGCTTTTACATTTACAGATATAAACTATGGGCCGAGCAGACCTGTGGTGGCATGGTGGTGGCGGTCCAGCCACCGCCGCACGGGCAGTCCGACCACCGTATTATAAGATTGGTAGTCAGACCACCACAACCATCAGGCAACCGTGTTCTCTGGTGGTGGCACCGCGCAGAGGCTCAGAATATGCAGGAGGTGCTGCTGCGGCACCGCCATGCATATTTTGAGTTTTTCGACTGCCAGCCATAGATGGCAGTCAGCACCGCCATGTAAAAGCTGGTGGTGGGGAAACATAGGGGGCCCCCTTGCCCTGTGCAGGTAGGTGCATGCAGGGGGGCACATGTTGTGCCCCCCTGTGAGCAAGCACCACCCAGTTCCAGCACAGCATGGACTTTACAGTCCATGCCATGCTGGAGCGTGATGTGGCGATCCCACAGTGGAGCAGTATTGTGCCTTTTTATTGCACCGCCGCGGGACCGCCACGCTGCCCTTCTGCCAGACAACGATTTTGTATTGTAATCTGGTGGGCGGGCAGCGTTTGGGTTTGCCAGTGCGGGAGCGAGGCGGTGGTGGATCACCCCGCTCTCGCACCGCCAAACTCGTTATGAGTTATGTGAGTTAAAGTATGCTTTTAATTTCTCATACATCATATACTTATCACAATTCTTCAATTAATTTCAAAAAAGTTACTGTTTATAAATGGTAGGCTTATCAGTCTTATAGTAAAGGTCAGACTTTTTGTAGTAAAATTAAATAGAAAATGTGGATTATCATGTTTTAAGATTTACTACTATAAATAAATAGATATGTGCAGCTGTTATTTGCCCTAATGCATGAATACCAATAATAGCGTTTTGAATGTTATAATAATGTTTTTATGTTAAAGGAGATCAAGGATATGGGCTTCAGGCCTGGTTAAGGACCCCATTTGCACAACACCAGAATGATGGTCAGACGCAATTTAATCAAGCATTAAAAAAAGAAGGAACATTGTTGAAAGACCTTTTGGAATTCCTAAATCCCAATTCAAAGATTTGAATTATCGATGAAAGAGCAACAACCACCCTATTACAAGGATATGATAAACATGCCAACAATGTTAAAGTGATGTATAAGATGGACAAAGTGTAATTGTTTTTTAGCCTGATTGATAATTTTCTATCCACTGCAGTCCTTCAACCATGTTTGTGGTTAATGTCCGAATGAAGTTACACAATAAAACTGTAGGAGTATAAACCAATCAGTTAATAAGTGACAGGTAGTCTTGCCATTGTGATTACACAAAATGTTTGTCTATATTGATAGAAAGATGTGAAAGAGTAGGTCACATCTAAACTTGGTATATGAGCATCCACCCTGCCCTGTGTTCATATAGGAGAGACATTAATTTTACAAATATCAGACACTGATCATTTTATGATGCGTGCTGGCACCTTTAGTTGATATTTTTACAGCAAGTAATGATATATTTTTGCAAATTGAAAAATGTTTAAATGATAACTCTACAAAGCAGTCTTTGTAAAAAAACAAATTCTATTTGTTGTTGGTGATATAAAAAACAGTGTCCTTGATGACCTCCGGAGGAAAGTCAAATTTAGTGAATAAACATAGAGCATATACAATTATGTTTCAACATATCATTGTTCATAATTGAAAAAATGTAAACAATAATATACAATTGTTCTAAAAGGATGCTTACAGCTTACATTATATCAATAAAATCAACACAGTTGCCACATAAATGGGCTGTAAGGGAATAAATAAACTAGTAATGGCATTTTGATAACACAACAGGACACATATTTAACCCGCCAGGTACAACTCATTAGTGTTCATCTCCTTGTTGTGTGCTTCCAATCTGAAAATTCAAATTCATCTACCTCAGCTCAGTTCAGGGGTGGAAGATTGTTGAGAAGGTATGGTTCCCAACGTTGGCAGTGTTGAAACAGATAAAGATGAAGATGATAGACACTAGTGGGAGATGACGTTAGTGAGGGTAGGCAGTGTGAAAATCCCTGGCAAGGGTCGTCTGCTGACTCTGTAAGAAGGCATTCATAGTTGTACTGAAAAAGTTCATCTTGGACTACACAACAAGATGGAATGGCCTGGTTTGAGGAATTAATGTTCCCTAGCTGAGTGATGAGATCTTATTGGAATCTTGTCTGAGGCTTATCTTGTTGACTCTTGACCTTCATCACCTCAGAGATATCTGCTAGGGAATCATCAATTATTTGGAGTCAAGAGGAGTGTCTAAAATGGCACTTGTCATTTGCTTGTTAGGGCTGAGACACCTCTGGACTCCTTCAAGAATGCCTGCCAATGTCTCCATTCCTAAATGCACAACATCCATCATCCACTGTTGAAGCCCATACACGTTATGGTCAAAGCTGACTTCAGGGTTATTATATTGCTCTACAGCAGATGGAATCTATGCAGGATGGGTTGAAGTATGGTGGGTTTCATCTGGAGACACTGGCACGTCTTCTGCCCTTGCCAAGTCAGAAGGAGTATTGTTACGAATGGAGAGGATTTAATCAAAGGTGTCTTCATCCAAGGAGGGTAGGTAGGAGTCCATGTCAGAAGTCACATCAGTAGCCGGCTGCAGCTCAGGCGCAAATTGCAGTTCATCTGCAAAAATGTATAAATAATCAATTATTAGGATGCTGTACTACTTCAAATATAAGTGATGTGGACATTGACGAATAGACATGCAAATTACAGCATTACACATTTTCTAAACGCAATATTTGAGCATTGATGTTCCATATAACATTATCACCTGACATATTAACAATCTGCAATAAAATTATATATTTTTCATACTGTTTATATGACAACAGAGTACTTTTATGCAACACAATAAATAAATGTCAATTGCAAAGATGGGAAAATTGGATTTTCAGAGAATAATTACATAATTATTGTTAAAGGGATGATATATAAACAAAATACCTGCACATATATTTCCAAAACCTTTGAATCACCTTAGCGTCAAGGCAACACAAGCCTTCCAGCCTTCATTGTAGGATTTAAAAATGCTTCACAAGGCCTGTTTTGCAGAGCCTTGCATGGCTTCTTACTTAAATGTAATACAACTCTGCTGCTTTTTCTGTGTTTTGTAACATTTAAACTTGGGAGGGGGTTCCATGGTGGACCATGGGCATTCCTATGCATTCACCCATAGAATTTATAGCATTCACAATCTTTTTTTTAAATTGTGAACATGGCAATGCATCAGAATGGTACACCTTCCCCAGTGAGGAATACAGAATAAAAATATCCAATTTTCTCAAATAACATTAATCTTTCCATGTGTGATGCATTCTGCTGCACACATAAAAAAGATGAAAATGACTGTGTGGTAACTAGGGCTGGAACTGCTGGCACCAGCTCATTTGGAATATGGAATTCCATAGAATTGTGATGGTGGGATTCTTTTGCAATGTTGGTGTTTGAAATGTAATACTGGTGGCCGTACCTGAAGAGGATGGCTGAGTTGTCCTTCCTAAAACAAGATACTGAATAAAACCTCTATACCTCCACTACTGGCTACAAATATCTTTCTGTGAGACCAACTTTAACACTGGTGACGGGATGAAAAATGAGGAGAGGAAAGGACAGCTCAACATCGTGAAGTGCAACTCTCAAGTTTATTAATTCCCGGTGTGACTCTTTCTGCCTGTCCTCGAAATGTATGCTGCTATGCTGGACTTTTGAGTGTTTTCAACAATAATTCGAGATAATGCTTATTATTTTGGCATTTTGTGCTTTGTGCTTTACCCCGGCCATTTATGCGCGTGTGAAGGTCCAGCCACTTGCGCGATATGTATATTGCGCATGTGATTCTTCTGTGGTGCTTCTGTGCGGCTGCCATTGTGCACAAGGAGGCCTCCGACACCTGTGCAAGGTGGAAACCAAGGAGAAATGTTCGTGCTTGGAGCTGCGGGTTGGAACTGATCGAGTTCACGCATGCGAGGTCAGGTCACGAGCTGCAACAATCTCATTCTCCCTCTGACAGCTGCATATACGTACATCAGTCGGCCATCTCGAAGAATTGGGACGACCTGCATTGCATCAGTCACCAGCTACGATTTTTACAACGGCGATAGGCATGCTGCATTTGTGCATCTCCTAATATGTTGTCATGACATTCACCCCAGAATACTCTTCGAGGCTATCACCTCTAAGTCCAGGACGGTGATAGGCATGCCGTGGTTTGTCTGTCAGACCTGCCATTTACCATGTTCTTTTTATTATTTCTTGTACATACGAAATATTCACTCTATCATCCTGAGTCTAACGGAATGGTAGAGAGGTTCAACTGCGTATTGAAAGAAACCATCTCTCTGGCAAGAAACAATTGTTGCAATTGGAAAGAAGAAGTAACTAAAAGGGTTGGGGCATACAGATTCATGCCCCACACTACCACAGGTGAATCGCCATTTGTTTTGTTTCGTGGTTGGAACCCTAATACAGTTCTAGAACCATCCTGGGTGATCAAGAGCCTGTGTAATGAGAGGAGTGGAAGATGAGGGAGGACATGAAGATGGAAAAACCCACTTTGATGAGAAACACTCAGTCAAACCAACAGCTGTTGCTGTCTAGGATTTGGTCATGATTAAATGACCCGGATGGAATGTAGCTGGGCCAAGTTGTCGAAGCCCATGAGGGTTATAAACATTTTTACCAACGCCATCAGGACTGAGGACCACCGCATGTGGAATCTCAACAGAGTGGTGGTGTATAAGGGAAGAAAGTTGGAGAATATTGAGAGGCACTCTCAGACAGAGGATGTTGACAAGAGTAGATGTGTAAGCAATAATGGATCTACCTCTGGGGAAGCCAGTGGCAATATCAGTGGCAGATGTGGAAGCAATGTAGAACTTTCTACATCAAGGAGCTCTGGTAGGAAAGTGCAAAGTCCTGCATATTTGGATGACTATGTGGCTTAAATAAATATTTTCACATGTACCTTGTTGTATATTGACATGCATTTTATTCTTTGTGTATCGGTGGGGTATACCATGCAAGTTTCTGTTTGGGGATCTGCTTTTTGGGTTTATTTGTTTTGTGTTTTTATATGCGAGGGAGGTGTGTGGTAACTAGGGCTGGAACTGCTGGCACCAGCCAATTTGGAATATAGAATTCCATAGAATTGTGATGGTGGCATTCTTATGGAATGTTGATGTTTGAAATGTGATACTGGTGGACGACCCTGAAGAGGATGGCTGAGTTGTCCTTCCTATAACAAGATACAGAATAAAACCTCTATACCTCCACTACTGGCAACCAACATCTTTGTGTGAGACCAACTTTAACAGACTGAAAGTTTCATTTTTGGGCAGGAAGGTGTCCTTCTTGCAATAAAAACTATCCTGCACAAAAAACGTTCACCCTTGCTTGATGGTGCAAGGATGCATGTGTTGGTGGTTGGAGGCACATAGTACAACAGGAGATAGGAAAACCACACTATATCCTTCTAAATATGTATATTTTCTACCCTCTACTTTTCATTCAACACAAGCCAGCTACTTTCTTTGCTGCTCTACATTGCCTGAATAAATGTGTACATATGCTACCAATTGTATAGTCTGCACAATGACGAGGTAAGAGCTATGAAGAAAAATAAAACCCATATACTTACTTTTTAACTTTGTAAAGTACAAAATAAATAAATAAATAGAGCATTATTAATTGTTAAAACTACATTAGAAATAGACAACACAAGCATTATGTAGGCTGAGAAACAAAATGTTTATACCATAAATTCTGCAATTAGTGGCACATGTACAAAACTATTGCGACTCATATAAAGGTCGCAAAGGGGATTGCAAACACAAAAATGTCTGTTCGCAATGTACAAAAGTAATTGGCAAACCCCAAATTGTGATGCGACTGTTTTGCGCGTCTGTAAAATTTGCAAATACAAATACCTAATCGCAATTAGGACATCCCTATTTGCGATTTGCAAACTGTATGTTAAGTGCAGTCGCAAATAGCGAATAGTCGCAAAATGGCCCGTTTGCACATGCTATTTACCACCAACTCAGAACAGGTGGTAAATGGGTGTAAAGTATATAAACTGGCCCAGAATGCATCAGTGCTTACCACAATGGGTGCTCTGAACCTGATTGCAAGGAGGATGTGAATACTGGCTGCCCAGCAGAGGAGGAGGCATACAAGAGAGGATTTTCAGAGTCAGACTGACCATATTTCAACAAACCGAGGAAGAAATATGCGACAAATAAAGGCTAAGTTGCAATGTCATATTGGAGATAATTTCCACATCTTGAAAGCAGGACTCTCTGCATCAATTCTATCCCTGTTCATGGTCACGTGTTGTGCGCAATACACCTATTGGCCTCTGGCAGTTACCAGGGTGTGACTGCTGTAGCGGGAGGAGTGTCACAAAGTGCACTTTCACTTTTCTTCTGTGCATTTTTAGATGCCATATTGATCTACATGCACCATCACAGGAATGCCCAGGTAATGAATAGTACCAAATTACACAATTTTACATGATAGCAAATTTTCCCTATGTCATAGGGTCTAAAGATGGGACACATGTGCCCATTTGTCTCCCATTCCATCTGGAATATATACACATTCCCTCAACATGCATGTGGTATGCAAAACCCACAGAATTATAACCAATTTTGTGTCGCAATATCCAGGAAGCACCCATGCCTTCTTCATGTTCAGAGTGACACAGCAGAATATACAGATGGCTGGAAAACGGGGAGTTTGATGATGGATACCTATTAGGTACAGAAAAGCAATTCACAAACAGATATGTGTTTGTTGTCAACTATTCAATCTGTCATGTAGCCTCACAACTATGTCTGGTTTGCAGGTAACAGTGTGTATGCCCTACAGCCATGAATTCTCACACCATATCTTTCTCCCACCTCCTAAAATGAGCGTCTATATAACAGTGCACATCGTCGCACCAGGAGTGTTATTAAGCAGACATTGGGCTTACTGAAATCTTGTTTCTGGTGCCTGCACAAGAGTGGGGGTGCGTACCATATGTACCTAATATAGCTTGCAAGATAGTAGCAATGTGTGCCATCCTACACAATATTGCCACCAGGAGAGGCCTATAAATCAAGGTGTCAGACTCAGATTCAGAGGATGAAGATCCTGTGCCACCAGTTAACCAGCCGAGAGATGGGAGCAGATCAATGAAGGGGAGAAGGCACAGGGACCAAATTGCCACACATTACTATGGGAGGTAAGCCGACAATAAAAGTGCATTGTGAATATTAAAGGAACACAAGACCCTATTGATGCACGTAAAACAAATATTTTTTAATGTCAGGTACGTAGTCTGAAGTTAAACAAAACACAAAGTTGTAAATGAAAATACCACTTTGCTGGTTATGATGTCACCAGAGAGCAGTGAATTCAGTAAGCAAAAGCAAATAACTCAGCTCAATGTTTCTTGACCCTACGGCCATACGGGCTACCTCCTTGTTGTGTCACAGCATGTGCCCGGCTGCTGCTGCATCTCAAAGACCTGGCATCTGTGGTGGACACACTGCTGATGCTTGATTGGTCCTCGCTATCTGCCCCTTTTCTGCCGTGACCCCTGTAATGTGGTCGGTCTGCGTAGCCTCAACAGCAGATGTTATTTGTTGCAGACCTTTGTTACATTGCTACTAGTGGCCTATTTCTTCCTGTACATTAACAGTCATTCTGCACAAGGTTGCTGAAGCATGTGCCAGTTACCCGATAGACCGACTTAGGGTGTCCATCTTGGCTGCATTGTGTTTATCCCTCCATATTTGACCAGAGTCATTGTCTGCTAACTGTAGACACAACTTCTAAAGTGCAGCTGTCAAGCTGTCTATCTTGAGAACCATTTGGGTTTTGTTTTCTGCCATTTGTCTGGCAACATTGTGAAATCCCACTGCCATACTGTCATACATGCTGTGCAACTTCCTATTCATGATCTTCCTTTGTTTATGTTGCAGACGTTAAATGTGTATCATCGAATTTTCTAACCCTCCAAAAACCTGTGTTTCCTCTGATGACTGTGGGATTGGCATAAGTATTTGTGGCACAAGTCGTGCCTTATGTCGCTGTCGACCATTTCCAACAGATGAAGCTGGCGTGGTCTAACTATGGCAGTCATTGCAGAACTTGGATGTGGATGTCTCTCATCCACCTCTTGTGATGCAGGCTTGGGTGAAAAGACAGCACTGGCGGTGAAGCTATGTAATCTGGAGGGTCCACTTTGGATGTGATTGGGGTCTTCCTCCTCATCCATGTGAGTTGCCTCATCTAGCTCGGACTCTGCCCCTTCTGTGTGCTGTCCAGATACACCTGTGGTGTAGAAATAATGTAGTTTACTTCTTTTGTCTATGTCTGTGAGCCACCTAACATACCTTTGTGGTTTAGTTACAATAAACTTTGAAAAGCTTCACTATGTTTCATGTACTACATGTCTCATGATGCACTTGTATGGCTGTAGTAAGTGTTACCTTAATATGTCTCTGTGGACGTACAATTTGCATTTAACAGTACAATGTAAATGCTGCACTTACTTGGGTTGGGTCCTGGAATCAAGGTTTCCAATTGTCCAAATCTAGCAACTGCCTCAGGCTTAAGGGTGCCTTCCACCCACCACTGTTTCTATGGCTGTAGTTGGAGGTACTGTGGAGGGACCTCCCCCTGTCGCATGGCTCTCCACCAGGTGTGTGGAAACCTTTTCCTTGTTCCTCAACCTGAGATCGTACCACCTCTTACGTATTTCCTTCACAGAGTGCTGAGTGACCCCAACAGCATTGATTTTGGCCTGCATGTTAGTCCACATTTTCTTTCTGGGCCTCAGGGACAGTCATGGGAGCCTTACCAAACAGCATATAATGATGAGTGCAGCATTCATCCATGAAGTTTTCAATCTCCTTTTCTGTGAATTTTAATTTTCTCTTCCTGCCCCCTGCCTCCTTCTCTTTTTCCTGGAGTGCCATGTTTGGGGGAGGGGTGGTGATTTCCAAAGGCTCAAAGATTTCTGCAGTCAGATGCAGCCTGCCACACCTTCTCTCTGTCTCTCTCCTTCACTGGCAGCCACTGAGAGGCACTTCCTGGTTCAGGTGTTGGGGCCTCAAGGTGTGGCATTTGTATCAGGAAGTGTTGATGCTATTTTATAAATTGCGTTTGCAGTTTTAGAATGTATTCACTAAATAGGAAATCACAAATTGGGATTCCTATAAATGCGACTCGCATGCTTTGTGAGTCACAATTTCTTTCGACGATGCCTACATATATTCCTAATTGCAATTATCTAATTGCGATTCGCAAAATTTTGCTATTAGGTAATCACTATTTCCAGGCTCTGTACATGTGGCCCATAGATTGATTTCGATGGAATTCCTGTGATTAACTTACCTGGAGCAATTGCCAATGATGGAAGGCACATGAATGTCTACACCCTCAACTTCAGAAACCATCTCCATAGATATTAGTGATGCCATCTGCTCCTCCATAGAATTCCAAATACTCATGCTCTTCAGGTCCTACTTCTGTTGGCATTGCAGCCTTCAGGATCAGGGCCCGTTTTTCTTTAGACTATCATTTCAAAGCAGGCCACCTTTTCTTTACTTCTACTCCAGTCCTTTTTGTTTGCTCAACTGAGTTGACATTGTCCTATATTAAATGCCATAAAGCATTTTTGATAAAGGTATTTTTGAATTGACAAACAAAAAATTCTTATTTTTTGATCATCTCTGAAATTAACATTCGATTCTCTTCTGTAGTAAAATGGACTTTCCTTATGCGAGTCCATTCACTACCAACACCTTCTTGCCTAAAGACATCCTCCTGCCTGGAACTATAGTCCATCTTTTCTTTTTTTTTGTCTGGTGTAGAAATCTGATGAATGAGATTATGTTGTTTTTGAAGAACACCGACGCATTGGAGCAGAGCAGATTAGTGCCGGAAATATCGCTTTACATGATGCAAATCAGCTTTACTACATGCAAGACAGAGTTGCGTCAGTTCACAATGTGCCAAAACAACAATTTGCATTGTGCTGCATTGCCGATTCATCGAACTTGCGTCATGATGCACGGTATAGTAAATATTTCGGGACTCATTTATGAAGCCCCTTGCACCGCCAGAACGTCACTTTTTGTTACGTTCTGTCGTGCAAGAGCCTGCTCCATATTTATGAGGCAGCACTCAGCCACTTTTGTTTTGCTTAATCCTGCCTCGGAAATATTGTTCCCTTTAATGAAGTTTTCTGAGTTAAACGGGCGTGCAATAGGTGTTGCTGGGGGCGTTCCCAGCAACCTCCATGGCTTTTTGACACTGATCCAGATTTATGAGAAATCGTAACTCTGAGGCAGCGCCAAAAACTTACGCCTCTTGAGGGGAGGTGTAAGGGAGGCACAACAAGGAGAAATACCTTTATTTCTCTTCCTTTTTCCTTTTTCTATGTGTGCTGCATTCTGGTTTCCCTTTCTGCACAAAAATAATCTTCCCTGCAACGCATGCACCCTTGCACCATGGTGCAAAGGTGCATGCGTTGGCGCACGGCAGCCCATTGTGCGCCAGCGCAGGGGAAAAGGACAGGAATGAGCCGTGTCTGATAGATATGGCGCAATCCTGCTCTTTTCTTTTGCCGTAGGGCAGCGCAGCAGGAAGGCCTGCGGCGCTGCCCTGAGGTAAAAACCTCATAAATTAGGCCCTTCATTTATAGTACATCATTTTTAGTGCATCTTCCCACATATTTCATGCATTATCAAGTGGTGATTAAAATTATGTGAGGTTTGTTCAAGAACTGAATGAACATGGTCAGTGTACACATTACAAAGGGCCTAAAATTACCAAAGGAAACAACTGCCCCATTGTTCAACCCGGAATGCTTGTTAATTCTGCAAGCCCCCCACCCCCCTCACATTACCCAAGTTTAATGGAACCAGTATAGTAAACCCCGGAGTGGTTTACTACCCCAAGCTTCTGAGGACCTAGTAGTGAGGCCTTAAGTATTTTTCTTACCAAAATTAACAGGGCCCAATATAGTTAACACATGGGGTGTGGAGGTAACAACCCACCGCACACATCCCCGGACCTCATAATGAGTCGCTAAGTATTCTGAAGTGTTTCTTTCTCATTTACATGGCAGTAAATAACTTTTTACATTTGTGTTACATTAGATGACCAATTAATGATGTTTTTCTACTTATTGTGGGAAAATGTGCAGGAATCCAAGTTCATAAAATATAATCTCAGTCAATCAATATACTTATTAGACATCATTGTCCATCAATGAATACTTAAACAGATACGTCAAATCATAAAAAATCAATAAAGAATAGATAGTAGATAGGGCAGACTGTAAATGCATACAAAATCGTATTATTAATTTATAGTCAATCTACTATAAGTGGGCTCGATATTTTGTGGAATTAATTCTGTTATAGTGTGCCTTTAGCTCAATAAATAGAAGCTTCTAATTCATAAAAGTGCCACAGCTGGCCACACTTGGGGGCATATTAGCAAGGGCGTTATCGCCGCTTTAGCGGCACTTTTTGCCACTAAAGCGGCGATATTTCTATCGCCCTATTAGCAAGCTGTCGCTAACAGCTGTTAGCGACAGCTTCATGGCGAAAGCAACCGTTTTGGTGCCGCTTTGCATGTCAGCGATATTTATCGCTAATGACATGCAAATTAGGCGTTCCCAACTAAAAGCGACTGCAAACAGTCGCAAACACAACTTCCCCCTATTACCAATGCCCTCGAAGCGATAAAAAAAGTCGCGCTAACCGCGATTATCGCTGGAATCTAACACCTGCTAAAAACCTGACTTAACCATTCTTGTCAATGGGAGGTGGATTGTAAGGTTAAGTCCTCACCTGCCTATTAGCGAGCTTTTCATTAGCGCAGTGAATTTATCGCTGGATTTCTCGCTATTGCTGGGTTTCGCCGCTATCGCTGGATTTTTTATCGCCTTGGAGATAAGCGTTGATAATAACGCGTTATCTCCGCGATGAAATCCAGCGATAGCCGGCGATAAAAAAAACAGCGCTAAGCGCGCTTTGCGATAATTATCGCAAATCCTTGGTAATATGCCCCAAAGTGTCAAATTCAGGAGACAATCTTTCAATCTATTGCCATGCTATGCACAATTGAGCAACAGTTACTGTCACAAACCCGAATATAGCCCATTCGCTTGATATATTTGCATCTGTACCTAACATAATACAGTGAGTAGTTAGTGTAAATACTTTTTTAAGAAAATCAGAAACCCTTTTATTTACTTTTATTAACCTGAGACCAAAACTCATCAAAAATTGAGCAATCAGCAAACGTGCAAAACTTCCGCAGATGTGTGAGCACATCTGGGACATTTAAAATGTGTTGTAATCTTACATTTACATTATTTATTTAGAGTATAATGCAATTGGTTAAACACTTGATAGTGTTGTAGCTTCAGGTTGGCACAATATGTTATGTTATATTTTGTTACCAAAACTTAATATAGCGTGACGAATCACCCCGAAGGGGTATCTCGGCGCTAAAGCACTGACCCAGTGGCAGGAGGAAAAAAAGTAGTGTAGTCAAAAGAGCCATATTTTGAGTAGCTTTTTGAAACGAAAGAAATTTAGAGCATGCACAATTGTGAAACGAAAGTCTGTTCCAGTGAAAACGACCCACATATGAAAAGGATCGCCCGCCATGTCTGACTGTGCAAATGCAACGTAGACAGAGCAAGAATTGATCCTTGGATCTCAGATTTCTAGTAGGCAGACAAATAGAAAGTTTGTTTTGGAGATATGCCGGCCCTTTGCCTAAAAGGGATCAATGTACCAGGCACGGTTGCTTAAAAATAAATCGCTTCCTAATAGGAAGCCAGTGTAGTGATCTGAGAATTGGTTCTGAGGAAGTGCGGGGTGGAAACTTTAGAACAAGATGGGCTGAGGTATTCTGAACCACTTGTAGTCTTGATAAGAGAGATTCATTAGCTGCTACCATTAGGGCATTTCCGTAGACTAAGGGCTAACCACAAGAGCCTGCATGAGAGTTGCTCTTGTGTAGAGTGGTAACCATTGGAATACTCTTCTCAACATGCACATGTTCCATACTAACATCGCATGATGTCCTATACTACTTGTCTTAAGCACAGCTTATATACTCACTGTATTCCCAAATTTTTCTGACCATTTTGCAGCAGTAGTTAGCTCAACAACAAGTAGTTCACTAAATGAGTAATATAGTGATCTTAATCTGCAACTACTATACTGGTTCTATAATAAACATAAAATGCTATTCTATTTATACTGATGCCATGCACCACCATTGTATTAAAATAATTCCTTATTTTCATATGCTTATAAAAGCTATGTTTCAGGTGTGCCAATTATTTCTGTAAATGGGAAAATGGGTGTGCCATCTGTAAAAATTGTCCATGTGTGTTAAACCATGCTGTGCTCAGACATACTCAGATATGACCCACGCCATCATAAAAAATATCAGGGAAATAAGGTTTCACCCACACTGAAGTGTATATAGTGACAAATGAAATATTAAAATAGTTACACCAAGCCTTCCAAATCTTGTGAATCAGCTGAATAAGCGTAAACCTGACCTTTTAAAGTAACTAGAGTCAAAATAATTAAGTAAAATGCTACCAGTGTGGGAACCCAAATGCAGCTGATACATCTTTATAAATCGACAGTCAGGATCATCTACTATTAATGACTTCATTCTTTGAGACTTTGCAGGCCAATAATAGAGCTTGATGTGTGGAACGGCCCACCCTCCTTTCAGCAACTGGAAGTTAAAAAAATCGAATTGCCTTACGTGCCCTTTGACAGTGCCACAAAAATCCAGTTGCTGAATCTAATCTTTTAAAAAATGAACTGGGAATATGCAAGGGAATCAAGCAAAATAAATACAGACATTTTGAGAGTATATATTTATCTTCACTATAATGCATTAGCCAACTAGGGATATGGGCAGTCAGCGCCAATAACGAAAAGAAAAGCGAGATGCAGTTCTTTAATAGAGATTTATAACTGAGTCTATTTGGTCAACTCGGCTATTGATCTTAATGCCTAAATAAGTCATGTCTTGGACAATGTGATCATCAAGTCTAAGAATCGTATCAGTAATTGCTTGAGTTCAGCCTTACAAAATGGCCAGCCTCCTTATCTATTTCTCCAAGCGTTCTTATGATTTTAGAAACCAGTAAGGAAGAAAATGGACAACCTGGCGGATTATAACGAGTAGTTATTTTACCACTAGCTGTCAGCATCCTAGATACAATTCAAGCTGTTGGAGTGTTATAAAGAGCCTGTATTCGCTCAGTATATTTCTTGGGAAATATCATGTTATCCATGATGATTAAAAACTCCATGAATCACGACGAAATGCCTTTTATGTGTCCAGTAAAGTCATACCGGTCTTATATTCCAAAGTGTTGGCAGATTCAAACATTACAATAGCATTATTAATGTGTAGTGTTGTACCCTTTCCCAGTGGCGTAGCTAGTGCTTGGGGCGATCCCTCAGATTGCTGCCCAGGGCCGGCAACAGTGGCGGGAAGGGGGGTTGCTGGCGAGAGACGATGACGAGCGGGGGGGGGGGGGTTAAAGATGATGAGCAGGGGGGCAGGGGGGGAGTTGGCCGGGTTAACAAGGGTGACGAGGTAGAAGAAAAACGAAAACTTACCTTGTGGCCCAACGCTACGCCACTGCCACTGCTGCCACTCAGCCCTGTTGAGACCTAAGGTGAAAAGTCCCAAACAGCATGCCGAACACAGAGTCACAGTGACAATCTGCTTCCTCCAGGCCCACTGCCCGCCCTCCTCCTCCTCTGCCGCAGCCTCAGCCGCAGCCTCTGAGTCCCCAGCCATGCATCGCAGCTGCCGCCCCCAAAAAAGTGCCGCCTTGGACGGACCCCCCCCCCCAGCTACGCCACTGCCCTTTCCCAGAACAAAGCTGAGTTGCGTTTTGCTAATTGTGCTATAATTTGAAATAGTCTAACTGCTAATGCTTTGGAATAAATTTAGGGGTATATTCACAAGAATGTGTGATAACTACTGCAAGAGTAGCGTAACGCAACTTCCAATAACGCAGCCTATCACGGGAAAACAACCCCGTGTCAACGTGGAATTCACAACGAGGCGGTACCATGCGATAGCCTGCCGAAACCGCGGACAAAGTCCGAGATACAACCACCATGACGGAGATAAAAACACAAACCACAACACCAAAAAACACGCGATGGGCCAAAGCGCGATAAGAAAACAGTGACAACCAGCGCGAGGGCAGCAATACGCACGCACAATGCGGGAAAAAGCACAAGAACAGTATACGGAAAATGCCACAGAACAAAGTACACCAACAGCGGAGTGCCACGGATGCACCCTGGCCAACTGCAGAGGACAACATGCACACCACAACATCCACGCACCATGGAAGAACAGAACCCACAGGCACACCACTTGAAAGAGACCAGTGGCAGACAAATCAGAGCCGCAGGAGCGACACACCCACCGTGCAGCATACGCACATAAGCAGAAGTGCACCTGGACAGTGACAACATCCCGGTACAAACAGCAACACCTCCACAACTGAACACAGGACACAACTGGATCAGAAAATGCGTACAACCTGGCAAATCACACCTGAAACCCCAGGGACATGTAACATGACAATGTACAATTCCAACCTGTGACCTGCAAACATGTTTTATTCACACATGTAGTGCAATTGGACATCTACTACTGTCCCATGAATGCCACGGAGGGTCACAATGTGACGTGCTCATGAGAAGTAAGTGGCAATGATGGAGTCCCTACGGGCCATTCCTGCCGCAGCTGCAGTGGGATGTGGGCCACCTGCCCCATCACCACCATCATCGTCCGGTACCTCTGGAATTGGGATCCATGGGGCCCTGGTGCGAACACAGATGTTGTGCAACACACAACATGCAACGATCATCTTGCACACGACGTCCGGGCTGTACAGGAGCTTCCCACCAGTGCCGTCCAGGCACCTGAAATCTGACATGCCAAATGTGCATTCAACGATGCCCCTGGTGCGTATGTGGGCCGCATTGTACTGCCTCTGGGCGGGTGTGTTCGGGTCTCGGAGGGGTGTCATCATCCAAGGGCAGAGTGCATATCCTTGATCACCTGGAACAGTGCAGGGAGAAAAGAGTCAATACTTGGTTCGGCAGGATGTGATGGCAGGCCCACCAATTCAGTGACGCCTGTGCTGGCTGGGGGGGGTGAGTGTAAGCCAGCCCTCAGGGAGTAGCATGTGCTGGCAACTACACCAACAGTCATCAGGCACACAGATATGCAATGTCTGAACTACAAGGGGGGATGAATCGAGTCGCACAGGGCTAGTCGCCCCGGATGCACAGCATCCGACATGGGCCCACCACCACGGGACGCTGACCTGCGGGAGACCGGGGTAGGGTCATGGGGGCAGAGCAGTGTCTCACATGTCATAACACAAAACAACCTCAGGTCTATGTTAGCACACAAGAAACTCACATCAGACAGTGTACATAGAAGGTAGAAGGACTGGAGTCACTCATAATCTCCCCTATAAAGGAGGGGGAAGAAATCCCTTTAAGGACGAAAACCCTCACCCACCATAGGTGGCATGCTTCATCATATGGGTTTCTCCTCCCAGTAGGAAACCTAGTCCTACTGAGGGCTACAACTCCCTCATTGTGAGGTAGGAGCTCAGGGATGTTTTGATAAGATGTTCAAAAACTATCTAGGATGCTAAAATCCCATATGTAAATTATGAATGTGATGAGAGTGCAGCGCAATAAAACGTAATGGTGAAAGTGTACCGTGGTGAGGTAAAACTACCTAATGATTGCAAAAAAACTTTTATTAACTTGCTATCACTGGTAGGATTAAAAAATACAGAGAGTAGTATTAATTTGAAACTACTCAATGAATATAGGTCGACATGTTTCAGCCTTCAAATGATCAATAGTATATCCAGGCTTTCTTCAGGACCAAGATGAACAAATATTACGGCTGCTAAAACAAAAATAGTGAAAAAGATAATACAACACCAGTAATCCTATATGTTGATGTCAGGTATCACTGGGAATATCTGAAAAGATGAAAAACAATATATATACAACAAGTCAAACGCCAATCCTTCATATTATATGTTGTGCATATGGTGCTATAAGGTGAAACTTTAAACCTTAAATAGCAACTTCTCCTTCATTTATTTTTGGAGAAAATACACTTACCCATATGGTTAGGATAAGTAACCACACCTCTACCTGGCAACAGCTCAGGGGAAGGGGGCCCCGCTCTGTGAAAAACAGAATCACATGTCACACTTCTCATCTCTACATGTGGACAGTGATCTCAATTTTGCTGAGCGTATGCAGACTAAAAAACCATACAGGACAACAAGTGTAGGGAAGTTCTAGACCTTAAAAACATATCTACAGCTATTAGTGTGGCTAATAGCTCCAAAATAAAATGCAAGTCATAACGAACCATAGAGGTTAATCATGTCTGTACAGATAGCCATATTTATAATAAATGCCAATGTCAGACATGAAACCGCTGTTTAACCACATATCAACTGTATCTTAGATCATGGGTTAAGATAATAAAATAATATGGCCATCCTGCTTAGCTAAAGCCATAAGTACATGGCCATAGGGAGCTTCAACAAGTCAGTAACATATCAAGAAACTCAAATGAGACACCAAAGTGAATCAATATCGCTTTTATAGACACCCGTCCCCATGTGACGGTGTCGAATTAACAAAAGCAAACAGTTTCAGTTAAAGATTGTTATTTTTAAGTGGTGGCTAGAAACTGGGGATATCGAAGCAAACACGGATATCGAAAAAGACGTTTACGAACACCCACAACAATTCCCACTGTCTAAACCAACATGGATAACTTGCAATACTCACTCACCTCTCCGTCGGTACCCCGTCGCGGTACAGAAGCTGCGACCGGAGGTACCGACCGAAGGGAAAGGCCGCCCTTAAATAATGATAGCGTCAAATTAGCAGCATTGCTCAGTAGTGGAGGACCCAAAGGTGTCCAAACAACATGCCTGGGCACCATCATGAAAAAACTGCCCTGCGCATGTGTAGAAACCAGAAGACTATGCCAAATCAAAAAGTACGTCATGAACGTTCTGCGCATGAGCGCAGGGGAAATGTTACTTCCATTCACGAGTGTTATTTGAATGGAACAACTTTACAGTAACACGCTGATGTAATGATATTATAACACTAGAAAATAGTAATAAAGTGTGAGTTAATCTCAGACACTCTCACTATACGACGTACTGACATACCTTGATATAATAACGGTATATTGCCCAAAGATTGCTAATACATAAAAGTACCAAAAATGATGTGAATAGTTTGTTCGAATTGAACACTCGACATTACCAGAACCTTTCTAATTCTGAGAGATCAGCATTGCAACAACTTTCTCAGGATGATTCTATTGTGGTGAAACCCGCCGATAAGGGGGGAGCCATAGTCATTATGGACACCTCGTCGTACAGAGCAGAGTGCCTACGCCAACTTGAGGACAGGAGATCGTATAGATTGCTTAAGATGGATCCCACAAAACGTCTCTCTGGTGAGATTAAGAAGTTGGTAGACGAGGCCAAAGTAAACGGCTGGATTACAGATCATGAGGCATCGTATCTGGAGACATCTTTTCCCATAATTCCGTATTTCTATGTATTGCCCAAAATACATAAGGAGAAGCGACCACCGCCAGGGAGGCCCATCATTTCGGGCATAGGATCAATACTCGAGCCCTTGTCTACTTTCGTTGATTACTTTCTACGGCCTTTGGTACTTATGATGCCTACCTTCTTACAAGACACAAAGGATTTGTTACGCATTTTGGCTGAGACAACGTTTGATATAGACCAAGATTATCTTGTCTCATTTGGCGTTGAGTCTTTGTACACATGCATACCTCAAGATGAGACTTTAACCACCATACAGCTTTTGCTTGAATCTCACCCTGTTGACAGCATTACACCGATTGAATTTATTATGTCATGTGCTCGTATAGCCATGAAAGAAAATTTCTTTAAATTCGAGGAAGATCTGTATTTGCAAACATCGGGTACTTCTATGGGCAGTGTTTTCGCCCCAAGTTTGGCGAATCTCTATGTCCATCAATTTGAACAGACTGTGGTTTTACAAGAACATAATCCTTTCAACAGACATATTCGTGTTTGGAAACGTTACATTGATGACGTTTTTGTTATATGGAGAGGCACTTCTGAAACCATTAACTCTTTCCATAAATGGCTTAATGAGAGAAATGACTTCTTACGATTCACTTTTGAATCTTCTAAGGATAGTTTAGCCTTCCTTGATGTACGGATCTTTCCTGAAGGTGGTGGTTTAGGCACTGAACTATATAAAAAGCCAATGGCGTGCAATTCATTGCTTTCATATCAAAGTTATCATCCTAAAGCTCTCCGGGAGAATTTGCCCTTCGGGCAGTTTCTCAGGATTAGGAGAAACTGTTCCTCTATTGAGAAATATAAAGAGCATGCCAGTACTCTTACAAACTATCTGAAAGAGAAGAGGTATCCGGTGACCACAATACGAAAATCAAGGAAAAGAGCAGCTAATAATAACAGAGAGGCTTTGATTGAAATCCATCAACCAAAAGAAGTAAATTCAAGGTTGACTTTTGTCAATACGTTTTGTGGCTATTCTAACCAGATTAAGAAAAGTATCATTAATCATTGGAAAATATTGAATATTGGAAAAGAAACATTGCCAGTTCCCATGTTTGCGTTTAAGAGGAGTGCCAACATCAAAGATCAAATAGTGCATACCCGCCCGAGACAGAAAAAGACGGATGGACAAGAAGCCCTGTGGGGTTTACCCCCTGTTAAGGGTCATTTTCCTTGCGGCACATGTGCCGTTTGTCCACAAACTGAGAAAACGACCGAAATCGATATTGGCACAGATAGACCTTGGTCACTATTGAAACACACTAATTGTAACAGTGAAAGATTGATCTACCTGATTTGGTGCCCATGTGGTCTTCGCTATGTGGGCATGACTACTCGTAGAATCAGGACAAGGATATTGGAACACAAGAGTACCATTCGGTGCAAGAAGAGGTCAACTAAGTTGACAAATCACTTTCTTGATATGAATCATACTGCCGATGATCTCCGTTGGGTTGTTTTAGAACAACCATGGATTCCGGCACACATAACTGACACATCTAAATTCCTTTTTAGACGAGAACAACGTTGGGGGGCCGATTCCGATCTCGGCCGGTAGGGCTCCGAATAGGATTCGGCTTTACCGGATCCGATTCGGAGCCCTGTTTCCCGACCGAACCGTACGCGGGTCCGGCCGAGCGAGTACGATGCGAGTCGCCGACCGACTCGTCCGGGCGACCCGACCGCTCCGACCGACTCGTACCCGGATCGTACCGCTCCGACCGACTCGGTCGGACACGGTCCGCACCGCGCAATGGAGACGTTTTCCGGCCGGGTAAGTACGATGCGCACCTCGACCGCTCCGACCGACTCGCGCCGTCCGACTCGAACTCGCTGTCGGAGCCGTACTTTGGGGGTCCGTGTCGGACCCCCTGTACGCGTACCCGTGCGAGGCGCACACAGGGGGACCCATGGGTCCCCCTACCTGTGCGTGTACGCCGCGAGCGCTCCGCGGCGTACTCGCTGTAGGGCGCCCTTGTCCGCCTCGCACCCATTGAGGCAATGGGAGCCCGCGTACGCGTTGTACGACCGGCTCCCATTGAGTTCAATGGGAGTCCGACTCGACTCGTGTCCGGTGGCATACGAATGCATCGGACTCGTTCGGTCGGACTGCACGGGTCCGATTCGGTCGGAAATCTCTCCGGGTCCGGCTCGGTCGGAGAGATTTCCGGCCCGAATCGGAATCGACCCCTGGGTGTTTAGAATAAAGAGTGATTCCATAGGATTAAATGATGATATTCCCTGGTTGGCTCTATAACAACATTCCATGATCATGTAGCACATATCTGGAGACACTGGTGTGGTCTGTAAACAACAATTCATGATCACGTAGTACATATCTGGAGATATTGGTGTGGTCTATGATTACGATTTAGGCTTGATCATGTGTTGTAACATTTTTTGAAATATATTTTTGAGATAACAGTCTTTTTGTTTCTGCCAAACACTTGTGTAGAACTTGATCTGCCTTGTGTTCTTCTACATTCATTGCCCCTTTTTTTTGCTATATAGGTCAATACATGGTGATCTTTTAGTTTTGAACCTTGGATGGCAAAATGGTGATTTTTAGATTTGACCTCTGGATGTCAAAATAACTACGTGTGGATTGTTCCAATTTTTGGTACTTTTATGTATTAGCAATCTTTGGGCAATATACCGTTATTATATCAAGGTATGTCAGTACGTCGTATAGTGAGAGTGTCTGAGATTAACTCACACTTTATTACTATTTTTCTAGTGTTATAATATCATTACATCAGCGTGTTACTTAAAGTTGTTCCATTCAAATAACACTCGTGAATGGAAGTAACATTTCCCCTGCGCTCATGCGCAGAACGTTCATGACGTACTTTTTTGATTTGGCATAGTCTTCTGGTTTCTACACATGCGCAGGGCAGTTTTTTCATGATGGTGCCCAGGCATGTTGTTTGGACACCTTTGGGTCCTCCACTACTGAGCAATGCTGCTAATTTGACGCTATCATTATTTAAGGGCGGCCTTTCCCTTCGGTCGGTACCTCCGGTCGCAGCTTCTGTACCGCGACGGGGTACCGACGGAGAGGTGAGTGAGTATTGCAAGTTATCCATGTTGGTTTAGACAGTGGGAATTGTTGTGGGTGTTCGTAAACGTCTTTTTCGATATCCGTGTTTGCTTCGATATCCCCAGTTTCTAGCCACCACTTAAAAATAACAATCTTTAACTGAAACTGTTTGCTTTTGTTAATTCGACACCGTCACATGGGGACGGAGTGTCTATAAAAGCGATATTGATTCACTTTGGTGTCTCATTTGAGTTTCTTGATATGTTACTGACTTGTTGAAGCTCCCTATGGCCATGTACTTATGGCTTTTAGCTAAGCAGGATGGCCATATTATTTTATTATCTTAACCCATGATCTAAGATACAGTTGATATGTGGTTAAACAGCGGTTTCATGTCTGACATTGGCATTTATTATAAATATGGCTATCTGTACAGACATGATTAACCTCTATGGTTCTGTTATGACTTGCATTTTATTTTGGAGCTATTAGCCACACTAATAGCTGTAGATATGTTTTTAAGGTCTAGAACTTCCCTACACTTGTTGTCCTGTATGGTTTTTTAGTCTGCATACGCTCAGCAAAATTGAGATCACTGTCCACATGTAGAGATGAGAAGTGTGACATGTGATTCTGTTTTTCACAGAGCGGGCCCCCTTCCCTGAGCTGTTGCCAGGTAGAGGTGTGGTTACTTATCCTAACCATATGGGTAAGTGTATTTTCTCCAAAAATAAATGAAGGAGAAGTTGCTATTTAAGGTTTAAAGTTTCACCTTATAGCACCATATGCACAACATATAATATGAAGGATTGGCGTTTGACTTGTTGTATATATATTGTTTTTCATCTTTTCAGATATTCCCAGTGATACCTGACATCAACATATAGGATTACTGGTGTTGTATTATCTTTTTCACTATTTTTGTTTTAGCAGCCGTAATATTTGTTCATCTTGGTCCTGAAGAAAGCCTGGATATACTATTGATCATTTGAAGGCTGAAACATGTCGACCTATATTCATTGAGTAGTTTCAAATTAATACTACTCTCTGTATTTTTAATCCTACCAGTGATAGCAAGTTAATAAAAGTTTTTTGCAATCATTAGGTAGTTTTACCTCTCCACGGTACACTTTCACCATTACGTTTTATTGCGCTGCACTCTCATCACATTCATAATTTACATATGGGATTTTAGCATCCTAGATGAGTTTTGAACATCTTATCAAAACATCCCTGAGCTCCCACCTCACTATGAGGGAGTTGCAGCCCTCAGTAGGACTAGGTTTCCTGCTGGGAGGAGAAACCCATATGATGAAGCATGCCACCTATGGTGGGTGAGGGTTTTCGTCCTTAAAGGGATTTCTTCCCCCTCCTTTATAGGGGAGATTATGAGTGACTCCAGTCCTTCTACCTTCTATGTACACTGTCTGATGTGAGTTTCTTGTGTGCTAACATAGACCTGAGGTTGTTTTGTGTTATGATTAATTGATTAGGGGATATTCTCCTCACTGGTCTTTAAACTAATTCCCTTGGACCCTCCCCCATCTTGTTTGTGTTCCAGTGCCTCACATGTGTCATGGCCGCATTCCGCATCTCCACACGTTCAGCAGTTGTGTGGCTGTGGTGCAATGTGGAGTCTGTATTGGGTGCAGGGGTAGCCCAGGATGACCATGGAGTGGGGTAGTCGTGTCTGGTAGGGGGTCGTGTAGTTTAACATGTCGGATGTGGTTAGGTCATGTGTCATCCCCACAGTTGTGCCTTGTGCGTTGGTGGCTGTGGGATGTGTGGTGTGTTGAGTTGGTGCCTGCCTAACGAGCAGTCCCGTTCCATATGTGCCATACAGGAAGCGCTGGTTGATGATGGACTGTCAGAAGATGAAGGAATCATGCACACTGCCTGGGTAGTTGGCGACGACATTGGTGAACATTCCCCGGTGGTCCACTAGTGCCTGCACATTGATGGAATGCGTGTGCTTCCTGTTGCGGTAGTGGTGTGCAGTATCCGCAGGGGGCACAAGTGGGACATATGTGCAGTCAATTGCCCCCAACACGGCCGGGAATCTGGCTATGGCATAGAAGCCTTGCTTAGTCTCCAGCTGTTCCTGCGCAGTGTTGGGGAAGTGAAGGTACTGGGGTATGAAGCTGAGGATGGCATCCAGGACGGGTATGATGAACTTTGATAGGGCTGGCTGTGAGACCCCTCCGACTCTGGCAGTTGTTGGTTGGAAGGTCCCAGAGGCCAACTGGGTGCAGCACTGCCAGCAGCTTTGTCTGCGGAGGGATGTTTGTTCTCCGCTGTGTTGGGACCATCAGCCTGTGGGCAATGTGGGTCAGGATGCGGAGGATGGTTGTCCTTTTGAGCCTGTAGTGGGCAATGACTTCTGCGGGCGTTAGGTCTGTGAGAGTGGTGCGTTTACGGTAGGTCCGCTGTCTTGCTCTACGGTGCCTCTGTGGTGGTCCAGGGGGGGGGAGCGGATCCGGGTCCTGGGGGGGTGGCGGTCCAGGGGGTGGTGGCGGGGGGTGTTGTGGCTCTGTTGGGGCTCCGAGCTGCATGTAGAGTAGCTCCATGGCGTCGTTTGTTCTTTGGGTATGGCTGTGTGCAGGACTCTGTTGCCTACTGCAGGTAGACGTCCTTCTTTACACCTGCTTGAGGCAGGTGTTAAAAACCTGTGGCTAGCGCACCTCATCGCCTGTTTTGTGTTCTTATCGCAGATGTGGCTGGTCGTTGTGAATGTTGAGGTGTAATGTTGTCTCGACTTTTGGCATGGGAACGCCTACTCTGCATCTCATTAGCGATATTTGCGGGGGTCCTCTGTGGCAATGTTTTTTGCGGCTGCTATCGCGGGTAAACTGGTGCTGTGGGCTGTTAACACCGGCTTGTGAATGGGGGGGTAAATTTATCACGACTTTGGCTGCGATAAAGTGCCGTTAATTCGGCGATAGCTCCTTGTGAATATGCCCCTTAGTGTTATGGGTATGCCTAGCCTTGAGGCCTGTGCTCACTCTGCCACTGGAACCAAGCTACACCTGAATGAGGAACCTCAACTAGGGCTAAACCGGGCTTGGATTCCTTGTGTACCAATTCAGAGAGAACTTGGCTTGGCACTTCTGCCTGGACTGCTGGACTGTTCCTATTGGACCAGCACAAAGACTGATTTCCATATGGCCGGTTCTAATCTAAGGTGGCATGGTGGGCAAAAAGTGACAGAATGGAATGAAGCAAGAGTAATTACCAGTGTCTGAGATTAATTTGAGCATTTCACCTATCACTTTTTTGTTTATTTCACTTGAATATACTTTAGCTTCTGTATTAATTAAATATACGGGCCGATATGTGCCACATTCTTCCTTAGGCTTATTTTTTTGAAAACAAATGCAACTTTGACCTGGTTCCAGGAATTAGACCACCCCATCAGCGATCAAAGCTATCAAGAGAGCAAGAATGTGAAGAACGTTTTATAAAAGGAAATATAATCCTCTCCAACCACTTTACATGAGGGCGAGAGTGGGATAGCCATAAGAATTTCCTAAAGTGACATCCCTGCATTTAAAGCTTCCACTTCACTTACATCCAAACTTGGAAAAGCGATGTTGTTAATATGGTGCGGCTCCAGAATATCGAGTGCAGGAAATCATGGGACACATATCCTGGACAAAATATTGAGGGACAAAAGGTAAGTATGTATAGATTTTCTATACCTAACTCCACATATATGTACGTTGAAGATACATATGGCTATACATGTAGGTGGAGTGAAGAATGGTAAATCCAGCCTTCCCTCTGTGCATTTACCTTTCGATATTTTGTCCCTTGATAATTTTTGTCCAAGATATTAGCATGGCACAATATTCTTGTACTCGATAGTCAAGAGAACAATCTGTTAAAATATTTGTTAATTTCATTTGCCTTTCAGGGGGTATCTTTAGTATGGAGTTTTGAATAGAAACTCTTGAATTGAGCCATAAATATCTTCAGGATCTTTAAAAAATCCTCCTACATCATCTTTAATTGTAATTATGGAAGCACCTCATTTAACCTAAATTTTATAAGTCAGCAGTTGACCATGTGACTCATCTTGTTCTAATTCCTTCCTTTATGCAACATGAAGATGGATACAGCCTTCTCCCTGATCTCGTTTCTTGTTTTTGCCCTAGAGGCTAGCATTTGTCTAAAGAAATTCTTTTCCTTCTGTGCAGATTGTCTAGTTAGTGTAATATGCTATATTTTGAGCCTGTGCAGTTTCCGCAGTTGTTCTTCTTCAATAGCTTTCATGCGTTTTTTCTTACTACCAAAAATGTGTTTAGTTATCCCTTATGCATGTCCTGAGAGCATCGAAAACACTATTAAAATGGGAAGAGTTTAGACTATTGTCAATAAAGTCCTTAATGCATTGGGCAATGTATTCCTGAAATTCAGCATCAACTAACAAGGTGGGTTCAAATGTCCATCTAGCTTGACACCTATACTCCTGACCTATATAGGTTTCCTAAAGAGGACTATGATCTGAGCAGATCAGAGGATATATTTCAATATGAGACTGGGCTATCAACCCCATAGGCATGAAAGCCATGTCAATACAGGGACATTGCCTATGCACTGAAAAAAACATATGTACATTTGGGTTTGTGTGGCTGTAGCACTCTACACACATTCTAACAAATACCCTTTCAGTATTGATATTTATCTTTTCTATCCTTAGTAGGTGAGGAAACAGTTACCATCTGGCCACCATCTTTTCACCTAAGTCGGT
Organism: Calotriton arnoldi; assembly: GCA_963921515.1. NCBI lineage: Eukaryota > Metazoa > Chordata > Amphibia > Caudata > Salamandridae > Calotriton > Calotriton arnoldi. Next base: position 173,354 of record CAWUFW010011302.1, read on the forward strand.
CTTTTGTCTCTGATTTCAGGGGTTGCTCCATGCAACCGAATGCTTTGTCCGAATTCATCTGAGCCTCACGTTCTCCTCCGCTAGTACTGGCACTGACACTACCTCTTCATAAACACACACAAAGAAAGGCGATGAGAGGAATGCTTGGTATAAATCTAACCACTGGCAACCACTTGGGGTAGAATTCCAACACATTGTTCTTTGGCCCACCATGCCTCCTCGGATTTGACCAAGAGTGATTCTCTGTGGTTGGACTTACTGCAAGCATTCCTCCTGTCACCATTTGTGTGTTTGAAGGTATGCCCCTGAGAGGTCAAGGGCGTGCACAGACATGGCCCCTGCTCGCTGTGCCATTGGAACCAAGTTCCACCCAACTGAAGCGGCCCAATCAGACCAAAGCCGGTCAGAGGTTGCTTGTCAGAGGGAACCAGGCTTGGAAGTTTTGGCAGGACTGTTCCTAGTACAGCAGGACCAAGACTGATTTGCATATGGCTGTGTCTAATCTAAGGTGGCATGATGGGCAAAAGAACGAAGAATGACAGTTGGAATGCTACCCCGAGCAATTGCTATTGGTTAGGCTTACAGGAAGCATTCCTCCCATTACCTTGTGTGTGTTTGCTGCCTCTTCTTACACCAGGGCAATCCTCTGAGCCGGCGAGTACATTGCGTCAGTTTTGAGGCAGCTCATTGCTACACTGTCTTTTGCAGATCTGCCTTCAAAGTGCTCAATATCATGGGCCTACTGGGCGGCCAGCAGAAGACACAAATCTGTGGCAGCGAATGGGCGCTGGGTCTGAGAGCAACCTGAATTTACAATAACCCACGGCAACTCAAAGCTTTAAAATTTGTGTCCTATCTAGATAAAGGGCTCACAACAACATTCATCTAGGGTGAATACAAAACATATTTTATTAATGATCGCCAAAGTTAAAAATGTTTTAAAACACATAATTATATCTGATATCAAGGCTATATTGAGGTACACAAACAATGCTTATTCATCTAATGAGAAATCCAACACTCATATCCAACATAGATCTCTACATTCATAACTCAGTCATTCATATCACCCAGCCACAGGAAGCAGAGTAAACAAAATCTATGCAGTAATGAAGTCTCTAACACAGTGTTCCTTGATTGTATATAATTATCACAAAGAAAGTCATCATGCTAATGCTTTAAAGAGTATATTGATTTAGATGGATGCCTTATATTCAATCTTCTTGTGCCTTTTTATCTATGCACATTTCGGCAACCACACGCCTTCATCAGGAAAGCCACCTTCACATTAGGATAATGGGTACTTGCATTACCAAACTACTTAGGCCTGATGTTGGACAAGAAAATACAAATAATGGAAAAGCTGGCTGATTCCCGTTAGGGATACTCAAACTCATAGGGTATATAGAGAACTGGCCCAGGGACTGATGAGGGGGCAAAAGTCGAGTAAATGTGCAACCTCAATGCGAACCGCTAAGAATGGTATCCAGTTGCAGGAACCGCTGAGGATAATATATGTTGGCGAGCGGATCGACTGATGTTCAGCCATCCGAATACCAAAACAAGGGTCCAATGTAGAATTCTATGCAAGAATGCTGCAAACGGCTGAAGAGGTCAAAGCCTCTGCTTACTCCCGGATAGGGTCTTCAATTGCAAGAATGTGGAATGTCGGCCATCACGGCGTCTGCCCTTAGAGAAACTTGTCCACTTCTTTCCTGAGTCCCTCCAAGGGATGCTGATGCAGAGCAGGAGCGGCCCGTGGTGGGAGTGCTGCCGGGCGCTGACGTGGGGCGGGGGAGGGACAGGGTGGGGGGTAGTAAACTACGGATTACGGCCGATTAGAGGTAAGTAAACATATAAATAAATAAAACGAATTTTGTTGCGCGCGCCGGCAGCACTCCCACCACGGCCGCTACTGATGCAGAGGGTGTGGTATCCAGTGCTGGGGCACGAGCCATGCCATGGTGTGCAGCCCTGTTGGTCTGTCTCATTCGAATTGAGCTGATGGCAACAATACACCTCACTTCACACGGTGAGCTTTGTCAGGGGCAGTGTGAACATAGGAGCGTAGGGGTGTTGACCCCCTGACCACCCCACTGCATCACACACAGTCACACATTTTCCCTTGCGCGCTTTCCTCTCACCTGTTTAGGGGTGGGGCCATGATAGAGCTCTCTCTCTCCCAGCATCAAAGCAGTTCAGTGGGACGACCTGAAGCTGTTAACAGAACTGTGTATGTCAAATTGGCTGGTGTTTTCACTGTGGCCAGCCTGACATGCGCAGTTCAGGCTTCTGCAATCAACAGCTGAAAGGCAGCTGAGAAGCAGAGGCACAGTCCCATAGATGTCTGATGGAGCGCTGTGTTTGCCTGCTCCAGCCAATCCTAGCACTGCTCTTATACTGTTTTGCATTGTAAGCAGCATGAGAGCAGTGCTTGGGTTGACTCCATTGCTACTGTCCAGCAACCAGCGCAAGACAGGAGCAACTTCCGGTATGTTTGCAGCCGAATGTGTGCAGCAGAAGATCAAGCAAGGTAAGTTTATATTTAAAGGGTTGAAGGCAATCTTTTATGTGCCCCACCACTTCCAAAAGGTGGCAGTCGCCACTGAGCTTTGTGAGTAATGCAGTAAGGATTCAAACACTTTCAATGAATATAAAAAAAGGAAAGTGCATAGCTAGCACACTTCTGTTCGGCCGAGGCAATTTCCTTGTCTCACTTCTCTATCCAGAAACATAGAGATGCAGCTGAGGTGAGAAGCGCATCTGACGGGTGGAACTAGCCGGGCGACATCTTTTCCCCAGATATTAAAACTAGTCAGTAAAGCAGTCGTTCCGAATTGAAATGTCAGTTTTTGTCATAGAGTGACCTATATAGGAATTGTGCAGGCATCTAGAAGAATACGCAAGGGAAGTTAAAACAAGCATTGGCATAGCCAATAGGTCTCGCCTTTTGGACCTTATAAGTGTTTAGCCATGCTACACATTATCCTGGGTGCTGTGCCGTCAGGGATTAAACAGTTGGCACTGGCAAACCTGCATATTTTATTTATTTAATTAATTATTTTTACAAACGTGTAATAGCCATTAAACTTTTAAAGACAATAAAAAATGATTGCCATTTATCGGTCCCGCTGCCGTCCATATGCCACAAAAGCACGCAGAACAAAAGAAGCAAAGCTTGCACAAACACGTCTCCCTTTGATGTCAGTGAATGAAAGTAAACAGGCCCCTCGGAAAACAGTGTCTGTCATTTGACCTCTTCTTTGAATACACAGCAAATCTGACCAGATAAGAACATGATTTACAAGCCTGTTTACGGAGGAGCTTGGAGCAGGAATCCTGATATTGCAATCTTTTCACTTCTTGGTGTAAAGAAGGAGCTGCTGTTGTTTGCTGAAAAGACTGCTATGTGCGCTTTACTATAAAGAAAAACTGTGCTTAGCTATATATGGAGCACTGTACTCTTGCTCGCTTAATCAACCAGCTGTTGTAAATGAATACATACAAAAATGCTGATGGTCCTATTTAGTATGAAGTCTGGACATTTGCATACTCTTAAAACAAAAACAAAAAGGCAGATTTTTTCTTTTGGAAAGGTGGCAACCCTACTCTGGATGGGTGGCCTGACATCAGGTATTTTTTGGCATAGGAAGGGGAACTCAACAAGAAGTAATTTAAGAATAATTTCAAGAAATGGAGAGCAGAAACATCTGAGGAAGGTGCTGTACATGTTACAAATGAAGAGTGCTAAAGAGTTACTTTTGATCAGGAACCCGTTTTGTATGCGCCCACCCACACCTCATGACTCATCAGTGGAAATCTCAAACTTCGTTTAGAGTTCTTTGAGAAAATGAAGAAGATTCCAATATTAGTGGTTGACTTGAAGCACATACTTATTGTACTTGCGTCATATCTGACAAACACATCATAGAAACACTCCTCACACAGGATTAAAAACAAATACTTCTGTTGTGTTCTATGTAAGAGATAAGGATCATGCCAATAAAAGGAACTTGCCACAACACGTATGTGTGTGGTTCTTACAAATTCCAAACCAGTGCTTTAAGTAGACAGACACTGTCAGAGATTTCCTCCACTTCCTTAATCTGAATGGAAGAGAAGCAGGCCTTTGAGGTATGCTGCAATACGTTTAAAGTACCATCACTTTCTAAGCAGAGAAGTACACTGTATAGTGAGTAGCAGCATTCCCATATTTGCACTTAAATCACTGCTCCAATCATGCACCCTACATGGTACAGCAGGCAAGCTTTTCAGTGCCCGACTTAGGTGTAGTAGCTAGCGCAATATAAATAGCGGGATTCAATTTGGCAGCCATGGCGCTAGTAATTGAAAGGTTACCCTTCTAAGGAGTTTTTACAGTGTGCTCACATCAGAACCAACCAGGTCACCACAAATGTACAGTAACACCTCCACCCCGCTATTCCAGTTACAAAGTTCACCTGATGCCGAGCCCTGAAGCCCGAGATCAGCATCAGCCCAACCTCCACTGAGCAACAAGCTGCAGCAATTTGCACCAGCTGCTGCTATGCCTGTTGCTGCATTGCCTGTCTAGAAACATTGTCCAACCTATCAGATAACTGGGTAGACTGATGATTGGATAAAGCAGACCCACGGAGCGTAAATATCACAGTCGTCCCGGAGGACGCATATTTCCAGCTGTTTAAGGAGAAATTCAATAATTTATGTAATGTAGTTTAAAAACAAATGAATATATACACTTGAGAAGCCATATATTCCCGGTTGAAGGTTAATACAAGAAGTAAACATGCTTCTGCAAGACTAGTGCCAAATATTGATTATAAGTCACACTCTATGCACTTTTTAAAAAAAATAAAAGCTTCTTTCACAATATTCAGTCACTCACACTTACCTCATCTGAATCTTGCCCATTCATTCGTCTCTTGCTTACTGGATTTTTGAAGACTAATTTCAGAGCATCGGCTGAAACAGCTGAGAGTCTCACAGAGTACTAACACAGAGAAAAACATTGGTTGAATCCCGGTCTTCCAATGCGTCCGTTGTTTGGACGGCATTGCAATCATGAGGGTACAGGAGGAGCAGGCAGGAAGATAATGATTGGGGGATGGGACAGGAACAAACACACCGACCATTTGTTTATGTGTTGCTGTTCGGGAACAGCCAAAAACCGGTAGTTGAACAAGATAAGAACATTATTTACAGGTCTGTTCACAGAAACGGCACTCAGAGCGAGTGCAAACACCAGTGCTCCTACGGAGGGCTTGTAAACCAAGACAAGCATTGGCCGCGCGCTGTGGTGGGGGAGGGGGAGGAGCGGGAGAGCAAGTGACACACGGCCGTGAAAGTGACACGGCCGCACGGCTGCTAGACACGCTCTGTGGTGGGGGAGGGGGAGGAGGCTTGGAAAGGAAAGCCAGATGGCCTGGAGCATGCGAGGAATGCGCGCGTTACTGTGCACGTACTCGCATTCTCTAGGCCAGGACAAAAAAAAGTGGTTGCATTTCTGAAACCCACTACTAAATGTCTCGCCAGACCAGCGCATGCGCTGGCTCAGGCGAGACCTAAAAATGACCAAGTGTCTATTTCCCCCTTACTATTGAAGGCTTACCTGCTAGTAACTTGCTTAATCCGTGTCCCTGTTGGACCACTTTATTATACTTGTTTCTACTAGCGATCTTGCACAGTGCGGTTAAAATAGTATGTGATGGCAGAGGTGTGGCTGTCATGAGATATAAGGAATGAGTCTTCTTCCTCAGTTATTCCCCTTCGAGATTTACATTCATGTTGTAGGTTAGCCTGGCTTTACTTCCCCATTCTGTTGACTAGTAATCATTTAGGAAGAGTTCAAATATGCATTAGGAGCTGCCATTTCAGATACACCAAATCACAAAAACTGATTTTCTAATGTCCGATCTTTTTGCCTTGGCTTCGAATGCCCTGTAATTGGTGCAATATGTATCACACCCGTTGAAAACCAATAGCTGGCGTTTAGAATGTAAACGGTGCAATAAATAGCAAGTATTACGATTTTTTTTGCAACACAATCTGCATGTCCTATTATTCACATGGTTTGTTTTCATTCGGTAAATATTGTGAGGTTTGACCTGGAGATGGCTACTCAAGGAATACTCCGAGGATTGCGGTAAACTCCGCCCATTCATAAATTACGAAACCAGCGCTGACGGTCGCTCATAAGCAAAGCATTTGCCTGGTATAGTGGGTAAGTGCAACTGTATGGGTGGTTTGTCAAACGAAAGCATATTACAGACAGTGAGGTTCGTTTGACCCTGTGTACTTCCTCCTCTTATGAAACGTCCACATTCATTCTGAGTACTGTAGGATTCACGTGCCTGTTATCTCTCTGGAGACCAATGTCTAATGCCCTCACCCCGGTCAAACGTGACGCAGGCTTAAAGTCTCCTTTCTTCCATGGTTGGAATGAAGAATGCACTCCATAGTTGTTGTTAATAACTTGTTCTGCTGCATTTCAGCCTGCCTTGCATACCTCTTCTTTGTAGTGCACTTGATGTGCACTCTCCGACCTTGCTGATTGGTTCGACGACTGGTGCCGGCTTCGACTGCGGGTCCTGATTACCGTTAATATAAAGACAAATTCTTGTCAAAATAGCCATATCAGCATGGATTAGTTTCATGCAGAGGGCTACTTGACCTCAATGAGGCCGACTACTGGGATGTTTTTCGGTTTAATACTGAGAGCAGACGAATGAAAAGTAGTTAAGAGTAGTTCACTAAAATGTAATCCACCTAAGTGTATTGTATTGCATCTCTCAAATGCTTTACTTCCTGTACCTTTTTCAATGGGCACGCAATGGCGCGTGTTTTGTGTCGAGCTGTTGGAATCCGAGCTGGCAGGACGTGCCGTGTCGTGTACACCGAATAAACTTATTTACAAGGCGCTCCTGATTCCCGCGTCCTCATCCATTTCAGTAAGTAATTTTAAATACAGCCAAAGTATAGAATTGAGGATTAGGCACGTCTACGATAAAACAAGGAAAATGTAGAAATATCCCTTTTTGTCTGCGGTGTCTTTGCTCCTCTTCGTGCCTGGGCAATTTTCATTAAATGTCAGTTGTTTAGTTTTGCATAGTTCAGATACATTTTGTTTTTCTTGCACTTACATTTTTTAGATAATTTATTTGCTGGCAGGAGGAGACTAGTTAGAGAAGCAAATGTCTCATGGGCAAAGCGAAACTGGTGTGCGTCATGTCACACCTGTTGCTGGAGCATCGTTTAGTGCCAGTCTTTGGAAATTGCATGGGCAATGTACCAAGCAGGTATCTCGAGAAGTTGCATCATAATCCATGTGACTCTTACGTCATAATTGCCCACTTGTTTTAAAAGCTGCTCCCGAGTCTTTCACGTGTCATTTTCCTCAATCAGCAACAGTGAGCATGGTAAATCAAGCACGTAGGATCAGCACGATTCACAGACAACCACGGGGCATATTCTCAAGGAGCTATCGCCGAGTTATCGGGACTTTATCACAGCCAAATTCGCGATAAATTTATCGCCCCATTCACAAGCTGGTGCTAACAGCCGATACCACCAGTTAACGTGCGAAAGCATCCGCAAAAAACATTGCCACAGATGACCCCGGCAACTATCGCTAATGAGATGCAGAATAGGCGTTCCCGAGCAAAAATCCGCGACAACACCAAACCTCAACATTCTCAACGACCAGCCACAACGGCGGTAAGACCACAAAACAGGTGATAAGGCGCGTTAGCAGCAGGAAATTAAAACCTGCTCCGACCTGGTGTAAAGTCGGACGACAACCTGCACCATCAAAGGGAGCCCAGCCCAGAGCCACACATGAAGAACAACAGATGCCATGGAGCCACTCACCATGGATCCCGGAGCCCCGAGAGGGCAACAACACCCACAACCACCACCCCCAGGACCGCCCCCCCCGGGACCCCCCGCCTGGACCACCACAGAGGCAGCGCAGACAAAGACAGCGGACCTTCAGGAAATCCACCAGCCTCACAGACCTAACACCAGACAACGTCAATGCCCACTACAGGCTCAAAAGGACAACCAACCTCCGCATCCTGAACATCATTGCCCACAGGCTGACGGTACCAACACAGCGGACAACCAACATCCCTCCGCAGACAAAGCTGCTGGCTGTGCTGCACCTGTTGGCCTATGGTACCTCCCAACCAACAACCGCCAGAGTCGGAGGAGTCGCACAGCCAGCCCCATCCAAGTTCCTCACACTTGTCCTGGATGCCATCATCAGCTAGGTACCCCAGTACCTATACGTCCCCCACAATGCGCAGGAACAGCTGGAGATCAAGCAAGGTCAATACGCATTAGCTGGATTCCCGCACGTGTTGGGGGCAATCGACTGCACACATGTCCTACTTGTGCCCCCTGCCGACACCGCACACAAGTACCGCAACAGAAAGCACACGCATGCCATCAACGTGCAGGCAATAGTGGACCACAGGGGACTCTTCACCAATGTCGTAGCCAACTACCCAGGCAGTGTGCATGATCCCTTCATCTTCCGAGAGTCCAACATCAACCAGCGCTTCCAGGATGGCACCTATGGAAATGCACTGCACGTTGGCAAGTACCAAATGAACACACCACACCCCTCAACTCCACAATCATGCAACTCACAACTCTGGCACTGCACACGTCACAAAATCACATACAACATGCCAAACAACATGCCCACCCACCAGACACGACAGCACAACTTACTGTGGCAACCTTGGTTAGCCATGTACATGAGCCATCAACGGCATGGCACCTCAGCCACACAATACCGGAATGTGGGGAGAGGTGGGAACCAGGCATGTGCAAAGGAGGCAAGTGACCCATGAATGAGAATGTACACAATGCCAAATGTGCTAGACAGACTGCAGTATGCAGACCACAGACATATCCATGTCTACATGCACTGCTGGTGTCTGGAGTGTAGTGGACAGTGGACGCAACCATGTCACCCCAGCCAGTGGGGAAGCCCGCGGAAATGTAGCTTGTGACGTCCCCCCCTGTAAGCGTGTGCAGAGTGGGCTGGCCCGGCGTACGCCAGGCCAGCGTAGGGGTGTGAATAAAAAGTACGTAGCTCTGGGCATGGTTCTCTTCTGGAATGCCTAACGTGTCTGCCAGGGCGGCGCCTCCACCCGCCACGAGGCCGACGCCGTCGCCGTGAGCGGTGTGGCCTGCGATCCTGTGCGCCTGCTGCACCCGGGCCGCTGGTCCCCGAACCCGTCATGCCCGCCCCTGCGCAGCCAGGCCTCACTGCTCACCTGCCGACACCGGCGTGTGTCAAGAGGGCCCACCACGTGCTGGCGCAAGCTCCAAGCCCGAAGCCCGCGACCTTGGCAGCCTCCTCAGACCATCACGGCCTCCGCGACACAGGCCCGCTTTACTCCTTTTTCGTTGACGTACTCCACCGCTGCCTCGGGCCTACACTACGGTCAAGTAGGTCACACATTTGGGACTGAGTCTTGATTGTGCAATGGCAGAGTACACACTTTATGGCTGCATTTATATCACTATACTCCCTTCGATGTGGTGCCACCAACTCTGTGCATAGCATTCGAACTACACCTGTCTGTGGTCCCTTGCTGACTACTGCTTCGGCCTACACTGCGGTCGAGTAGGTAACACATGTGGAACTGAGTCGTGATTTCTGCATGGCGGAGTTCATATCATTGTACGCAAGGAGACGAGTAAGAGGAAGACGCGGTTCAGTCCGGAGGAGAAAGGACCATCGTTACGGAGGTGTTCGAACACTGCCGACAACTGCCCTGGTGTCACTAACTCTGTGCATCGCGGGCCAACGACACGTGGCTGTGGGCCCCTGCTGACCGCTGCCTCGGGCCTACACTGCGGTCAAGTAGGTCACACATTTGGAACTGAGTCTTGATTACACAATGGCCGAGTACACATGTCAATGCAGAGTTTATATCACTATACTCCCTTCGATGTGCATGGCATCCCATCCACACGTGTCTGTGGGCCCTTGATGACTACGCATTCGGCCTACACTGTGGTCGAGTAGGTCACACATTGGGAATTCAGTCATGAATCATTTATGGCAGACTTGACATCATTGTACTGGCCTCATCGCAGACTGCATCCCCTTTCAGCTCCGGTGCCACTAAGTCTGTTCCCCGACATCCATGGACACTTTCTGGTTGAACTTTGGTGGCGACTGAGTCTATGGACTGGGGCTTGTCTTCATCATCATGTCGGTGATACTGACTTTTGTGGCAAAAACGAGGCTGTAGCATTCCACTCCTCCATTTGCCGCTTCCGGCCAGCGTCTGCCCTCTGCATCATGCCCTGGAGGACACCTTCCACTGTCCCCTGCAAACCTCAGCTACATTCACCTTCGACATCGACGAGGACCCGCTCACCTCGCGTGGCCCTATCTCACTGCACCGCAAGTCACCGTCCCGTGGCGGTGTGCCTGTGCCGGCCGCAGTGCATCCGGGGCCACTAACTCTGTGCAGCTCAAGTCATGGCCCCTGTCTGATAGCATATTGGATGGCCTCTGGGTCGATGGACTGGGGGTCATCAAGGCCATGTGTCTGTGGCCCTGCGCTGTCCGCTGCCTCCGGCCTCAACTGCGGCCCACCTGGGCTCACACATCAAATCGAGTCCTGGCCTGCCCGGACGTCGCATCACCACAGGATGCACACGCCACCACCGCCAGGACCAACTCCAAACAACAGGTGCCAGAGTCGTAAGTGTCTTACTGCCAGACTATCAGAGTTGCTCACACCAGTCGTGGGTGCCATCATCAGCTTGTTCCCTGCTCAGCTCTTCAGGTGCCACTAACTCAGTGCACCACAAATCATGGACCATTCTGCTTGCATGTTGGGTGAACACTGTACTTTCTCCGGCTACCACCATGATGCTTCACAGTTGTTTCTGTTATGCTGGTGTTTTCTGTTTCCGCTTTAATTGTGATCACTGTTCAAGTTGTTGCCAGCACCAACGACTCCATGAGGGCTGGCTTACACTCACCCACACACATCCAGCACATGCGTCACTGTACATGTGACCATGCCAATAAAGGTGTCGAGCGCACGTGCCCGTAGCCAGTTCAACGAACTATCTGAGTGTGTCCGTGTGCTCATGATGTATGCATTTGTGCCCCGGGCCCTACAACATTACATTGTGCCGTGTACAGAGGACGCAGCCATGTCACCGCAGGCAGCGGGTGAGACATTGCACATGTAGCTTTGTCGTCCCCACTCAATACGTAAGAGGAGTGAACTGGGCCGGCGTACGCCAGTCCAGCGTGGGGGTGTGGATGATTATCCCGTGGCTCTGGGTGTGGTTCAGTACTGGAAATGTGCAAAGGCATGTGTCTCTGTCGCAGTGTGGGTCTCCGTTGGGGAGTGTAGGTGGTCCCTGATGGGACTTAGACACCCACGTATGTGATCTAGTTCGGCTTCCATGAGGTAGTACCCCACCCGCACATGTTCGGCCACCCCCTTCTGGCAGTCTGACACCTGGCCTTGGAATGCGATGTGTGCTTCGGTGGGCTGCTGGGAGCCAGCCGGGGTGGTGGGTGCGTCCAGCTGTGTTGTCTGTGCAGGGGGTGGGGTATCCTCGATGCAGCGGTGCTGCCCTGCTCCTGGAGGTCGATTGCCTAAGATGTCCATGGACTGTTGTGGGGCGTCGGTGTCGGAAGTGTGGAGGTCCTCTTCAGCATCACTGTAGAGTTGTCTGGTCTGCTCTGCTGGAGGTGTTGTTTGTCCCTCTGCAATGTGAAGGGGAGATGCTTGTTGACATTGTGTTGGCATGTATGTTGCCGCATTGTTCAAGTTTACATACAGACTGCATGATAATGTACATTGTGACTGTTTGGGAGGGGCGGACTATTTGATGCGGGACAGTGGACATTTGGACTACATGACGTAGGTGAGGTTGTACACGTACATTTGCATCTCACAGTTTCCTGCTATGTCAGATGTGATTGGCCATTTTCTATGCACAGGCGGACCCAGTTGTGTCCTCTGTTCTGCAGTGTAGGTGTTGGACTGTGTACCACATTGTCGTCCATGTGGGTGTGCTGTCATTGCTATGTGTGTGTGCTGCATTGTGTGGGAGTCGCACCTGCAGCTGTGATTTTGCTGCCCCTTATCCCTTGGAGGCGGTGTGCCTTTGGCTTTTGTGCTTTTGAGGTGCTGTGATGTTGGCGACTTGGGTCATTTGTGCTCTTGGACGGTTTTGTACTCTTGTGCATTGTTTGTCTGCAGATGTGTTGTTGACGTCAGTGGTTGTTTGTGCAGGTGGATGTGTCAGAGTGTGACCTGCTCCTTTCCGGATGTGGTCCACACTCAGCCACCTCAGTCTCGTGGCGTGCACAGTGTCATGGTGATTGTACTCCAGCCATGCTGCTCGTCATGTGGTGTCACTTGCATTGTCAGTGTGGCTCTCACATACGCATCTTTGCTGTGTTTCGCACGGGTGCATGTGTATGTTGTGTAATTGGTGATGTGTGGGGTGGGACCCCTTTGGGCACATGGTGGACGGGGGCCTACTTGATGTTTGTATGTGTGCTGCAGTGTGCCATGGGGATCAGGGACATGACCCAGGGTCATTGTGTGTGTGCGGTGTGCTACACGTCGTTGTGCATGTGTGCCATTGTGCCCGTCCCCCGTCCCCACAGTCCCTGTTCGTTACTCACCCTGTTGCTGTTGTGTCAGGTCATGTCGAGCAGTGTCCGGACTCCCGACTCCTTGCACCGTCTCCACACTGATGACTGTGGCCGCCATTTGCTCCAGCTCCTCCTGTGGCGCAGGACTCCCACCTCCATTCGCCGTTGCTGCCTTCCTGTTGGCAGCGGGTTTCTGCTTGGTTTGGCTTTTCACATCGTGCCAGCGCATCTTGGCCTCCTCGACACTCCGGCTGCATTCACGATGGAATGCCATTTTTCCGTCTGTGTTGCCAATGACACGGTGGAGGTGACGGACAGTTGTTGTTGGTGCTCTGTCACCTCCGTGACGACGATCCGGTTGTCATGCGGACTGTACCCCGTCTTCCTCTTCCTCTTCTCCTTGGCCTTCCCCGACCCCGAGGTTCCTTGCTGGTGGTCTGTGGGGCTTGTGGGGTTCGCGTTGACCTGGGCACTCGTTCCGGGTGCCTCCATGTTGCTATGCAGTTTATTTTGTTTATGGTGTGTTTTTCTTGTTCAGCTTTTATAGTGCATTTTCCCGCATGACGCGTGGGGATTGCAGGCCTGTCGCTGGTTATCGCTGATTTTTGTATCGCGGTTGGCCTCAACGCAACATTGTTCGTGTTTCGCATTTTTGCGGCGCCGCGTTAATTATTTTTAACACGGTCATTTGACGCGTTATCGTGGGGCTATCGCATGGTGCCGCCAGGTTGGGAACACTACGTTAACACAGCGTTGTTTTCCCGCAATAGACTGCAATGTGCAAAGTTGCGTTAAGCTAAACTTGCGGTGGTTATCACACGTTCTTGAGAATATGCCCCCAAGTGTAAAAACTACACGCATTCTATCACCCCCCAGGCAAAAACCTAAATTTCATAGACGATCTAATGGAAATTATTACAACAAACTCAGAACCTAACTCCAATGATATTTTCCTTGGAGACTTCAATCTTCACTGGAACGACATCCAAGATAATCAGGTCAACATTCTGAAAGAATTCCTAGCCGACCACTCACTAGTACAAGCATGCGCTCTACCATCCCACTCTAAAGGAGCTACGTTAGACTGGATCATCTCCAAAGAAAATGCGATCCAAGCAATCTCAATCGTTCTGTGTGACTGGTCTGATCACCACTACATCACCTTCCAAATATCAGCCAAAAAAGAGAAAAAATTATCGCAACCAATCAAACCCAAACATTGGGTGAGAGACACCAGAAATCTAAACGCGGGGATTCTGAAAATACAAGGCGAGAAAGAACTCCAACCCCCTTCTGAACGAACGGACGTCAACAAGCTCACAGATCACTACAATCAGACGATATCCAAAATAATTGACAACATTGCCCTGCTAAAACTTAAAAGAATGCAGATCAAAGATAAAAATCCTTGGTTCAACGGATCACTGAGTGAGGAAAGACGGAAACTCAGAATAACAGAACGAAAATGGAGACAAACTCCATCATCCCCCACCTAAAACAACTAAGAATGACCAGAAAAACCTACAATAAAAGCGTACTTAAATCAAAAAAAGAATTTTTTAGAAATGAACTCGAAAATGCAAAGAACAGACCGAGGAAACTCTTCGATCTAATAAAAGATCAATCGAACAAATTAGCCAAATCTTCCCTACTAACATCTAAATCAGACCTGAACTGTGAAGATTTCTCAACATTCTTTACTGAGAAAGCCAGCTCTTTGGAGAGAGAGATGAAGAATAACGCTGAAAAAGCCTCAAACCTAAGGAGTGAGCAAGGGAGGAACCCTGCCCTAACTACTCAAGTAATGCCCAAAAATAATGCCCATTGGTCCACCTTCAATCTATATGATCAACATGACATTACCAAAATATTACTTTCTCTGAAACTAAATAATCATTACAATGACCCACTGCCGTCTAAATGCTGGCCCTCCTGCAACCACATGGTCATCCCCTACTGGACTAAGATAATTAATGAATCGCTTGCCCAGGGATCAATTCCAGACTGCCTAAAAACAGGCCAGGTGGTCCCTCTCCTAAAGAAACCTATGGAGAACCCATCGGACCCTAACAACATTCGTCCGGTAACAACCATTCCCCTACTAGCCAAAGTACTAGAAAAATGTGCGCACAATCAGTTAAGTCAACACATTACTGAATTTGAGCTACTTAATGACTGCCAATCAGGGTTCAGACCAAACCACAGTACGGAAACAGCAATCCTACTCATAGTAGATGATGCTTTGCTAGCCCTCGACCGTAATGAAACCTGTCTCCTGATCCTTCTAGACCTATCATCTGCATTTGACACAGTAAACCATCCCACATTATTAGAGCGCCTGGAAAATAGGATGGGCTTATCAGGAACTGTACTGAAATGGTTCCACTCCTTCCTAGAGAACAGATCGCAAAGATTCCTAGTAGACAACAAGCTATCCCCACCATCTCCAATTCAAATTGGGGTCCCACAAGGATCAACTCTATCCCCTTCACTATTTAACCTATACATCGAACCATTAACTGAAGTACTGCATAAGGCTAACATTTCGTTTCACATGTATGCTGACAACACCCAGCTGTATATGAAGATATCATCCCTGGAAGAGATCAACACTATGAACCATGCACTCCAGAAAACCGTTGAATGGCTAGCTGACAATCATCTTAAGCTCAACTCACAAAAAAACAAATTCCTTCTGATTTCCCCTCCTAAAAGTTAATCCAAGGTCAAAGAATGGACCAAGTTGATCACAGCACTAAACGGTACCCCAATTATAGTTGACTCAACCAAATCCCTGGGTATCACACTGGACAAAGATCTAAACATGCGAGCACACATCAACACAATGGCAAAAAACGCTCGTTTTCATCTGAATTACCTCAGGAAACTGAAGCCACTCATTGATCCCGGTGACCTGAAACTAGCAGTCCAAGCACTGGTCATATCAAGAATTGAATATGGATGCGCAACCCTATCAGGACTCTCCAAGATCTCAACAACACCCCTAAAAGCTTGTCTCAATGCAGCAACTAGACTTATAACGGGAACAAGAAAATACAACCACATCACTCCTCATCTGAAAGCGCTCAGCTGGCTACCATACGAAGCAAGAATAGAGCTAAAAATTGCTTGTATCACTCACAAGGCAATACACCACAAAACTCCACATTACCTAGCTCATAAAATTACGCTATCCGGCGGCACTAGACCCTCGAGAGGATCGGAGGATTTTGTACTGAAACCAGCACTCTTCCGTAAGAAAAAAACTTATGATAGAGCATTCACAGGAGCAGCACCAAGGATTTGAAATTTGCTCCCACCGAATATTAGAAGAATCACCTATGCTCCTCGATTCAAAAAGGAGACTAAGTCATTTCTGATGGGTAAATATCTCCCATAACGAACAACAGAGACGTCTAAGTAGTTATGGATATAGGCTGTCAATACGGCGTTACTAACTCAGAACAAAGAAACTGTTCACCTCCCGACGCTAGACACTGTCATTAACTGAGCTTGAATGGCTAGCCGCTACTCCTAAAATGAAGTACGACAAGACAATCTAGAATGTAATCTAATGTTATCTAGTATCCCTCAGTATATTTTTGTGTATGGATAAATATTTGCCAATGTTAGCGGAACACTTGAGATGTTCTTGACGTGAGATAATTAGATATCTGCTGATATCAAATTGGTTGAAATGTAAAGCGCTCTGACACCCAACTCAGGGTCTGGTTCGCTCTATAGAAAACACTGAATAAATAAATACATAAATAAATAAATAAGTGAAGGAAGCACTTTTTGGTGACATCTGATGGGAGCTTCAGATCACAAGCTTAAATCTTGCCGGGGCACTTAGCATTCGAGGTTGATAAATCGAGTATTACTAAAAGTGGGCAATAGTAACAGAAACAACCAAAAATACTGCCCTAAGTAGCATATTAATCACGTTTTTATTTATTTTGTCATCATTACAAAACAGGTATATACTACAACACATCCTCATTCCTAACAGATAACAAGACAAATGACACAGCAACAATTGTTCTACACTTGCAGGCACACCTAAAAAAAATATATATATATGTCACCTAGAGCGAAACACTGATAGAGGAAATTGGGTCTCTGGTTGGCATAAGTTTGCACCCTGCCCAAATAGGGGCCACAATTCTAGTCAGGGTAAGCAAGATACACACTAAAAGGTGACCTGTGCTCACCCTTCGGTAGCTTGGCACAGAACAGTTATCTAAAGAAGCAGTGTGAAAAGTAATTGTGCAACACACACTCACACATATGCAGTAACAAAATGAAAACACCACAAAAAGACTCCACACAGGTTTGGAAAAATAGAAGATATTTCTCTGAGTAAAACAAGATCAAAACAACAAAAATCCAATAAGTAGAGTTCGAGATATGAATTTTTAAAGAAGACAACCAAAAATAGTGCTTAGAAGTCACTAGCGGTCAAAAGGTTACTTGAGGGTGCGAGGGATCGGTACAAATCCAAAGTTCAGGCTGACTGCGATGGAGGGAAGGCCGGCTACAAGACCCAGATAGGTCCTCCTGAAGAAATTACTTGGCTGGAGCAAGTGTCGATGTCGAGAGCCTACTGCGTCGTCGTTGAGCAGCGCAAAGGGGGTCCTGTACCATCATCGAGCTCCGTTGAAGGGAATGCAATGCGCCATCATTGAGCCGCGCAGGCTGTGGATCCGCTGTCGTCAAGCAGCCTCTGTGTCGAAGTGCGATGCAGCGGAATTTCTCACACAGTTGGGGCAATGCATTGGTTTTTGCAGAAATCAGCTGCAGAATTCACTTCTGAGGCCCAGAACTGGAAGGGTGCACCTCGAGCAAGAGTAAGACTCACAGATGGCAGAGTCCAGCAGCACCAGCAGGATTTCAGGAAGTCTTTTGTGTCCCTGAGACTTTAGAAACAGGAGGCAAGTCAGCAACCCCTGGGAGTCACTCTGGGTTCAAGTGAGATGGGTCCATTCCTTGTCCTCAGCAGGGCAGAGATCAGCTGGCAGCAAGGCAGCTCAGCAAAGCAGAGAAGCAGTTCCTCAGAACAGTCAGTCAAGGCAAAGTGGCAATGTTTACAGCACAGCAGACTTTAATCCAGCAGAGTTCTTCCCAGGTCCAGTAGTGTACTGATTTGGTAGGGTCAGAGCCCCAGTGCTTATACCCAAAAGTGCCTTTGATGTAGGGGGTGACTTCAAAGCAATTCTCTGAAGTACACAAGGATCCCTTTCAACCCAGCCCTGTCTGCAGGCTATCTGTGGGGTGTGAATCAATGCTTCCTGTGTGGACAGGACACTACCTACTGAAGTGTGTCAGCCCCTCTCATTCCTCCCTGCCTAGGAAGACCCATCAGAATCCATATGAATGCAGATATGAGTGCTCAGAATGCATATGAGCCTCACTTTCCTGTGTTCGTGGCTGTTTAGATCAAATGCACAAAGTGTAGCTGTCACCCAGGCCAGGCGTGTATTGGAGACAGGTTGCAGGCACACATAGCAAAGTTTAGAGCAGAGAAATGTCCATTTTCAAAAACTGGCATTTCTAAAATAGTAATGTTAAATCCCAATTTACCACTAAAGAGAATTTATCATAACATTCCAAAGATATGAAACATGATTTAGCTACTCCTTTCTAATCATGAATCACAGCTTAAATGTGATTTAAGAAATTTCCAATGCTAGTCTATGAGAGGATTAGGCCTCTCAGCAGTGAAAAACGAATGTAGCTGTTTGTCACTACCAGGAGATGTAAAACTTCAAAGTACATGTCCTACCGTTTAATTACACAGCACCCTGCCCTTAGGCCTACCCAGGGCCTACCTTAAGGGTGACCTGTGTATAATAAAAGGGGAGTTTAAGGCTTGGCAAGTGATTTTATATGTCAAGTTGAAGTGGCAGTAAACTACACACAAAGGCAGGCCTGAGACAGGATTGAAAGGCTACTTATGTGAGTGGCACTACCAGTGCTGCAGGCCTAATGGCAGAATTTAGATTACAGGCCCTGGGTATATGTATACCACTTTACAAGGGACTTATAAGTAAACTAAATATGTCAATCAGGTATAAACCAATGTCACCATGTTTAGGAGAGGAGCACATGCGCTTTAGCACTGGTTAGCAGTGGTAAAGTGCTCAAAATCCTAAGGCCCACAAAAAGATACAGCAAAAAATAGAGGTAAGCAGGCAAAAAGTTGGGGGAAGACCACTCTAAGGATGACAGGACTAACACGTCCCCCCCAGCTGTAAGTGGGTAGGTCTACCCAACCTCCAGGGAGTTCTCATTACGAAGGCAGAAAAAACTTGGACAGACAATCAACATCGGTGTGATCTACTCGGGGTTTGTGTTCCACCCTGAAGTCCATACTCTGTAGGGAATTGGGCCACCTCAACAATTTTGGATTTTCACCCCTCATTTACATAAGCCACCTGAGGTGCCTGTGGTCAGTCTGAATCAGGAAGTAAGTGCCAAACAGGTATGGCCTCAACTTCTTCCATGCCCAGACCACAGCAAACGCTTCTCTTTCTATAGCACTCCACCTCTGTTCCCTGGGGAGTATCCTCCTGGAGATGAAGGCTACGGGTTGGTCTAGGCTCTCTTCATTTAGCTGGCCTAACAATGCCCCTATGCCAATATTCTGAGGCATCTGCTTGATCAATAAAATCATTGGAGAAGTCAGGGGCCCTGGGCACAGGGGCTGTGCACATGGCATGCTTCAGGAAGTCAAATGCAGTTTGGCATGCCTCTTTCCAAATCACATTTCTGGGCTGCTTCTTGGAAGTCAGCTCTCTCGAGGGGGCAACAATGGTGCCATATCCCTTGACAAACCTCCTGTAGTGCCCAGTGAGGCCCAAGCATGCTCTGACCTCAGTCTGGGTTTTGGGGTACTCCCAGGCCATGATAGTCTATATTTTGGCTTGAAGGGCTGCACATCCCCCTGCCCACCCGGTGTCCCAAGTATACCACAGACACCTGCCCTTTCTGCATGTACTGGCCTTGATAGTCAGGCCTACCTGTTGCAGAGCCTGACACACTTCCTGGAGGTGAAAAAGGTAGTCCTTCCAACTGCTACTGAAGACAGCTATGTTATCCAGATAGGCAGCTGAGAAGGCCTCCATACCAGCAAGTACCTGGTTCACCATCGGGAAGGTGTCAGGGGCATTATTGAGTCCAAAGGGCATCACTCTAAACTGAAAGTGGCCCTCTGGACTGGAGATGGTTGACCTCTCCTTGGCACCTTCTGTTAGTGTGATCTGCCAGTACCCTATTGTAAAATCAAAGGTACTTAAGTACTGGGCAGCCCTCAACCTGTCAATCAGCTCATCCGCCCTAGGGATAGGATGTTCAGATGTGTTGCCCACTGGGACAGCTTTTGGTACCAGAACTACAAGACTGGTCCAGGGGCTAGTGGAGGTTTCTAACACCCCCAACTCCATCATCTTAGAGACTTCACTCTTGATTCTGGCCCTCACCTTATCTGGCAACCTGTAAGATTTATTCTTAACAGGGAGGTTGTCCCCTGTAGGTAATCTTTGTAACTGGTGGGTGTTACCAGGGTTCACACACAATTTGTCAGGACCCAGTTTAGGCTGTGGCACATGCCAAAACGGTGGTTTCACCCAGAGGCCACCTATTCCAAGGTAAGTATTCACGTATGTGATTGGTTTGTGCTCTTTTTTGTTCATATAGGGTGAATATATCCCCAAATTTTGTATCGAACCTCGTATTCATAGAGAGAGTTTTGAGTCCTCGGTTGTGGTAGTCTTTCTTTATTTGAAGATATGTGCAAAAAACAAGGAACAGCCGACATGTGTTTCGCCCAGAGGCCAGCAGGCCAGGGCTTTCTCAAGGCTGATTGTGAGAATGTGAGTGATGTAAAAGCAAGATTCCAAAGGGTGGACATGTCATCAGGGGTACAAATGGCGATCGGAGAGAGAGGAGTCAAAACAAGTGGGATAAATGTAAGCAGTGGAGAGAAAGAATATGCGGTTTAGGAGATGGTTAGAAAGAGAGTTGAAAGATTGTGGGAGAAAGGAGAGAAAGGAGTCAAAAAGGAAGATAAATGTGGAGGGAAAGAGTATGCGGTTTAGGAGATGGTTAGAAAGAGAGTTGGAAGATTGTGGGAGGAAGGAGAGAAAGGAGTCAAAAAGGAAGATAAATGTAGAGCGTGGAGGGAAAGAGTATGTGGTTTAAGTGATGGTTAGAAAGAAAGTTGAAAGATTATAAGTTACACCGATAAGATACATAGTGTGTGAAAGTGTGATTAGAAGAAAGGGAAAAAAAGGGTTCAAACAAAGATATTTAGGTCAGGGTGAATATTGTCACAAATAATCAAATAGCGCTCAAATGGACACATAGAGGAATAAACATAAGCATAAGCGTACATTGGTGTGGCAATGGCCATGGTATAGGCATGAGGTATTCAAAGTGGTGGAGAAATACCCTAATGTGTATACACAATTGAGCAGAGAGTTGCAGATAATCATAGCCTTCAACGTAACATGAAAGATACAGTCCACTAATATTTTATAACACTGGACAATCTGCTTTGTTAAACCATGTTGTACAACGTACATACATTATGAATACAATAGGTGAAGTTAGGTTGAAGGAGGGGCATTAGTAATCACTCCCGTTATGTATTTGTATTTCGTAATGCTGGACGGGCCGTGAACGAGTTTTCTAGAGTGAGAAAAGTGGTTTGCACATGAGAGGACTTACTGGTTAAAGAACCGATGTATCAGCAAAAGCGCCTACTGCGCGTCCGGGAGTCTCTGTGGTCTGAGTGAGGTGTTGCAGCTCGTATGAGCCCGTTAAATAGCAAATGGTGGTCGAAAAGCGTTGAACGGTGACGGCCGATTGCCGTAAAAGTGTCAGGTCATAGTGCTGGCTTAAAGGTTCGAGACAGTATAGTAATTGTGACGATCTAAATCGAATCAGGGAGTGAGTAATATGGGGTCTGAGAGAGAGGGCGGGGAGTCCAATGAGTCATGACAAGAGGTGTAAGGGAAAAGGACGATATCATGATTATGTACATATACAAAACATAAAACACTTTTTAGCAGCACCACAGGCCGAAGCCATGCAGGAGAAACAAAATGTCAAAAAGTATTGTGCTTTTGGCGCCAATCTACATATAAGGCAGCACTGACGGCCAGTGTCATGAATAACAGGCGATTCACACATGAACACTCCCACTCACACACACTCACTCCTCATCACTATGCAGTGTGACAGGTATCAGCCAGTCCGTAAGGCACACTCTTACATACATATATGCACTCAGCACCCTAATGCGGTGCCACTAGTACCCAGCAGGTATATGGTTCACCCTCTACAGACTCAATGGCCCAAGCCTCCCTTCACCCTCAAGTACACCCCTATTGTCCGATACCCCAGGATGGAAGATAACCAGCCCCGCCTTCTGGACACTGGGCCGCACGCGGCCATAGTCACACTTAGTCTGAGTCCTTGGGAAGCAGGGGGAATATGTAACAGTTTTAATTAGAAGGTAGACGCAAACAAGGGAGAGGTTAGCAGCCACTCTGGAAGTTCACCCACAGGTCTCAAAACTCAAAAGAGTCATGCAGTCTTGACCCATTTCAAACTGTCTGGGAAGCGTTTCTTTAACCCAGTCAATCTCTCTTGCTAGTACTTGGCGCCAAGATGTTTTTCGGAAGGGCCTAAAGTGGAGAGGGCAGTTGTTCCACCGCGAGGAAGGTCAACAAGGGAACAACTGATGAATGGATAGGGGAGCCTTTCAGCAGGATGAGGCACCCCAATCATGATCTGGGTCAGGCCCAGGTGATCCAGGCACAGCGACTGGTGTGCAAAGGGATTATCGCACCAGGCACTTCAGATTTCAAGCACGATGAGTTGCAAATTCCTCACCTCCCAGGAAAGGAAGCACAATGACCAGTGCATGTTGAGTTGGGTTGCACCATGCAATTCCAGTCACACACACAGCGAAGAGTTGCAATTCTGTACCTCTCTGGAAATGAGGCACAACATCCGGTGCACAATGATACAGATTGTTCCAGACCAATCTGGTCACACAAAATGTGCAAGTTCAGCAGAGTCACATGAGGTAGAATGGGGCACTACTTCGGGTACACCCCCACCTCCGAGGGTTGCACCCTCTGAATCGGACACCGCACCCAAGGAGCATACAGTCGGTGTGCCGTACAAGAGAAATGCAGCATGATCGACCAAATGGGCCACGGGGGTCCCGCAACTGGTGAATCCACTCACCACCACTAGACACCTATGAGTGTTGCGGGCCCCGCAATATGGTAACCACAAACCTCAGATGTGGGCTCCACACTAGGCAATCCGGTATCCAGACACAAGTCTTAAGTCCACGATCACACCACTCTACCAGTTTGGATTTTGTAGCCAAGGTGGGCACTTGAGAGGGCACTGCTCTCCAGATGTCACAGGTAGATGGTGTAGTTCCCTCGGGGGAGATCTTTGATGTCCCTGAGTTCTTCGGGAGAACAGGAGGCCCACCGCCAGGTCCTTGGACAGCATACTTCAGGGCGCCACACTTCAGCAGGTCCTCAGCCCAGGACAGACTCTATTTTGACAGTTATCCTCCATGTGCACAACAGAGTTCTCTGACAATGTGCACCATGCAGTCCGAGTTCTCTTACCCAGGCCCAAGCACCCTTGGTGCCACTGTGCACACACCACCCTGCTTGGCCCAGCCGGATATGGGGGACTCCCTCACGGGTACGGTTGTGTACTCTCGGACTGCAACTGCAGACCAGGCACCTTGCCACTGGCACCATGAAGGGAAGGGCGCAGATGCAGGTCTACATCGGCAGGCCTGACCCGAGGTTAGAACACCTGGATTGCAGGTATACGCTCATCAGCCCGTGATGGCAGGCCAGGCACCTACCCACCAGGCCATAGGACTAGGGGTGCATCCTCCAGCCTGCCACAGCAGGTGGAACATGTATCCAAAACAGCATCAGGGCCGGTGTGCACACCTCAGGCTGCATTGGCAAACTTGCCCATGGTCCGGAACATCGCATCAGCACCTCATCCTAACAAGTGTAGGAAGGCACACGCACTTGTCCACGGCTTTGACAGTGAGGATGTGCGGAGGGCCAAACTCTAAGGCAGTTAAAGCCCCATTGGGGGGTTCCACACTACCCGGGCAAGGAACATCCATATGTTCCTGCGCAGTCTTCAGCCTTTCACCCCCTTGGTGCCTGTCAGGGCTTCCCTGGGAGGGTGTCCTCATGATAGGGGATGACCCACTCTGGGATGGCTGAGGCGTAAGTGATGCCAACTTAGGCAGGGGTGCAGTGGCACCCCACAGGCCTGCCACGGCAGACCCGATTTAGGGGTGCTGGCTATCTGGTGGGTAGCACACTCAGTGATACGTCCCATTACTTAGCCCGTGCCGTACCCACGCCTGGTATGGGGTGTACATGTTTACAGGGTGCACGGAGGTACAGCACAAAAACGCCATTTATCCGCACCCCCAGCCCAATGCGGGCGAGGCGGGGGCACACACCTTCCCTCTGTCGTACAGGTGGAAGGTGCCCAGTGTCCTGAGGTTATGCAGAGAGAGTCGGCAAAGACTAGGAGGAAAAAGCTAAATGTTTTGAGGTAATTTCCCTTCAGAAGGCCATGTCCAACAGTCCTCCTTCTACATGCTATCCAGCAAGTGTAGGCAGGTCACCAAAAGAAGCAGTGCCCTCCTCAGTGGGCTCTGAGTCAGCCACCGCAGGGTCCCCATAGATTTTACTAGTGTCAGACCTGGCACCATTGGCGTGGGTCTCCCTTCCAATTTTTTGCCTTTACCTCCCGTGTTTTGCTGTGTGTTGGACTCATTTTTGCTGGTCTAGATGCTTTGGGCACTTTGCCACTGCTGTTCAGTGCCAAAGTGCAAGTGCTCCCTTTGTAAAGTATTGTTATGGATTAGTGATTCCATGATTGGCTTATTTGATTTACTTGTCAGACCCTAGTACAGTGCACTATGTGTGCCGAGGGCCTGTAAATCAATTGCTGCTGGTGGGCTTGCAGCACTGATTGTGCCACCCACAGAAGCAGCTTGTAAAATGTGACTCAGGCCTGCCATTGCAGAGCCTGTGTGCAGTCTGGGACTGCCATGTCGACTTGGCAAGTGCACACACTTGCCAGACCCTAAACCTTCCCTTTCCTACATATTAGCACCCCTAAGGTAGGCCCAAGGTACCCCTGTGGGCAGGGTACATTGTATGTGAAAGGTAAGACATGCCCTGATGTGTGTGGCATGTCCTGATAGTGAAATACTGCCAATTTCGTTTTTCACTATTGCAAGGTTATCTGTTCCCATAGGCCAGAATGGGGAGTTTGTTTATAACATCTTATAAACATAACTGACCCTGGGAACAAGATAGGAAAATAGAGTTTAGTATGCCTGAACTCAGAATGTTAAAATACATCTTTTAGTGAGGGTGATTTTTACATTCTGTGTTTGAAAATACCACTAAAGTAGGTATTTTCTTGCATAACCATCCAGTGTGCCTCTGCTATGTTTGTGTATTGCATGTCTGGCTTTTGGATGACAGGGGCTGGAGAAGGGCAGCGGCTCCAGAAGTCTGATGAGTCAAAGCTGGGCTGAATAGACCTGGGCTGCATTTAGAGTAGGGGGAGGAGATTTCCTTTTCACCTGAATGGGCCTGGTCTGCCTTCAACAATGCTGTCTCCACCTCCTGCCAGAAGTTGCACCAGTGGCGACAGATCTGGTTTTGGCTGGGTACAGACACTCTCTGCCTTCAGAGAACAAAGGATTTTGGTGTATAAAAAGAGGGGCCCAGACCCCAGACTTTTAGATCACATCTGGCAAATCAAGAGGAACCTTTGCCAAGAAGAAGAGCCGTAGAAGCTGAGGAGGAATACTGCCCCTGTGCTGTTTGCTGTCTGGGGTTGGCCTGCAGTGGCTGCTTGCTGCCAAGGAAAGGAGAAAAGGACTTTGCTGCTTGCTTTGTCCCCTGCTTGAAGAAGAAGATCTCCAAGGGCTTGAACTGAGCTTGCCCCCTGTTCTGGAGGTTTCAGGAGCAGCAAAGACCTCACCGTGTCTGTGTGCACCGTCTCTGATCGGCGCCGCAGAAGAAAAGGGTAACCGACTCTGTCATCGAGTCCGTCGCAGGATTCTGTGTCCTGAGAGCACCGCCGAGAGCAACGCCTTGCTTCGCAACGCAACCCTGGTCTCACCGACTCCGTCAACGAGCCGCTGCTTGCACCGCGTCCTGTGGGCACCGCACTCCGCAACGCTTCGTTACACGCTGCAAGGACGTCACCGACTCCGTCGCTGCCTGGCCGGAACATCGACCGGCTCTGTCGATGCACCGTGACTTGCCAGCATCACAGCGAGCACCGTCTCACCCTTCAACGGAAGCCCCGGTCTCACCGACTCCGTCAACGAGCCGCTGCTTGCACCGCATCATGAGGACACCGCCCGCCGCACCGCTCTGCTTCACAACACGACCGCGACGTTTGCCCCGACCGACTCGCACAGACGTGTTGGTCGCAACAAGAAAGGTACTGTGTCCCAGTCTTGCAACGCTTTAGCTGGTCCGTATCGACGCAGTCGGCTGGAATTGTTAGACTCTGTCGTATTCAGTATCGCTGTAGCCCCAGGAGGAGCTACTGAGTCGGAAGAACTGTGTTTTATTGATTTTCCTGCAATTTAAAGGTTATTTTGCACAATGACTATTTTTCAAGAGTAGTGTATGTTGGATTTTTGTCGTTTGGTGTTGTTTTGGTTTAGATAAAGATATGGTTATTTTTCTAAACTGGTGTGGTGTCCATTTGTAGTGTTTTCACTGTGTTACTGTATGTGTTCACAAATGCTTTACACACTGCCTCTGAGATAAGCCTGTCTGCTCATGCCAAGCTACCAAGGATGTGAGCAGGGGTTATTTTAGGAGTGTATCCCCCTTACCCTGACTAGAAGCAAAGGTCCCTATTTGGACAAAGGTACCTACCTCTGCCAACTAGAGACCCCCATTTCTAACAACTAGGAAGACACTCAGGGGCTGGTTTACCACGACATCTGCCTTTCCCCTTTCTAGAAGCTGGCTGGTCAATTGTTCCAGGCCCCAGCCCTTTTGACTCCCATCCTGGGCAGCCATGCACCTTGTTGCACAGATCCAATCAGGTAACGTCAACATCTCCACATGAGTCTTGAGCTCCACCTCTTTCCAGATAGTGTGCTCAAGATCATTATCTAACAAACAGGCCACAAGCCTGGCAGAGCTCACAGCAACTTTCAGAGAACCTGTAACCCCCCTCCCCACTCAAATGCAACCAGGTCCACAGGATAGTGGCCCTTTCTGTTGTCAGCCACCACAACCTGGTGGAATGCATTAGGAATTCCCCGCTCTGGGGAAACCAACCAACTCCTTACCATAGTCATACTGGCTCCTGTATCCTTCAGAGGCTCAAAACATTGTCCACTGATGGTGATCCATTGCTTATACTTTGTAGTATTTGAGGGCACATGGATTTTAGGAACCATCTGACTGTCACTCAGGGACACTAGGGTAACTCCCACCCATTAACTGGAACAAACTTCTCCCCCATCACTACACTAACCACCCCTGATTCTTTCCTCTAGTGGGAAGTGGTGCTCTTTTTATACACTTGGCATCCCCCTTGTAGTGTCTATACTTGTAGCACTCATAGCATGTAATGGGCTTGGGCTGCTGACCTTTGTCAGGGTAAGTTTTCTTCTGGTGGCCAGATTAGGAATGAGAACCAGACCCTTTCCCCTGTGAGTTGTTTTGAGGGCCTTTAGAGAACTCTGTCTTTTTATATCCCCTCCTCTTTCTTCTGTTGGGAACCCTGAAACCCCTTTTGGGAGACCCCCCAGATGCCTTCCTGGGCACTCTGGTGCTGACCCAGATGTCCGCCTCCTCAGCAAGTTTCCTAGGGTCAGTTAACTTGCTATCAACCAGGTGTTGGTGCAGCTCTGGAAAACAAATATCAAGCATGTGATCCTTCAAAATCAAATTGTACAGCACTGAATTATCATCAAACTTGCTGCCCCTCAACCAGCCCTTTAGTGCCTTGCTGACATAACACAAGAAATCCACCCATGTCTGTGACTAGATTTTGTAGCTGCCCCTGAACCTGACCCTATACCTCTCAGGGGTCAGTCTAACCTTGCTGACTAGCATGGCCTTCCTTGCAGTGTAGCATGTCGAGTCCTCTACCTCTAGTGTAAGGAGTGTCCCTCCCCACTGTGGGCATATACCTCCACAAACTTCCACCCCAGAACTCCTCTGGGACCTTGTGCACTCTCAGAGTCACTTCATAGGCTGCACGCCATTTATCTATGTCATCCCCACCACATAACTGAGCACCACATCCTTTGGGATCTTGACTCTGGACTCACCAGTGGCCACTGTAGGTATGCTGCCACCATTTCTGTTGCTGGACCCTAGTAGTAGGGCTCTTATGTCCAGCTTTCTGAGGTGGAGCTCATAGGTAAGTTTCCTCTCCAGATAAGCACACACTATGTACATGGGTGAAAAGCTAAGGAACTAAAGAAGCACTACTGCATTAGGACGAGAACCCTCACTCATCCTAGGGTGACATGCTTCATCATAGGGTCCCCTCCTCACACTGGGGTCGCAAGGTACCCAGTGTGGGCTATAACTCTCCCCCCGGGAGAGGAGCAGAGGTGCTCTATAGCACAGTAGGTGCTACTTCCTATGAGGGCAGAGTGCAAAGAAAAAGTGAATAAAACTATCTCCTGGTGGGCAAAAAACTTTATTTTGGTGCCCCCAGTAGATAGGGTCAAAAAGTGAAGTGAAATAGGGATATAGATATTACCCTATCATATGGTCAACATGTTTCTGCCATATAAGACTTCGAAAGTTTTAGGCATTCCTCAGGACCAAAGTATATATGCCACTCTGCTGTATGTAGTGTGAAAAATAAATAACAAAAAGTGGGGCCATACATTCAGCTCAGGAGCTGTTCTTGTGGCACCATCGTCTGATACAGCAACTGGACGTGAGTAGAAGCGTGCAAGCTCTACAGCCTGGGAAAGGACTGTTGATGGTTGAGAGGTTCCTTGCCTACATACTGATGCGTCCAGTGGACTGTATCAGACGATGGTGGCACAAGAACAGCTCCTGAGCTGAATGTATGGCCCCACTTTTTGTTATTTATCTTTCACACTACGTACAGCAGCGTGACATATACTTTGGTCCTGAGGAATGCTTAGAACTTTCTGAGTTTCTATTTTGAATGCAAGAACACATTTACTGTCAAAAAAGTGCAAAATCAGATGGGAAGTGAACAAAAGCATCTTGTGTTCTGTTTGTTCTCATTGCTCCCACTCTCCAATTACAGGATTTTTACCCAAATGATATCTCAATTTTGTAACATGGAATAATGGCATAATCTTGGGACATTATATATAACAAATGTAACGCAAAATGTCAGAAGTTATGCAAGATTACGTCAGGATAAATAAAATGTTGCCCAGGCCAACTCATAGCCTTCTTGTCATGGCACTTCTCCATAGATGACCTTTGCCTAGCAACTTTATCAATGTTTTGCATCAGTGCGCCCATTTTTTAGGTTTCACCTGCACAGCACTTCCATTGTACTTGTGAAATCTATTTTATTTCATATAAATCTTGTAAGGGGCTTACATCCCGCCCTCACTATTCATTGGTTGGTGTGCTTGACACTTACTTTCCCTCCGTTCTATTGGATGTAGCATACTATTTTCTGTTGTTCCTCTCACGTGTTTCTCTTATTAGTATCTTATGGCACTGTTTTCATCCGCTTTTGTGGAACTATTTTTTAAGGTTTTGCCTGAACAGTGCTTGCTTTGTTTGCCCAAATCTCTCAGTGGCTGCACGCATTTCAAGCGTGCTTGTTGGTCCTGAGATCTCTCTTTCCTTTTTTGTTTAAGATTTATGTTTTGTATTTGCAGCCTCTGCCTGATTGCTCATCAGTAAATGTAGCGCAGACACGCCTGGGGTCCTTTACGAGTTACTGAGATGACAGTACCTACAGATGGATCTTGAACGGCAGAGAATTGAAAGTGAAGATAAAACAGCTTAGCACATCAGAGACATCCTCTTCAACTAGAGCATAATGAAAGAAGCGTTAAGCGTGATTCCGAGGCCGCTCACATTTTTCAGCAGCAACAAAGGGGAGACATCAGGCTGTCAGCCAATCTGATCCTGCGCTGCACACAGGGTGCCAATCAGGGCAAAACAAACTAGACCCTACGACTTGCGTCCACCCACCTCTACTCAGGTGGAAGCCATCCTACCACAGATGTGTTACGGCACTTTAGAATGGAGTCAACAGAATGCTTCAGCTGACACGAAACATGCACGTGTTTCATGGCATAATATTCGGGTTTTGATAAGGCCCAGATGTGGATCTCGTGCTCTCCATGCCACTGGGGTCACGCTAGCCTGGCTGATGAGGGGTGAAACCCCGAAACCCGTCCCAGGATGCTTGTTTCTGGTCCAGGGAGGACCTGGTCTGGCAGTTCAGGTTGGACTGTTCCCAAAGGGAACAGGGTCAAGACTGATTTACATATGGCTGGGTCTAAACTAGAATGACATGGGGAGCAAAAAACTATGAATTTAGGCCCAGATCTCTGTACTGCAGTGAATGTTTGACATTGTTCAACATTCTGCCCATCAATTGTTATTTTTGCATTTGTCACCCCAAGTGGGATGGGTATGCCCAGATGTGGGTCCCGTTTTCTCCATGCCACTGGAGTCAAGCTTGCCTGGCTGATGAGGGGTGAAACCCCAAACCCGGTCCCAGGATGCTTGTTTGCAGTATAGGAAGGACCTGGTCTGGCAGTTCAGGCTGGGCTGTTCCCTTAGAGAGCAGGGTCAAGACTGATTTGCATATGGCTGGGTTTAAACTGGAATGGCAAGGGGAGCAAAAAAAGATGAATTTAGACCCAGATCTCTGTACTGGGGTGAATGTTTGACATTGTTCAACAATCTGTCCCTCAATTGTTCTTTTGCATTTGTCACCCCGATTGGGACGGGTTTGCCCAGACGTGGGTCCTGTGCTCCATATGCCACAGGAGTCAAGCTAGACTGGCTGATGAGGGGTGAAACCCCGAAACTGGTCCCAGGATGCTTGTTTCCGGTCCAGGAAGGACCTGGCCTGGCAGTTCAGGCTGGACTGTTCCCATAGGAATCAGGGTCAAGACTGATCTGAATATGGCTGGGTTTAAACTGGAATGGCATGGGGAGCAAAATAAGATGAATTTAGGCCCAGATCTCTGTACTGGGGTGAATGTTTGACACTGCTCAACATGCTGCCCATCAATTGTTCTTTTTACATTTGTCACCCTGAGTGGGACGGGTATGCCCAGGCGTGGGTCCTGCGCTCTCCATGCCACTGGAGTCAAGCTAGCTTGGCCGATGAGGGGTGAAACCCCGAAACCGGTCCCAGGATCCTTGTTTCCGGTCCAGGGAGGACCTGGCCTGGCACTTCGGGCTGGACTGTTCCCATAGGGAGCAGGGTCAAGACTGATTTGCAAATGGCTGGGTTTAAGCTGGAATGGCATGGGGAGCAAAAAAACTATGAATTTAGGCCCAGATCTCTGTACTGCAGTGAATGTTTGACATTGTTCAACATTCTGTCCATCAATTGTTCTTTTTGCAGCGTTAAGCAATGAAGCTTATGGCTGTGAGAAGGAAATAATAAAAGCAATACTTCTTATTAAATTGTCTAATACTTGATAATTCATAGAATGTGTGAGTCTGCTGTTGTTTGACAGGCTTTCCTGAGTAACAACAGAAGACACAGAGTCTAGGAAGATGATTGAAAAGCAGATTATCGAGTATTGTAGAGCACTGGATTTGTGTTTGAGTTATGTTTTACTTTTCCTCCATTTATTACAGATCTACCGCCTCACAAACAGAGCGCCCACTCTTGTAACCATGGTAACTGGACACGGCTGGCTCCAGAAGCAGCATCGGGAGCTCCTGAAGAGAGGCGAAGCAGCAAGGGCAGTGGCCACCTCAACATCCGCTCACTTACCCATGCAACATTGCTCCCAAGATGGCAGGTAAGGAAGTAATATCTTTTAAGACTTGCCTGTTGTGATGGAAGTGAAAACAAATCCGGAATCCCGTTAACTGGTAGTCAAATGGTAGCAGACAAAAGGAGGTTGTCGGCGTCACAAAAAAACGAGAACGTCGGTCAATTTACACTTTTTTTTTAGATCTGGCATTAGCCAAGACTGATTCTGCTACAATTATATGGATAATATGCTAAAGGGTCTTTCAGCCAGCTATCACCGACACGCATTAAGCACTGGTCTCAATGTTATGGGAGAAGTTATTCCAAACTCTAAGACCCAGTGATTGTCACCTGCTACCGCCAATGGAAGCCAGCTTTACTGACAGCGTCATGTTCATTCATGGCAGCAATAATGTGTATGTCACTTCGGCATTTACCCCTCATGGATTTTGGTATTCATTAGACCCTGGCAACATTTATTGTGATGGCAAAGTTCGTGCAGTTAATGCAATGCAAATTGTTTTGGGGTTTTTTGCCAACATTTGGTCATGCTGGTTGTCTAATTTTCACCCCAGGGAGAACAGTTTGAGAGTGTCTTGTGAGTACAGTATAACCAGAGCATAGACATTCTTATGCTTTAACCAGTCTCCTTGTGTGACATTTGTATTTGAGGTATACCCCTTCTTTCAGTGTTCATATGAAATAGCCAATTACATTTCACGCAATAAACTTAATTTAATTTTCACAAAAATTGCACAGATTTTGTGGAAAGAATGTTTTGCTAATTTGCCCAACCTATGATGTACTTTTTTATAATGCTGTATATCTCATACCTTGTTGAGGATACAGTTTGAGTCTGTCTTGCAGCTATGCAGGGGCAAGAGTCCGCATGACCATTTTCACTGTTTTTAATCAAGCACAGACACCCATACCATCTCCAAAGGAAAATTAGTGCATTGTGCTGAACATGGATGGATACACTGTACATGGTCCTTGCTCTAAAATACGCTAGACTCCATGGGGCATATTTACGTTAAACTAACGCAGCACGGTGCAGCAAGTCATTTTGCTGCGCAGTGCTGCGTTAGTCTGGAAAGCACAGGGATGCGACATATTTACAAGAATATGTTGCATCTCTGTGCTTCCCCTGCGCTGGCGCACAAACTGCTGCCATGTGCCGGCGAGGGCACCCTTGCACCATGGTGCAAGGATGCTCATGCGTCGTGGGGAGATTGTTTTTGTGCAGGAAGGGGCACCTTCCTGCACAAAAGCAATCACTACAGGCATTTTCCTCTTCCAATGCGTGCTGTAGAATGCAGCACGCATTGAAAGAGGGCAAAAACGAGGAGAAATGAAAACATTTCTCCTCGTTGCGCTCGATCACGCCACCTCTAGGGTGGCGTAGCATACTGACGCATCTCCAGAGTTACGATTTCACGTAATTCTGGAGTTGAGTCCTGTTCCATGAGTGTTGCGTGGGAACACCCACAGCAACACCCATGGAACGCCCCTTCACCGCAAAGTGCTGCGTGTGAAGGGGCCGTATTTACAAGGAGAGGAAAAGTCACGCAGGGTGGCTTTTCCGCTCCTTGTAAATATGGAGGAGCCCCCTGCGCCACCAGTACGTCACGAAAAGTGACGTACTGGTGGCGCAGGGGGCTTGTAAATCTGCCCCCATGTTCATTAAACACTAGACCTCTCCACTGAGACTGCAATGTTGACCCATTGTGAAGAAGTGCAGTTTACAGTGCATGTAGCAAACTAAGCAGAGGAGTTACACCACCAGCTCCCTTCATGCTGCTATACAGGACTTTGCAACTGAATTTGTCCAAACCTGGGCCATAAGCAAACTGGCAGCCAGGAGTTGAGTACCTCTGAAAACACTGTAAAAAGCTATTCTGCTAAAAGCATGCACCAATCAGACTCTCTAGAGTTGCACATGTGTATAAAAACATTGGCTCTAATGGGAATGGGAGAGAGGAGATGTGGTCTGTTAGGCTGAAGAGGTGTTTTAGCAGGGAGATTGTGCGGAGCAAAGGCTAACCTGCTAACTGGAACCAGGTGTACTGGTGTTAATCCCAGCTCTGGCACTTGACCAAGCATGTCATTCTGGGCAAATCACTTAATCGACTTGTGCCAAAAAACTAAATATGTAAGAAATGCAATATAATTGTAAATGTCAAATGACAATTGTAATGTTATTGTATCTGCCATATTGCTACCCAGCTCGTTTAGCTCTATATAAATAACAATACATTCATACATACATGCTTGAGACTTCAGAAAAGAAGGCAGCTTAAACATCTCTAAATTTGTACTTCTTCAACATAATCATATTGGACAAATCGCTTCTTTGAGTGTTACCTTTCCACAGCTATTCCGTTCCCTATTAAAGGCGACCACAACCAAAGGGTCTTCATCTCATATGCTTGTAGGAGCAAACAGTACGTACCAGACAGCTTCTTACCTCTGATAGCGATATATGGCTAAAATAATTTATATCCGGATCTTCTTTTCAGGTCTGGTTTGATAGTGCAACTGGCTGCAATATCTATTGTTACCAATTCTTTAAATTGTACAGAGTGGACTTTTGCTTCACCCAAAGGAGTGTTACCCTCTCACCTCATGCTATTCGATATTTGGCGTCTCATTCCACCTTCCATGAAGTGTTTCTATTAGAATGCGTAAAGGACTATTTTCCATCTGAAAAGCACATTTAAGCAGCATTCTGTTGCAATAAATTCCTTATCTACAATGTGCAATCTGTGCAGAAAGCAATCTTTATTTAGGTTTCACCCGCATAGTGCTTGAAATACCCAATGCTCCTGAAATACAACAAATAACTTGAGTGTCGATAAGTGTCCCAAATCAACTCAAAATAGTCCCAAGTACAATCTGCATTCATGTTTCCAATCACTGCCTATTTAACAACAGTGAACCAGTGCTGTGTTTTCAACACTGAACGTAACATGCAGATATGTTATAGGTGTTTTATGTGCAATTTCGCAAACCCAGCAGCACATGAAGGGCACCTCACGACAAGCTTGGCTCACAAAGATGCATGAGATCTATCAGAGATCTGTGAAGCAGCTGTGTCTGAGTTATTCAGACATCTGTTGCTTGAAGTCTGCCTTCTATTTAAACAGAACTGTGAATCAAGTGAGGTCAGTATGTGGGACCACCTTCTGTAATGTGTGCTTTTGGGGCAAGTCAGGAGAGTGAAGGATTGGTAGCAGCCATCTACAACCCCTGCACTGATTCTGTATGCTCTTTGCATCCCCTGCTTCTTTATGTTGTGGCCCAGCAACCCAACCCCTCCCTCTTCTGCTGCCCTTATGTGTCCCCACTCTCCCTTCAGCCCATGTGCTAGCCTGCCCATTTGTGAACCCACCTCTCCCAGCAACCCCTGCAGCCCATAATTGTGCTTCTGCATGCCGACCCTCTGTGTGCCCTCTGATTGCCCATACAGGCCCTGCCACTACTCTGAATGACCACTACCCCATTCAGCCATCTGGGTCCCCAATCCCCACTGCAAGATTTGCATGTCCCCGACTACCCTCTGTGTAGCCCTGTTTCCTTGCTGTACCTCTGCCTTCCCCTTCCTACCCCCCCTCCCCACTGGTCCAGTGTGCCACACTTCCATGAACCTACCGCCTCTCCAGGTGTGACCCTCTGCTCCTGCTTTTTGTGCTCCCAACCCCCAACAGCTGTTTTATGTCCCCGCCTGCTTGCAATCCCTTATTGGCACCCTAACCTGCCCCCCTTTGCGTCCCTAACCCCCCTGCAGCATTTATTTGAGTTTTCTGCCTCCCCTGAATATGCCTGTGCTACCATTTCTCCTGCAACTACTTGTTGTGCCACTGTCCCTTGGAACCCCTATAAGTTCCCATCCCCTTTGAAGCG
This sequence comes from Calotriton arnoldi, assembly GCA_963921515.1. NCBI lineage: Eukaryota > Metazoa > Chordata > Amphibia > Caudata > Salamandridae > Calotriton > Calotriton arnoldi. Next base: position 208,944 of record CAWUFW010011302.1, read on the forward strand.
GTTTTATGCTATCCTGTTCTAGACCTTTTTTGTGTCCTGATTTGTTCCTCAGAGTTCCCTGCCTTCTCTGCATGTACTTTGTATGCCTCTGCAACACTTGCTGCTGTATGTCCCCGCCCATGCAGCCTATGCTTAGGACCTGGTCCTGTGTACCCCTATGCAGTCCTTCTGTGAACCTTGTGCCCGACCTGCAGCCAGTCTATGTGACCACCACTCCCTGCTGCCTATTTGTGTGTTGCCCTGCCTAGCCAGCTGCTGCGGCTCCCCTCCACTCTGTTTGTTTGGCCAGTCACCCCTCTGTAGCTTCCATCATCCTGCAACTTTTATGTTCACCCCTTACCGCTGCTTCCTCTGCTGATGCCCCACCTTCATGCCTCCTCTATGCATCCCCATTCGTTTCTTGCAACCTCAGCATGTCAACGTGCCAGCCCCTTCCTGGTCATCTTTGTACTATCCTACAACTTATAAGACTTTGGTGGGCACCCCGCATGCCCTTCACCCTGCATCTAGTCTCCCAGCACCAATCCCTGATTAGGACAAGGGCTGGTTCAATGGTGGCTTAAATAGTCAGTGGAATACCAAAGACCAATGCACTATTCTATAATGCCCTGTCTGCAGCTGCATACTCACCTGGGGCCTTATTTCAGCACAATTAGTGCTACACCAGCGTGCCTGTCTCACGGCTCCACATATTACTCCTTTCTGAATCTCATCCCAACACCAGGAGCCTGCGATAGCTTCTGAACCCACCTGCTCGGGCAGTAATACACTCTTTACTCTTACTAAGTTGCTTGCCTGTGCATTTTAAGCGCAATTAGTACAGCACCAGCGTGCCTTCTTCTGCCTCCACATATTACTCCTTTCAGCCTCTTATCTCGACACCAGGAGCCTGCAGCAGCATCTGAACCAAACTGCTCAGGCAGAAATACATACTTTACTCTTAGTCAGTCACTTGCCCGTGCATTTTATTTTTGCACCATTTTGTTCTCCCTTGCTCAGCCTATTGTAATGTTGTCCCTTATTCTCCTACTGTGTCCCACAGAGATTAAGGTATTATTATTTTCATTACATCTATCGGTGAGCATGCACACCTTTTGCATGTCACACTTGTATCTTCTGGCATTCAGGCACCCCGTTCAAATATTAGTTTATCATATCAGTTTCACACCTGCTCACCAAGCTAAAACTTACAACAAAAATTATTGTTAATCACATAGGCAAAACCTATTGCATTTACCAATGCTTGTTATTAATTGCTCTCCTCTCACCAAACCTAGAGGCCCATCACTGAATTCGCATGTCAAACTCTTGTAACCATGTAATCTAAACCCTTTCTTGGTGATATAACATAATTTCATTAGGAACTCTCTCTTCTTTATTTAGGTTTCATGAAATTCGCCTCCCTTTCCTCCTTCATCTGCCCATTAACAACCTCAAAGCATACATTGCCACCACCCATTTTAATCCTTCACACTCTCCCTCTTTTTCCATCTTACACTTCGCAGCAACATATGTCAGCTAATCTGCCCAACAATAGTGAAGAAATGAAGACCACAGTTGAAGTAGGTAAAGTGGTTTATTTCACCGAGTCCTCTCACGGTGCAGCCGCTCCGATCACCAGCAACGTTCTGATGCGCTCTTCACTTCAACATTCCAATATCAAGGAGAGCACAAGGCGAAGAAGCAAGGGGGGGGGGGAGAAGGGAAATGGAATATACCAAAAGGGTAATTATAACATATCTCCTTTTCATACATTAATGAGAGGAGAAAGTGCAAAATATATACAGTAGCAAGGTATAGGAAACAATACAGATAAAGAGAACAATATCAACCTATATTGTAATCTGATTGCCAAGTTGGAGGGCGACGGATTCTTGGATTACTGACAACACGTCTCTCAGCAAACGTTTTGAGAGCATTCTCAGGAACACTCCTAACTGGGATGAGGTTTTCAAGGCAGCAAACCAAGTTATCCATGCTCCAAGTGTGTCCATTTTCCAGTACTACCACATTGTGTTTGACACATTTAATTCTTTCAGGTTTCGAGAAGGATGTGAACTTGTTATTGATATTGCGGGGTCTTTTGATCAAAACCCATTGCCCAACTTTCCAGTCCCGCTTGACTGCCCCCCATTTATTGTCATACCATTCCTTGTAATTGGTCTGGTGGTGCTTTATCTTCTGACCTACAGCCTCCCTATCAATCCACACATGGTCTCCACCGTTGAGCCAGTTGGGTGTCAACTCAGAGCCGGGATTCCTCCCTTTGAGGGATACAAAAGGGGATACACCAGAAACAGTATTGGGAGTAATGTGGTATGACCATAACATTTTCCTGATGGCCTTATCAATTTACTCTCCAGAAGTTTGAGCCAACTGTATGGTTTCTTTAATCATTCTGTTGGCCCTTTCCACAAGACTATTTGCTTTGGGGCAGCAAAGGGGAGTCCTTATGTGACTGATGGATAGATTTTTTAGGAACTCCACCATTTCATCAGACATGAACTGCATGCCATTGTCAGTCACAATGACACTGGGAAGCCCTTCTTTGGGGAAGGTATCGGACAGGAATTCAATTAAATTGGCGGTGTTAATCTTCTTTACAAATTTTGTGGTGATCCAGTGGGAATGATAATCCACCATTACAAAAATTTACTTATTGTATACATTATGCAAGTTCATAGGACCAATTATGTTCAGTCCCAACTTGTCCCATGGTTTATTAGGAACCTGTACAGGAAGAAGAGGAACCTTCCTGGTGATCTTTGTTTTATTACTGGCACTACAAGCTAGACAATCCTTTACTCTTTCCTCCACCATGGAGTCCATGCATGGAAACCAATATTCACTGCGGATTTTGTTCTTGGTCATGCTCCTCCCCAAATGATCCTCATGAGCAATGTCAATAATACGGTCACAAATCTTACAAGGGGGTACAATTTTTTCGGATTTAACAACCTAACTATCAGTGATAGAAAGTTCATCCCTTACATTCCAGTATGGTTGGAGCTTGTTGGGCAATTCACTGCACTTGTTAGGCCATCCTTTAGAAATCAATTCTTTGACAGCAACCAGGGTGTCATCATTCTTATCAGCTTGTATCCATTCTTCTTTGTAGATAGCAGGTATGTCAATAGACAAGATAGAACCATCGGAGGATTCTCCCAAGGAAGCCATCCCCTCCACAGGTAGGCGAGACAGGCAATCATCCACTTGGTTTCTTGTTCCTGGGACATAAACCGTATTAAAAATGTACCCTTAGAAGCCCAAAACCCATTCAGAAATGTGAGGTGTGGTCTTTTCAATACTTTTAGGAGAAATCATTGGATCAAGGGGCTTGTGGTCAGTTTTCAAAGTAAATGGGATACCCCACAAGGAAAACTTGAAATGGTTTATGGCCCAGAAGCACGCCAAGGCTTCCTTTTTGATAGTAGAGTAATTGTACTCTGCCTCTCGGAGAGTCCTAGGCAAAAGCAATTACTCTTTCCTTGCCTTCAGAAATTTGAGAAAGAGACGTACCAAGTCCTTTCATACTGGCATCAGTGGTCAGGATGGTTCTTGCCCTAGTGTCAAACATACTTAAACAGGGAGCATTGACAATGGCTTCTTTTATAAGATTGAAATCAGTTTGACACTGTTCTGTCCACTCGAATGTGGCCGTTTTCTTGAGTAGATTCCTAAGGGAATGGACCTGTTCTGCAAACTTTTGTACAAATTTGGCCATGTATTCTACAAGACCCAAAAATGACTTGAGTTCCTCTTTGCTGGTAGGTGCAGGTGCAAATTTTACGGAATCAATTAAACTAACTTTAGGTTTGATACCATACTCTGAGATCGTATGGCCCAGGTATTCCACTGACTTGACCCCAATTTTGCATTTGTCCCTACTGATAGTAAGTCCTGCCTTTTCAAGTTTGTTAAGTACTACTTTAAGAAAATTGTTATATTCTTCTTCAGAACTGCCGTAGATCAGGATATTGTCCTGGAAGCACAGAACTTTACCAGAATCCTGTAAGATCTGTTGCATCACCCTTTGGAACACATCAGCTGCAGATGCTAAACCAAAAGGCATTCTGCAAAACTGGTATGCTCCAAAGAGTATAGTGAAGGACGTTATAGCCTTAGACTCAGGGTGCAGTGCCACTTGATGATAGGCGGACGAGAGGTCCAATACACTAAAGTAGCACGCACCCTGCAAAACACTTAACATTTCATTAATGTTTGGTAAGGGGTGCCTATTGATCCTTTTTTAAGTCTCTTAGATCAACACATAGGCGAATACTTTTTTCCCCTTCCTTAGAAGCAATAACAAGGGGGGCCAACCATTCAGCACATTCAATTTTCTCAATCACTCTTGCTGCTTCTAGCCTATCCAGCTCTTTTAAGAGGGGATCTCTCATAAGTAAAGGTACTGGACGGGGTTTGTGCACCACAGGTTTGGCTCCAGGCTTAAGTTTGATTTTGTGAATGAAGTCTTTCAATAACCCCAGATCACTAGTGAAGACCTTGGGAAATTTGTCACAGATACTCATTCCTGTAATGGACCTGTCAACCAAATATACTTGCTCTTCTGCATTGGAGTCAAGTTTGATTCCCAAATTCCTCTGGTGTTTCCACCCCAGTAGGTTAAAACCATGTTTGGAAATGTACACTTTTCCCAGCGTGGACCTGTCCTTAAAATTTATATTCATAAGTAACATTCCGGACAAAGGAATAGGGTCTTTATTATACCCTCCAGGACTTATATCAGGGGTTAACATATCAAATGTTTTATTTTGGAAATTCTCCTTAAATGTGGTTTCATTTATCAGAGTAAACGGGGAGCAAGAGTCTGTAAAGACTTTGAAATTAACACCATCTAAGGAAATTTCACACGTGGGATATGTGGTGTCAGAAGTCATAGTTGTGTTGGAAATTTGAAATACATACTTCTTACTTTCCTCAAGATTTTCTTCATTAACCATGTGTGTCACTTTGTTCCCTATATCCCTGCAGACTTTGGGGAAATGCCCTCTTTTATTACATTTCCTACAATTTACTCCTCTGGCAGGACACTTAGGGTGATTAGCCAAATGATTGGCATTGCCACATCTGAAGCATTTTAATTTACAACCATCAGATTTTTGTATGACATTACTTACGTCACTACTTTTATCTTGTTCACTCTTATCCATCACCTTATTTACACATTCTGCATTAGTACAATTGTCTATCATATTTGTGTCTAAAGGTACTTTCATTTCTCTCATACAAAACGCAGTGTGTTCAATATTTTTTGCAATATTAATGGCTTGAGGTAAATCGAGACTTTCTGCCGGCAACCTTTCTTGAATTTTTTTATTGTAAGTACACCTTACTAGTTGATCTCTTATAAGAGAGTCTGTTAAAGTACCAAATTTGCATGTGGTGGATAAACCTCTCAAGGCTGCAATATAAATAGTAACTTTTTAATTTCTTCCTTGAATTCTTGAAAAGAATTTGTGTCTCTCAAGTACGATGTTTATTTTTTCTCCAAACTGATCTTCAAGTCTTTTCATGGTGATATTGTAAGCATCCAAATGTGCATCTCCCTGTGCATCATCTTCCCCTTCTTGCTCAGTGGTATTCATTTCAGGTAGATCTTCAAAACCTTCTCTAGCGTGAGTTCCCAAATTATGTAAAAGTATATGTTGTTTCCTGACTGAAGAAAATCTGTCCCCACCAATAGTAATGAGATAAGATTTGAAAAGTTGTATCCATCGTTTCCACAGAATATTTGGTTCTCCCAGATCGTTTAGGAAAGGTGGAGGTTGTGACATCGTGAAAGCTGACATTTTACCACAATGTGTAATCTATTCACAGTGCAGAAACAAATAAGGAAAAACTGCTGTGAAAGGAGGGTTGAGGAAGATGATAAAGTACCAAGGAAATGGATCAGAAGGAATTATGTACACCCATGTTAGACATCAAGGAATTATGAGGAGAAAATACAAAGAAGCAAAGACCAGAAAGGCTAAACAGTGCACCGTCTCTCAAAATTCCAAATGGGTGGAAAACAGAAGCAGAATAAGAGGATGCTTCAACAAAACTGGTACACTATTGGCAATATCCCTGAGGATATAATTTGAAATAATGAACGAAACGGAAAGGGAGATTAATATCGACACCCAGGCGGAATAGCGTAAATCAAGCTCACCATGAAGCAATAATATTCAGGGGAATGCTGGATAAGTATGTGGAGAGGCGCTCTGGAGTCAAGTCTCTTTGGAGGGTTACCAGAAGAATGCCGCCAAAACAGCGAGCAGTGCCCCAGAATAAAATGCCAAGCGGTGACAGCGCAAGCAGGGATCACCTTGAAAATGTGAGGACAGTAGAAGGTGAAGTTCACTGCTGCCGAAGGTTACGTCTCATCATGATGTAAAAATGTAGCGCAGCGCTGGCAGGATGTACAAAAGTAGCTGGTGCATTGCCGGCCCGCCCAGGAGGGATGTCGCTGGCAGGAAACGGAAGGAGAATAATGAAGAGATCCGGAGAGTAGAGTTGAGCGCCCGTTGATGAAGAGAACGCCGGCATGAAGTCTTCACGGGAAACCCGAAGAAGAAAGGGCCGTCGACGATAGCTCCGGATCAGGATACCTGCAGACAGGAACTCTGGTGAGACAAGGGGGAGAGGACTCCACGCTGCTCTCACACAGCGATCGTCGCCAAAATGAAGAAATGAAGACCACAGTTGAAGTAGGTTAAGTGGTTTATTTCACAGAGTCCTCTCACGGAGCAGCTGCTCTGATCACCAGCAACGTTCTAATGTGCTCTTCACTTCAACATTCCAATATCAAAGAGAGCCCAAGGCAAAGGAGCAAGGTGGGGGAAAAGAAGGGAAATGGAATATACCAAAAGGGTAATTATAACAAATAGCCTCTCCTGCCACATACTTCACACAAGAATTGTAATCCTGTAAGTAGGAAGTTCACTCTACTGTAATTGAAGTTGCACACAGGACCCTCCTGTAGTGAACACTGCACAATGAATTATGATTAGTAAGCCTAGTGTAGGTAATGACTCAGACATAAGTTCTAAATAGCAACAAAGCTTAGAAAGCCACTAATGCCTTAGGCTCAATGACAGAATAACCCTTTTATTTCTCCCTCAATGTTTCTGACCCAAAACAAGCTATCATATCATTATCATTTTATATCTGATTTAACATAGTTCCAACCTCATGCATGCTTGAATCAGATTATTGTTGGATATATAACATCAAATATAATGCACCATACTGACACTTCAAGGTATCATGTCATCGAGTTGTCTTTGACATTCCTTGTTCCAATCATACTTTTTAACCCATTTTAATCGAGCTACCCATAGCCTTAGTCTTATCAGCACAGTTACATTCATATACAGAGTAGGACTCAATCAAACCCAGATAAGACCTCAACTCATCTCCATATGCCTGGTCCCGTCCCCATACCCCTGTGTCTTTATTCTTAGTGGCATTTCTACCAATTTCTCTTTTAAACTTGTACAATAATTGTCATGCGTATGCTCCAAAGTGTGTGTCATGTTAAACTTTTAAGTGACTCTTCAAGGCACATTTATTAATATTTCACGCAACACAGGGCAACAAGCAAAGTTGCGGCACTGTGTTACGTGAAAGGGAGAGAGCAAAAATGCTCCATATTAACAAAGATATGCAGCATTTCTGTTCTCACCTAGTGCCAGCACACTGTATTCTGCCTAGCAGAAGCACAGGTACCCTTGTACCATAGTGTAAGGGTGTCTGCATTACGGGCAGGATTGTTTTTGGGGACATCTTCCTGCAGAAAAACAACCCTTAACTGCCTATTCCTCTTTCTATTTATGCTGAAGAATGCTTCACTCATGTAGCGCCTACATGTTGCAAAGTACCTGGCTGTTCGAGCAGTAACTTACCCCCTCCCCCCAGCGCCTTGAGACCCTCCCGGGTGAGTAGCGCGCTCTATAAATGCCGTGATTGATTGATTGAAGTAACACAAGACAGAGTCCAGGTGATGTTGCAGGTGAGTTAGAAATCTTTTATCTCCCTGAGACTTCAATCAGGAGGCAGACCAGCAAGCCCTTGGAGTCACTTTGGTTCTGGTTTGGAGAGTTGCAGGTTCAGTCCTTCTCACTCCCAGGAAAGAGGGCAGCAGGCAGGAAGTCAGCACAGCAAAGCAGGAGTCCAGCAGAGTAGCAGTCCAGCAGAGGGCAGTCATTGTAGCAGCACAGCAGACCTTCTTCCTTGCAGAGTATCCATAGGACCAAATGTTTACTAAGTTGGTGGTGCCAGAGGTCCAGTACTTATACCCAGTTGTGCCTTTGAAGTGAGGGAGACAGCAAAGAGAGGCCTTTGAGGTGCACAGAATCCCTGCCATTCCTGCCCTGGCTCCAGACTCACTACAGGGGGGTATGCAGCCCTTTATGTGTGGACAGGACACAGCCTATTCAGGTGTAAGGGGGGGCAGTGCTGAGCTCTGCACCCATCAAGCCAGTTAATTGCCCATTAAGGCCCATCACCTAAGTCACACCTAAGCTCACATTTTGTGTGGTTGTCTAGAGGGAATGCACAAAGCCCCCTGTCACATACCACAGAAATGTATTCAGAGACAGGCAGAAGGCACCAAATGGCTATAGTAAGAAAATGCTTCAGAAAAGCAAAATAAGGGAGTGAAGAGGTAGCGTCCCGAGGGACACTGACGGTGGATACGTCCTCCTCGAATCAGTAGTCAGTAAAACATCAAGATCCACCATATGGGCAGTGATCTAAATGATGAACAAGGGGACCAATAGTGGATGGGAATAGGAAAGTTGTAAGCCTACTCCATGATAGGACATACACAAAGGTTGTTTAAATACCCCTCACACACAAAGGGCCCTTGATGTCATGCTTCATCATTGGGGTCTTCCCATCCCACTGTGGGATGGGGCGTGCTACGACCAGCGACTACGCGGAGCACTAATCTAACAACTATGTGTGGTGCAAGGGTAGTGAGAAGAAGGGTCAAAAGTGAAGTTAAAAGGAACTGGCCTCATAGACATAAGACAATTTAATAGGTCGTTGAGGCTGAACCTAATAAAAACTGTGATTTGGAATGGTCATGCGTATAATGAGCTGACGTTCCTAAAAAGTCAACATGTTTCGAAGCTCAAGGCTTCTTCATCAGGACTGAAACGATCCCTTCATTACTCACTTAAAATCTAAAAGTGAAAATAGTTATATACAAAAAATGAAAAACTTTGCAAATATTCATGCAATATGAAGTACCTGTTTGTACTCCTATACGTTAATCTGTTTGTACTACTATGTATTAATAATGTATGAATGGGTGTATTGCCCCATGAGCCTCAGGTACAGATGAGCAGGAAGAAGTCACTAGTTAGTATTACTCGACAAACTTTTTGCCCCATACTGCTCACCCGCGGCTCAGTTGCAACGGAGTAACACTAACTAGTGACTTCTTCCTGCTCATCTGTACCTGAGGCTCATGGGGCAATACACCCATTCATACATTATTAATACATAGTAGTACAAACAGATTAACGTATAGGAGTACAAACAGGTACTTCATATTGCATGAATATTTGCAAAGTTTTTCATTTTTTGTATATAACTATTTTCACTTTTAGATATTAAGTGAGTACTGAAGGGATCGTTTCAGTCCTGATGAAGAAGCCTTGAGCTTCGAAACATGTTGACTTTTTAGGAACGTCAGCTCATTATACGCATGACCATTCCAAATCACAGTTTTTATTAGGTTCAGCCTCAACGACCTATTAAATTGTCTTATGTCTATGAGGCCAGTTCCTTTTTAACTTCACTTTTGACCCTTCTTCTCACTACCCTTGCACCACACATAGTTGTTAGATTAGTGCTCCCGCGTAGTCGCTGGTCGTAGCACGCCCCATCCCACAGTGGGATGGGAAGACCCCAATGATGAAGCATGACATCAAGGGCCCTTTTGGTGTGTGAGGGGTATTTAAACAACCTTTGTGTATGTCCTATCATGGAGTAGGCTTACAACTTTCCTATTCCCATCCACTATTGGTCCCCTTGTTTCATCATTTAGATCACTGCCCATATGGTGGATCTTGATGTTATAGTAAGAAAATGCCAGCTTTCTAAATGTGGTGTTTTCAGAATTGCAATTTAAAATCCAACTTCACAATAAGCTGTGATTTTAAATTGTAATTCCAGGGACACCAAACTTGGGAGTCCAATCTCTTCACAATTGGGAATTCTACTTATAAAATGTAATAAGGAAATGCCAATGTTGACCCATAGGAGAGATAGGCCTTGCAGTGGTGAAAAAACGAATATAAGAATTTTTCACTACTAGGACATGTAAAACGTAAACGTACTTGTACTAATTTTTAAATACACTGCACCCTGCTCTTGGGCTGTCCAGGGCCTACCTTAGGGGTGACCTATATGTATTAAAAAGGAAGGTTTGGGCCTGGCAAGTGAGTTAACTTGCCAGGTCGACATGCCAGTTTAAAACTGCACACACCGGCTCTGCAATGGCAGGTCTGAGGTATGTTTAAAGAGCTACTCAAGTGGGTGGCACAATCAGTGCTGCAGACTCACTAGTAGCATTTAATTTACAGCTCCTGGGCACATGTAGTGCACTTTACTAGGGATTTATAAGTAAATTAAATAGGCCAATTGTGGATAAGCCAAAGATACCATGTTTCAAGCAGAGACCACATGCACTTTAGCAGCAGTTAGTGGTGGTAAAGTGCCCAGAGTCCTAAGGCCAATAAAAACAAATTCAGCAAAAAGGGGAGTAAGGAGGCAAAAAGTTTGGGGGTGACCCTGCAGAAGGGCCAATTCCAACAGCAAGGTTATCAAAATATGGTGTAAATTGTTCCACGCTCCATTAAAGGAGATATTAGCTATATAAAAAAGGTGGGTGTGTAGTCAATGTTCTAACTGTGTACATAACTTCAACTTGTTTGTCTTGTCTGGATCCCATGTATTGTGTTTCAAATCATTAACTGAAAAAAGTACCACATCAGTTTCTGTTGTTGATGATGACACAGGCAACAAATGGAATGTAAAAATGCCAAATCACTTCTCCTTTGGAAAGAAAATCATTTGACTAAATTAATGGCTGTGAAACAAGGAGATCTGAAAATAGTCCTGGCTTCCTTATTTGACTATGTAGTGAGATCCTGAACACATCAAGGTGTTTTGCTTATTTCCCTAATCTAACTAAATTTAGAATACTCAGAGACAGTTGTCATACATTATTTGGCACCCTAGAAAATAACTCTGGTTCAAACACATCAAAAACGATTTGGATAGTTGAGAACACTCCAAGCCTTTTAATCAAATTTTTTGTATTTTTAGGAAAAGCACTATTTCACAGAAAGATACATATCTGCCCAGTCTAACCGGGGTTTCAGACAGTCAACATGTCAGGGTGTCTGGGCGTACTGAGGTCCACCTGGTAGGTGACCTCACCCACCTTCTGCAGTACTGTGTAGGACCCAGTCCATTTCTCCAGGAGGGCCCTGGGAGCCACAAGCTCCACAAACCACACTTTCTGACCTGGCTGATATTACACCAAGGTTGCTTTTGGGTTATACCAGTGCTTGGTGAACTCCTGGCTTGTTTCCAAGTTTTTGTTAGCCCTTTTCATGCACTCAGCCATGCGGGAAGGCAGGCCTAGCATACAGTAGATAATGGCCTGATTGGGCTCCTTAAGAGGCTTTTCCCACTCTTTTCAGACAAGACTTAAGGGACCTCTGACTGGGTGCCCATACAAAAGCTCATAGGGACTGAACCAATTGCATTTTGTGGTACCACCCTGTAGGCAAATAAAAGGCATGAGAGTAGGACATCCCACTTTCTCAGACAACCCGATAATAATCATAAGGTCTTTCTGAATCTCCCCAACTGTTAAGTCACCAACATTCATTCCACATAGTCTTCAAGTACGCGACATCAAGTTTGTGCCCTTGTCTGAGATTAACTCATTTAGGAACCCTGGTCTGGCAAAGATAGCAAGCAGGGCCCTGGCCACCATGGACGCAGTCACCTTCTTCAGAGATATGGCTTCAGGGTACCTAAGTGCATGGTCCACTACCACCAAGATGAACCTATTACCTGAAGCAGTTTTAAGATTCTAGATACCAACAGTGCCAATCCCCACCATCTCAAAAGAAGTCCCAAACCACAGATAGTGGAATTAAAGGAGCCTTGGGGTGCCCTCCTGTCTTGCCACTGGCTTGATAGACGGTACAGGACCAACAGAACTCATTCACGATTTCAAATACCTGAGGCCAGGAAAAGTGGTTGACCAACCTGTCTCAGGATTTGGTGATATCATGGGAGAGGTTCAAGAGGTAGGCCCTGTACTGTTAGGGACCACCATTGCCCCAGTTGTTGGGTCCCATAACCTTTCTATATAGGACACATTCCTCCCAATATATCCTATGAGTTCAGTTTACACAGTTTGAAGCACACGCCGCTCCAATCAGTTACAATGTAGTACATATATAGAGTATAATAACACAATAGCAGAGTTCTGTGCCTTCTTGTATGTTACTTTTATTCTATCCACTTCTTTTAGCCTTAGCCAACACGTGTTTTGTCGCCTGGGGTGGGGGGTACCCCTACTACTTCCTCAGGGCTAAAAGTGATACAAATGCCAATGTTGTAATTTGAGATTTAAAATGCACAATACAACTTGGAGATACTAAGCATGCTGTCGTCATTACTGGAATGCCCTGTGCAGTCGCCAGCATTTTGGTGTGTTATGAGATCAATAGTGATGTGGAAATCCATCCCAAACTATTACAAGTTGCATTCGATCTGATCAACATATATGTGCATAATTGCTAATATTCAAGTGCGGACAAAAAAACATCTTCTGTGTAACATTAACACACACTGTGATAAATCTTGTGACACACACAATAATTCATAGTGACAAAAGTTGTAATGCCCCTATTGCAGAGTGATCCTTAACTTTAACTGTATCTCGTGATAATGAAATTCTTCAAACTAAAATAATTAATAAACACCTCCATGGTAAAATGCCACGGAGACATCATGTACCTTTAGTCTCAATGTGGTCGAATATATAAACCTATGTAAATCAGGGAAAATATACAGTGGCATACTGAGCAAACATCAGAAAGGGCCTCTCAGTCAAGAATAGCAATATCCAGAATTAATCCCTAAATAGATGGCTTACATCCTAGAATCAATGTCGATTAAGAGGTCAAAAGTCCAAATTCAGCATAAACAAATATTCGGCGTAGAGTTGTCAAAAATACAGTAGTGGAATTGACAGAGACAGTCCTTCTCTGTGTAAATTAAAATTGTCAATTACTATCGACCCGTATACTATTTAAGAAACAAAAAAATTCGACTAGAGACTTACCCAATGAATAATCACACTGATCCAATATATATAACGTTAAATCAATTTTTGGAAGATTTATTAGCTTGCAAAATGTCAGGGCCCAGATGAGGGAACCCTGCAAGGAAAGGAGAGTGTACCAACCATAAGTATTTCCAAATGAACAAAAGGCCCCACTAACTCCCGCTCACTGGAGCGTTAAGGAGTCTTACCTGATGCCGCGATTCTCTGTACCCGAATACAGGTAGCGTGCACGCCGACTCCTGGCAGTATATGTCAGAAGAGCATCAGAATAAAGAACGGACTACCCTTGATTGTAATTCACGCGTTAGCGCCATATTGGAAGAGTAAAGTAATGACATCGCAAAGCCGACTTCATATGGTATGTAAGTCCTAATGCCACTACTTACCACGCTGCTAGTTCTACTTGACCTTACCGCAGCTTTTGATACCCTATCTCCTCTGAGACTAGTTGAGCGTCTCAGAGAGATAGGGGTCGGGGGATCGGCTCTGGGGCTTCTTGCTTCATTTCTTAGTGACCGGGCACAGACAGTGAAATTTGGCCAATTTTACTCGGCCTCTAATTCCCTGTCATGTGGTGTCCCTCAGGGCTCTTCCCTGAGCCCTACACTTTTTAATATTTATGTGGCCCCGCTTGCTAAGGTGGTGAGATCCTTCGGGTTAGAGGTGTTGTCCTATGCGGACGACACCCAAATAATGGTGTCCATCACTCATAATATTAATGACTCTGCTCTTAATTTTAGGAATTGTATGCAGGCAGTCTCCTCATGGATGGTGGCTAATTTCATGAAATTGCACGGGGAGAAGACTGAGGTCTTGATCTTCGGCAGTAAACTGGACATTTGGTCCAGCGATTGGTGGCCGGACACGCTTGGCGCTTGTCCCTGCCCAGTATCCTACGGGAAAAATTTAGGGATCATAGTGGACATTTCACTTTCCTTGAGCCGGCAGGTCAGTAGGACAGTGTCCACTTGTTTTGGGATCATTAGGATCCTCAGGAAAATCTCCCATTTTCTTTCATTTGACTCACGCAAACAGGCTGTTATTGCATTGGTAATGTCCAGATTGGATTATTGTAATGCCCTGTATTTGGGCATTAATAAAGGTCTGGTGCGACGTTTGCAGCTGGTGCAAACGCTGCTGCTAGGCTGGTGATGAGTCTTCCGAAATTCCACTCAGTCTCAGCCTCTCTTAGGACGCTACATTGGCTTCCTCTGGACCGTAGGATCCTCTTCAAAACATTCTGCCTAACGCATAACGCCTTCTATGGCGTAGGCCCTGATGGTATTAAGGCAATATTCCATCGCTATGTTCCAACTAGACAGCTCCAATCTGCAGATAAGAATCTGTTAACAGTACCGAGGTTTAATAAGGCAAAATGGGGAGGTAGAGCTTTCGCGATTGCTGCTGCTAAGTTGTGGAACTCCCTTCCGGAAGAGCTTTCTGGTCAGGTGTCACATTCTCTCCTCCGTAAAGCCTTGAAGACCTGGCTTTTCTCACAGATTTTAGTATAAGCCTGTCATCTTGTCTGCTCATTAGTTCCGCAATAGCGCCTTGACGCCCTTGGGCTAAGTTTAGCGCTCTATAAGTCCTATATTCATTCATTCATTCATTCACTACTTATGCAAAGAGAAGGCGTCGGAAATATAATACCTTTATTAATGCAATGAGAACCTAATGTCGCGATTCTCTGTACCCAATTACAGGTAGCGTGCATGCCGGAACCCGGCAGTACATGTCAATAGCATCTGAATAAAGAAAGGACTATCCGTGATTATATTCCACACAGTCGCGCCATCTTGGAAGAGTAACATGATACCAACGTCAGGCCGACTGACATGAAATGGATGTCCTAATGCCACATAATTGTGAATATAAGGGGCATCGAAAGGTAATAACCTATAGTAATGGCAGGTGGATAGTAACTAAAATTGTAGCTGTCCACGGCTCTAAAAATAAAAGAATGGACCCCCATGGTTGAATTTCCAGCTGCTGGCGTCAAGTTGGAGGGGTGAGATTCCTAATTCAAAGGTCCAAAGTACAAAATTGGGAGGAAGGTCAGGTGACCATACACCTCTGTATATGGCCAGTGTTCATGTTCTATAAGAATGCGGCCAAATAGCCCCTGCCAAGTAAATGTTAGGACCCTGTCTTGCGTTTCTAAAGGTGTTTAAACTAACCATAAGTCTTTCAAAATGCCATTAATCCCCCCAAAAATATTGCAATCCCTGATCAAAGTTAAGTCTGTCTTCTACTGCTCTAAGACGCATGGTCCACTTTGCTTCATGTCTCCTAAGTTTAAGTTCTCTGTTGCCCCCACGTGGATCCCTCAAAACATGTTCTATACCAAAAAATACAAAGTACTTGTTAGGTCCTTGTGCCAAGCAGTTCTGTGCATGTTCCGCAATTGGATATCTTTCATCGTTCTGTTTAATTGCTGCATGTGCTCACTCACTCGTTCTCTGAGTTGTCTTATCGTACTGCCCACGTACATTTTCCCACATTTGCATGAAATAACATATACAAGAAATTTAGTATTGCAATTGATGTTAGTACGGATAGTGGACATCTTTTTTGGGTCAGTACCAAATTGTTTAGTCTTATCTTGTGCCCACCTGCACATACCACAATGTCCACATTTGTAAAATCCCTTAGAGAAATGCGCCAACCATTGGTCTTGTTGTACATTTGCCGGATAACTGGAGCTCAAAATAGAGCTTAGCGTTTTACCTCTGCGGAAAGTAACCTCAGGTTTTGCGGTGATAGATCCCTCTAATGTTCTGTCAGCTTGAAGAATATGCCAATGTCTGTTAAGGCTTTTCCACAAAGCGGAACATAAATGTGTGTAATCTGTTATCATTCTAATCCGTGTGGGGGATTGTTGCTTGATTGTGGTAGGTTTCAGTGTGGTTACACTTTTAGTCTTCAGGGCCCTTTCCTTGGCCCTCAGTACGTCATGTCTTAGGTACCCTCTCTGTGTAAATTGTCTCTCCATATCATGTATGCAAGTCAAGAAGTGAGACTCTTCACTGCAATTATGTCTGGCTCTAACCCTCTCCCCGAATGGGATTGCTTTAATCTGATGTCGTGGGTGAGCACTAGTTGCATGCAAGAGGGAGTTGCAAGATGTTGGTTTACGGTACATCTTGCTATGTATCTGATTGTCTTTGATGTAGACTTCCACGTCCAAAAACACCACATTAGTTGTACTTGAGTGGGTGGTGAATCTGATGTTAACATCATTGTCATTAAGGTAATCACAGAAATCCTGTAATTTCTGTGTAGGGCCTTTCCAGATCATGAAACAATCATCCATAAAACGCCCCCAGTAGAGAATGTATTCATTCCAATGGCAGCCACCCTGACCCCAGATCATCACCTCCTCAAGCCACCCCTTGAAGAAATTGGCATAAGCAGGCGAAAACCTGGAGCCCATGGCTACACCCTGTATCTGTCTGCACCAGTCTTCTTTAAATAAAAAGAAGTTGTTCTGTAATATTAGTTCTGTCATAGCCAATAACATCTCTGTGTGTTCCCATAAGCTAGCTGTCCTCCTTGCTAGAAAAAGGCGCATTGCTTTAATACCTAACTCATTACGAATACTCGAGTAAAGTGACACCACATCTAGTGTCACCATTATCATCCCTGAGTCCCAGACTATGTCCCCCAGTATATTGAGTATATGTCTCGTGTCCCTAATGTGAGAAGGTAAATTCACAACCAATGGCTGAAGGAAAATATCTACAAATTGCGACACTCTCTCAGTTGGGCCCCCAATGCCAGACACAATAGACCTCCCAGGTGGAAAAGGGAGGTCCTTGTGAATCTTCGGTAGTGTGTAAAAGCAAGGGTATCTGGGGCAGTCCACTCTAAGATACATATACTCATCATTGTCTAATAGACAATTGTCATGCCAATGTTTTAACATTCTGTTTACTGTAGCGATCAATGTAAACATCGGATTGTGTGGTATTTTTTCGTAGCACTGGGTGTCATGCAGTTGGGAATAGATCTCTTGTTCATAGTCTAGTGTGTTCATTACTACTATATTCCCCCCTTTATCCGCCTCCTTGATTGTCAATTGTTTATTTTCTTGAAGAAGTTTCAGAGCATGTCGTTCATTGGGAGTCAGATTGTCCTTCCTCTTCTCATGTGTAGGGCTATGCTTGTCAATGTATTCATCTAAATCCTTATTTACTAGTTTGTGAAAGATCTCTATGTTGTTGCCACTAGCTAAATTGGGAGACCATCGTGATTTAGTTTTGAGGCCACTCGTGATCGTCAAGTCTGCTTTAATATCTAGATGTTCCAACACCTTAGCTACCGTGGTGGGATCTTCCTCCAAATCTGTAATCGAAAGCAATGTTACAGTATCATGTGTATCTTGTATTGTTAATGCACTAGACACCACACTGGTTGCTGGTGAAGCTATATCTTTATTCTCATGTGGATGCAGTGCGAAATGTTTCTTCAATTTTAGTCATCTAATAAACTTGAATAGGTCTATCTTCATATCACATAGATTCCCTTTGTAGTCTGGACAGACCCCCATCCCCTTCTTTGGTAAGGAAATCATGTCCTCAGTATGTGTCTGGTCGGATAGATTTACAACATCGACCTCATTCATATCGTCTTCGGTTAGTTCTTTTTGTCCCATGATCTGGTCTTCATTCCTAGTCTATGAGTTCCACTGGTATCCCCCTTCTCCTGGACTTCAGCCCGGTACTGAAGGCCTTCACCGGTTGGGCATGTTCTATGTTCTTTGCAGAATTCGTTCCTGTAGGGTCCTCCTTCCTCATGCAACTCACAAAGTTCTGGAAGGTCTCTCAGCATAGGTTCTTCCCCTTTAGTCTCCAGATCTTCCCCATGGGTTCAGATTTTGTTTGAAATGTGCCCTTCCTGTAAGGTCACTAGGGATTTTTGTCTTTTACTGAACCCTATTTTTTGGCTGTAAAACTCTGTGCACTTTACCTCTGCTAACCAGTAGTAAAGCGCATGTGATCTCCCTGTCAAGCATGGAAAATTGGTAAACAACTGATTGGCACTTTTAATTTACTCCAAGTCCCTAGTATATATTACAACATGAACCCTGGGCCTGTAAATGCTATTAGTGGGCTGCAGCACTCGTTGTGCCATCCACTAAGGTAGCAATGAAAAGAATGTCTCTAGACCTGCCACTGCAGCCTGGGTATGCAGTTTTAAACAGACATTTCGACGTGGTAAAATACATCTTTTGCCAGGCCTAAACCTTCCTTTTTAATACTTATAAGTCACTCCTGAGGTAGGTCCTAATTGGCAATAGGGCAGGGTACATAGTTATTAAAAAAGTAGGGCATGTATATTTAATACATGCCCTGGGAGAGAAAAACCTTCAAAATCGTTTTTCACTATGATATGGCTGGCTCTCAGATAGGTTAAAACTGGTTTACACTATTTCAATTATTAAAGACTAAATCCAGTTTAAGAGTAGCCAGATAAATGTTTCAAAGTCTCATTGTAATCGTAACTTGAAATCCAACTTAATGGTCAAGTCAGATTTTATATCACTCTTTTGGAAATTGCACTTTTGTAAAGTTGCAATTTTCCTTCCAAAAAACCAAAAGGCTTTCCAGTCAGTGTTCAATGTCCAGCTGGAACCTGATCCCTGATGGCTCCCCTGAGGTGAGATGTGTATTGCTCCCAGACAGCAGCCAAAGTGCCCTGGGTTTGGGGAGGAGGACTCATCTCTTGACAGAATCGCCGGGTGGCTGTGTCCCACCAGTTTCTGAGCTCATTTCTGAGCTTCAAAGAATGTCTGCCTTGTCGCTAGCAGATGAAGCTCACGCCTAGGCCTGCCTCCCCTTTCTCACTTTGGTCAGGCTGGCACCAAACACAGTGGGGGTAGAGGAACTGACCCTAACTGGTTAAAGGTATGGACAAAGGCATGCCCTCCACTCACAGGCCTACACTGGGCATAAAAGTGAACCCCTCAAATGGTTCCCTAGAAAACTCCTGGAACTGTGAAGAATCAGAATAAGGACTGTCCTGCTGTCTGAAGAACAGAAAGGAAGACTAAACCTGGTTGCCTGGAACCCAGGACCCCAGAATTGACTATCAGTATCACTTGGCTAACCTCCTGTTTGAGCTATTGAGCTACCGGAGCACCACAAGCTTTCAGAGGCCATTTGTCTGCAACTGTTCAGCTGACCAGTACGAAATGGACCTGCCTCCCATTGTGAGGTGTTCTTGCTGAAGATCACTACTTGTGCCTTGTCGGTGTTATGCTTGAGACAGTTGGCTTTCATCCATTTAGTGACTTCAGTCATGCAGGTGGTTAACTTGTTTCTTGTACTGGAGTCTTGTCTGAGAGGGAGAGTTTGAGTTGTGTGTTGTCAGCGTAGGAGAGGATGTTGATGTGTGTGCGGATGACGTTGGCCAGATGGATCATGTATGCGTTGAAGAGGGTGGA
Source organism: Calotriton arnoldi (assembly GCA_963921515.1). Classification (NCBI taxonomy): domain Eukaryota; kingdom Metazoa; phylum Chordata; class Amphibia; order Caudata; family Salamandridae; genus Calotriton; species Calotriton arnoldi. Next base: position 228,779 of record CAWUFW010011302.1, read on the forward strand.
GCTGAACGATGAACCTTGAGGCATTCCGCAGATGAGTTTATGGGCTTCCGAGGAATAAGGTGCCAGGCTGACAGCTTGTGTTCTATCCGTTAAGAAGGAGCAGGTGAAATGGCGAGCAGGTTCTTGGATGCCAATCTTGTACAGGCGCCTAAGTGGGATAGAGTGTGAGACTGTGTCAAATGCTGTAGAGAGGTCCAGGAGAATGAGGGCTGCCATGTCTCCTCTGTCAAGGGTCATGCAGATGTCATCTATGGCAGTGATGAGTGTTCTTTTTTTACTGTGGTTGGTCCTGAATCTGGGCTGCATGGCATCAAGGTGAGTTGCTGGTTGATTAGTTTCTCTAAGACCTTTGATGGGTGTGGTAGGAGGGGTAGTTGAAAAGCGTGGCTGGGTCAGGCGATGGTTTCTTGAGCAGGGGCATGATGGTGGCTAGTTTCAGGAGGGCAAAAATGTGACTGAGTCGATGAAGGCATTGAGGATGGGTGTTAGTGTTTCGCTGATCAGTAGGGGTTCTTTGGTGAAGGCCTGGAGAGGGAAAGGTTGAAATGGAGCCCCCAAGTAAATGGTCTTCATGATAGCAGTGATTTTGTCAGTGCAGACTGTGAACCACGAGGTCAGGGTTCGTTCTCCAGCCATGATGGGAAGCTGAGTTGCAACGGTGACGGGGTCCAGTTGAGTGTCGAAGTTCCTGTATATGGAGGTGATTTTGTTACAGAGGAAATCAACGAGCTTGTTGCAATAGTTTTGTGAGGGGGTGATGTTTCTGGAGGTGGCAGGAGGATTAGTGGAATCTTTGATGACGGGGAAGAGTTACTTGCTGCTGTTAGTGCTGACGTTGATCTGATCTACAAGAGATGTGCGTTTGTGCTCTGTATTTTTTCGTGGTAGTGTATTAGGGCTGATTTAAAGATGTCTTTTTCCATATTGTCTTGACTTGTTCCCCATTTGTGGTCCAGTTGCTTGCAGTGGCATTTTGTTAGCCTGAGTTCCTCTGTGTACCAGCTGTCCTGCGGTTGGGCTCTTGCTGTTGGGTTGCTCTTGAGGGGAGCCACGGTGTTGGTGCATTCTGTGATCCAGCTGTTGAAGTTCTTGATGGTTTTCGTCAAGTTGCTAGTGTGCTTTGGCCAGTGCATGGAGAGGGCAGGAGCCCACTCCTCTTCTGGGATGCTTTTTGAGCTGCAGCGGATGGTACCAGTGGTGTCAGGTCTGTGGTGGTGCAGGATTGGTATGTAATACTGATGAATGTCATTTTTGAACTAGTCGGCTAATACAAATGATAGCTCTAAATTTCACTTGCAGGGCACAATATTGCTTGACGCAGGTGCAAATTATACAATCCGGCCACAGAAATTGAGCATGAAAAAATATCGCCCATCTAACTTCTATGGGCCTCATTTATGAGGTATGGGCGCAGGGCAGCGCCACAAGGAATCTTGCTGCGCTGCCCTGTGTCAAAACAAAAAGGGCAGGAATGGGCCGTATCTATATGATACAGCGCATTCCTGTCCTTTTCCCCTGCACCGGCGCACAATGGGCTGCCATGCGCCAACGCAGGCACCCTTGCACCATGGTGCAAGAGTGCCTGCATTGCAGGGATGATTGATTTTGTGCAGGAAGGGATACCTTCCTGCACAAAATCAATCAATACAGGTGATTTCCTCTTTCTAGGTGTGCTGCACACATAGAAAAAGGAAAAAAAATGAGGAGAAATGAAAACATTTCTCCTCGTTGCGCATCCCTAACGCCACCCCTGGGGTGCTGTTAGATTGTGACGCATTCACAGGTTTACGATTTCTTGTAAATCTGGGAATGCTTCAGATTCAATGGGTGTTGCGTCAAAACACCCACAGAAACACCCATGGAATGCCCCTTTCACTCAGGGGCACATATTTACGAGGCCATGAAAAGACACGTAAAGTGGCTTTATGTGGCCTTGTAAATATGCCGTGGCACATTGCGCAACCAAAACGTCAAAAAAGTGATCTTCCGGCAGCGCAAAAGTGCTGCAAGGGGCCTCATTTATGCCCCATTAGGTGGATGATTACCATTAATGAAAGAAGCTTTTTAGTCTGCTCATGATCCTCATTAAATGGAATATGGTCTTACAATACTTTTGGCTATTGGCGCCAAGCCATCAGAAATAAGAAAAACTAATGTCACATATATATTTGCAGAGACAGGGACGTCACAGTAAAAACAAAAAGTAAGAAACGTGATGAATGTTTCCGCGGCTAGAAAGCAAAAATCAATGAAAAGAAAGTTAACAATAAATACAGTTCAGTGTGTGCAACTACTGCTGCAGCTATAAAACCTCCCCTGAGATGGCAGGAGCTATATTATTCGCTTTCACAGATAATAAATGATCTGTCATAACTAATTTGCAGCTTTGCTTCTCACCACCGTGCAAGAGTTATCAGGTCATTAGTAACTCATGAATAAAGATTGCAGTGTGAGGCAATGAAACGTCTAACTGCATGTACGGTAGCCGGTAGGTATGGTGCTGTCCGGGACCGGAAGTCAGGGCCCCCAGGGCCGAGCCGTGGTATTTTCTTGGACAATAAATTTGATTTTGACCCCAACGTACATTTCGTTTCTTTTACCCCGTGGCTGAAATTATCACATTAGATCTGCGCAGCGTAGTAACCATGGCACCATTCAATACAAAACGTGCTTGTTGTGACTAATACTCTCTTTTTATTTTAAAATGTTTGTCGTTAGCATTTTAACACAAGAACATCCTCATTTTAGCTGTGTAATCGCATTGCTGTCTCTGTTTTCAGTGTAGAATATCAGCTTTTTTTGGTAAGGTTGGTATTTTTCTTGATGTGTTGCTGTTATCTGTTTGTCCCCTGTGAGAGACATGTGCTCTGTGGTACCCCATTCAAAGTGAGAGGTTACAACACTTGTCATATCCTCTGAAAGACACTCAGCGATTCATCTAACAATGATGCCTGTTCTGCTGGAAGTTATGATCTAACATAAATAATGCGAGAGATGTGAGAGATGCCACACAGGGCAAAATAATTAGCAAGTGGCTCATTTGTGCTCATGTACTAAGGTGACGCGGGATTGCCATTTAGCGTGTTACACAACTCTAAACCTGCTACTGATGTGTGGTGCTATTTTTATAATATAACTACCTTCCTGCTTCCCAATTCATACATTTTTTTAAATCACCTTGCCTCGTTCCTCTTCGAGAGCTGACATTTTGATTCTGTAATTGTTACATTTAAAAAGCTCCTATAATACGCAATGTGTTAACTTCATCAAAGCATGTCTACTCTTTGCTTTCTTTCATATATGTCCCCCACTCTTGTTTTTTAACTGGATTTCAAGTGCTTCATTATTTTCACACTGCGATAAACATGTCACAGCCTACAGCACGATTTATCAGATGTTGCATGGTGTAGTGCTGTTCTGGAATGGCCTGACTAGGCATCACATCACCTGACACAAGCATTCTCAAAAGGTTGACTTCCATATTGCTTGCTATTGGGTTTGGCAATGCTTGTTTGTGTACTGGAGAGCAAAAGCTTAAAAAAAATGGTTGATATAAAAAATAATGCAAACTTTTGTTCTGTAGCCTCAATTTTTCAGATAATTTCATCAGCGCTCGCTCCCCAGTGCTACTGGGCCACTCCTTGACCATAAAATAGTCCCTCATGGATTCCTGTGGAGGCAGAAGGACACAGCCAATAGGAAACCTTTGAGGCTGAAATACTCACAGGGGCTGATCCAAGATGTGATTGACAATGTCTCAATATAAAAATAAAAAAACACAGCGACCAAGGATTTGTATCATAAACAATTGAACAGCGCACTGCGTGATACACAGATTTAAAATCACAACTTAATCAGTTATTATCGCATTTAATTAAAGCCTTATATGATTTTTTTCAAGACATATTACTGACTATTTCCAATAAATTAATTGGTCCACAATAAGACTCCTACACAATATATAACTCTAACATCTACTATACATAGAAATCTTACTGCACCTAAAGACCTATGAAACCTCTCCCTGACACATTCCTATATACATGCACACATATATTAAAAAACAGAAACAAAATCCCTGGTAAACTGACGATCCTGGACCAGTAGCCAAATTTCATCATGGCATCATTTGTGTGTACGAGTGGTCTTAACCAATGGGTTTAAACTAAAAGGTTGACACATGTTTTGGTGGGAACTAGACCATCTCACCATCTTCTTCAACACCACACTAAAATTATGTTTGGCAATAAATTCCCCTCCACCGGCAAAACTACGCCAACAGCTGCATGGTGGAGTGGTGTGCGGCTCTCCAACATTAAATTGGTGAGCGCGACTGAGAATTTGTGTCCCCTTGAGTGATTTTCAGGCACTAGACCGCCTCCAGGTGAGATTTCTCAATGCGGGCGGCCGCGGCAGGTTGCGACCGTTTGCGTTGAGAAAGCTGCAACTTGAGTTGAAAATCTACTTGTGTGGGAGAAATAAGCAGCAACTTATGGTGTGCCACATGGTGCATTTGCACTGATTTTACAGCTAGTAACAAGCTCCCAGCACTAAAAAACAGCGAGAGCAGTGCACCGTGCCGAATTCTGCCCGCTCGAGGAATTCTGCGGAATCTTGTGGAGTTTTTATGTAACTCCGTAAAATTCTCTGGAGTGAAACTCCGCGAGTTCCGCCCACCCCAGTTAGAAACAGCTTTTGCAAGGTGGGTTCCAACAGTATTTTATCTGGTCTGTGGAAAATGTATAAATAAGTGTCACAACACAACAAGAACATTTAAATAGTTTGAAACTGAATAAATCCACAAAATCCGAATTGGGAAAATAAACCAGAACTGGTAAGCATTTAATCATTTTTAGTTGGAAATCTTATTTACATTCATATTTATCATATCATGAACAAAATGTTTTGGCTAGGGTAAAAGGCAGGTGCTAAAAGCAAGCACACAGATCACAACTGATAAAAGTGCTATTAAGTATTAGTTGTTTCTCATTCACAACTTGATAAATAAACAGAAAAACAAAAAAGCAGGAGAGATGATAAATGTTATGTCTAACTTCAAAAGAAAGCTCAGACAAAACCACAAATCAAAATGAGTCAAGAAAACTAAGGGGCATATTAGCAAGGGCCTTTTCGCCGCTTTAGCGGCACTTTTTGCCGCTAAAGCGGCGATATTTCTATCGCCCTATTAGCAAGCTGTCGCTAACAGCTGTTAGCGACAGCTTTACGGCGAAAGCGACCGTTTTGGTGCCGCTTTGCATGTCAGCGATATATATCGCTAATGACATGCAAAGTAGGCGTTCCCAACTAAAAGCGACTGAAAACAGTCGCAAACACAACTTCCCCCTATTAGCAATGCCTGCGAAGCGATAAAAAAATTTGCGCTAACCGCGATTATCGCTGGAATCTAACACCTGCTAAAAACCTGACTCAACCATTATAGTCAATGGGAGGTGGATTGTAAGATTAAGTCCTCACCTGCCTATTAGCAAGCTTTTCATTAGCACGTTGAATTTATCGCGAAATTTCCCGCGCTATGGCTGGGTTTTGCCGCTATCACTGGATTTTTTATCGCCTTGGAGATAAGCGTTGATAATAACGCGTTATCTTCGCGCCGAAATCCAGCGATAGCCGGCGATAGAAAAAACAGTGCTAAGCGCGCTTTGCGATAATTATCGCAATTTCTTGGTAATATCCCCCTTAGTTTGATGAACACATAGCCGATAAACCTTGGACACTTACTTAGACAGCCTCATATTCAATCATCTTGCTGAATTTTGTTGAATCCTAAATTAGTATAGCACATTTGATCTTGTATCGGGACAGGGTCCGAGTGGGCAGCTAGAAAGCCCATTTACTCTATTGTTTCCCAAGGATAAGCTGTACCCTGAACGTCTTAGTTATTGTTTATGGAGTGTAGCAAAGCACTAAAAATAATGATGCCACAGTGTATATGTAATGAATTATAGTTATAAGTACCTCTCCCATGCAAATGAAACTTATTTTGGGGGATAACCAAGAATGCAATATTTAAATGCCCAGTGCGTAATGTACATATATGCCCAACTCACTCATATCTTTATAATCTCATAAAATATAAGAATAAATCTCAATCATAAAAATGGATGATGCCCAAGAATTTTAAGCGATAACCAATCTAGAGAACTATCAGAGAATCTTCAGTAACATTTCAGTATTTAATAGAAATTGCCAGTTATATTTGCTCATTTAAGCCCAAAACATGGGTTGAATGTTGAAGATCCAGAATAATTCCCTATGTTTACTCCTATTACTGACATCACCTCCTATTTTGTTTGCCTTGATTTTTTCAATAATACCTGACTTTTGCTACTTCTTTGTCGTGTCCCATAGTCATACAGTGTTAAACCAGGAGTGCAGTCTGTTTTTTGTACAAACGGCTGGTTTATGTTCACTAAACCTGTCCCTTACTTCATTGGGGTTAACCCATCTATCATCTTTTGATCAAGGTGTATACTAGTCAGAGGCATAAAATGCACCAATTTGTCACATAAAATTGTATTTCTTCGTTAGGTAGGCAAAGGTTGACTTAGATGGCTGTAATCTCTTTTATTTAAAATCCCAGTTAAAATTCATCAAGTTTCGACCTTTGTTATTGAGAATCAAATAACGAGCAGCACAGCCTAACCAATCCTCTTTTATCTGTGTCTCACCAGTGACAAACATTGCCTCTGTTGTAAAAACGTGCTTTTGTTTTTAATAGCATGTTTAAATAGACTTTTTGGATAACCCAATGCTATTATTTTTTTTTCTTTCAGACTAGAAGCATGCTTGAGAAAATCATCAGCTGAGTCCTAAGTTAGAATTCGGTAAACGGAGCACATCATTTTTGTTTTTTAGTATTGTAACTATCCAAATAAAGTAAGGGTTTTTTCACTGTGGGTTTAGTGTGCAGTTGTTAGTGGAGCAGTGTAATTTTGATCTTACTCTGAGATACTATAGGAGTACATCATAATCATGTGTAGTCAGCACTCGAAAATCTTCTGTGTGATTAATGTTACTAAGGTAAATGGAGTATTGCATATTTAAAGTACTCCATGTGTAGTTTAATGAAACATTACAATTGTGTGCATAGAACGTGACTAATAAAGGTGTATGTAACATTTACTTATTAATGTGACAGGAGAAGTTAACGTTTAAAATGGATCCCATTGTGAGGTTAATAAACTAGAATGTGTATGTGTAGGTTAATGTTTAAACATTTATACATGTAACAAGAATTATTTCCATGCAGGTGCATTTAGAATGACATCTTCATAACTCTTTACAAAGTATTCATGTATTAAGAAGCTGCATTCATTATATATGTAGAAATGAGCCTGTATTCTGTAACCCTCTGCACTGCTAAGTTGACAAAAGAGTGGGACTCAAGAAATTGTTCAGTTCAAACTCACGTTTAAAGTCTAACATGTAATTCAAATTTAACCTTCAACGTAGAATGTATTATGTTTGTATTTTTGTTTCCACTGCAGGTGTGGACAAAGCCTCATTAGTTAGCATGGAAGGGTTTTGTTTTCATTAGATAGCAAGGTATGAGAAGACGAAGTTTGGCAAGGAGAAACGTGATAACAAGCAAGGAGGCAGGTTCTCATGGAAGAGGAAAAGAATGACCATGGACGAATGAAGTTGCAACTTATCCATGTGGGAAAGGTGGTGCTAGTATCCAGTTGTGCCAGAATCATGGAAAAGTTCTAGCGAAAGTCACATGGGATTGTCTACCTTGAATACAATTGATGTTTTATGTTGTAACTTAGTGAGGGTCAGGAAAGACATCTTAGGACTTTAAGGAGAGCAGATCCATGTGTCTGCTTGTGAGGCTTTATGCTACATGACCCATGGTTGGAGTGCCTTCTACTGAAGACTCCGACAGCTGACACCTTTCCAATTTCACCTTTACTAAATGCTTCTTAGTTTAGAGTTGCCCCTTTAAGGCAGTGTAAGGAGAGATAGCTTGCTTATGCTTACCTTGGAGAATCATTTGATGCAGTTTCATACTCAATTCTTTTTCCTGATTATTTGCATTGTCATCATAGAGTTAGTTGTCTGCTTTGTGTTTGTTCATTCTGTTTTTCTAAATAATAATGTTGAGACTGGTCTATATCGATTTTTTTCTAAATTATAAATACATTTTACTAATCTCAAATGTAGTTGTCGAGTGGATTATTGTGTGACCAAATTGGTTACTCTTTATTGAAATTCAAATGTGATAGGTTTCTCCCTCTTACCTCTCAAGCTGCTATCAAGACTATCGGATTGGAGAGAAATATTTAAGAGGGCCCAAGCTTTCGCATTAGGCCTGACATCCTTGCCATGGTATTCCCCAAGACTTTTTGCCTTCACTCCCTGATTTTTGCTGAACTTGTTTTTGTTGGCATTAGGACTCTGTGCACTCTCCCCCAGCTAACCAGTGGCAAAATGCTTGTGCTCTCTCCTCTAAACATGGTAAAATTGACATGCACCCAATTGGCACATTTAATTTACTCATAAGTCCCTAGTAAATGGTACTACATGTACCTAGGTCTTGAACATTAAATGCTACTAGTGGGCTGCAGCGCACATTGTGCCACCCACTGAAGAAACACAGTAAACGTTTCTGGGGTCTGCTTCTGCAGCCTGCAGTGCAGTTTCAAACTGCCATTTTGACCTAGCAAATTAAACCTTTTGCCAGGCCTACGCCTTCCTTTTTAATACTTTACTAAGTAATCCCTAAGGTAGGCCCTAACCGCCCCTAGGGCAGGGCACATGGTATTTAAAAAGTAGGACATGTGGACTTAAGTTTTACATGTCCTGGCTGTGAAAAGCTGTTAAAGTTGTTTTTCACTATTGTAAGGCTATCTCTCAAATAGACTGGGTTCCCGTATTACCCTTAGTAAGTGCTAATATCAGTTTGGGACCAGATGGAGCAATGCTGGCTCCACTCAAATGAATTTTAATTTAAAATCTTCCTTAATTGTGAACTTGGATTTAAATTACATTTTTGAAAATGCCAACTTATAGTAAGGTGGCATTTTTTTTCTCAAACCAACTGTGCTTTCCTGCCAGTTTCCTGAGTCACATGACTATGAATGACTCTCCTATTGTGGTATGTGCATTGCTTCTAGACATTGGAACAAAGAAGGTGTAGGTGTGAGGGGAGAATGTCTTCCTGAAAGGATGGCTAAGGATAAGTTGCACCCTGCCCTGATTACACTTCAAAGGGCCCTGCCTGCGTTACACACAAAGAAACCTGACACCAGGCGTGCCCTGGCCTTTGTCACCCTAGACAGTTTTGAGCCAGGCGAAGTGTAAGAACTAACCAGAACCCATTCTGTGGGTAGGCCAGGGAATTCCCCCACACAAAGGCTGACACAAGGAATAAAATTGGGACCTTAAGAACCCCTCACCAGAACACTCCTGGATCTGTGGAAGATTCATAAGAAGGGCTGCAATGCTGTCTGACGAAAGAAGATTGGAATTGCTTGCCCTAAACCCAGGCCCTCAAGAGGGACTTCATCGGTCAGTTGGCTTATCTCCTGTTTGAGCTACAGGCACACAAAAAGCTTCCAGAGGCCTCCCTGCAACTGCCCAGCTCCCCACCACAAACTAGACTTGCCTGAGCCCTGCTGGTGACCTCTACTGGAGTGAGTCCTGATCCCCAAGAGATGCCCCCCAGGTCATGGACTCCTGGCTGGCAGTAGTGTGAACACCTCCTGAAGAAAAGGTGAAGGTACTGAGGTTTTGGGTGATGACCACCAACGAGAAGCACCAACAGGACCTGCACTTTGCACCAACAGCGACAGCCTTCGACGATTGCTACCACAAAGTTCCAAGCAACGGCAGGCTCTTTGCGCTACAGCAATGGCCATCCGTGACGCTCGACCTGCTCTTCGCGCCACCAACCTGCTCCTCGCGTCCCCTGCCAATGCGAATGGAGCTCTTCACGTAGGACTTGAGAAGGTAACTGTTCACTGTGACTAACCTGTTTCCGGTATCTGACCTGCACTCGATCGTGGTCAGCATGAACTAGTGACTTTCCACCAATCCTACACGACCAGATAACTGTGAGAGGTGCTTTGTTCTTTTTGGTGATATTTGCACCTAAAAAATAAAAACTCATATCTTCTCTCTACCGATTAGATTTTTGTCATTTTTATGTCATTTTATTAATTAAAATCAAGTCTATTTTTCTTAATTGTTTTGGGATATTTGTTGTGTTGTTGAGTTACTGTTTGAGTGCTGTATAGGTTTTTTACACAATACCAATAAGGTAAGCCTGTTATGCCAAGCTACCAGAGGTTTAAGCACAAGTCAATTTAGTTACTTTTGTGATTCACCCTGTCAAGGATTGTGTTTATTACTTGAGTGGGCCTTTCACCCCTCTCAACTAATAGCCCAGTTTCTTAAACCAGTTCAACCTTTGAGAGTTCCCCACTGTTCCAAATGACCAAGAATTCTACTCATGCTTTATCTATTTTTACTTTAAATTCCAAATTTTAATCACAAAGATTCAAACACATAAAAAGTTCTGCCAATTGCTATCTTTAGCCACCCCCCCATAAAACAATGAAATGCCACTTCATTATAAATACATCTGTCTTCGAAAATGCCAATGTAGGTGTTAGGGAACGGAATGGTAGGAGGGGGCACAGGTACCACCCATGCTGGTTTCTTTGGGCTGTTTGTATAAATGTCACAGTGCCTCAAGTCAATGTAGTAACAGAGCAAAAGAAGCTAATGGCTGTAGGAGGCTGACCCAAAGCCCCTTAATAAAACGACAGAATGCAACAGTTTGCCATGAGTAGTGCAAGTATCATCTATTTCAAATAAAAAAATGGATTATTTGATGAAAGAGGAGATCATTTTCATTAGAACACTGGATTGTTGGCAGCTCCTTTGAAGCCAGTCTAATGGCAGAGAGAGAAGAAAGCTGGTACTGATCTTGGACTCCAACACTGCAGTGATTCTCTTTCTGTTTTCCCTGATTTATTCTGAACATTCTATCCTCAATGGGTTAATTGTTTTATTATCACTATCTTTGCACTGAATCACAGCTGGAAATGGAAATAAACATGTGGGAAAGGGCTTGCATGCAATTCCCTGTTCTGGGCATCCAATCTCAGAATTGCACAGTAAGGTGGTGGGAATACAAGCCGAGAATTCCAGCCCCAGTAATGCCACTTCCCCCATTCAGTGCAGCTAAGAGTCGGGGCATGTGTGCCTGTTTCAGCTGTCTATAGTTAACACAGGATTCATGATTAAACATTGATTTTTTTCCCCCTTGTAAAAAATCTTGGGCCATGATGACCTTTCCTAATCAGGTTATCCTTGCAGAATCGCATACTCTATACTTTTTGTCTCAAGTAACTGTGCTTCCTCTATGTTTTTCATAATTTCAGATAAGCTACATCTAGTGGTTGCTTTTAGTAGCTATCCTTCTTGCAACTTTGGCAGGATCCTAGGCAACTGGAGAATGTAACCATTGTGCTCATGGATAGAACAACAAAGTGGTACTCTTGTTGGCTCACTGTAAAGAATGGATTGAGGTTAATCCCATTTCTTGCACTGCAACCCACTGGATCCTTTGGCTGCACTATGGATGACGTATAAGAAGTAGAGCATGGATGTTGGAATACAAAGATATTGAAAGTTGGTCTATTTGGTCAGTGGATCCCATGAGCAAATGGCAGTAGTAAACATGTCAAGAAAACTAGGTAGTCTGAGAGCTTGTTGAAGAGACCTTTGGATTACATGGGGGGTGACCAGTTGGAAGCAAAGCATAGCTGATCCCATCATTTTTTCTTCTGAGGTCAATAAAATGGGTACTGCTAATTAGGTAATAAGATAGTATTAACTGTACAAGAACATTTATTTTGTGTATGGGCATTATCTCACATACAGTTCTACTCGTGAGCCTTTCATTGGAAGAGTTTTAGAGTCCTTATTAAGCACTCTGAGGACTCAAGGTGGATGGTCACTATTAAGAGCTATGTTAGACCTTTATACAAGTGGGGGTGTGGTTTACACGCTGAGCAAGATGGCAGCAGGATGCTGAGCTCTGTCGACCGCGGAGCTCTTCAGCACTTCTACAGCCAGTTTCTGGTGTTTCCTCTATGTCGGCACCTCTATGAATGCTGCCTGTCACCGCCATGGCATTTTGAGCCAGAAACTGGCCTCGCCAGAGCTTTTCCTTCATCCCGGTGCTGTGGCAGTGAGTTCCAGTCAGACGCGAGTGACTGCCGGTTCATTAGCGTGCCCGCTCGCAATATCGTCTTTCTGTTACCTCATATCGCTCTCTCCTCAGTGTATGCCCTAAACATGCTTTTTTCAAAACGATAGGCTACTGCAGCAATTACCCTCACTCTAATCTTTTATGAGTATCTATTTTTCATCTGCACCTGTGAATAATACCATTTAAATTGAACGGCCGCCATTTTGTCTACATGCTGCTTAATCGTCACAATTTGTATCTTCATGTTACTCCCTTTTTGGACATGCTGCCTGTATTTTAGCATCTCTTGTGGCAACCTTTCTATTATATATAAATAAGCAGTAAATCTCTTCTGCTGCATTTCTCTTCTTTTTCCTTTTTTAAAAAATTGCTTCATTTATTCGCCCCAGTCCTCATATTTCTGCACTGGATTAAACAATAGCAAGTACCTCCTTTGGTCATTGGCCTATGCTGATGAATTGAACTTTCTGACATGATCAAATATTTGCATCTTGGAAGTTCCTGTTCTTCACTTCATATTACCAATATGTCTGTACACTCCATCATCATAGTGTATGGGCAAGATTAGATCACACCAGAAGATTCCTCATCGCTCTATGCACTACATTAAAATGGCCAGAGATCTTCTTGCTGCTTCTAAACCCTCTTCCTCTGGCACGAAACCTAGAAGGGCTAAAACTGACCCTCCGTCACCCATTATGTCTCCTTATAATCCTGTTTTGGACACCATACTTGACAAGCTGAGGGGTCTAAAACCTTTTATAAGTGCCACTAATGACAAACTTCAACATATTGAAGATCAGTGGATTGCTATGGAGAGTAAAATGTTTGACATGGAACAACGTATAACTGATCTCCAAGCTGCTGCCACTTAAATTCCTTTGCTGGAACAAGAAATCCACAAATTTAAACTTCACACTGAGGACCTCGAAAACAGAAACAGACATAATTATCTCTGTTTATATGGTCTACCAGAAAACCTTGAGGGTCCTGATCTTCTCGCCTCCTTGAAAAATTCTTGTTTGAACTTTTGGACCTTCCCAACACTCCACCTTTGAATCTTCAATGAGCACATTGTCTGGGTCGATCAGAGTCCCATTCCAATAGACCTAGGGGAATCATAATGCTATTTTTGAAATTCACTGACCTGATGCTTGTTTTGAAGGCAGCTAAAGAAAAATGCCATCTCGTCTTGTGACAATATTTTTATCTCTCAAGACGTTTCCAATGCCACAAACGCTAGACGAAAAGAATTTGACCTCAAATGAGACATTTTCTATGGTATTCTGCATCCCTGCCTAAGTAAATTCACCTATTGAATTGTATTGTAATTGAATTTATATAGCGCTTACTACCCCTGACGAGGCGTCAAATCACTTTTTCAGCGAGTAGCACGGTACTCCGGAGCCCATAAAGGATTAGTGTTGAAATAGTATAGTAAAATATGAAAGTATTTTGAGTGATGGATATATTTTTTTTTTTCCACCCAGATTTTATTGGGTTTACAAACAGTCTTGCCTTGCATGAATGACATTCACATTATACATTATGCATGCATTTAAAAGTTTACTCTCTGGTGTGTTTAATCAATCTGCCCTATAACTAAACTACCCCCCCTTGAGTTGCTGTTGGCTCTAAGTAAATGTGTCGGTGGGTGCCACAAATTCATTATGGGTCTTGTCTGGTTTTGGGGCGCTGAGGTGCCGATTTATCCCTGGCCCGCTTGTTCACCTCTTCTCTCCTCTTCGTCCTGTGCTATCAGTTGCGGGGATTCTGCTCTGCTGAATCCCTGTCTGTCAGCTGCTAATTAACCTACTAGGCGTTCCCATGCCCTCGCCCGGTCTATTTTACCTATTCCCCGCCTAGCTTCTCTGAGTAAGAGTCTTCCTTCCTCCCCTGCCCATTTTTCCAATTCCTTTTTCCATGTGCCCAACCGCGGTCCCCTTGGTGTTTTCCAGTTCTTAGCTATCTCTTGCTTGGCTAGGACATAGGCGAGGTCCTGAAATTTCCCAGTCGTTTTGTTTTTGGCCGTGTGTGAGAACCATCCTAATAGGTAGTGGTCTGGGGTTTGCGGTAGCTCCTTGTCGATGACGTCCCCTATTGTGCGTCATATCTCATCCCAGAACGCATGCAATATGGGGCAATCCCAGAACATGTGCAGAATGTGGCTTCTCTCTCTCCACATCTGGGGCATGCTGCGGAGTCTACTCCAAAGTGTCGCCTTATTCGGGATGGGGTAAGATATGCTCTGTGGGGTAAGTTCCTGGACACCTTGAGGGTTCCTTCCACTATCATGTCTCAGTATTTCTCCGGGATCTGTTTCCCCAGGTCCTCCTCCCATTGCAATCATAGGCGATCCAGCGGTCTTTTCATGTCTTGCTTGATCGCTTTGTGGAGAAAGGAGACAGTTTTGATCGTTCTCTTTATTTTATATCTATGGTCCTATCAAACATGATCTTGATTTGATTTTTGAAATAACGTTAAAATAAAATTGGCCTCAATTGGCAATCCTAATATTATTGTAGCAGGAGAGTTTAATCAGTGGTTAGATCCCTTTACTGATTGAAAATCCAAATGTAAATGACCGGAGCTGCACCCCCCCCCCCAGCGCCTTGAGACCTTTACGGGAGAGTAGCACGCTTCACAATTCCCTGATTGATTAAATGTAACCCTGATAGATCTTATAAGGCATTTCAATCGGCCATTGCCAGTCGTCCATTATATGATGTTTTGAAAACGGGAAACATCGGTTACATCGCAGTGTTTACACCGCAATACCTTTACAATGCGGGTATTACAACGCAAGTCATTACAATGACTTGCGCTGGATGGCGCTCTCAGCTAAGGAATAGTATGAATTACTATTCCAACACCTTCCCTACTGTAACGTAGGCTGGAGTTGGAATAGTAAATCATACTATTCCTAAGTCCAGCGCCCTCCAGCGCAAGTCGTTGTAACGACTTGCGTTGTAATGCCTGCGTTGTAAAGGTATCACGGTGTAAACACCGCGATGTAACGTCGTATATTCTTTGAAAACTTGTAATCCTGATACTTGTGAATTTATGTTTCTCTCTAATATACATCATACTATGTCGAGAATTGACTCCATTTTAGTTACTATGGAGGTCATTACGATGGCGGACGGAAAAAAAACCGACCGCCATGGTAGCGGGAAAACACCGCCCGCCGCTACCGCGGGAAAACCGACAGCTAGATTAGGATCCCCAGCGGTAAAAACCCAACCGCGGCGGAAAGGAGACCCAAGAATCCGCCGTACGCCTGCGGAAAGGGCCCAAACCCGTCCGCGGCAGTCGGAGTCGCAGCGGAAACAGGCCAAACGCCCGCAACCACAGCGGAGACACCGCCATCAAAATTATGATATTCCCGACATTACCGCGGTGCAGTGCACTGTTTCCAACCACCGCGGTCGACAACAGTGAAGAATCAGTGAGACGGCGGAAGCGCCATAGCCGAGCCACCACTGCGGACGCTCCGTCAAAAAAATGGCTGTCGCTAGAAAAACACACAACATGGCCACAAAGTGCACCAACCATACAAGGCATGCACCCAAAAATAGCTAACACAGCCCAAAGACACACCCCCATGTGAAACTCCAAAACTACAAATCCCAGGAACACACACACACCACACCTGCAACCAATACCCCATCCTGACACACCCACAGACACCAGTATAAATCCAGCCCCCAACAGACCACAATCCTTTGCAAAACTCCACAACTGAGGGGACATCCACCACAGATGACAGGAGAGGCAAATCTGCACAACACACACACATCACCACCACCATCACCACTTCCACACCTGCACCTCTAACACCTTTGCACAGCACACACCATACACATCACAACCACCACTACCACACCCAAACCTGCACCCTAAACACCTTTTTTTTTTTTTAAATTTTTTATTTTATTGTTTTTCCGTAGTACAAGGATATCATATAAGAAACAATATAAGTTCTCGGCAAGATACAACAGACATATTAGGATAAATTAACATCGATGGCAGTTTCACAGAAGATGAGCACACATTATACAGTACAATGACAGTACAATAAGGCAGAATTTCGTATTGGCATACGTAGTACTTCCCGCAGCCCAGGCCAAAAGGCTAGCAAACATAACAGCTCCAATCCATAAGTTAATTACGAGGTCTCCTTTGGGGGGAACTATATTTCTGAAGCATTCGCCGCACAAGCACAGGTGGGGCACAAATCTCAATACCAATCATGGGGGATTCACCAGAGCAACACTACACCCACCTGATTATGAGTTCTACCCGGCTGTCCCGTATGTGATATAGATCTGATAAGCCAGAGCCGTTACTGCCCCGGCGTTTCCGGAACATCTGTCTGGGGTTCCGCAGACTGAGCCAATAGGTAGCTCTGTAGTGGGTCCCATATATTTTTAGGCTGCGAGGCTCTAGGCAACATTTCAGCATATCTCGTCAATTGATCTTGGCAATAAATCAAGTCCTCCAACCATTCCTTGAATTTTGGCGCCCGCCCCCTGCCCCATCTGCAAGCCACTCTACGCTTGGCCAACAGTAGAGCAACAGCAAGGAACTTACGACAGGACTTTGGAATTAGTTTAGTATAACTTAACAATGCGAGTAATGGCGTGCATTCCAAAGCAATGGGCACCATCCGACGCAGAGCTTCGAAAATCTGAGACCAATATTCACTCACCCTTGGACACTCCCACGCCAGATGTAAAAAGTCTGCCCCTGGGCTACCACATCTATCACAGTTATCTGTAGCTCTCAAGTTGAATCTGAACATTTTAACAGGAGTGTAATAGAGGCGTTGTAGGAATTTATAATGTGTAATGCGTAGCCTAGAGCTAGCAGTTATCTGCTCTGTTTGGAGGCAACAGTACGTCCATTGGTCATCAGTTATCTCACATCCTAATTCCTGAGTCCACTTAACACGGGAGGAGCTGGGAGACTCCATTTGTTGTGTGCGAATAGTGTGGTAGAGTACAGAGACCAAGTGTCCCGGCGATGTGGCGCGTAATATCATATGTAAAGGGTTAAATGTTGGAGGCTCTTGAGGAAATTCAGGAGTGATCGACCGTATACCTTGGCGAAGTCGGACATAGAGGAATATATCCAACGATGTGGGCTGATTATCTTGAAAAAGGCTCTCAGAGGTGCGGAACGTCCCACCCTGATAGAGATCCCCCCATGTGCTGACTTGGATACGCTCGCATAATTTGATGAAACCTGTTTCCTGCAGCAGTGGCAGGCATGGATGATAAGTGAGTGGAAGAAGCGGCTAGTATAACATTGTACTTTGAAGAAGAGCTAACATGCGTCGCCAGGCTTCCACCGTGCATGTGATAGTGGTAGGTGCAATATCCCGCGTGCGAGGAGATGTGTGTAGCATGCCTTGTAATGGTATAGGGTCCGCCAGCCAGTGCTCAGCTGCGAGTTGCGGCATGTATCTAGGAGGATGAAACCAATAAAACGCATAGAGCGCCTGCGCACTCACATAATACAGTTCAAAATCCGGCACGTCAAACCCCCCCCCGAGCATATGGTTGCGTTAGAACTTTCTACTGTAATCGTGCTTGTTTGCTCCCCCATATCAGTCTCGTCATTTCAGACTTGAGCCTCTGGAAGAAATACCGCCCAGGATGGTATGGGATATTTAAAAAAAGGTATAATATTTGTGGCAAAACCACCATTTTAATCAATGCCGCACGTCCTGCTAAGGTCAAGGGCAAGGAGATCCACCGAGTGACATTTTCGGTAATCCGTTGTAGAACAGTACCGTAATTGAGACGCATCAGCTCATCTCTGTCTCTGGTTATTACGATCCCTAGATAGCGTAAGTCCGAATTGCACCACTCCAAAGGGAAGTCTAAGGAGAAACTAGCGGCTGCAGTAGTCAATGGGAATATTTGCGACTTCCCCCAATTTATATGTATCCCAGAAAGTTTGCCAAACACTATGAATTCCCGCAGGAGTGGATTCAGGTTTTCCTGTGGGTGTCTAACATATAACGTTATGTCATCCGCATATAAAGATATGAGGACTTGTCGTAGGTTGCATCGTAGAGCCTTGTCCTGGTGATGCTGCCGCAATTTGGATGCCAAGGGTTCAATTGCTAGCGCAAATAGTAATGGTGAGAGTGGGCACCCTTGCCGCGTGCCTCTAGAGACAGAGAACGCGTCTGACAAATGCCCATTTATTAATACTCTTGCCGTTGGTAGTTGATAAAGCAGCCTGATCCAGGACAAGAATACAGCAGGAAACCCCATGCGCTGCAATATCCCGAGGAGATAGTCCCATTCGACTGAGTCGAACGCTTTAGTGGCGTCCAGGAAGACTGCCGCCAGCGGCAGCTCCGCGGCGACATTCTGTATAATAGTAAATAGGGTACGAAGATTATGTGTGGTAGCCCTGCCAGGAACAAACCCTGCCTGATCAGGAAGGACTAACTTGTCCATTATCAAGGCAAGCCTATTCGCAATCACCTTGGCCAAAATTTTTGCATCACAATTAATAAGAGATAAGGGCCTATAAGAGTCACAGAGTAGTGGTGACTTTCCGGGTTTAAGCAATGATGTGATATATGCTTCTCTCATGGAGGGGGGAAGTATGCCAGCTTCCATTGATTCCTCATACATCTCCTTTAAGATCGGAGCCAGCAGATCTATGTAGGTTTTGTAGAACTCAGCCGGCAGGCCATCGAGCCCGGGGGCCTTCCCTGACTGCATTTTCATTATTGCTTCTCTTATTTCGTCTATCTCAAAGGGGGCGCTCAGGAATTCTCTCTGCGAATCCCCCAACCATCTCAGCGCCACGTCTCCGTGGAAGCTGTTAAGTTCAAAATGATCCCTACGTTGTGAGGTATAGAGTGTCGAATAGTGCTCTGTGAATGTGGCTAGAATATCTGCCATATCGCGATGTAGAACCCCTTCTGGCCCCGTGATTTCTAATACACAATTGGAGGAGCGCGGGTGACGTATGATTTGAGCTAACGCCTTCCCAGGTCTTTCCCCCTCTCCGTATTTCCGAGCCTCATTATATTTTCTCTTAAATTTTGTTTCCCGCTCAGCGGTCTCCATATATTCAGTGAGTTTCCCCCGGAATTCAGTTTGCAGATCAGTATCTCTCCTCAGTCTCATCTGTGTCTCTAACTCTTTTAGCTCCGCCTCTAATCGTCTGATCGTGCCTTGTATAGCTCTCAACACTCCTGCACTTTTTGAAATACAAAAGCCTCGCACTGTCACCTTAAAGGCTTCCCAGATCGTCTCCACAGTATCAACGGAGCCCTTATTCCTATGGAAAAAATCCTGAATTTCATCCCCTAGTTCGCTATGAAATACCGTGTCTAGGAGTGTTAGGGGCTGCAATCTCCAAGTGCGGCGTGGTTTATTAAACCCAGGCGGGGCTAGCGTGAGTTTGACTGGGGAGTGGTCCGAGTACGTCCTGGCCAGTTGTGTGACATCTTTTATTAGGGGGCCCAGTCCTCTAGACAGTAAGATATAGTCTAACCGCGCCCATGAGGCTGCGTGGGCTGCAAAATGTGTGCCTTCCCTCGTATGTGGATGAAAGTGTCGCCAGGCATCTAGTAGATCCGTCTCCGTTCTAATGCCCTGTAAAGCTTGGTAAGACCTATTATAATGGTGCGGTGCAGGATTGGATCTGTCTTCCGCTGGGTTAAGGGCTACATTAAAATCCCCACCCCATATTATATGTGTAGACCCTATGTCCAGTATCTTCCCCCTCAGCTCAGTGAAGAATTCGGGATTGTCTACATTTGGGCCATAACAACTCACTAGGGTGACCGAGTCCGTGCCTAGTCGTCCCCACACAATAGTGTACCTACCATTCCGATCTAATGACATACCCGCTAGTGTGAACGGTGTTTGTTTTTTAATAAGTATTGCTGTGCCTCTGGCATATGAGGAATAGGAAGAAAACAGTCTATGGTATGCCCATTTCGCAGCGAAGGTAGTGGGGTGCAATGGGTGAATATGTGTTTCCTGGAGTAATGCGATATGTGTATTTTGCCCATCTAAGTACGCCAAGAGTTGGAGACGCTTTCGCGGATCCCCCAGTCCCCGCACATTCCATGTTACTATCTGAAGCCGCTAATGAGCCGCCAAGTCAGCCATACGAACCCGGGATGAGTGTTAAATGGTGTTGTGTCGTCCGTATTCTGTGTGTCATATTTACCAAAGCAAAATGTGTCTGTCCATCATAATGCAGCCTAACAATGATCAAGAACCAGTAAGTGAAGCCCTTCCCCCCTCCTCCCCCCTCCCTCCCACAACAGCACCCCAATTGTGCCGGAATGTCGTTTCGCTCCCCACACCCCGCATTTTCCCAAAAACTTAATGCGGCCAAACGAGACCAACTGTTAAGAGAGTCTTGTGGGGGTTCACCCATAACGGGGGACCCGCCGGTGTGTCACAATTACCTCCCTGTTCCCAAACGACTGGAACCCACCGCAGTAGCAGCAAGTAAGTCATTCGGTGGAAGGGTGCTCGGCCCTAGGCCGTGGAGAAAAAACGAAAAGTCAGCATTCACATCTTATAAGTAGCACAGTATATAATGGTACTAGCAACATATTTGCTGGGTACACTGATCTGCCCCCTCCTGGGTGGCCAGAGGATCTATTCACCAACCGAATTTGAGCTGTGTCCTCTTGCGCTATAGGTTGGATGTCTGGAATCAGCAGGCCGATGGAGTTGTTTGGGTAGATCAAGTAGCTTCAAGCAGCATCCATGGAATCTCCCTGTCTTTATGACGGATCTTCCGTCTCAGGAGTATGCAGCGAGGCGGAGTGATCATCCGAATTCCGCCTGGGTGATTGTCGATTGATACTTTTAAGAAACTCCTCAACTTGATGCGTATTCACAAACATCTTTTGTTTGCCTTGGTGCGTGATCCGCAGGCGCGCTGGATACATGAGTGCATAGTCGATTTGCGCCTTGCGAAGTTTCTGCTTTACCGGGAGGAACTTACGACGGGCTTCCTGCACTGCAACAGTGAAGTCAGGATATATGGTAAAGTCCATGCCGTCATATGTCAGGGTCTTCTTCTCGCGTGCCAGGCGGAGTGCAGTGTCTCGGTCACGATAATTAAGAATCCGAGCAATGATAGGGTGTGGAGCGCTGCCCGGAGGAGGATGAGGGCCCAGAGACCGATGGGCTCGTTCCACAGTCAGATGTGGGGAAAAGGCGTGATCTCCAAATGTGTCACGCAGGAGGCGCTCGATGTAGTCTTCCATGCGGCCTGTGTGTGCGGTTTCCGGAATTCCTAGGACCCTTATGTTATTTCTTCGACTTCTGGCTTCGAGATCCTCATTCTTGGAGGCTATTACTTTTAGGATTTTGTCCATTTGAGCCAGTTGCTTCTGTATGTTTGTCGTCGTGTCTTCCGTGTCGGATATCCTTCGTTCTGCTTCCTTAATCTGCTCGTCGTGCTTATCAACTTTTAGCACCAGAAAGTCCAGACGGCTATTCATCGTATCCATCTTTCCTGATAGGGAAGTGAGGCTCTGCTGCATCGCCAGTAGTAATGTTTTCACCTCATCATCCGGTGTGGAGGATTGTGCTTGGGTTGTGCTTTCTATATTTTGTGTTGGCTCCTCAGCACTGGAGCGGGTGACTGTCTTTTTTGCCTCAAACACCAGTCGAGGTTGCCGATTGTCCGGCTTCCCCATGATGCACCGGCGAGAGTGGGTAGGTCCCTTCGTCTATGTATACCGAAGCTATTGCAGCCGGAGTATATATGGCAGTAGACCTATACGAAGACCTCTGTCTCTATTCCCTTGGCGCCTTCACCCGGACCATATACCAGATGTGCGTGTTAGGAAGCAGCTTGGCTGGAGGGACGAATCTACCCCAGGAAGGGCACTGTTAAGTTGGTAAGCTGTGTCACCGCGTGGACAGGTGCCACTTGCTGTGGCCTTGATGGGATGGTGACGGGAGTTATGTCGACCAGAGGGATGGCTCCAGTTTTGTTGCCACCTATTGTTCAGCGGGCGCTGGTCATCGATAATTCTTATTGAGAGTCTCTTCTAACCGCAGGAGCACTCCCAACGCCCAGCAGGCCATCGGGTGTGGCAAGCAGTGGCTCTACGCCCGTCCACTCTAAGCCCTCAACAGGAGAGCCCTCCTTTGTTCTCCCACACCTGTTCGTCCGCCAGTTGCACAAGGTCTCTCTGAGGTCCCCGTCAGTGCCGTGCTCCACTCTCCTCGCGCTAACAGGTAGTGAGCAAAGTCTCTGATGTTATGCGCAAAATGGCGGGCAATCCAGTAAAAACGTATTAGAGAGGGCTGTATCTTTCCCCGTCTCACCAGTGCGCAGCGCGGGCCGCTGAACCCGTGACTGTTCCTTCCCGGTGCCTGTCCCACAGCGATTCCATCAGTCCACACTAGTGCATATCGCCGGTTGTCTGTCCCAATTGTTGCGGCCCCTGCGTTTCAGTGGGGGCCAGGGGTCTGCGCAGCGTGAATGTTCACCCTCAATGCAGCGCTGCGTCCCTTCCGTAAAATGGCGGCATGGGTGTCATGATCTGTCTTCCCGCGTTGCTCCCGATCCTCCTCCGGTTGACTCTGTCCAGTCCCCCCGTGTCTCCCCGATCACTAGATCAACGATGTGCCTGCCCTGTTGTAGGCAGCCTTTGGGGGATAGCAGTCTCGCTCTTTATTACAGCGTAGTGCCTGTGCTCCCCTCTCCCACGGTGAATAACGCTGCTGTTCCGTGTACTCACGGCAGTCACACTCACCAAGCCTTAGCTCCCCAGCTGCAGCTGCTCTGCATATGTTCGTGTCCTTTCCGTGGTGTGCTGGCAATGCGGTATTACTCTGCGCACAGAAGTTGCCCCGTTTATTCAGATCTGCATATTCTCGGCGCCCTTTAGTCTTTTGGCGTTGTGGCCCAGTGCCTCGAGGGAGACCGGGGGCCCGCGTACCTGCTCCTGCCGCTTGCGACTCCACCCAGCACTCCGTCTGCCTCTCGCTGTCACCTTTGCTTCACTCTGCAGAGGGTTATCCGGTATCCGATCGTGCTGAAACTTGCACCGGAGCCGATGCGGGTCTTCCTGCACAATCGACGCGCTTTGTGTACACTTTCTCCCAGGAATAACAGGAGAAATGAAGGATTATGAGACCGAGCTACCGGAGCCTCACAGAAGAGCGGCCATTCCGGTTGTCCGCCACCTAGCGCCCCCTGCACCCTAAACACCTTGACACATCACACACCATGTCACCACAGAGAATGCCCAAATTCACTGAGAGTGAGTTGAGGGTCATGGTCGATGAGATAATCAGGGTAGAACCACAATTGTTTGGTAACCAGGTCCAACAGACACCACTAGCAACAAGGACGCAAATGTGGAGAAGGATAGTAGAGAAGATCAATGCAGTAGGGACCGTGCCACGCAATAGAGATGAAATCATGAAGAGGTGGCACGATCTGAAGGCAGTGGTCAAAAAGAGGAGAGCCAAGAACCATGAGCTGGCTCAGAGGACAGGCAGTGGCCCTCCCGTTCCACTCAAAACATTCACTGAATGGGAGGAGAAGGTGCTTGGCATTCTACATCCAGAGAGTCTCTCAGGAATACCCGGGGGAGTGGAGGCTGGTAAGTACAAACAAATGCCTAACATCACACAAATGTACTGTCTTGCCCTATTACAAAATAATACCTCCTAGGTACAAATTCATTCATGTGCACAACACTCCCCCAACACATCTCTCACAGATACAACACACACTCCCCTGAAGCCCCCAAAGGTAGTTAGCAACATCACCATGGGTACATGTGTACATGCTGCCAGCACTACAACTCCCACCAGGCCCCCTTGTCCCACAGCTGAGCAGGATGTAGCCCTCCCCCACCCAGAAGCATGCCTCAGCCATTGTGTGCTGCACCCTCACCTAACAGGTAGGTAGCCATCTTCACCGGGAGGTGGGTGGGTGTTTGGGAGGCCTGCACTACAACTCCCACCAGGCCCCCTTGGCCCACAGCTGAGCAGGATGGAGCACTGCCCCCACCCAGAAGCATGCCTCAGCCATTGTGTGCTGCACCCTCACCTAACAGGTAGGTAGCCATCTTCACCGGGAGGTGGGTGGGTGTTTGGGAGGCCTGCACTACAACTCCCACCAGGCCCCCTTGGCCCACAGCTGAGCAGGATGGAGCACTGCCCCCACCCAGAAGCATGCCTCAGCCATTGTGTGCTGCACCCTCACCTAACAGGTAGGTAGCCATCTTTACCGGGAGGTGGGTGGGTGTTTGGGAGTCCTGCACTACAACTCCCACCAGGCCCCTTGGCCCACAGCTGAGCAGGATGGAGCACTAGTCCCACTCATAGGCATGTGACGTCTGTGCAGCCGCACATGACACCATGCCACTTAGTCCACAGTCACCAACACAAATAATGCAAAACAGTTGTGTTTTAGTCACCATGCACAAGTCTCTGTTCAAAATTGACCCACATTGTGTACACTGTGCCAGGCATCACACACTGCAACACTAACAACGATCATGCTGCCCTGCAGCAGTGTCTGGCCGTTTGTATGGCAAAGTGCAAATCACCCATGTCATACCACAGTGTTGCAATGTAAACAGTGGAAGTGCAGTGCACCCAAAAACTACACTGCAGCTGGGACTCACAATGCTAAACTAAGCAGAACCCAAATGTCCTGCAACACACCCAGCTACCACAGTGCTGCACTGAATTGCAGAACAGCACCTTGTCTGAATTAAATTGTCAAAGGTGTCTTGTTTGGACCACCAATGTGTGTATGCATTGACAATGTTCACATCTCACACTGTCTGTCTGAACAGTGCTGGTATAGTCTGGCCCCAAAACCATACATTGTCTGCACAGGGCTGAGTACATCTCACACACACACCACTGTTGACCACAACATGTCAGTGTATGGATGCCCTGGAACAACTGCTACACCAGTACTGGGCTCATGTTCTCAGGTCCACAAATACCATGAAACCATGACAGTGTGGAAATGTATGCTGGGTGAGATCTACACCCTGCTGTATGTCACCACTGTGCTACGAGACCATACCCCTTGCCCAATTGTGCCTTCAAATGTCGGGGGAGTGAACCCCACAGCCAGATAGCTGGGACAACATTGATGGGGCGCTATACCCCATGACCAAATGTAATCTGAAATCAATGGGTACAAAAAGCCACACACACATCATGCTCACCACACGCACATTCCATCCAAAGATTTCTACCAAGTCACATAGCCATGTCATTGCTCGCCTCAAACGGCAGTTAGCCATCTTCACAGTGAGACGGTGCAGTGTGTTTGGCTATCCGTCCCACAAAATGCAACATGCATGCTGTCCCACCACTATGGAGGATGGGACACTACACCCCCAATAAGAAGCATGTGGCAGGCAATGTATGCTACCCACCCAACTCACAGGTAGGTAACCGCATCTCACAGGTCGGGGTGTGTGGGGCTGGGAAGCTTGCACAACAACTCACAGGGGCCCACCTGACCGCCAGCACACAAGACCCATCACTTCCTGGCACCAACATGCATGTGTCAGTCATTGCAATGTACACTGCAAAAGAACTGGCATGTGGACATATCATGCTGACTTGTCCCACACTGGACCAAGATGAAAGCTCTCATCCTACACACACGGAGAGGTCTCACAAATACAAGGAAAACACAGCAAACACAACATATCTACAGCCACAACATGCAGCCAGATATGCATTTATAAAAACATGTTGGCATAGGACACCAGGCCTCTCAATGCACAACTGCACACCCAGATAGCATTGGCAACTATAGTGTGCACACACCTAAGAAAATGAAACTGTGTCAGCAACCAAAGTGTGAATGACTGAAACACATGTCGATGGAACTCCGAGCACAACCATGCACACCACTACATGCCATCTGACAGTAGCAGTGGACCAGACCACCTAGGATCTAATTAAAGCAAACTTAAGCATGTCTAGAATTGCAAATACAGATATCTACACCACATTGAAAAGGTATGCATGAAACTACAATGCTCACTCACTGTGCAGAGAAAACCGCTACAAGGGCTCTACAAGTGACACATACGCGTAAATGGATGACATATGATTGATCAATAACAGGATGCCAACATGAGACTGTCAATGTCAAAAAATTATATTGTGCATGTCATGTCTTGACAACTCCCAATATGGACAAGTAATGTATGTACCACAACAGCTTGTAATGCATCACTGGATGTCGGTCAATGCTAATTTGTACAGTGAACAACTGCTGGATGTACAAACAGTTGATGTAACACTGCTAACACAAACTTTGATGGGTGCAACACAATGACCATTTCTCATCTGACCCACAGGTGACCTAGAACTCACTGTAGAGGATGACACCACCCTGCAGAGCCAGTCCCCCCCCCGGAACAGAGACAACTGGATGAGGACTCCCTGGATACATTGGATGAGGAGCTCCATGCTGGCCCATCTGGTGTGGCAGGCCTCAACCAGTCCCAGGTACCCATTGTCCCCCCAACCACATCAGCTGCAGCCCCTGACCATCCACTGACAGCTGCTGTCACGGCCTGTGTGTCAACCACCACTACCACCACCACCACCACAGCTGGCCGCAACACCCTCCCTGCCCCAGGGGTTGAGCAGCCCACAACATCGACTGCGGAGGCCAGGGAGAGGATGCAGCGGGCCAATGTGAGGACCGGACAGGACCGTGGCAGCAGTGCAGCTGGTCGGGACAGGCTCATGCAGAGGGGGACTGATCCTGGGACGGAAGCCCTGGGCCACATCGACAGAGTCCTTGGGGCATACCAACAGGCCCAGGGACGAATGGGCCGGTTAGAGGAAGAATCTCGGGAGCACCTCCTGCTGCTGAGGTCCATGGACACACGCATGGGACAGATTGTGGACCTCTTGGGGCAGCTAGTGGCGGTTCTGAGGGACAGGCAAGCGCAACATTCTACCCCTCTGCCTCCCCTGTTGGGCAGCAGGATGACACTACATCATCCTCCCCTGCGTCCACAGAGGGGGGTGAGTCCTCAGACACCGCTGCCCCTGCAGCAGTGGCCCCTCCAGTGAAGCGCAAGAGGGGCCGTCCACGGAAAGGCCAGGGGGACTCACGTGCCCAAGCACATGCCAAACGCTAGTCCCCGAACCAGCCATGATGGCAGACCACTGCACCACTGCATTGACCTTTTGGACTATCCTTCACCACACTGCCATGTGAATGGCATCCATCTGTTGGACTGGGTCTCCACATCATTGTGGGGACTACTCAAGTATCACATTTACCATGACTGTCAACTCACTTCTTCAATTCCCCCCTTCACATTTTCTCCACCCTTGCATGTCACAGTTGTAAATAAATACACCTTATACACATGTTGTTGTGTCTGCTCCATCTTTAATACAGGATGTGCAACCTTCACCGTGTAGGACATGGTCCAGGGGAATGGACTGTAGGTAACAAGTGAGATGCTGAAGGGACCTAGGGAAAACCGCAGAACAAGAGTCACTTGTATGGGTGTGGCATTGCACACATCACACAACACTTGTCAACAAGGTACTCAGATCTAAAAACTTTACACAGAGCAACAGTCACCATAGAGACAATCTGTATCACACTAACCAATCACACATACATTGGCAGGCAGCAATGAGTCAACACCAAGCTGCAGTCAGCAAGCTCACATACACCCACTCAGCAACAGCAACACCATCAGACCATTTCGTCCCTTCTACATCGTCACTCACCTTCAAGTGAAGTAGCGGGTGATGAGCTGTCAACGCATGTCGACCCCTTCCTCCTCTCCACTGCCCTCGTCACTGGATCCGGCTTGATTTGCAGGCGGCGGCCTTGGCTGCTCATCTTCGTCATCCAGGATCAGGGGTATTGCCTTGCGAATGGCCAGGTTGTGGAGCATGCAGCATGCCACCACTATCTGACACACCTTCCCTGGCGAGTACATAAGGGCCCCCCCAGTACGGTCCAGGCACCGAAATCTTGATTTCAGGAGACCAAATGTCCGTTCTATCACACGCCGTGTCCTCCCATGGGCATCATTGTATCGCACATCAGCTGGCGTGACGGGGTTCCGCAATGGGCTCAGCAACCACGGGCGGTTTGGATATGCCGAGTCACCTGGGTGTGAGAGACACAGATTAAACTTGCAGTCCCAAAATGCAACACAAAAGCATGTCACACACACACACCACTCTAATCCACTATGCATACTCACCCACAAGCCATGCACGCTCAGGAAGCAGATTGGCCATCAACTGAGGAACGATGCTGCTGCGCAGGATGTGGGCATTATGGGCTGAACCGGGAAACTTGGCACACACGTGTGAGATGATCATGTCCGCCAGGCACACCACTTGTACATTTACCGAGTGTGAATGCTTCCTATTGCGGTAAACCTGTTCACGTGCCTGTGGTGGCACAAGCCCAACATGTGTGCAATCAATTGCACCAATGACATGGGGGATATGTCCAAGGGCATAGTAATCGCCCTTCACAGCCACCAACTCAGGCCCCCTGGGAAAATGGATATATCTGTCTTTGTACAGCATCATGGCCGACAGGACATCCCTCAACACCATGCTGAACATCGGCTGTGACATCCCGCCTGCACTTGCGACCGTGTGCTGGAATGAGCCTGTTGCAAAGAAATGCAGGCATGCCATCACCTTAGATGTTGCGGTGAAAGCTGTTGGATATGTCCGACGTGGCTGCAGGTGGGGCTCCAACATGGCACATAGGTTCTGCATGGTTTGTCGGTCCAGCCTGAATTTGCGGATTATCTCCTCATTCTCCATGTCTGCCAGGACTGTGAACGGACAATGGATATTGGACCTCCTCCTCCTAGGACAGAACACAGTGCACAGATGTCAATGCAGAAGACCATGGAATGTGCATCACATCAATTTCTTCTACAGACACATTCCAAAGTCTTACAACATGCACCATTAACCGACAGGGCACTTCACAAGTAGGTTCACATCAGGCACACTACTCGTACACCTGTCCCCTTACCAGCAGCAATTATCTGTGCACCCCTCCGGCTCATTCGCATGCACAGTGTGATATACTAACAGATATGGGTGCATACCTGTGAGTATGACCCCCAGCATATGTTAATAATTGCAATACTACCCGAACACACCATGTTGCTGGCCCTGATACACCTCCCAACACAGGTTGCACATGGCACACATCAACTGCACACTGAACACCGGCTGAGCGTGGGGGACACGTGTGTGCATGTGCATTGAACAATGTGCCAGTTTCTGAGGCCCCTAGTCCAGTCAATGAGACAACATTGTGCGTTACATTGCACACACAGACAGTGTCCATATGCTATGCAACACATTTATTGGACAGTCTACATTTCATTACACAGCACATGTGACATGTGCGAGTGTATGTGCCCATGCAATGTATTGGCGACCCATATATGGTATGTGTTGGTGACGTGGAGTGACATGTCCCTTTTGTGCATTTGCCCTCATGAGTACCCTTCAATTGTTGAGACCCTGGGCACTGTACATGTTGGCCTATGCAGAGAGCTGGAGGACACGTTAGGTGCAGCACAGCTACTCCACAACTCCATTAACGCTCACTCCAGGCACTGTCTGGCAGACATATGGCGGTGCCTACCGCCTGGCCACTGAGGTGTGGCACCGCCATTAACCCATGCACGATCGCGGGAGACACCGCCAGATATGTATGTGACAATAGCGGTCGCCATGCACCGCTACCCAAATCACGGTCACTCCAGGCACTGTCTGCCAGACATATGGTGGTGCCTACCACTTGGCCACTGAGGTGTGGCACCGCCCATAACCCATGCACGATCGCGGGAGACACCGCCAGATATGTATGTGACAATAGCGGTCACCATGCACCGCTACCCAAATCACGGTCACTCCAGGCACTGTCTGCCAGACATATGGCGGTGCCTACCGCCTGGCCACTGAGGTGTGGCACCGCCCATAACCCATGCATGATCGCGGGAGACACCGCCAGATATGTATGTGACAATAGCGGTCACCATGCACCGCTACCCAAATCACGGTCACTCCAGGCACTGTCTGCCAGACATATGGCGGTGCCTACCGCCTGGCCACTGAGGTGTGGCACCGCCCATAACCCATGCACGATCGCGGGAGACACCGCCAGATATGTATGTGACAATAGCGGTCACCATGCACCGCTACCCAATTCACGGTCACTCCAGGCACTGTCTGGCAGACATATGGCGGTGCCTACCGCCTGGCCCCTGTGGTGTGTCATCGGCATGGACCATGCCCCTGCAGCCAATGGGAAGCAGCCTCGCGGTAGCCTGATGCGAGTTTGAAAATCGCGGTAGGCGTGCACCCCCGCGGAGGCATTCAAAAGATGCACCACCGCGGTAGCGCGCACATGCATCCTACGGTGTGTCACCGGCATGGACAATGCCCCTGCAGCCAATGGGAAGCAGACTCGCGGTAGCCTGATGCAAGTTTGAAAATCGCGGTAGGCGTGCACCACCCCCGCGGAGGCGGTCACTGGAGGCATTCAAACGATGCACCACCGCGGTAGCGCGCACATGTGTCCTACGGTGTGTCACCGGCATGGACCATGCCCCTGCAGCCAATTGGAAGCAGACTCGCGGTAGCCTGATGTGAGTTTGAAAATCGCTGTAGGCGTGCACCGCCACCGCGGAGGCGGACATTGGATGTATTTGAATGAGGCAGACCTGGTACACCAATTGCAGCACCCTGGGACCACTGACACAGCCCCAGGGGCCTATATATGTGTGGGAGGGCGCACCACATTCCCACAGCTACCAGGGACTGCTGACTGACAACCCTCCACCTGCTGCTGCTGCCTCAAGGGACTGCTGGCTGCCACCCTGCACCTGCTGCTGCTGCCTCAAGGGACTGCTGGCTGCCACCCTCCACCTGCTGCCTCAAGGGACTGCTGGCTGCCAACCTCCACCTGCTGCCTCAAGGGACTGCTGGCTGCCACCCTGCACCTGCTGCCTCAAGGGACTGCTGGCTGCCACCCTGCACGTGCTGCCTCAAGGCACTGCTGGCTGCCACCCTGCACCTGCTGCCTCAAGGGACTGCTGGCTGCCACCCTGCACCTGCTGCTGCTGCCTCAAGGGACTGCTGACTGCCACCCTCAACGTGCTGCTGCTGCCACATGTCCATTGTGATGTCGAGGACTCAGAAGATCCGTGCCAGTCCCTTCACCAGTGAGGAGCTTGGGGTCCTGGTAGACGGGGTGCTTGCACAGTACCCAAGGCTTTATGGCGGCCCTAATGTCGTGGTATGTCTCCCAGACTGTGAGTGAGAGTGCAGGGTGTGCACACGTGGGGTGGAGGTGCTTCGGTATGTGTCAGTGGTTGTGGGGCTCTGACATGCACTGCCTATCATGTTTACTACAGCGGGAAGGGCTTGGTGGGCTCTTTCACACGTTACCCTGCATGCCTATCCTGAGTAGAGGGACATGTCCTGTAGTGTCAGCCATACAGTGCAGCTGCATTTTGGTGATGCAGGAGTCTGGCCAGTTAGCGTTTGTGTGAATGGCTGTGTTGCTCCCAATTAACCCACTCAGTGTCAGTCGACCTGCCCTGCACAGTCCCCACCGAATGCCACATGTCCACATCACTGCATGTACAGTGTGTACCATGTGTGTTTGGATCACGCCTCTTCATCTAAGTCCCATCTCTGCCATGTAGATTGCACAGGAGCAGGCGTGGGGGAAGGGTGTGTGTATGACAGTTGTTATCACTCTATGTGAGTTCCAAGACACAGTGAGGCTTTCACAGGGCTAGGACACTTAGGTCTGCGCAGTGTTGGACACAGTGAGTCCAACAACATGACACATGTTTTGCTATCTTCTCTATGTGTAGTTGTAGGTAACTGCAGACAGTAGCTGCAGGCAGACTACTCGTTGCTTGCTGTGTTGGTATCCTGCATGTGAATGGGATGTGGAGGTACTGTGTCCACCATCGAACATGCATGCCTGTACGTCTGATTGACCAATGACATTGCATCATGTTCAGAGCAATTGTTGGCTATGTGACAGTTGTAGCTGGAGTTTTGGATGAGTCACTGTCGTGCTACTGCATTTTCGTTGTGTTGTTATTGTGCACTGTGTCACTGGAACATCACCCCTCTTGTCTCCCATGCCTGCAGCTGAAGGTCCACCAGCGTAAAGCCGTGTGGAGGGCCATTGCCTCCAGAGTCTGGGATCTGGGTGTGTCAAACCGAAGGCGCACCCACTGTCATAAAAGGTGGGACGACATCTGCCGGCTGAGCAAGAACGTGGCCGAGATGATGCTGGGGCTGCTCCCTCGGACTGGCAGGTTGGCTAGGCGCAGCATGACACCACTAATGGCCCGCATCCTGGCTGTCACACAACCTGAGCTGGACAGACGACTGAGGGAGCATCAGCAGCGAGCCAGGGGTGAGTATGTGTTGCAGGCTGCCTTTGGCTGGGAGTGGGTGCATGTGTCTACAGAGTGTGCAAATTGTCAGCTGTGTGACGTTGGTTGTGTGGTGCAATGTTTTGTGAGTGGCCTCTGTGCTGGGTGTATGTGCCATGCTTTTGCACAAACGGCGCTTCATGAAGTGAGTTTTAGCACTGTGCATCTCTCTTACATTTGGAGTTGTGGCCTTCAGGTACCTTCTGCTGTGGGGTAGTGTGTGAATTCTGATGGATGGTAATGCCAGTGTTCCAACTGTGAATGCGTTTCAATGAATGCGTGCAATTCTAGACCTCAGATGTCTGCCAGTCAGACATCTGAGGCCAATGTGCAACAGTAGATGTGCCCATGGACTCGATATGGTGGATGGCATGTGTGCAGGGCCATTGTGGGCTGGTATGTTGTAGTCTGTGTGGTCCCCTACTGCTCCACACATGTAGGTGATGTGCACCATGTCGTGGTGTTCATCCTTGCCAACATCGGGACAGTGTGTGTGCACAGGCCATTTTGGGGCTGTGTCTGATGTGAGCCAACTGCAGGATGGTGTGCTGTGTGAATCACCTGGGGCACTTATGGCAGGGCGTGTGGCGGACATGCACCGTTGTGTCGAAATTTGGGTGTCAAGATATATGTGTGCACAGGGTGGCATGCAATGTGCTGCACACCTCTTTCTAGGATGCAGATGTATTGGCACGTGTTAGTTCTGTTGATGCCACTCATCTCACAGTACTTCTCTCTCCTATGCAGCAGCTCCCGTATGTGCAGAGGGAGAGGGGACGGACACCAGTGGTGAGGCTTCCACTGCAACAGCCGCACCGGAGCTGACTGACACAGATGTGACCAGCGCCGAGGAGGGGGACAGGAGTCTGCTAGAGGATTCACAGCTGGAGACACAAAGCTCTACCTCATCTGACGCCAGCGGTGACACATCCATGTTGGGGGGTACAGGGAACGGGGACTCTGCCTCCTCTTCCGCCACACAGCGTCCAGTGCCCAGCCTCCCTTCAACCTCCACTGGTGCTGCCCGTGTCCGCACGAGTAGGAATGGAAGAGTCACCTTCACCCCAGGCACAGCTGCCCCAGCCCATGTCAGCCCTGCTGCCCTCAGTGCAGAAGCAGTCGAGCTATTGCGCCAGCTGTGTGTGGGGCAGACAGCACTTCTCAATGCCTTCCAAGAGCACGACAAAAAGTTGGGGCAGGTTATAGCTTTCATGGAGGGCTTACATTCCGACGTGGGTGGGCTACACCGCACTGTGCAGTCCTTGTCATCAACTGTGACAGCAGCCCTGCAACAGGCACATAGTCAGGGAGCGGCTCCCAGCACTCGGTCCGGCCCCGTGTCACTGTGCACCTCTGACGACAGTGACAATGCCCAACGGACCCCAAAGTCCCGATACAGAACCCGCAGCACACAGGAGCAGCAGCAACCCAAGCGTACTAGGGCACAGACACCATCCCCACATAAGAGTAAGGCCACCCCAGAGCGCAGAGAGAAAAGCCCATCAGGCGACAGCAAGGGCCACAAAGCAAAGAAAAAAGCATCAGGGTCACAGGCCTCACCTTCCTCCCCTGCCAAAGACTCCCCTGTCCCAGAGACGTCTCGCAGAGGCAAAAAGACAGTTTCCACACCCACTGAGAAGGTGTTGCCTGCAAACATTACACAGGATGAGGGCCCCATGGATAATCCATCCTTGACCTCCACTCCCATCCCAAGCCCTGTGAAGCCAGCACGGGAGGACACTGTAGGGGGCAAAGCTGGTGGACAGAGGGAGGCAGGGCGGCGGCAAACACCAGCCAAGCGCACAGCGGGTTCCAGCATGTCCCCAGAGGGGGGGTCACCTACCACTCCAGAATCAGCTTTGGTGTTGGGGTCACCTGTTGTGTCTGCCCCAGTTCCCCTCAATCCCCTGACAGGGAAGCCTTTCAGGATCCCCAAGAAGTGGAGAGGCACCCCTCCACAATCTCCGGCACACACTGTGTCTCACCAGGGCATGAGTCCACCTCCCCGGGCCACCACCCCACCTGGTCCAAGCAGCCCCCAGCTACCACATGCACAGTTGGCTCTTCCACAGTTGTTACTCCCACTGCCCAGGGTAGTCCGCCAACAGACCCCAACACACAGTCAGCTCCAAGTCCGACAGACAGCCCCATCTGAGTGGTGGTCACCCTCACACACCTGTCTGTCCACAGGGGTGCGTGTGATGCCCATTGTCAGACCCATTACTCTGTTGCTGTGCATGGCATGTTAGAGTTGCATACATTCCCTGTGTAGCTTCTGATGTAACTACTCTGCACATTGTACTTGCCTTGTGTTTCACTGCTGTGTGCCCCCTGCCTGTGCAGCTTCTCATGTACCTCACCTGCACTGTGTCCTGGCCACTGGCCTTGCTGTTCACTGCTGTGTGCCCCCTGCCTGTGCACCTTCTCATGGACTTAATCTGCACATTGTACTGGCCACTGGCCTTGTTGTTCACTGCTGTGTGCCCCCTGCCTGTGCACCTTCTCATGGACTTAATCTGCACATTGTCCTGCCCACTGGCCTTGTTGTTCACTGCTGTGTGCCCCCTGCCTGTGCAGCTTCTCATGGACTCACTCTGCACATTGGACTGGCCACTGGCCTTGCTGTTCACTGCTGTGTGCCCCCTGCCTGTGCAGCTTCTCATGTACCTCACCTGCACTGTGTCCTGGCCACTGGCCTTGCAGTTCACTGCTGTGTGCCCCCTGCCTGTGCAGCTTCTCATGGACTCACTCTGCACATTGGACTGGCCACTGGCCTTGCTGTTCACTGCTGTTTACCACTTGCCTGTGCAGCTTCTCATGGACTCACTCTGCACTTTGTCCTGCCCACTGGCCTTGCTGTTCACTGCTGTTTGCCCCTTGCCTGTGCAGCTTCTCATGTACCTCACCTGCACTGTGTCCTGGCCACTGGCCTTGTTGTTCACTGCTGTTTGCCACTTGCCTGTGCAGCTTCTCATGGACTCACTCTGCACTTTGTCCTGCCCACTGGCCTTGTTGTTCACTGCTGTGTGCCCCCTGCCTGTGCAGCTTCTCATGTACCTCACCTGCACTGTGTCCTGGCCACTGGCCTTGCTGTTCACTGCTGTGTGCCCCCTGCCTGTGCAGCTTCTCATGGACTCACTCTGCACATTGGACTGGCCACTGGCCTTGCTGTTCACTGCTGTGTGCCCCCTGCCTGTGCAGCTTCTCATGTACCTCACCTGCACTGTGTCCTGGCCACTGGCCTTGCTGTTCACTGCTGTGTGCCCCCTGCCTGTGCAGCTTCTCATGGACTCACTCTGCACATTGGACTGGCCACTGGCCTTGCTGTTCACTGCTGTTTGCCACTTGCCTGTGCAGCTTCTCATGGACTCACTCTGCACTTTGTCCTGCCCACTGGCTTTGCTGTTCACTACTGTTTGCCCCTTGCCTGTGCAGCTTCTCATGTACCTCACCTGCACTGTGTCCTGGCCACTGGCCTTGTTGTTCACTGCTGTTTGCCACTTGCCTGTGCAGCTTCTCATGGACTCACTCTGCACTTTGTCCTGCCCACTGGCCTTGTTGTTCACTGCTGTGTGCCCCCTGCCTGTGCAGCTTCTCATGGACTCACTCTGCACATTGGACTGGCCACTGGCCTTGCTGTTCACTGCTGTGTGCCCCATGCCTGTGCAGCTTCTCATGGACTCACTCTGCACATTGTACTGGCCACTGGCATTGCTGTTCACTGCTGTGTGCCCCTTGCCTGTGCAGCTTCTCATGTACCTCACCTGCACTTTGTCCTGGCCACTGGCCTTGCTGTTCACTGCTGTGTGCCCCCTGCCTGTGCAGCTTCTCATGGACTCACTCTGCACATTGTACTGGCCACTGGCATTGCTGTTCACTGCTGTGTGCCCCCTGCCTGTGCAGCTTCTCATGTACCTCACCTGCACTGTGTCCTGGCCACTGGCCTTGCTGTTCACTGCTGTGTGCCCCCTGCCTGTGCAGCTTCTCATGGACTCACTCTGCACATTGGACTGGCCACTGGCCTTGCTGTTCACTGCTGTGTGCCCCCTGCCTGTGCAGCTTCTCATGGACTCACTCTGCACATTGGTCTGGCCACTGGCCTTGCTGTTCACTGCTGTGTGCCCCCTGCCTGTGCAGCTTCTCATGGACTTAATCTGCACATTGTACTGGCCAGTGGCCTCGTTGTTCACTGCTGTTTGCCCCTTGCCTGTGCAGCTTCTCATGTACCTCACCTGCACTGTGTCCTGGCCACTGGCCTTGTTGTTCACTGCTGTGTGCCCCCTGCCTGTGCAGCTTTTCATGTAAATACTGTGCATATTGAAATGCCCACTGGCTTTGCTGTTGCCCAAATTTGTTGTGTCAATATGCAAATTGTGAATAAACACAGTTGGTCCTGCAGTGAGTTGTGTCAGTGTCCTTCCTGAATAAAGTTGTTTCTGTGTGTGCATGGTTTACTGTGTCACAGGCTCAGTATGCCACTTCGACATTGCCAATGGGTTGTGTCACATTTCATTTTTTTGCAGGGGTGGGAGGCACTTCATTTCTACATGACTGTGATACTTATGGGTGCAGTGCAGGTGGTTGGCAATGAGGTCTTGTAGTCATCTTCCTTCTTGGCTCATGTTATCTATGGTGGACACATGTCAGGTTTGTGGGCAATGGCAGCACCGGGTGGGTGTTTGGGCACAGGCTTACAGGCAGGCAGGCCAGTTGTGCCAATCAGTGTCGGTGTATGGTCATCTTGTGGTGATGAGTTATCCAGGTCCCATGGCTTACTTCCAATGTGTGCACTTGGGTGGTGGAGAAGTGTATGGTGTGAAGGGGGTGACTTTGTTGTGACTGTGGATGTGTGTGCACATGCATTGTCAACTACTGCCATGTGTGACCCTGGTGTGGTGTGCCTGTATGTGTACTTGTTTAGCCCTGTGGTTGTGTTTTGTGCACATGGCAGTATTGTGTGTTGCTGTTGTGGGAGGAGGTATGTGTGACATATCCTACTTGTGCTTGGCTGTCATGTAGTGTGTCACTGGGCCCTGTGTGTTGTGCAGCAGACGTTGTCTTGTCCAGTGTTTGGATGCCTATGTGTGGCTGATCAGTGTTTGTGTTCAGGGCCTTCCTTACATCCCTGTGCCTATACATGGGTGTCCTTGCTGTCTACAGGAGTTGTAGCATTGGGGTGACCGTGGTTTGTGTTGACTGACTGTGTCAGCCATGTGTGCTGTGATGGGCTGTGTGTGTTCTCACATGTGTCTTGTCTTGCATGTGCTTCACACATGCTTGATGGTTGTGTCACTGCCCTTCCATTTGTGGGCACCTCACTTTGGCTTTCCTGTATGTTGTCCTCCATTACTGCTGGCATGTGGTGTGTGTATGTAGCTGTGAGTCAGGGTGGTGTGTGTGTGTGTGACTTGTCAGGTAGTGTGTGCAGTGAAGTGTTTGGTCCTCATCTGTGTGTGTGTACATTTTGTGCCTGGCCTCAGTGTTCTTGGCTTGTGTGTGAGGTTGTTGTGGTGTGTGTGTGTTGGCTGGGGCCTGGGCTTCTGTGCTATGTGTTCCTTTGCAAAGGGTCCTGCTGTGGCTGTATATGCAGTTGTTGGGACGTGGGGCATGGTGTGGCTGTAGTTGTGTTGTTGTTGTGCAGGAGTGGCACTTGTGAGACACATGTTGTGTCCCTTCAGGGAGGTAGCTGGTGTGTTGTGGATGGAGTTGTGGCTCTGTGCAATTTGTACGGTGCCCTTGGCATGCGCTGGCCCTGTGCTCTGCGTTGTGTGCATGGTTTCATGCACACTGACCGCGGCGGTGACGTGACCGGGACATTTGTTCATGAATGCGGTACATGGGTGGGCAGTATGTGGCGCGATGTTTTTGTGACAGGTGGGACATGTGTGTGTGCAGTGATGGCTGTGTGCCTGTCCCCACAGGGGTGTGTGGTGTTCCCATGCGATGTTTTCCCCCCCTGGAGCTGTGTATTGTGTTACTTGCACTGTTGTGTCTGTACGTACCTGCGGAGGCGTCCGCGGCGGTGGATAACTTGCAGGTGGTGGATCATGTACAGCACCGGGAAGGCGTGTAGGGCAGGATCCATCGCAGTGTGTCCCGGGTGTTTCTTTTCTGTCTCCGCTGTGATGTCTCCGCCGTCTTTCGCTGTGCGGTTTCTCCGTCGCGGTGCGCTGCCCTGTTTCCGGCATCGTGATATCTTCGGCGTACGGGACGTCATTCCGCACGGCGGTGTGTGGTGATTGGCTCACTCCGCCACGGTGGCGGGCGCTGTTCGATGGCGGTCGGCGTCACACCGCGGCGAACGGTAAATGCCTATGTTTTCCCATCCTAATATGGCGGGCATGAAGACCGCTGCTGGCGTGCGGTAAAATGCATTTTTCCGCACCGCCGCCACCGCGGTCGTGCCTCCGCCCGCCATCGTAATGGGCCCCTAAGTCCTTACTTCCCTCCATTCAATCCTCAGAAATTGACTCCATTTTTATCTCATATCATGCCCCGTTTTATCTTCTTTTGATTTATTCTTCATTAATTCTAAAACTGGCCATAAGAAATGTAATAATTTCCTTTGGTCTGACAATAATTTTATTACAGAAGCCACAGCTTTAATTAATGAGTTTTTATAAATTTAACTGTCCTATTGAAACCTCCACTCCTAACAACTGGGATGCTTTTAAGCTTCCTTCCGGGCCTTTAGTATATCTTATTCAGCGAGATGGAAAAAGATAGCAAATTCCCAATATACCTTGTTATTACAGCAAATTAAAACAGTGGAACATACCTATTTCACCTCTATATCTTTCTCTGTTTTACACGAATTGATTAAAGCCAAGTCTACCCCCAATAAACTTGCTACCACTGATGCTTCTAATATTCTACTGAAAGTTAAATCAAAGTATCATGGAGGTCAAAATAAAGCGGGCAAAATGCTGGCTAATTATTTAAAAAATCAAATCTGAACATAAAAATATTGGACCTATTCGTAATGAACTCTCTAACAACATTGCTTCGTCAGATGCTGACATTTCTAAAACTTTCCAAGATTATTATGAATCATTATATTCAGAAGTTACCAATCCTTTAGAGCATGATATTCATACTTTTGTTGATGGTCTTCCTAATCCTCCTACCATTCCTGATAAATTTAAATCATTAGAAGCTGACATAACTCTTCAGGATATTATAGATGCTATTATATCTCTAAAAAAGCTAGAGCCCCGGGCCCAGATGGATTTTCTATTTAATTATTTTCCGCTTTTTCTCCAATTTTTAGCCCCCAAATTACTTGAATTTTTCAATTATTTTCTTTTGGACTCCAAAGATACTGGATTCTTTTTGGAAGCACTGATTGATATTATCCCTAAACCCGAAAAAAAGATCATACACTCGGTAAAAATTATCATCCCCTTTCATTAATTAACTATGATTGCAAAATGTTTGCCAAACTCTTAGCATCCCGCATTGAAAATGTTCTTCTCCCACTTGTCAAATCTGATCAATCTGTTTTTATTGAGGGTAGACTTGCTGCAGATAATGCCAGAATGGTCCCCTTGTGGCCCTATCTCTTGATGCTGAAAAGGTGTATGTATGTATACATATGGGCGGGATTCAATAAAATCAAATGCAGGTCCTTTACATTATGTTTGCCGTCCTCCTTCTTGCCAGGTTCGTGATCAAGGACTTTTGTTTGAAACTCGTAGAGCCATTTTATAAGATGAAATGTACATAGTTGTTTTAACTGCAGTACTCAGCTGTAAGAGACTTACCTTCCGGGTGATCATCTCCTCAAGGGCTACCCTTTTTTTGATGGATGTGTGCGCCTGGCCGGTTGCGGAGATGAACTGCCGCATCGAAGCGGGTCTGCAGCAGCTGGAAACCCAGTTGCTGTGTGGAGCGGGAGGCTCTGGCGTGAGTGACAGTGATGTGCAGCATCTACAGTCTATGCACAATTCACCAACCCACTGGGGATATATGCTGCATGAAAACGAGGTGACGGACAAACACCCACTGGGGTATTTACGCTATGCAAAAACTGCAAGTACCAGAGTGCTTGGCGGCACACGCCCACTGGGGCAGGATATACGCCCATATGGGCGGGATTCAATAAAATCAAATGCAGGTGCTTTATATTATGTTTGCCGTCCTCCTTCTTGCCAGGCTCGTGATCAAGGACTTTTGTTTGAAACGCGTAGTGCCATTTTATAAGATGAAATGTACATAGTTGTTTTAACTGCAGTCCTCAGCTGTAAGAGACTTACCTTCCGGGTGATCATCTCCACAAGGCCTACCCATCTAGGTAGAGAATAAACCTCTTGAGATTGTATCCTGGCTGTGTCGGACCCTTTTCTAGTGTAAGGGGGTACTGGACTTCATATATATATATATATATATATATATATATATATATATATATTATATATATTACCTACTGTCAGTCGCCAGTAGGTAGTTATAGTTAGGACCTAGTTTCCATAGGAAAAGCGTTTTTGATTTGCCAATATCTTTGGCGCCGGTTGACGAATCTTCGCGAAACTTTTAAAATTAATGGGGCGCTCCGGTCAGCTCCTGTCTTGAAAGTTTCGGGGTGATTCGTCAAGCGGGGGCCGAGAAAAAAGGGGGTCCCAAAACGCGTTTTCTCCATGTTAATTTACATAGGAAACTTTAGACAAAGCCCGAACTGCTGAACGGAATTACACCAAATTTGACAAAAAGGTAGGTCTTGGTCTAGAAAGCGTGCTTTTTTTAAAATGGTGTAAATCCATTCAGTAGTTGCTGAGAAATTCAAAAAATAAAAATATCGATATCTGAGCACTGAGGAGGATTCGGGAACCCTCCCGGGCACGAGCTTCACTCTGATTGGCTGCCAACACTCTAAACCAGAATGTGTTGGCAGCCATCTTGTGACTCGGTAACCGAGTCACAAGAAAAAGGTAAAAAAAAACGTTAAAAAACAAGAAAAGGGGGCAGGGTAGAAACACCCTGACCCCCAAGGCCTGCTCAGGGGCTCCCACAAGGACTCCAAGGCTCAAAAAAAGCATTTTCTTTTTAAAAACATCCGAATTCGCGTTGGGTGCGCGAACCCAGCCGAAAATGTTTTTAAAAAATGAAGCGCGGGCTCCCGCGCTTCGTTTCTTTAAACCCCCCGGTGGGCCAGCTCCCGGGGGCAAAGTCCAATTAAATAGCAGGGGCCCGCAGGGGCTCTAGGTGTCTGGTATGATCTGCTCATTTCAGGGTGTCTGATAATGGTGTCTGTATTCCTATTGTCTGGTGGTGTCTCTGGGTATAAATGATGCATGTGGGTCTTCGGATAAATATACCGCCTGTTCATTGTGCTAGACCAATAATGTCTGATACTGACGCTTGTATGGTAAGTGTCTGACGGTGTCTGTTGGTCTCTTGGTGTCTGGTAGTGCATATTGATATCCTGATATCTGATGACGTGTCTGGAGCTTAGATTGTCTGATTGACAGATGCACTGCGCCGACGAATCTGTAGTAGACTGCACAGGCAACGCCTGTAAAATGAGAAGGAACATTTTCAGCACGGACAGGTGTTTGTTTTGCCGCTCTCTGT
This sequence comes from Calotriton arnoldi, assembly GCA_963921515.1. NCBI lineage: Eukaryota > Metazoa > Chordata > Amphibia > Caudata > Salamandridae > Calotriton > Calotriton arnoldi. The sequence goes on from CAWUFW010011302.1 coordinate 271,087, forward strand.
CTCTCTCTATATATTTCTCTGCTCCCCATGTTTCTTTCTCTCTCTCCCTCTCACACATTTCTTGCTATGGACGACACACAAACATACACACATGCGCTTCAAGCTACTTGTCGCCTTGCTGCCACAGACAGATCCTTGTCGAAGAGACGGATAATATTCTGTTTGTTTCAACATGGTACATGGTTTTGTTGTAGCAACACACTTGTACGTAAACATGCTGCACAGCTGCTCGGTTGAAAGGTCGACCCCGATCCCAGGAGAAGGGACGCACAGTATTCTGAAAATTCCAGGGCCTTTCAGCACTGGACAGCGGATGAATAGGGCAGGGCAAGGAAGGTGATCAGCAGGCTCTGCAGAGCTTTGTCAGAGACCGACCGGACACATGTCTGATCTAAAGCAAAGACTCAGCCTTTCAACCTTCACAGGGGAGAACATGAGTACTTATGAGTCCACCGCTTATTAAACGGGAAAAGGCAGTTCGTTTGTCGGTTTGTGCCATATAGATGGTATAGGTATCTGACACGAGGACGGCACCCCATGGGCCTCTGGTGCAAGGTCGAGGAGAGGGCCATTTCAGTGATAAAAAGCTGTCCGAACTTCTTACATAATGTAGCGTCTGAGCCTTCCAAGCAACAACTGGGTTCTGTAGAGAACGCCAGATCCAGGCACACAAACCTCCCAGGCATGCACATAGACGTACACGTACAATCAATCTCAAACATGCAGTCTCACACATACATCTGTGCGCTCACACACATAAACACACACCCACGCATGCATACACACAAAAGCACCCGCGTACAAGCCCGCACTTGCACAGACTCACACACAAACCTCCCAGACACAGACATAGACGTACAGTCACTATCAAACATGCATACTCGCACAGCCATGCGCATACACAGTTGTGCAGTCTCACACACATCCCTGTGCGCTCACACAAACACATAGGCACATACATACTGCACGTAGCACACACACGCACGCAGTGCAGTCTCACATATGCCTGCGTGCTCACACAAACACACAGGCACATATATACATGCAGGGGGTCCACACACGCATGCAGTGCAGTCTCACACATACCCTGTGCGCTCATACACACATACACACACACATAGGTACATACATACATGCACGCAGCCCACACAAGCACGCAGTGCAGTCTTACACATACACCTGTGAGCTCAAACACACAGGTACATCCATACATGCACACGGACACACACGCACGCATTTACACACGTGTACTATCCCACACTCAGGCAGACTCGCACACAAACGTGCGTGCTTATACGCAGACCTAAGCACATACACATATGCGCTCAAACACATGCATGAGAATTCGTACATACACAAGTGCATACATAAATTAATTAATGCACATACACGCAGACGGTGGTCACACCCACACGCTTGCATCCACAGACTCATGCATGCATGCAGACGCATGTGGTCACACACACACATGCATACACACACGTCTGTGTTCACTCACATACGCACTCACACCACACCAACAGGTTACATTCTGGTTACATTCTGTGCTGTGCAGAAGGCACACAACCTGTCCAGTCCTCAGTGGAGTCCGCAGGAGTGGTCCAGAGTCTGGTACTGTATGCTGTCCCTGTGATTGAGGCAGGGCTTTAAGTGGGATGAAAAAACGGGTGGGGGTCTCTCAAAGGGGCGTGGCCAATGTAATTAAGGGCATGGCTTAAAAACATGTAAGCTAAAAATCTGTGCTTAGCATAGTGTGCCACCGGACTTGTATTTTTCTGTTTCTGTCATTGCATCCAGATATATGATACAACAAGTAACATCATACCTACAAGAAGTCAGGACTATTGGCTTTGTCAATGGTTGTTAGTTGCATAAGATAAATAAGCAGCAACTATGGCTTGTATATAATATTGAAAAAGCTTCCACTTAAGCCCTGGTGACACCACGACAATGTTGCTGCTCCTGCGTTTCAAAAAGAGAAGGGAAATCCAGAGAGAAAATGACTCTTTTAAGGATTTCCCTTCCCCTAGAACGCTCACCTGGCATGAGGTCATGCCGTAACTTCTCCACTAGTGAGAAGTGAGTAGTGTGAGCATGCGCACATTGATGTGCCTGCTGTCACTGCAGTGCGAAAAAAAACGGACCGCCTGTGCCAGGGCACGAAACAGAGCCTGATAGAGACCCGTTTCGAGGCCCCCTTTAAAAAACTGCCAGTGCTCAGCACCAGTGAGACCCGGCCCACTTAAAGCCCTGGATTGAGGATATTCGACCATAGGCTTCCACTCTGGGTTCGGCTCGTGATGGTTCTCGATCAGGGCCAGCTTTAGGGTGGGGGAAGCAGTACAGCTGCACCTGGCGCTGAGCTCGGGGCGGGGGCGGGGAGGGGGGGTGGGGGGCGCATACTAGTTCTGGATAGGAGAAATATTCAACCCCCCAACCCCTCCCCAGAAAGAAAACTCCCTGCATGCCAGGCTAATTGATTTTTTGGGGCACTCACCAGGGCAGGTCAGTTGGGCCTGCTGTAACACGGGGGCCCACCTGGCATTACATTTACTACAAAGTGCTCCTACTATGTCAGAAATGCCCCACCTCTGTGATGGGGAACTGTAGTTACAGCAGGGAGTCTACTATGGGTTGCGCAGAGGCGGGGCCTCACACCTCAAGGGCAGCCTTGTCTAAATGACACCCTATAGTTTTAGAACTTATTCACAAAGGTCTAGCGAAAAATTAGCAAAGTACATAAATTGTCATCTACCTATCCGTAAATTCTGACTTGCTGGAAAATCATATACATTTACATGTGACTCGTTCGATATATGCATTGTACAGTTAGGTGCATAGGTGATTTACGTCAATATCGCCTAGATTAGCAAAATGCATGAAATACATACATCAAACATTTTATGCTTGGCATTCGAAGGCAGGAAAATAATCGATGCCCCCCTACGTGCAGTGAGAAAACTCGCTGCACACCAGGGCCTTCGATCTTTTATTCCACCTGCCGTGAACAGCCCTTTGAATGCACTTGAAAGTCTGGAAATGCCAGTGCAATAGCAGTCTATTGCAACTTCTTTTGTCAACAATTTGATATCTCTAGGTTTCTTTAAATATATTTATATATATTTAGTCAATAAATATAGTCCCTACTTCAGCGCCTTTTACATCGGTGAACTCCAAGTTTACTTTATTTTAAGTCACGAGGCAACCATCTGTCCTCAGCCTGCATCTCTTGAAATAGGTTTTTCCATTTGTTTCAAAAGTCTGCTATCCACACAACCTACTCCAGCGCCATTGGGCGTAAGTTAAGTGCTTGTCCTTTGAGAATACCTAAAAAGCTATGAATTTGCAAGCGTAAAACAAATTCCTCTTGCACGTTACTGGCCACATCTTTTTATACTCACCTGCGTATGTACTGTGAGTCACACTTGTTTGGAAGTTGTCTGAATGTAATGTATGCATGCATTGCTTATGCTGGACACATGTACCACATTTGAAACATGCGTGGAGTGAATTTCTACTTTCCTTTATGAATCATTTGGCCTTTAGCATGTATTCATGACTATTTACTTCTGCCGACGCCTTTTTGCTCATAGAAGATGGAAGAGGTGTGCCATGGGTGTTGCTGTGGGTGTTCTCACGCAACACCCATGGATTCTGCCGTATTCCCAGATTTAAAACATTTCGTAAACCTGTGAATGCGTCAGAATCCTATGCCTCCCCAGGGAAGGAGTAAGGAGGCGCAACAAGGAGAAATTCTTTTATTTCTCCTTGTTTTTTCCTCTTTCTATGCGTGCTGCAGAATGTGAAGCCATAGGTTTCAGGGACGTTATAGTTAGAAATTAGCATTTAAAAAACCTTTGAAATTCACTGAAAAAACCATGGGCCTGATTCACAGAACTAACTTACGTCGAAATCCTAAACTTACAACAATTTTGGTATTCACAGAATGAACTTACACATTTGGGTATTCACAGATTGAACTTACACATATGGGTATTCACAGAATGAACTTACACATATGGGTATTCACAGAATGAACTTACACATATGGGTATTCACAGAATGAACTTACACATCCTAACTTTATGTCCGCACTTGGGCCGGAATTTCCGGCCCAGTGGTGGAGATTCCGGCACAATGGCGGAATCTCCGCCTCCGGCCCGGAATCTCCGCCTCCGGCCCAGAATCTCCGCTCCCGGGCCGGAATATCCGCATATCGGCCGTTTGAGCATTACCTCAATGCCATATACCTGTCCAACTGCCCACCATCCCCCATGATGAATCATCTGACACACTGCAGCCAATCCCAGCCCTGCTGCACATATGAAAGCAGAGCAGACACACAGAAACACTTTCAACATGTCGCTGAATGTATTTGTTGCTCTGCCCCTTGCCATGCAGCAAGAAGACTGGAGGAGGAGGAGGAGGAGAGAGAGGATCTTCAGACAGAGGATCAACATATTTGGGATGTCCACTCAAGAAGTAAGGGCCAGATACCGCTTCCCTCCAGAAGTCATCTTGGAGATGGTATGTGATTGGGAGGAGGAACTTGACTCGCCTACATGCTGCTCCCATGCCATCCCAGCCTATCTGAAGGTCCTTTCTGCCCTCTATTTTTTTGCTACGTGGTCATTCCAAAGGGTCACCAGTGATGTTGTGGGCATCTCCCAGGCTAGCCAGTCCCAGTGTCTGCATCAGGTACTGCGCTGCATCAATTCTAGAGCCCACCTTCACATACGAATGCCCCATACACTGGCCAGCAGACAAAGGGCAGCTAGGGAATTTTTTGGCATCTCCGGCTTCCCACGTGTGCTGGGTGCAATTGACTGTACCCATGTGGCCCTTCAGCCACCCCGCCACATTGCACACATATACTGCAACAGACACCGATGGTATTCCATCAATGTGCAGGCTGTCTGTGATGCCAGTGGGAGATTCTCAGATGTGCATGCAGCGTTTCCAGGCAGTACCCTTGACAGCTTCGTATTCCGTATGTCACCTCTTGCCCGGCGGTTGGCTGCGGGAGAATATGGCAACATCTGGTTACTGGGTAAGTACCAAGTACTAAAAAGAGTGATGTGTGCTTATGAAAGGGCTCAGTTACAATACCCTTGCGCTGCCAGTACGTCACTGTATCACATATGAAAAGTGACGCACTGGTGGCACAAGGGGCCTGTCAGAAGCCCAGTAATGAATGAATGCCACCTTATATCAACAACCATTATACAATAAGAATCACCAAGCCACATACACGGTCACAACAGACACTGCATGTACTAAGTAAAGATCATGTTCTGTTCAAATTTCATTTGGAAATGTAACCTATTGCCCTATCTTCCCTCCTTAGGCGATGCTGGCTATGCACTCTCCCCTCAACTCCTCACACCGTACAGACATCCAACCACTGTACCTCAGCGTAGGTACAATCGGGCACACATACGAACTCGAGCCATCATAGAGCGCACTTTTGGTCTGTTGAAGTCGCGTTTCAGATGTCTCAGCCGTACAGGGGTGTGCTGACGTACTCCCTGAAGTTGTGTGCAAGATCATTATGGCCTGCTGTGTGTTGCACAATATTGCTGTAACACATGGCTTACAGATACCTCTTGAACCTCGGCTAGCTCTGAGTCCGGACAACCGGGCCATTGCACATAACCGAGGTCAGGGTATGCAAGTCCGTGATCAGCTGGTTGCCACGTTTTTCACGTGAGCAACCTGATGTGTCATGGACAAAATGTGGTTTGCTGTCTGTTGTCAATGATGAAAAATGGATATTTACCACTCTGTCCAAAAAATCCATCCTGAGACAACTTTGCAAACCACACTAACTGTATGTCAGCCACAACTGTTGAAATGAGTCAAAAGATTGACCGTGCTTCAGGTCATGTGCCAATGTCAGCAATCAGTGTAGTGGATTTCACAAGGAGTCTATTGACTCTGAGGCTGAGATGTACATGTTCTGAGAGACCCTCCTGTACCTTTTGACAATGGGAGTATGTATGTAAAAAGTGCATGACTATAGGATTTTTGATAGTTGTCCCCCAAATGATTAGCATACACCAATTATGTTGGTCCCACAACGTGAGTGATGATGTTGTAGCTGAATATGCCACTATGTGTCTGGGTAGTACAGCACTGCTACCCCCTAATACACTGTAACACAACAGACAACTCTTGTGTTGATCACTAAATATGGACTACATGTATCATAATGCAAAGCATTTGAGAAGTAAACTGGGGTGTGATATTGTGCCAGCCCCCCTCCCCCCCTTGTCCCAGCCCTAATCTAATTACATGGTCTGTTCTCCCTTTTGTTTCATGTGTAAGAATTAATCTTACACAGTAATCAAATATTTATCTGCGACAGAATAATAGGATGGCAGTGGATTTGTTCTGTGGTTGTGGATGACTCAGAATGAACACAAAATGGCTGACAACTATTTCCTGTGATGTATTTCCTGTCTCCCACTTCCTGTATGTGATTTCCTAAATGAAAATTTGGGTTCTGGGTAGTTTTCGGAGTTTACGGCCCGAAAACGCAATATCCGCATGCGCAGCGTACCTGCGATAGCGTAGCGTACTTTGCGCATGCGCAGAGTACTCTGCGATAGCGTTGCGTACTTTGCGCATGCACAGAGTACTTTGCGCATGCGCAGAGTACTCTGCGCATGCGGAAAGTACATTTTCGGGCCGTAAACTCTGAAATTTAACCAGAAGCCTAATTTTCATATAGGAAATCACATAGAGGAAGTGGGAGACAGGAAATACATCACAGGAAGTTGATGACACCCAACCACCCATGTCCCCCCCACCCACCCCCCTGGGGAACCCCCCACCCTATCTCTAAGGCAAAAGGCCTTCGAGGTCCCGCCGTGCAAAGGAGAAAAAGTCTACTACGAAAATTATAAAAGGTATATAAACCAAAAATCTTATATATTGTATATTCCTATACATTTCCTATACTTTTAATTACCCATGTGTATCTCTTACGTATAATGTGTCTAACTACTCAACAGTGTGGATTCTCTATATACACCTATATACATAAACTGTCCCTATTTTGGGTTTTCCATCTGTTCTAGCAAACCATCAACCTCCATAGGGTCTCTGATCACATGCATTTTGTTGTGCCACATTATCTTAAGCGTAGCAGGAAATTTCATTTGGACTTGGGCCCCCTTAGAACGCAACTCATTCATTTTGGAGCCCAGCTCCCACTGTCGCTGAGAGGTTCTTTTACCCAGGTCTGAACGTATTTGATACGTGACATCCCCGTGCTTTATCTCTCGCTCCTTTAATGCTCGCCCCAACACCAACTCCTTGATTGAAAAAGATAAGAAGTTAACTACAATTCTTCTTGGGGCCTTTCTCCCCGGGTGCAATCTATAGGGGTCTCTATGAACCCTTTGAAGTTCTTTATCCCAGGCAATATCATTCCTATCCTGAAGCAAATCTCCCAGGAGTTTACATACGAAACCCTTAATGTCCGAACCTTCTGCATTTTCATGCACTCCCAAAATGCAAACGTTGTTTCGTCTAGCATGGAGCTCCAGCCTTTCCAGATCTTCTTGTAAGGACTTATTTTCTTCTCTAAGGCTCGCTATTTCTTTTGAGTTCCCTGCTATGGCCTCGCCCAGCCCCTTCACGTCCTCCTCCAATGCTGTCGTACGCAACGCATTCCCATCCACCTTTTGCTCAAGAATCCCACATTTGTCCTGCATAGCCTTCTGATTTTGTTCGGAGGTTTCAAACCTAGACATCATATCCTGTCTTAAACTCAGTAGGAGATCAGTCACATAAGTTGTCAAGGGGGCCCCTCCCAGGACACCATGCTCTATCCTCACCCCGTCTTCATTGGATTCTGGGGGTCCCTCCCTGTTAAAACCCTCCTCTGACACAAGTTGTGGCATCGGCGTTGGCGTAGGGATAAATTTAGGTCCAGGTTTAGGCATAGGCTTAGGCATAGGAGTAGACGTGGGAAGAATCTGTGTAAGAGTACTCAGAGCCTCTGGGGTACCAGATATAATTTCTTCTACGCTCTCTGCCCCAATCCCCATAAGAGGAGAGAACCGATTCTCCAGACTCAGTGACTTCTCGGTCCTTACTGGGCCTGCCACTTGCTCCATAATTTTAAAATATGACCTGAGAGAGGGTGGTGGTTTAGAGAATAAAGCTGCTGCTTCTTTTTTACACTTTCTCACTCTTCCTCCCTTTGAAAGTTTCTTGACCGGAGTTATAGCTTGGGAGTACCAACTTGTTTCACAATGGGACTCCTCCTTTCCGGGACAGAACGCAAAGATATCTACTCCTTCCAGTTGAAATAAACTGTGTACGAACCTCTTCCAGGGCTCCAGAATTCTCACGGCCTCTGAATGTGTTTGGCCCCTCTGATGCGGGCAACTCCAGCCCCCGAACTCGTTCCGCCTCAGATCCCCCTGTTCCTTTCTCTCCCTCTGATCTCCCAGTGCTCAAAACATTCAGAGGTAGATCCCTTGATGCAGGGTCCTTCTCCTTCTCCATCCACTCCTGGATTTCAATAAACTTTAGAATCTGCTCATATGATGTTATTAAAGGGAGGGAAACTCCCCTAATCCAGCTTCTTTCAACATCCTTTTCAGCCCCCTGTATTTGCCAAATGCGATCACAAACAATGGAGACACAAGCCTTCCCCTCCGCCCCTCTATATATGCAATGTACCCTTGTTATTGCCTTCCGAGCAGACCTCATAAAGGCCCCTGCCCGAACCCAGCTTCCTTGGGGAGCGGAGTCACGTCCTGCTAAAATCGAACCAATATTGGGGCTCATATGTAAAAAGGGCCCACATTTGTGCCGAAAGTCCGAGAAATAAGCCTACAGGGACCACAACTCAAGACGCACAAGATTCTCCCCGCCACGATCCTAACAAGCAACTACCCGAACCGACATCCCCGAGGGGGGTGGAGTTGCGTCCTGGAGTCCAGCAAAGCCAAGTGCTGAGGCTCACGGTAAACAAACACAATGAACAAAAAAAAGCACTCAGTCCGAAAAGTCCCAGGCAGAGAGACCCATTAAACCCGCCACCTTGCCTTACTTAATCTCAGCATGTATCCGCAGTAGCTCACTCCCCTGCCGCACGGCGTTCCTCCCGACCGGCGCTAGCCAGCCGCCGCCATGTTCCCCAACCACGTGACCGGGAAAAAAATAAAAAATATAGTCCTCTTTCAGCTATGTGATGGGTGGTCCCTACAAACCTATGTTGACTTGTGTATTAGTGTATGTAGACAAAGGGTAGGTCAACACAAGATCGACTTGGAAGGTATTAGTAGAGGTTTAAGGATAGATAGATGACGAAGAATTTAGTGCACTTTGTATCCTGGAATGTAAATGGTTTGAGGTCTGCAAAGAAGTTAGGTTGAGTAATGGAGTTTGTGAAGCGATCCGAGGCGAGTGTTATATTATTGCAAGAGACTCACCTAACAAAGCACGAATGTGTGAATGCCTTTAAAAAATGGTCTTGGGTGCAAGATAATGTCTGTTCAGATCAAAGTAGTAACACAAGGGGGTGGCCATACTTATAAGAAAGAATGCGGGTATTATAGTAGAAAGGCAGCAGACAGATTCTTCTGGGAGGTGGGCCCTAGTCAAGATAAAAGTACAAGGAATATCCGTAATTGTAGTCAGTTACTATGGGCCCAATGATGATAATCCAGACGTACTAATCAAATTGGAATCATGCTTAATGCCGTTTAATACCCCAGTGGTAATTGGAGGGGATTTCAATTTAGTATTTAATAAAAGTTTGGATAGAACCTCCAAAGTCAACTACGTTACGCCACCAAAAACTATGGCAGTGCTTAAAAATATGATTAGAGAGCTCAATTTGATTGATATTTGGAGACATAGAGATTTTACCTTTTTTAGTAAAAAGTATGGTCATCATTCCCGAATCGACTATTTTCTATTGAACTATGACTTGGTATCTGGGGTTGAAATGATCAAGCACGTACCTGCTATACTTTCGGATCATTCGGTTGTCTTCTTATCACTAAAAATACCTAATAAGGGAGGTATAGTTAGATGGACTCTGGACAGGACAATTCTGTTGGATGAGGGGGTAATTAACAAAATGAAAGAGGAGGCTGCGATTTTCTTTGAAGTTAACAGGGGGTCAGCTAAACTTCAAATTGTATGGGACTCCTTTAAGGCCTTTTTGAGATCCATAGGTACGGGTATTATGGCGAGTAAAAAACGAAGCGCGAGGCACCAAGAAGAAAGGCGGCTGGAAATCATTACGAATAAAGAGCAAGAGGTACAGAAAGCTTCCCTTGAGAGCTTTAGCAAGGTGGCCTCTCTTAGAAAACAACTAGAATTGTTGCAATCAGAATATCAAGAAGCTCTGGATAAAATATTGATAGATAAATGGAGGGTTAGCAAACTGCAGCATTTTGCTTATGGCGAGAAGAGTGGTGCCTTGTTGGCATGGAAAGCTAAGAGTGATAGAGTGCGTAATCAAATAATATGCCTGATTGACCATATGACAGGGGACACATTGGATACTAATGTTAAAATTGGGCTGAGGTCTCTAGACATATGAGTAATTTGTATAAGGAGGATATTTCCCCTGGGAGGGATACTATCGAAGGTTTCCTTAAGGAAATCGAACTCCCAATTTTGAGTGAAGACCAGAAGGCAATATTATCAGCGGATATAACAGAAGAGGAGATTCGACAACAGTTTAGGAAAATGGCCAGAGGGAAAGCTGCAGGGCCGGATGGCCTTCCAACTGAGATTTATCTTAACCTCTTAGATGAGGTGGTACCAGTGTTCAGGGAACTTTTTAATTTAATACTAAGAGAGGGAGAAGACCCCCTGTAAGTTGGGCTGAGGCAACAGTAACATTGTTATTGAAACCTAACAAGGATCCCCTCGCGGTCGACTCTTATAGGGCCATATCACTGTTAAACACGGACTATAAGGTGTTCGCGGGCATTCTGGCCGCCAGAATCGCAAAGGTTATTAAGGGTATAATACATAAAGATCAAAAGGGCTTTATTCCCGAAAGGCAGCTCAACGAGTTAACTTTTCAAATATTGGGAGTGATAGACCTAGCAGAAACCTATAATCTTCCAGTAACGCTGGTGGCAGTAGATGCCGCAAAGGCTTTTGACCAGGTTCACTGGTCATATCTGTGGGAAGTTTTAAAGGTATTTGGCTTTCCCCATAATGTAATAAAAACTGTTCAACTTTTGTATAGATCTCCAAGAGCAAAGGTTTTGGTTAATGGGGAGCTAACTGATTGGGTCAACATATCACGGGGGACTAGGCAGGGATGTCCCCTGTCTCCGCTTTTGTTCGATATGTATATTGAACCATTAGCGGCTTGGATCAGACAAGACCCTGCTATTATTCCTTTTAGACATGGAAATTTTGAGATTAAGTTAGCGCTGTATGCAGATGATCTCTTACTTTACACTCTAAATCCATAAGTGTCTATCCCCATATTAATGGCTAAAACCGAAGCATTTGGAAGAGTATCAGGATACAGAGTAAATATAAACAAGACTGAAATTATGGAATGGAACCAACCAGTTGAACAAATACAGGCAAAATCAAGTATGCGTTATCTTGGTGTGACAATTACGCAGAAGTTGGCCGAAGTCACTAAGGTAAATTGGGAAAAGATTAGGCAAGAAGTAGAGAAACTGCTGGTCAGATGGGCAAACCTTCCGTTAAATTTGTATGGTAGGGTGAATCTTATCAAAATGATTATTCTACCTAAGATAACGTTTCTTTTAATTCAATACCATTATCGTTTGATAGAATGAAAATTGCTAAATTACAAGGAAGACTAGGAAGCTTCATTTGGGCTTCCAAGGGCTCACGTATATCTTGGAAGAGATTGAGGAGGAGATTGGAGAAGGGTGGGCTGGCGTTAGCGGATTTGAGGACGTATGGATATGCCTTCCTTTTTAAGAATTGCAGGATGCTTTTAAATAGGGTTGACAGTTCGGCTATTGGCAGTCTGTTTGGAGCCATGCTTGGAGAACTAAAGGAGGGCCAAGACCAATTTTTGTTCAAGTTCGGAGACCCGAAGTTCTACAAAAAAGTAAGGTTGAAGATTTTATTGGGTGTTTTGAAAGCTTGGGTCTATATTCGGAAAAAGCTAGGTATCCCATATTATGCGTCTAGGGCTCCGATCTGGGAGTCCCCAGGGACTCCAGAATGCTTGAATGATTCACTAAGTCTCCCATTAAAGGTTTCGGGTATTTCTTGCTGGGGGATCTGAAGATGGGAATTGAGCTAGTCAATTGGGAAACTCTGAATCAAATTGCGGGGGAAATTTAACCAGGTTTAAATATTACCAGATCTCTGCATGGTGGAGGGACCAAAATTGGAGTGAAGAGGAGGATGATACTTGGTTAGCTCAAGCGATTAAAACTGGCGTTATTAAGAAGGAGGTAGCTCTGTGGTACCAATTTCTGATTAATGCAGAAGACGATTTAGAAGGAGACATTCAGAGGCTTTGGGGCGAGGAATTGTGAACATTAATTTGAGGGAAGCATGGTTGGCCTCCTTTGCATTGCTGAGGGAAAGTGTGAAACCCGCCTATTTAAAACGAAACCACCTCTTCACGGTTTATAGGGTATATTGGTCTCCGGCGAGATTAGAAAAGTTTTTAGGGATACATTATGAATGCCCAAGATGCCAAGATCCTGTAGCTGATGACATGCATATGTTTCTAACATGCCCGGAAATTGAGAAGTTTTGGTTCGAGGTATGCCAATTTTTAACCGAAGTCACAGGTATCACTGTGAAGGTCAGTCCTGCCCTGGTCTTCTTTGGAATTTGGCATGATAATATTAGTACCATTAGTAGATTAGATGCAAGATTTATTTTTTACGTAATTTTATTAGGAAGAAGAGAGATTTGTAAATCATGGAAGGCAAATCTTCCACCGCACTTCCTGGAGTGTAAAAAAAGTGTTATACATATAAGTAAGCAGGACTTAATGTGTGATTTTAGTAGCAGAGAGAAAGTATGGCTTAAGTTGGTAAATTGGTTTCAAAATCTGCGGTCCAATGATTAAGCCAATGTTGAGCTGTGGGTCCTGTGTTCCTTCCGTGCTATGGGCACTCCCGGGAAGGGTGGAATTGGATACTGGCTTTTCTCTCTTGATTGGAAGGACTCCAACCTGGCCTGGTTTTTACCAGAGAAGGGGACGAGTATAGCCAGCAAGTAAATTGGCAGAATGAGGACTAAAAAAAAAAAAGGAAGTTGATGACAGACATTTAGTGTTCATTCTGAGTCATCCTCTCTCACCGATAAGATCCTGTGACATCCTGCTGCTCTCATCAACCTCATTTCCCCCAAAATGGCTGAGGGTTATGAAGAGAAAGCACCCCCTTTCAGTGAAAGGGAATTGGACATGCTATCTGAGGGGTGATAGAGAAATATCCTCAGCTATATGGGGGCCAGAGGAACAGCTGAGCAATGCAGCGCGGACCAGATTGTGGGCCAGAATTGGTGAGCGCTGCAGTAAAGTGGGTGTGCACACCAGGAACGCGAGGGCATGCCGCAAGCGCTGGGAGGACCTGAAACGCTGGGCCCGGATCAAGGCTGAAGAGCTACTGGGCCAGTCTTCCCAGCACCATGTGCATCGTCCTCACCTCTCGCCACTGTACAGGAGGGTCCTGCGTGCAGCTCTTCCGACCCTCCATGCTCAGCTGGAGGAGCAAGAGCAGCAGAGACATGGTAAGTGCATTATAGGCTAAATGTGTCTGGAAGTATGATGCAAGTGCAGACATAGCTGTACCATTCTGAGTCCCATGCCTCCAGTCTCCTAATCTGTGTATATGCAGCACTCATCATGCAGCAAAAAGCTCAATGTAGCCCATTTTCTGGACTTGGCTGAGTGCATCCTGGGACTTGTGGTGTCATCATGACAATTGGGGATTTGAGACACACATTTGCATTACTGATGAAAGTTCCACTGCCAGCACCACTAACTGTGAAACAAGGGAATCATGACTGATGTGTGCATTGGATGATGTATGGTACAGACACTGTCCAGTGTGTGTTTGTGAGGCCAATGGGAATTGTATGCTGTGACTTACATTGCTTTTGCTGAGTTTGGGTTCTGATAGAGACAGATCATCATGTGCCATTGAGTCAAGACAGACTTTGAGAGCCTTGCCACACTGATAAGTGTTGCAAATCTAGACAAGTGTGTCCACAGACACACGTCGTACCCCCAGGAGCTTGAATGCCATTTCCCATGTACAGGTCGCTGTAACAACGAGCCACTACTGTTCATCAGTGCACAGCACTACCTGCTCAACCTCCAAAGGCAATATGTGGCAGTGGATTGTCAGCTTGTGAGAGAGGATATCAAAAGCTCAGACTCACAACTTAACAAACATATTTGCCCAGACCCTAAATGGATGTGTTACCCCCAATCGGCCTTAGTGTTGTCCCATCCAATACTACACAGCAGATAACATATGTCCAGACGTGAAAGTGCAGACACTCCATATCACAGGCTTTTTCCAATTTCATCTGGACTCTCTCTGAGCTCCTTTAGTGGACAGTGTTGTAGAACCTGCACATGTCGCAGTGACAGGACACACAGGTCACAACAATGCCATAACTGAGGGTTGGCAGTACAGACGTGCTAACCACCAATGATCTTGTGAGGTGTCCATGTCAGACTCAAATCAGGAGATGACAGTGAACATGCACGTAATTTAAGTTTGTAAACACACACAACTCAATAGTGTGATCAGAGGAGAACAAAGTCTGACCTTGGCTCATCTTGATATGTATTTGAAGTTGAAGTTGATTTTATTGTACAGTTAATTAACACCTTTACAATCATGCATTACATTATTTGGCATTTTCTATGACTTAAAACAGATCAGTATTAAAATAACATAAAATGTCAATAATATGTGGCCCACAAGTGATGTAAAACAGCTGAAAAAGAAAATTATAAAGTGAAGTGCAGAGTGCAAGGCAGCAGTTGTTGCCTCTGCTTGATTCTTGTTAAAGTCAATAGTGTTCTACTTGTCTAACGGCAAAAAAGGAATACTGGTCACTTGCTTGCTGAGGTTTTACTGTGTAGTAAAGCGATGTACGCGTAGGGCCATGGAGTGCTTGGGGGAGCTGAGAGCTGGGCGGCTACGGCTGTGAACTTGCTATGGAGAGAGACAAGGGAGCAGTGCATGCTTTAAAAGGCAGCGTAGGTTGCCTGGCTACGTTGGTCTAGTGCCAGGCAGCGAGTTAGAGTGGAGGGCGGAGATGGATAAGTTGCTTCGTGCAGATAGAAAGTGGAAAGTGCTAGGCATCTGCAATGTGTTGTTGAGGGACGTCAGTTTTAGCCTAACTAGCAGCAGAGTAAAGTGCTGAGTGCTGGATGAGTGCTGAGAATACTGTTTTCCAGATATCTCACAGTAGGGTAGGAAACAGTGCGTTAATTGGAGATTGTTGGATAATAAATGCTATGATATATACAAGGACTTACAGTAGGATAATGGGACTTTGGGTGTTGGAGGAGGGTGATTTGAGCATCATAAAAGGGAGTTGAAGAGGGCTTTCTGCCTGGTGCAAAACCCTGAAAGTGCATGGTGTGCCAGTCTTTGACATTAATCAAGGTTCCCATTTGCTGCGCCTGCTCAGTTCTTTAAGATGCGTGAAGTACCAATCTTGACATGCTAAAATTCCCGTATAGGGCAGCAGCACAGGCAGTGACTAATAAGAATTCCTTCAAAGAACCATAGTCCGTTCAGCTGTAGTGCAGTCTGCTAACTGGATGGCCTGCCTTTTTATGGTAGTTACTGCATCGGATAGGTATTTTTAGTTGAACATCCTCGCCAGAAAAGGATGCTAACACTGCTTGTCTGCAAGTTCTAATGGATGTCGTATTGAAGAGGGGTCTTAGCAAGATCCGTCATTCCCCTTTTAGGGCCTTGCAAATAGTCAGCAGGTGCACTATATCCTCCTTCCCCTCCCCGCAGAGTCTGCAGATTGCTGGCATCTGTGGGCGTAGCCAGGGCGGCATGTGATATGCAGATGCTAGTATGACTAGGCGGAATCTCAGGAATTTCTCTTTTGTTGCACTGGAAATGCTGGTAAGAAGATAGGCTTGCGGTGCTGCCTTGCTGTACGTCTGCAAGGTGATCCAGCTATGAGCGCGCTCTGTCAGGGCAGCTTTGTCCTGTATGAGTGATTCTTTTGTGATCACATCATTTACTATTTTTTTTAAGCTGAGGATGGTCGCTGGTAGCTACCAAAGTTCCTGCAGTCCCAGTTGATTAAGTGAGTTGTCCAAGTAGAGTTGGGCTGGACATGCCACCTTACTGTTCAGTTCTTCACACAGATGCATGTTTAGTGTGTCAGGTGGACCCCTTTTGAATTTGATCCAACTTTTGATGAACGGCCCTTTGCTGGCAAGCTCTTGCCTTTGTATCCCGAGCTCCAGACTTCATTGTGTGGGGGATGTGTATCCTGGTAGGCCAAAATTGCATTTGAATTGCTCTTGTTATTGTACAATCCAGATTTTCAGTTTCTCTCCCTCGCATAGCTTCGCTTACATAACTGATTGATGGTATAAGTTTTGCCTGATTCACTTTGCTTAAGGGGAAAAGATTTGGACCAGAGATATTAATCTTGAGGTTTCTTAGTGCCACAGCGGTCGTTACGCTTGATATGTGTCTTAACCGGATGTGTACACCAACTACATAATGATTTGTCTCACATTTCAGTGGACTCAGCTGGCCAAGAGGACCGGGTTCGGAGCAGGACATCTGTGGTGCGCCGGCGGCTACGACCTCTTTCCAGTACTGAGGAAGAAGACGATGAGGCGGGACCCTCAACATCAGCAGGCATGGGAATTGCGCCCACCCGGACTGACCATGAGGACAACTCTGGTGCCACAGACCGGGTGGAGGCTGAGGACAGTGAAGGGGGTGATGAACTGGACACCTCTGGCCAGGCTGGGGTGGAGAGCCACTCACCCACGGACCATGCAGAACATATTTATTCCGAGGTGTCCACAGGGCAGGCCACTATGCAACCTGGTCCTGCCTTCAGCCCCTCCCTAACTCCTGAGGCCCCCATTCAATGGGGGCCTCCAGCTGCATCCTCTGCAATCTGTCCCCCTCATCATAGCTGCCAGGTCGACACCCACATTGACTCCGAACCTGAGGCACCACACCCCCACGTGCGACCCAAAACCCTCCCTCTGTTGTTCCGTCTGCGGCTGTACCAGAGGACTTGATATGGGCATGTGAGGGTCAGCCAGACATGTCCTCTCGCATCTTGCTGCAACTGTGTCTAGAGGTGCGCATGATGCGAGAGGAAATTTTACGTGCTCTGGCCACCCTCACTGCCGGTTTCACTTCCCTGAGTGCAGTCATATCTTCTGTTGTGTCCCAACTCCCCTCCCACACCACCGTCAATGTCTCCCCCTGTCCGTTGCCTCACACTCTTTCCCCCCCTACTCCTCATGTATCCCGACCCCGTGTGGTGCCTGTCCATGCACCGGCCAGCCAG
Organism: Calotriton arnoldi; assembly: GCA_963921515.1. NCBI lineage: Eukaryota > Metazoa > Chordata > Amphibia > Caudata > Salamandridae > Calotriton > Calotriton arnoldi. The sequence goes on from CAWUFW010011302.1 coordinate 288,616, forward strand.
GAGCAGGCATGTGATTCACAGGATCTGGACATTGTGGTCCTAGAGGATGACCAGAAGGACAATTGAACAGTTTGACAGACACTCTGTTTTTGGACAATGATTTACTTTTCCCCTTGTAAATAGACTGGTTTCCATGACGCTCCCTGACGTGTTATATTTATGTTGCTCCACCCCAATCCAAGTTCCCTTCTCCTTCTGCAGTAAGGACATCATTTGTTTTCCTTTCTCCCTTCCAGACGGACTGTTGTTTTATTTCTATCCTTACATATTTGTTCTTTAAACACTTATTTTTATTCATACATTGTCTATCTTGTTTTGCTTCATTGTGAATGTCTTGTACAAAAAATGCCAAGGTATTTGGGTACTCATCTGCTCTGCACATGAGGGCTTGCTGCAATGATGGGGTTCAACTTGCAGATGTGTCACACACACACACACATACATCCTCTCATCTCTACGCCAACTCACTTGGTGAACATTAGTCTATTAGGACATGATACACAACAGAGATTTTACTTGGGATCTGATTTTTTTTATTTAAACATATTCACACTGGACAACAAGTTCCTGGGATGTGGTCACTGGGGATTGTGCTTTTGACTTCGCAATTTCCGGGGTGATGATCGCTGTGAGGGATTAAGTCTGGGTTGACACCGAGGTGCAGGTTGGTCTCCGGCATGTGCCTGTACAGGGTGAAGTCCATGTGCAGGGGCGGATTGTGTCTGTACACTTGGTGTATGTGCATGGACAGGGTGTTGTTGTGCAGGTGGTGGTAGTGCCTGTTCAGGGGGTGGTGGTGGATGTGCATGTGGGGGGCTGGATGAGGGCGGTGGTAGATGTGTACCCATGCTGTGGTCCTGTGCAGTTTGTGGTACAGGTGTGTGGGTGTGATGTGCTGCAGGCATATGTGATGGCTCCCCTCCCTGCGTTGCCCGTGAAGGTAGACTTTGAAACACTGTCATCATGCCGTCCATCATCTTCATGGCCAAGGAATGGTGTCTTAAACTCTCTTCCCTTTGGAAAGATATCATGTCTCTGATATTCTTGGACATGTCTTGCAAGGTTCTATCCAACCTATCCAAAACATGGGTCTGTCGGTCCACCACCTGAGGAATTGGCGCAGGGCCTCAGACATGTCTGACAGGGTGGCCCCTATGGCACGTATGTCCTGCCTCACATCTGCCTGCTGTTGGAAGAAGACCTGCTGCCACTGGCCACCACGGACATGTGCAGGCCCTCCATGCAGGGCCCGGCCATGGATGAGTCCACCAGGTCCAAGAGCAGGGGGATGTTGGCATGTGGAAGCCTGTGGACAGGTGAATGGTGCCCAGGGGATGCCTGCACCACAGCAGGGTTGGTACTTCCCTCAGATGGTGAAGATAATGCCTGGGATACACTGTCTGGGGAGGAGTGTGTAGGGTAACCACCATGCCTGTCCCGGATGTGAGGGCTGTGAGGGAGTGAGGTCTGTGTTGGGGTGGGGCTGAACTGTGGCTGGTTATCTCTATGCTGGGGACAGGCAACCTTTTTCATTGCACGAGGCTGACACACTTTGCTGGGGGAGGGTGTGAGACCTTGCTAAATGTGGGCGATCGGTGCAAATTACTGTCCATGGCATCAGATTCTCCATCCCCTGAGTGGATGCGCAGACACTCACTATCGTCCGATACTTCATCCTCCTCAGGTAGTTCCTCCTCCTCCTCCTCCTCCTCCTCTTGCACATGACTTGCAGCTGACATCACTGCCTGGAGGAGCAGTGGATTCTCACCTCTAATTGCCCGTCGCCCAACACTGGTGGAAGGTCCTTCCTCCTCATCGTCATCATCACCTGGAACACAGAGGTAGCAACAGGATAAGTAATTGACCGAGTATGAGATATCGTGAAACACAAGGGTTGGTTCTACTGTACTTTGCATCGACAGATGATGCACATGTGACCTGGTTTTGGTACCCCTACAAGTGACAGCTCACACAATGGCGCTGAGGTGTGAAACGTAGATGTACACTCAAAAGCACACTTACCAGCTCCATCCACAACTTTGTGTCCTTTTCTGCTCCCCGTGTTGTAGGTTTTGTTGACAAAGTGGTCCCCAATCCAGCAGCTGTAGTGGGAAGTGACACCAATGTCAATCATCTGCATTACCAATTTACAAAGAGGCACATGTGACACTTATGATATGGATGGAACTTTGTTAACAACAACTACAGGTTATCTGCAGAAGGGGATTTTCATTTTTGTCATGGTTTACATAGGGTAACACTTCACACCACATTTACCTGAAGTACAAGTGCGAGCGGGTTTCACTGCTGCAGCCAGGATGTCATGCATTCCCCGGGATGATGTTGTACGCTGCACTGGCGTCATTCTCTCCAAAGCTGTGTTGAGACATACATATCCATATTTCAGTACACCAGATAATAGCTATGAGCTAACATGTATATGTCATTGTCAATGACCACTGATAGGATATTCCTGGACAATGTGCAGCATGTTTACCTCATGGACTTTACTTGTGTGCCCCTGCTGACATGCAGCAGTTGCCAGCTGTTACATGCACACAGCACTGACATCAATGAGATGACACATCAACAGACAAACGTATATGAGAAGGTTACTGATATAGGAAGGGAGGGGAAAAATGATCTGGACGCCAGCATATTGCAATGCTTACACCTTCACCGTTAAGACTAATATGTCTCATGAGTATGATGTTGTGTGTTGACAAGTTGAAAGGAGTGTACATCCACAGGCTGAGCAGTTTCACATTTGCACATCAGTTCAAACATTGCATAGCAGAGTTCATATGTGAGATGTGCAATAATCACATACATTTTGTGTGTCATTTGTGCTTCCCTACCAATGGATTCACAAAGCTCATTTTGGCTTGAGAGATCACACATTTGTTATGTCCAGCATTTGAGTGTCATCTGTTCCCATTATCCATTTCCTACATCATGGTTGAACTAAGCTGACAACGGATGATGTTTTGTACAGCAGACATCCTTACCTCACATACCATACACTCAATTATATAGGTGGACACAGTAGAAGAGGAGGCAAGCAGAGTGCAACAATTGATTAGGATAACACATTGTGGTTAAGTTGTGAATCTTTCATGGTTGACGCCTACACTGGATTTGGTTTTGGCCTTTCAGCCACGAGATCTTGGACTGTGACTTCCTGATGATTCACCTTGGCAGCCCATACATCCATCACAAATGTACAGAACTGGCATCATTGCAAGCATCATCCACACCAATTTCAAAATGTTTTTGTCCTTTGGAATTCTGCTACGGAGTTATCATATCATTGATTTACAATCCAGTTGTGTCTAGTACACTTCATGTGACACTGTATTCTATTTTTATGTCCATTCTACACTCACTTGTCATATGTTTTGTGACATCCTTTCACTAGCCACCATGGTGTGACCTGTTATATGTTTCAATGGCATATGGAGGCATATTGTGATGCAGGAAAACAGTTATGTGATACACATACAACATACAGCAGATATTAGAGGCACATTCATGGGCATGGGCATTCAGGTTCATTGTTCCTGAGTTTCCTTACCATGGCCCCGCACCTGCCTAGTGTGTGGTCCCCGACCAGATGTCACAGGCAACCTTGTAGCAGAAGTCAATGTGTGTCTTGGACTCTGGGAGGACATTATTGGACCTACAATGCTAAGTGTGTTTGCAACTTTACATACCGGCTGCCACATGTGAAGCACTCAATTTGAGGCACAAAGGATGAGCACAAGCAGTGTGGGCACTACCGTTGCAGACGTGTCTACCACAAATTATAATGAGTGATCCCATATTCAACTTATTATGGCCCCACTGCCTAGTAGCAACGTCTATCAAATTGACACAACAACAGTTCCTGGCGTAAGGTCCACAATCATGTTTTGTTAATGGACCAGAAGACATACCCTACAATTATGACATTTATGACCAGCTGGTTTGACTTGACAGATTCATGTATGGAAAAGGAACTTTGTAAGTTGAACAGAGGACGCATACTCTATTACTGATTTATGAATCTCACTTCTTGTTCATCATTGTCATATTTGTTCTCATTGCATTTTTAAATTTAGTCTACTGATATTTTTGCAATTTAGAGGTGGATACATTCAGAGTTGGTCTGGCACTCAATTCCACAATCGAGTTCCCAGTCCTGGAGCAGTTGGTGGAATACATGTAATGTTCATAACACACAATGACATAAAGAACCTAGATATGTTATAATTTTTATTTTGCTATTCCCAGATCTATTTTGCTGAAGGTAAATGTCCTTTGAGGATTCCTATAGTTGTAAGGCTAGTTTTACCTCTCCAGTTGCCTTTGAGATGCAGACCACCATGGTCACTCCTAGGAGACTCATCCCTCCTGGCTGGCCCCTGACCCACTGGTTCTTCCACTGGGGACTCTCTCCCCCTCTCACCCCTCAATCTGGACTTCTGCACCCTCCACTTAGGAGTGGCACTGCCAGACACCAGAACTGATGGAGGCCTGCTTATAGACACTCCACGTTCTCCTGACACTAGGAGATCCCCTCAAATGGACTACTAGTACAGCTTAGGCTCCCTACCTGGTGTTCCCTTAAGGAACCATCCAGGCCCTGAGACTGAGGTTGGGCACTATCGGGACGCATCCCAGTCTCACTCCCTCTCCTCGAAGACAGGACGTGAGGCCCTACAACCCTCCCACTACAACGGGACCTAGCTGGGCTACTCTGAACCTCTTCCACCACTCTGGGCTGGAAGATACCTGAGCCACTCCTCTTAGGGTCACTCCCCAATGCCTCTTCAGAACCTCTAGTAACCACCCAGAGGTCTGCCTCCTGTGCAAGCTCTCTGGGATCAGAGAACTCACACTCCAACAGGTGTTGGCTCAACCCCAGAAAACAATTACTGAACATGTGCTCTCTGACAACCAGATTGAACAGCCCTTCACAATCATTTGCTGTGCTACCCATCACCCAATCCTCCAGTGCATCACAACACACATCCACAAACTCCCCCAAGACTGGTGAGACAGTTTTCTACTGCCCCTGAACCTCAACCTGTACCCCTCTTCCTGGGAACTAGGCACCATACTCTGGGATCTGGGAGTGGGACTTCCTGCACTGGACTCCATATTGCTGCCACCACTGGACCCCACCCTCACTGGTGAATCCAGACAACTAAAACTGTACTCAGGGGATAATCTACCCTCCAGAGCTAGTTTCTCCCTGACGAAGGCCCTCTCTGCCTCCGCCATCCTCTCCTGCGCTAAGACCCTCTCAGTCTCTAGCTTTTTCTCTTCAAGGCCCAACGCCTTGAGACTCAACTCCTGGGCCAACAAGGCCTTTTCCTCCTCTAAGGCTAACTTCCTATTCTCCAACTCCAATTTCTGAGCCTCCATGTTCTCATGGCTCTCCTTCTGGAGCTTCTCTAAAGCCAGCTGATGCTCCCCTTCTTCCCTCCTATCTACCCACTCCTCTGGGGACAGAGAAAGGGATATGGCACTCCCCCTGGCACCGGACCCAGCAAGGGACTCCCTATCTATGGGGTCCTCACTCTCTACTGGCGTCCCTGCCCTGGCATTTTCTTCCTCCTCTTCAGACTCTTCAGGCCCTATCTCAAAACCACCAGTTTGGTATGCAGAGGGATAATCAGACAGGTCCCCGCCACACGCTAAGGGTTCTCCCCTAAGGAGTGCTTCATAAAGGAAAAGCTTTCTGAGGATGTTACCCACTATTGGTATCCCCCTCTCTCTGCAGAATTCCTCTAACTCCTCCCGGGTGTACTCCCAAAGGTCATCCTCATTATAGATTACTCCCATCTTGGCAGAATACACAACCACAGTGCAACACAAGAGACCTAGGCGTCTGAGCTGAAGCAAGAATACACAATTCAAAAATGGCACTTTTAAGAAGAAATAAAACTCAGGAAAAATAATCCCTAAACATGTGATTTCTCTAAATGCAGAGTTTGTAGTGCAATCAGTTGTCGCTGTGGTACTGCGTAAACGCAAGTCCTATCCTCACAGCTCACAACTAATGTTAGAAATGGGATTTCTGGTTGGCTAGAGCTTGCGCCTAAGCCAGGCAGAAACCACCACTCTAGTCTGGGCAAGGGAGTTACACACTGAAGATAACCCCTGCTGACCCCCTTGGTAGCTTGGCACGAGCAGTCAGGCTTATCCCATAGGCAATGTGTAAATCGTTTGCGCAACACACACATACAGCAGCAACACACTAGGCACACCACAAAAGAAACTCCACACAAGGTTATATGAAAATACCCTTTGTATTATCCAAAACACATAAGAATCATAATCACACATATACACTGTGCCAACTGGCACTAGGCAATATTTACAGGGGATTATATACAGGACAGGGCCAATCGGGCCACTGTCAGAACCTTTAGAAAGCACTAGTAGCACACATAAAACACAACCAGTGACTACTGGTAAAATACTGTACTTGGCAATATCTCTAGCAACATAAACGCATTATGTCTGCATCACATTAGGCATCAAACTCATATGCATAATCACATTACGCAACCTCTGTAGGCATAAACACACTATGCAATAGGCATCATAAGCATAAACATATTAAGCAATAACTCACAATTAGGAGGGCACCTTAGTGACACTCCCCAGGTGCATACATCTCCTTAGGGCCTTGCGCCCTATCACCACCATAAAGCTGAACCCAGGCCAACTGCCCTTTCTAGGGGGCCCAATGTCCTTTGTCCATGATGTCAGGGCTTGTACTGGGGCCTTCCACTGGCCCTTTTGCTGCCAATGCAGCCAAAACCACGGTGGGCAATGCACTGGGGCAGGGGGTATGTATCTCACTCCCTCCTTTTTCCTCCAGAAAGGCTAGTTTTTCCTCTCCAGTTGCCTTTGAGATGCAGACACTATGTTTCGCCCTCTGTTCTCTGCTGCCTATGTATGCATTTTGACCATCTCCTGCCACGTTTGACTTACCAGTTAGTGAGGGTGGTCTGCGTTGCTCTGGATGATGTCTCCTCCCAGAAGATGCTGGGACCTCTGCTACTGTGGCTGTCTGTACTCTGGCTGAATGTGTAAATGGGTGAGAAGAGATACACATCAACACATGGAAAATGTACATGTTGCACTTGTCAGACATTTCCTCGTATCTTCTGCATGCTAACAGTATTGTGAAGTACTGCCACGGCCAGTGCAGGTAGGAGCGGTGGGGTGTTGGTGATGTAATGGCATGGCAGGGTGGGAATTAAACAATGGATTCTGGGACTGACATTTTTAAATAAGGCTTCTCTCACCTTCTGTTTTGTGATTTTGGAAGGGCCAGGGTGAGTTGTTTTTATGTTTATTTGGACTTATTTTCTCCATTCCGTTGTGTGTTGATTTGCCTCTGCACTGCACCCCCACCCCTTACGTTCTTGACTGACCCAGCCGTGTCTGGATTAGTGGAAGGGGCACTTTGACAATTGCTACTTAGCACTGTTCGGTATATACGGCTTCAGGCCTGGGCCTTTGTTTTTCATAGTGTGAAAGGTATTTGCCATTTCTAATACAAAGGACTCTGGGACTTGTGGTGCAACATACAGAGAGAAACACATGAGCCTCTGACTGACTATATTTGTATATGGAATTTGGACAACTTCCTTACTTACAATGGCAGTGCGACACAGACATGCATTTTGTATACTTGTTCTTGTCATCCCACTTACCTGGTGCCACGTTGCGGACATCACTCACAGGAGGCCCATGGAGCATGTGGGGGTGGATTGTAGTGAGGATATCCTCCTCTTGTGGGGTGAGACGGAGGCGGGATCGAGAGTGTGAGGCAGGGAGAACTCTGTTCAGCTGGATCCTGGAGTACTTCTCCTTTGCACTCATCTTTTCATCGTGCCACTTCCTCTTTATTTCACGGACTGTGCGCACATCCTCCCCCAATGCTGTGACAGCAGTGGCTAACTGCTGCCAGAGAGCTGCTTTCTGTGTGCCACTGGTGCAGTAAGGTGGGAGACTGTATAGGCGTTTGTGGTGCCTCACAACAAACTCCACAATCATGGTGGTCTCCTCAGTTCTGAAGTTCTTCTTCCTCCTCAGAATGTACATTTTGCAGTGGCGATGAACAGCAAAGCAAACAGGAACTCTCTGTGGCCAAAGCTGGGCCCTGAATGTGTGCTGCTTTTTTGTGGTACTGGTTTTGCAGTTGGTCTTAATTGACTTCAGCTGGAGCATGGTGGGGGATGGTAGGCACTTGAAATGCTCAAAAGGGAGAAATTGCTGGCTTTCCGGGCCGGAGGCGGAGTTTCCGGCCCGGAGGCGGAAATTCCGTGCCGGAGGCGGAGATTCCGGGCCGGAGGCGGAGATTCCGCCATTGTGCCGGAATCTCCGCCACTGGGCCGGAAATTCCGGCCTGAGTGCGGACATAAAGTTAGGATGTGTAAGTTCATTCTGTGAATACCCATATGTGTAAGTTCATTCTGTGAATACCCATATGTGTAAGTTCATTCTGTGAATACCCATATGTGTAAGTTCATTCTGTGAATACCCATATGTGTAAGTTCAATCTGTGAATACCCAAATGTGTAAGTTCATTCTGTGAATACCAAAATTGTTGTAAGTTTAGGATTTTGACGTAAGTTAGTTCTGTGAATCAGGCCCCATAGGTTTCAGGGACGTTATAGTGAGAAATAAGCATTTAAAAACCTTAGAAATTCACAGAAAAAAACACAGGTTTCAGGGATGTTATAGTTAGTTGGACATTTCACTCATACAAAACCAGAGAAATTCGGCCGTTATAGTTAGTTGAGCTAACTATAACTCGCGCCCCCGCAATGCACTGCTGATGATGTTACATATTACATCATTCATGACATGGTCAGTGACATCACTGATAACATCACTGACGACATCTCAAATTACATCACTGATGACATCACTGATGACATCATCCATGTGATAATCTGATGCACCTCCTCACACCCTAATATAACCTTTGATAAACCCACTCTACAATAAAGACCACCATTTTCGAAACCATAGACACACCAATACTAGTTACTACATACCCACTCACTGATTCCTAGGTCTACAAACACATCCACTCATTCACCCATACAATCACTCATACATGCAGTCACTCATCAATATAGCACTATCATATGCACTCATACACCTATACAGACACTCACATACCGCCACTCATCCATAGAGTTACTCACACACCTAGTCAGTCATGCAAAGAATCAATCACACTCCCATTTACTCACCTATACAGTTATACACACACCACCTCACTTATTCATACAGATACTAACACATACTTACTCTCTTATACAATCACTGATACAAGCACACACTCATCCAAACAGCCACTCTCACAATCACTCACTCTCACATATAGTCATTTATATATTCCAACACTCACATATACTGCCTTTCACATATGTAGTTACTCACACATGTACCACTGAGACATCCATTCACTCACCAACATACCTAAACACACACTCACCCACCCATACAGCCCTTCACAGATGCACTCTTGAACCCATACACCCAGTGAATCACCCACTCACACATCTATGCACAGAGTCACACACCCACCACCCACCCACACAGACACTCAGGCACCCATACAGATACTGAGACAACCAATCAATAACCCATATAGACACTCATGTAGCTACTCACCAACCCATGCAGCCGCTTACACACCAACTGACCGACTGATACAGACATTCACACAGTTTAGTCACTAACTCATGCATTCAGTAAGACACGTTTAATCACTCACTTATACAGTCAGTCACACACCTACTAAATCATCCATTTAGACACTTATACACCCACTCATTCTTCAATACACCTTGGAATATATATATATATATATATATATATATATATATATATATATATATATATATATATATAAAACATATTTAAACTTTACAGAAACACACAGTCACTGGATGATGTCATCAGTGATGTCATCAGTGACGTCATCAGTGATGTCACTGACCATGTCATGAATGATGTAATATGTGACGTCATCAGCAGTGCATTGCGGGGGCGCGAGTTATAGTTAGCTCAACTAACTATAACAGCCGAATTTCTCTGGTTTTGTATGAGTGAAATGTCCAACTAACTATAACATCACTGAAACCTGTGGTTTGTTCTGTGAATATATATACATATATATATATATATTGTTATTGTTATTGCGGGAGGTAGTGCCTGAAGAGATGCATAAGAAATGCAGTGCGTTTCAACAGGACTGTTGCTTTTACCCACTGGAGTTGTTTATTACATTTAAAGCGAACTTTGAGCAAAACTCACTGAAGTAATACTGAGTGCTACTACAGGAACCAGAAGGCTGCAGGAGCGGCCACGCCCACAGGGGGATGTTCAAGGACATAATTAGCAGCACCTTTTTGCCTTGAAGTATTGCCGCACCGAATGCCAATGATTAAAGGGAAACCTGAAACGCATCTGGCAAGGTTGTTGATGATTTTAAAGTTTGTTCCCTGACTGAATGTCTCTGCAGCATCTCATTAAAATATGTGCAACTAAAACCTACCTGGCGGCTCTTCCATGGGGGTAACTTTGTTTGTTGGATATATATATATATATATATATATATGTATATATATATGTATGTACATATATATATATATATATATTGGTAGAAGGCTACGGCCGAAACGCGTAGGTCTGTCTATGGATGTTCATGCACCTTGCACTTTGCTGACTATTTGCTCCATGGCGCATGGTAGCTTTTGAAGCCTAATAAAGCGCCTCGTTAAAGGATTTCTACGTGCCATTCTTCTGTTTGTCCTGGTAAAGCAGTGCGGATGACAGGGATTTGTGCAGGGGCTTTGTGGAAATATATATATATATATATATTACCTACTGGCGGTCGCCAGTAGGTAGCTATAGTTAGAGCCTTGTTCATATCAAAAGCATTTTTTCTTTTGCCAATATTTTTGGCACTGGTTGACGAATCTTCGCAAAAGTTTCAAAACTAATGGGGCGCTCCTGTCAGCTCCTGTCTTTAAAGATTCGGGGTGATTCGTCAAGCGGGGGCCGAGAAAAAAGGGGGGTCCCAAAACATGTTTTCTCCATGTTAATTTCCATAGGAAACTTTAGACACGGCTACAGCCTGAACTGCTGAACGGAATTACACCAAATTTGGAAAAAAGGTAGCTTTTGGTCGAGAAAGCACTCTTTTTGTTAAATGGTCTAAATCCGTTCAGTAATTCCTGAGAAATTTAAACATTTACATATATCGATATTTGAGAATTGTGAGATCTGATTGGCTGAACCCTCCCGCTCACTAGCTTCTTTCTGATTGGCTGCCAACACTTCAAACCAGGAAGTGTTGCCATCCATCTTGTGACTCGGTACCGAGTCACAAGCAAAAAGGTGAGAAAAACATTAAAAAACAAGAAAAGGGGGCAGGGTAAAAACACCCTGACTCCCTAGGCCTGGTCAAAAAAAGCATTTTTAAAAACAAAATTCGACCAGAGTCACGTCGGATGCGCGAATCCGGCAGAAAATTAAAGAAAAAAGAAGCGCAGTCTCCCGTGCTTCCTTTTTTTTAAGCCCCCGGGTAGGCCAGGTCCCGGGGGCAATGCAGAATTATGTAGCAGGGGTCCGCGGGGGCCCCCGCAGCCCCGGGGACTGCCACCTCCCCGGGGTTTTACTGATAATGCGCGGGGGCACGCAGCCCCCCCAGCCCCGGGGACCGCCCCCTCCCTGGGACTTGTTAAAAAAAATGCACGGCGGGCTACTTTCCCCCACACTGCCCCGGGGACTGCCACCTCCCCGGGGCTTTACTATATTTAGGGCAGGGAGGCCTCATGGGTCCCCCAAGCCCTGGGGACCGCCACCTCCCCGGGGCTACTTTTTAAAACTTTGTGTGGGGGGGCTGGATCCCCCAACTCTGCCCTGAGGACCACCACCTCCCTGGTGCACACTTTATTTAAATATGGGGGTCCGTAGCAGACCCCCAGCCCCGGGGACCACCACCTCCCCGGGGGCTTTAAATAGGTTGGGAGGGGGGCCATGCGGCCCCCCTCCAAGAGCTCTCCTTGGGCCTGGGGACTGCCACCCCCCAGGGCTGGCTCCAGCAATGTCCCGGGGTGCCCAACCCCGGGTCATTGCAGTTTGCAATGGCAGGGTGAAAGCACTGCTCCCGCCCTGCCATTGCAAACTTCTGCTTCGCTTCATGGAAGCAAGAGCAGAAAACCTGCTCTCGCTTCCATGAAGCGATGCAGTATTGCTTTTGGGCAAAGGGAGCTGCATGTTTGCAGCTCCCCTTGTCTAAAGCAATGCCGGCTCCAGCAGGAGGCGGGGATCCGGCAGGGACCGCAGGGGCATTGGGGCTCCCCCGCGGTCCCCAACATGAGGCCAGGCATCAGGAAATGGGATCCCCAGGGCCAAAAGTGGCCAAGGGAAGGGGGGCCACGCGGCCCCCCTCCCGTAAAGTTTTTTTAAAAAAACAAATAGGAGGCAAAGCCCCGGGGGATGGGGTCCCCGGGGTGAAAAAGGCCTCAGGAGGGGGGCCGCGCAACCACCCTCCTTTAAATTTAGTTTTTTGTAAATTAAAAAATTGGCCATGCCCGGGGAGATGGGGTCCCCGGGGCCAGAATCGGCCTCGGGAGGGGGTAAGCGCGGCCCCCTTCCCGTTTAAAGAAAAAAAAATGATAAAATGTCTCAGGCCCTGGGGGATGGGGTCCCCAGGACCCACAAAATATTAAAACAAGAGGGGCCACTCAGCCCCCCTTTTAACAATAAAAATGAGAAAAGAGAAGCCGACATCTCACCAGAGGCCCTGCCCCCTCCCTGCAGCACTCTGCAAACACGCCTCCTGGCGCATTCTGGGTTGGGGGATTAAGTCCCTTTGAATCCTAAGGGTCCTTAGGGGCCAACTAGCCCACCAGGTACCTCCCGTAAGCCCCACACAGTGGGATTGCTGAGAGGTGGTCCAAGGCCATGCCCCTTTTTACACCACTCTGCAAACGCACCTCTTGGCGCAATGCTGGTGGGCCGATGAGGTCCTCTTGTGTCCTGAAGACCTCAGGACTAAAGTGGACTTCATCCCTCAAGCAGCAGTGCGCCAGGAGGCGTGTTTGCAGAGTGGTGTAAAAAGGGGGCGTGGCCTCAGACCACTCTCAGCAATCCAGCTGTGTGGGGTTTACTAGAGATAACAGGAGGGCTAGTTGGCCCCCAGGTTCCCTCAGGAGGCAAGGGTACTTCATCCCCCAACCAAGAGTGCACCAGGAGACACGTTTGCATAGTGGTGAGGAAAGGGGGCATGGCCTGTGTCCACCTCTCAGCAATCCCACTATTTGGGGCATACTGGAGGTATCAGGTAGGCTAGTTGGCCCCTAAGGACCCCCAGCAGCGAAGGGGACTTTAATCCCCATCCAAGAGCACATCAGGGAGCCTGTTTGCAGAGTGGTGGGCAAAGGGGGTATGGCCTGCTCTGAGAACTTACCAATCCTGCTGTGTGGGACTTACTGGAGGTAATAGGAGGGGTAGTTGGCCCCCAAGGTTGTCCTTGGGGGCCAACAAACCCTCCTGTTACCTCCAGTTAGTCCCACACAGTGGGATTGCTAAGAGGTCTTCGGAGGCCACGCTCACCTTTCTCCACCACTCTGCAAATGCGCCACCTGGCACAGTACTGTTTGGGGGATGAAGTCCACTTTACTCCTGAGGGACTTTGGGGGCCAAGTAGCCCTCCTGGTATCTCCTGTAAGTCCAATGCAGCATTTAAAAAACCTTAGAAATTCACTGAAAAAAACATAGGTTTCAGGGACGTTATAGTTAGAAATTAGCATTTAAAAAACCTTAGAAATTCACTGGAAAAAACAGGTTTCAGGGACGTTATAGTTAGTTGGACATTTCACTCGTACAAACCAGAGAAATTCGGCCGTTATAGTTAGTTGAGCTAACTATAACTTGCGCCCCGGCAATGCACTGCTGGTAACGTCAATTTTGTAAAGGATAACTCGCAGTCCTTGAAGATCAAGAATATTTAATGAAGAAGTAAATGACTGCAGGTGATGCTCCCTTTCCAGCCAGCAATCAACTACCTGTCCAAGTGTCTGTGAGGCAGTGTGCTCCCAACCCCCATTCTGTTTAAACGGCTCCCTTGAGCCATCAAGCTGACGAGCTTTGGAGATGCACCTGTGTGCCTGTGAGTGGTACAGTGACCTGAGAGAAACTTGGCAGCATTTCCAGCAACCCCAGATGATTTTTCTTTGCTCTCTAATACTGCTGCTCTCTACTGATGACGGGCTCAACCCAGAAACACGTATCTAGAGATATTAGAGATATACAGTAATGTCTGCACCAACTTTGTTGAAAAACTCCAGCTAATTTTGAAGTAAGTTTGAACTGTGTACTGCATTTACCAGGATGCAAAGGGGCGAACTGTGCTGGGACTGTGAGGCAGTGTGCTCCCAACCCCCATTCTGTTTAAACGGCTCCCTTGAGCCATCAAGCTGATGAGCTTTGGAGATGCACCTGTGTGCCTGTGAGTGGTACTGTGACCAGCCCGAACTGCCAAGCCATGTCTTCCCTGGACCGGAAACAAGCATCCTAGGACCGGTGTCTGGCATTCCAGCCGTCATCAGCCAGGCTTGCTTGAATCCAGTGGCAAAGTGAGCAAGGGACCCACGTCTGGGCATACTCCAGCTAATTTTGAAGTAAGTTTGAACTGTGTACTGCATTTACCAGGATGCAAAGGGGTGAACTGTGCTGGGACTGTGAGGCAGTGTGCTCCCAACCCCCATTCTGTTTAAACGGCTCCCTTGAGCCATCAAGCTGACGAGCTTTGGAGATGCACCTGTGTGCCTGTGAGTGGTACTGTGACCTGAGAGAAACTTGGCAGCATTTCCAGCAACCCCAGATGATTTTTCTTTGCTCTCTAATACTGCTGCTCTCTACTGATGACGGGCTCAACCCAGAAACACGTGTCTAGAGATATTAGACATATACAGCAATGTCTGCACCAACTTTGGGAAAAACTCCAGCTAATTTTGAAGTAAGTTTGAACTGTGTACTGCATTTACCAGGATGCAAAGGGGCGAACTGTGCTGGGACTGTGAGGCAGTGTTCTCCCAACCCCCATTCTGTTTAAACGGCTCCCTTGAGCCATCAAGCTGACGAGCTTTGGAGATGCACCTGTGTGCCTGTGAGTGGTACTGTGACCTGAGAGAAACTTGGCAGCATTTCCAGCAACCCCAGATGATTTTTCTTTGCTCTCTAATACTGCTGCTCTCTACTGATGACGGGCTCAACCCAGAAACACGTGTCTAGAGATATTAGAGATATACAGCAATGTCTGCACCAACTTTGGTGAAAAACTCCAGCTAATTTTGAAGTAAGTTTGAACTGTGTACTGCATTTACCAGGATGCAAAGGGGCGAACTGTGCTGGGACTGTGAGGCAGTGTGCTCCCAACCCCCATTCTGTTTAAACGGCTCCCTTGAGCCATCAAGCTGATGAGCTTTGGAGATGCACCTGTGTGCCTGTGAGTGGTACTGTGACCTGAGAGAAACTTGGCAGCATTTCCAGCAACCCCAGATGATTTTTCTTTGCTCTCTAATACTGCTGCTCTCTACTGATGACAGGCTCAACCCAGTAACACGTGTCTAGAGATATTAGAGATATACAGCAATGTCTGCACCAACTTTGGTGAAAAACTCCAGCTAATTTTGAAGTAAGTTTGAACTGTGTACTGCATTTACCAGGATGCAAAGGGGCGAACTGTGCTGGTACTGTGAGGCAGTGTGCTCCCAACCCCCATTCTGTTTAAACGGCTCCCTTGAGCCATCAAGCTGACGAGCTTTGGAGATGCACCTGTGTGCCTGTGAGTGGTACTGTGACCTGAGAGAAACTTGGCAGAATTTCCAGCAACCCCAGATGATTTTTCTTTGCTCTCTAATACTGCTGCTCTCTACTGATGACGGGCTCAACCCAGAAACACGTGTCTAGAGATATTAGAGATATACAGCAATGTCTGCACCAACTTTGGTGAAAAACTCCAGCTAATTTTGAAGTAAGTTTGAACTGTGTCCAGCATTTACCAGGATGCAAAGGGGCGAACTGAGCTGGGACTGTGAGGCAGTGTGCTCCCAACCCCCATTCTGTTTAAACGGCTCCCTTGAGCCATCAAGCTGACGAGCTTTGGAGATGCACCTGTGTGCCTGTGAGTGGTACTGTGACCTGAGAGAAACTTGGCAGCATTTCCAGCAACCCCAGATGATTTTTCTTTGCTCTCTAATACTGCTGCTCTCTACTGATGACGGGCTCAACCCAGAAACACGTGTCTAGAGATATTAGAGATATACAGCAATGTCTGCACCAACTTTGGGAAAAACTCCAGCTAATTTTGAAGTAAGTTTGAACTGTGTACTGCATTTACCAGGATGCAAAGGGGCGAACTGTGCTGGGACTGTGAGGCAGTGTTCTCCCAACCCCCATTCTGTTTAAACGGCTCCCTTGAGCCATCAAGCTGACGAGCTTTGGAGATGCACCTGTGTGCCTGTGAGTGGTACTGTGACCTGAGAGAAACTTGGCAGCATTTCCAGCAACCCCAGATGATTTTTCTTTGCTCTCTAATACTGCTGCTCTCTACTGATGACGGGCTCAACCCAGAAACACGTGTCTAGAGATATTAGAGATGTACAGCAATGTCTGCACCAACTTTGGTGAAAAACTCCAGCTAATTTTGAAGTAAGTTTGAACTGTGTACTGCATTTACCAGGATGCAAAGGGGCGAACTGTGCTGGGACTGTGAGGCAGTGTGCTCCCAACCCCCATTCTGTTTAAACGGCTCCCTTGAGCCATCAAGCTGAAGAGCTTTGGAGATGCACCTGTGTGCCTGTGAGTGGTACTGTGACCTGAGAGAAACTTGGCAGCATTTCCAGCAACCCCAGATGATTTTTCTTTGCTCTCTAATACTGCTGCTCTCTACTGATGACGGGCTCAACCCAGAAACACGGGTCTAGAGATATTAGAGATATACAGCAATGTCTGCACCAACTTTGGTGAAAAACTCCAGCTAATTTTGAAGTAAGTTTGAACTGTGTACTGCATTTACCAGGATGCAAAGGGGCGAACTGTGCTGGGACTGTGAGGCAGTGTGCTCCCAACCCCCATTCTGTTTAAACGGCTCCCTTGAGCCATCAAGCTGACGAGCTTTGGAGATGCACCTGTGTGCCTGTGAGTGGTACTGTGACCTGAGAGAAACTTGGCAGCATTTCCAGCAACCCCAGATGATTTTTCTTTGCTCTCTAATACTGCTGCTCTCTACTGATGACGGGCTCAACCCAGTAACACGTGTCTAGAGATATTAGAGATATACAGCAATGTCTGCACCAACTTTGGTGAAAAACTCCAGTTAATTTTGAAGTAAGTTTGAACTGTGTACTGCATTTACCAGGATGCAAAGGGGCGAACTGTGCTGGGACTGTGAGGCAGTGTGCTCCCAACCCCCATTCTGTTTAAACGGCTCCCTTGAGCCATCAAGCTGACGAGCTTTGGAGATGCACCTGTGTGCCTGTGAGTGGTACTGTGACCTGAGAGAAACTTGGCAGCATTTCCAGCAACCCCAGATGATTTTTCTTTGCTCTCTAATACTGCTGCTCTCTACTGATGACGGGCTCAACCCAGAAACACGTGTCTAGAGATATTAGAGATATACAGCAATGTCTGCACCAACTTTGGTGAAAAACTCCAGCTAATTTTGAAGTAAGTTTGAACTGTGTTCTGCATTTACCAGGATGCAAAGGGGCGAACTGTGCTGGTACTGTGAGGCAGTGTGCTCCCAACCGCCATTCTGTTTAAACGGCTCCCTTGAGCCATCAAGCTGACGAGCTTTGGAGATGCACCTGTGTGCCTGTGAGTGGTACTGTGACCTGAGAGAAACTTGGCAGCATTTCCAGCAACCCCAGATGATTTTTCTTTGCTCTCTAATACTGCTGCTCTCTACTGATGACGGGCTCAACCCAGAAACACGTGTCTAGAGATATTAGAGATATACAGCAATGTCTGCACCAACTTTGGGAAAAACTCCAGCTAATTTTGAAGTAAGTTTGAACTGTGTACTGCATTTACCAGGATGCAAAGGGGCGAACTGTGCTGGTACTGTGAGGCAGTGTGCTCCCAACCCCCATTCTGTTTAAACGGCTCCCTTGAGCCATCAAGCTGACGAGCTTTGGAGATGCACCTGTGTGCCTGTGAGTGGTACTGTGACCTGAGAGAAACTTGGCAGAATTTCCAGCAACCCCAGATGATTTTTCTTTGCTCTCTAATACTGCTACTCTCTACTGATGACGGGCTCAACCCAGAAACACGTGTCTAGAGATATTAGAGATATACAGCAATGTCTGCACCAACTTTGGTGAAAAACTCCAGCTAATTTTGAAGTATGTTTGAACTGTGTACTGCATTTACCAGGATGCAAAGGGGCGAACTGTGCTGGGACTGTGAGGCAGTGTGCTCCCAACCCCCATTCTGTTTTAACGGCTCCCTTGAGCCATCAAGCTGACGAGCTTTGGAGATGCACCTGTGTGCCTGTGAGTGGTACTGTGACCTGAGAGAAACTTGGCAGCATTTCCAGCAACCCCAGATGATTTTTCTTTGCTCTCTAATACTGCTGCTCTCTACTGATGACGGGCTCAACCCAGAAACACGTGTCTAGAGATATTAGAGATATACAGCAGTGTCTGCACCAACTTTGGGAAAAACTCCAGCTAATTTTGAAGTAAGTTTGAACTGTGTACTGCATTTACCAGGATGCAAAGGGGCGAACTGTGCTGGGACTGTGAGGCAGTGTTCTCCCAACCCCCATTCTGTTTAAACAGCTCCCTTGAGCCATCAAGCTGACGAGCTTTGGAGATGCACCTGTGTGCCTGTGAGTGGTACTGTGAATTGAGAGAAACTTGGCAGCATTTCCAGCAACCCCAGATGATTTTTCTTTGCTCTCTAATACTGCTGCTCTCTACTGATGACGGGCTCAACCCAGAAACACGTGTCTAGAGATATTAGAGATATACAGCAATGTCTGCACCAACTTTGGTGAAAAACTCCAGCTAATTTTGAAGTAAGTTTGAACTGTGTACTGCATTTACCAGGATGCAAAGGGGCGAACTGTGCTGGGACTGTGAGGCAGTGTGCTCCCAACCCCCATTCTGTTTAAACGGCTCCCTTGAGCCATCAAGCTGACGAGCTTTGGAGATGCACCTGTGTGCCTGTGAGTGGTACTGTGACCTGAGAGAAACTTGGCAGCATTTCCAGCAACCCCAGATGATTTTTTTTTGCTCTCTAATACTGCTGCTCTCTACTGATGGCGGGCTCAACCCAGAAACACGTGTCTAGAGATATTAGAGATATACAGCAATGTCTGCACCAACTTTGGTGAAAAACTCCAGCTAATTTTGAAGTAAGTTTGAACTGTGTACTGCATTTCCCAGGATGCAAAGGGGCGAACTGTGCTGGGACTGTGAGGCAGTGTGCTCCCAACCCCCATTCTGTTTAAACGGCTCCCTTGAGCCATCAAGCTGACGAGCTTTGGAGATGCACCTGTGTGCCTGTGAGTGGTACTGTGACCTGAGAGAAACTTGGCAGCATTTCCAGCAACCCCAGATGATTTTTCTTTGCTCTCTAATACTGCTGCTCTCTACTGATAACGGGCTCAACCCAGAAACACGTGTCTAGAGATATTAGACATATACAGCAATGTCTGCACCAACTTTGGGAAAAACTCCAGCTAATTTTGAAGTAAGTTTGAACTGTGTACTGCATTTACCAGGATGCAAAGGGGCGAACTGTGCTGGGACTGTGAGGCAGTGTTCTCCCAACCCCCATTCTGTTTAAACGGCTCCCTTGAGCCATCAAGCTGACGAGCTTTGGAGATGCACCTGTGTGCCTGTGAGTGGTACTGTGACCTGAGAGAAACTTGGCAGCATTTCCAGCAACCCCAGATGATTTTTCTTTGCTCTCTAATACTGCTGCTCTCTACTGATGACGGGCTCAACCCAGAAACACGTGTCTAGAGATATTAGAGATATACAGCAATGTCTGCACCAACTTTGGTGAAAAACTCCAGCTAATTTTGAAGTAAGTTTGAACTGTGTACTGCATTTACCAGGATGCAAAGGGGCGAACTGTGCTGGGACTGTGAGGCAGTGTGCTCCCAACCCCCATTCTGTTTAAACGGCTCCCTTGAGCCATCAAGCTGACGAGCTTTGGAGATGCACCTGTGTGCCTGTGAGTGGTACTGTGACCTGAGAGAAACTTGGCAGCATTTCCAGCAACCCCAGATGATTTTTCTTTGCTCTCTAATACTGCTGCTCTCTACTGATGACAGGCTCAACCCAGTAACACGTGTCTAGAGATATTAGAGATATACAGCAATGTCTGCACCAACTTTGGTGAAAAACTCCAGCTAATTTTGAAGTAAGTTTGAACTGTGTACTGCATTTACCAGGATGCAAAGGGGCGAACTGTGCTGGTACTGTGAGGCAGTGTGCTCCCAACCCCATTCTGTTTAAACGGCTCCCTTGAGCCATCAAGCTGACGAGCTTTGGAGATGCACCTGTGTGCCTGTGAGTGGTACTGTGACCTGAGAGAAACTTGGCAGAATTTCCAGCAACCCCAGATGATTTTTCTTTGCTCTCTAATACTGCTGCTCTCTACTGATGACGGGCTCAACCCAGAAACACGTGTCTAGAGATATTAGAGATATACAGCAATGTCTGCACCAACTTTGGTGAAAAACTCCAGCTAATTTTGAAGTAAGTTTGAACTGTGTCCTGTATTTACCAGGATGCAAAGGGGCGAACTGAGCTGGGACTGTGAGGCAGTGTGCTCCCAACCCCCATTCTGTTTAAACGGCTCCCTTGAGCCATCAAGCTGACGAGCTTTGGAGATGCACCTGTGTGCCTGTGAGTGGTACTGTGACCTGAGAGAAACTTGGCAGCATTTCCAGCAACCCCAGATGATTTTTCTTTGCTCTCTAATACTGCTGCTCTCTACTGATGACGCGCTCAACCCAGAAACACGTGTCTAGAGATATTAGAGATGTACAGCAATGTCTGCACCAACTTTGGTGAAAAACTCCAGCTAATTTTGAAGTAAGTTTGAACTGTGTACTGCATTTACCAGGATGCAAAGGGGCGAACTGTGCTGGGACTGTGAGGCAGTGTGCTCCCAACCCCCATTCTGTTTAAACGGCTCCCTTGAGCCATCAAGCTGAAGAGCTTTGGAGATGCACCTGTGTGCCTGTGAGTGGTACTGTGACCTGAGAGAAACTTGGCAGCATTTCCAGCAACCCCAGATGATTTTTCTTTGCTCTCTAATACTGCTGCTCTCTACTGATGACGGGCTCAACCCAGAAACACGGGTCTAGAGATATTAGAGATATACAGCAATGTCTGCACCAACTTTGGTGAAAAACTCCAGCTAATTTTGAAGTAAGTTTGAACTGTGTACTGCATTTACCAGGATGCAAAGGGGCGAACTGTGCTGGGACTGTGAGGCAGTGTGCTCCCAACCCCCATTCTGTTTAAACGGCTCCCTTGAGCCATCAAGCTGACGAGCTTTGGAGATGCACCTGTGTGCCTGTGAGTGGTACTGTGACCTGAGAGAAACTTGGCAGCATTTCCAGCAACCCCAGATGATTTTCTTTGCTCTCTAATACTGCTGCTCTCTACTGATGACGGGCTCAACCCAGTAACACGTGTCTAGAGATATTAGAGATATACAGCAATGTCTGCACCAACTTTGGTGAAAAACTCCAGTTAATTTTGAAGTAAGTTTGAACTGTGTACTGCATTTATCAGGATGCAAAGGGGCGAACTGTGCTGGGACTGTGAGGCAGTGTGCTCCCAACCCCCATTCTGTTTAAACGGCTCCCTTGAGCCATCAAGCTGACGAGCTTTGGAGATGCACCTGTGTGCCTGTGAGTGGTACTGTGACCTGAGAGAAACTTGGCAGCATTTCCAGCAACCCCAGATGATTTTCTTTGCTCTCTAATACTGCTGCTCTCTACTGATGACGGGCTCAACCCAGAAACACGTGTCCAGAGATATTAGAGATATACAGCAATGTCTGCACCAACTTTGGTGAAAAACTCCAGCTAATTTTGAAGTAAGTTTGAACTGTGTTCTGCATTTACCAGGATGCAAAGGGGCGAACTGTGCTGGTACTGTGAGGCAGTGTGCTCCCAACCGCCATTCTGTTTAAACGGCTCCCTTGAGCCATCAAGCTGACGAGCTTTGGAGATGCACCTGTGTGCCTGTGAGTGGTACTGTGACCTGAGAGAAACTTGGCAGCATTTCCAGCAACCCCAGATGATTTTTCTTTGCTCTCTAATACTGCTGCTCTCTACTGATGACGGGCTCAACCCAGAAACACGTGTCTAGAGATATTAGAGATATACAGCAATGTCTGCACCAACTTTGGGAAAAACTCCAGCTAATTTTGAAGTAAGTTTGAACTGTGTACTGCATTTACCAGGATGCAAAGGGGCGAACTGTGCTGGTACTGTGAGGCAGTGTGCTCCCAACCCCCATTCTGTTTAAACGGCTCCCTTGAGCCATCAAGCTGACGAGCTTTGGAGATGCACCTGTGTGCCTGTGAGTGGTACTGTGACCTGAGAGAAACTTGGCAGAATTTCCAGCAACCCCAGATGATTTTCTTTGCTCTCTAATACTGCTACTCTCTACTGATGACGGGCTCAACCCAGAAACACGTGTCTAGAGATATTAGAGATATACAGCAATGTCTGCACCAACTTTGGTGAAAAACTCCAGCTAATTTTGAAGTATGTTTGAACTGTGTACTGCATTTACCAGGATGCAAAGGGGCGAACTGTGCTGGGACTGTGAGGCAGTGTGCTCCCAACCCCCATTCTGTTTAAACGGCTCCCTTGAGCCATCAAGCTGACGAGCTTTGGAGATGCACCTGTGTGCCTGTGAGTGGTACTGTGACCTGAGAGAAACTTGGCAGCATTTCCAGCAACCCCAGATGATTTTCTTTGCTCTCTAATACTGCTGCTCTCTACTGATGACGGGCTCAACCCAGAAACACGTGTCTAGAGATATTAGAGATATACAGCAATGTCTGCACCAACTTTGGGAAAAACTCCAGCTAATTTTGAAGTAAGTTTGAACTGTGTACTGCATTTACCAGGATGCAAAGGGGCGAACTGTGCTGGGACTGTGAGGCAGTGTTCTCCCAACCCCCATTCTGTTTAAACAGCTCCCTTGAGCCATCAAGCTGACGAGCTTTGGAGATGCACCTGTGTGCCTGTGAGTGGTACTGTGAATTGAGAGAAACTTGGCAGCATTTCCAGCAACCCCAGATGATTTTTCTTTGCTCTCTAATACTGCTGCTCTCTACTGATGACGGGCTCAACCCAGAAACACGTGTCTAGAGATATTAGAGATATACAGCAATGTCTGCACCAACTTTGGTGAAAAACTCCAGCTAATTTTGAAGTAAGTTTGAACTGTGTACTGCATTTACCAGGATGCAAAGGGGCGAACTGTGCTGGGACTGTGAGGCAGTGTGCTCCCAACCCCCATTCTGTTTAAACGGCTCCCTTGAGCCATCAAGCTGACGAGCTTTGGAGATGCACCTGTGTGCCTGTGAGTGGTACTGTGACCTGAGAGAAACTTGGCAGCATTTCCAGCAACCCCAGATGATTTTCTTTGCTCTCTAATACTGCTGCTCTCTACTGATGACGGGCTCAACCCAGAAACACGTGTCTAGAGATATTAGAGATATACAGCAATGTCTGCACCAACTTTGGTGAAAAACTCCAGCTAATTTTGAAGTAAGTTTGAACTGTGTACTGCATTTCCCAGGATGCAAAGGGGCGAACTGTGCTGGGACTGTGAGGCAGTGTGCTCCCAACCCCCATTCTGTTTAAACGGCTCCCTTGAGCCATCAAGCTGACGAGCTTTGGAGATGCACCTGTGTGCCTGTGAGTGGTACTGTGACCTGAGAGAAACTTGGCAGCATTTCCAGCAACCCCAGATGATTTTTCTTTGCTCTCTAATACTGCTGCTCTCTACTGATAACGGGCTCAACCCAGAAACACGTGTCTAGAGATATTAGACATATACAGCAATGTCTGCACCAACTTTGGGAAAAACTCCAGCTAATTTTGAAGTAAGTTTGAACTGTGTACTGCATTTACCAGGATGCAAAGGGGCGAACTGTGCTGGGACTGTGAGGCAGTGTTCTCCCAACCCCCATTCTGTTTAAACGGCTCCCTTGAGCCATCAAGCTGACGAGCTTTGGAGATGCACCTGTGTGCCTGTGAGTGGTACTGTGACCTGAGAGAAACTTGGCAGCATTTCCAGCAACCCCAGATGATTTTTCTTTGCTCTCTAATACTGCTGCTCTCTACTGATGACGGGCTCAACCCAGAAACACGTGTCTAGAGATATTAGAGATATACAGCAATGTCTGCACCAACTTTGGTGAAAAACTCCAGCTAATTTTGAAGTAAGTTTGAACTGTGTACTGCATTTACCAGGATGCAAAGGGGCGAACTGTGCTGGGACTGTGAGGCAGTGTGCTCCCAACCCCCATTCTGTTTAAACGGCTCCCTTGAGCCATCAAGCTGACGAGCTTTGGAGATGCACCTGTGTGCCTGTGAGTGGTACTGTGACCTGAGAGAAACTTGGCAGCATTTCCAGCAACCCCAGATGATTTTTCTTTGCTCTCTAATACTGCTGCTCTCTACTGATGACAGGCTCAACCCAGTAACACGTGTCTAGAGATATTAGAGATATACAGCAATGTCTGCACCAACTTTGGTGAAAAACTCCAGCTAATTTTGAAGTAAGTTTGAACTGTGTACTGCATTTACCAGGATGCAAAGGGGCGAACTGTGCTGGTACTGTGAGGCAGTGTGCTCCCAACCCCCATTCTGTTTAAACGGCTCCCTTGAGCCATCAAGCTGACGAGCTTTGGAGATGCACCTGTGTGCCTGTGAGTGGTACTGTGACCTGAGAGAAACTTGGCAGAATTTCCAGCAACCCCAGATGATTTTCTTTGCTCTCTAATACTGCTGCTCTCTACTGATGACGGGCTCAACCCAGAAACACGTGTCTAGAGATATTAGAGATATACAGCAATGTCTGCACCAACTTTGGTGAAAAACTCCAGCTAATTTTGAAGTAAGTTTGAACTGTGTCCTGTATTTACCAGGATGCAAAGGGGCGAACTGAGCTGGGACTGTGAGGCAGTGTGCTCCCAACCCCCATTCTGTTTAAACGGCTCCCTTGAGCCATCAAGCTGACGAGCTTTGGAGATGCACCTGTGTGCCTGTGAGTGGTACTGTGACCTGAGAGAAACTTGGCAGCATTTCCAGCAACCCCAGATGATTTTCTTTGCTCTCTAATACTGCTGCTCTCTACTGATGACGGGCTCAACCCAGAAACACGTGTCTAGAGATATTAGAGATATACAGCAATGTCTGCACCAACTATGGGAAAAACTCCAGCTAATTTTGAAGTAAGTTTGAACTGTGTACTGCATTTACCAGGATGCAAAGGGGCGAACTGTGCTGGGACTGTGAGGCAGTGTTCTCCCAACCCCCATTCTGTTTAAACGGCTCCCTTGAGCCATCAAGCTGACGAGCTTTGGAGATGCACCTGTGTGCCTGTGAGTGGTACTGTGACCTGAGAGAAACTTGGCAGCATTTCCAGCAACCCCAGATGATTTTCTTTGCTCTCTAATACTGCTGCTCTCTACTGATGACGGGCTCAACCCAGAAACACGTGTCTAGAGATATTAGAGATATACAGCAATGTCTGCACCAACTTTGGGAAAAACTCCAGCTAATTTTGAAGTAAGTTTGAACTGTGTACTGCATTTACCAGGATGCAAAGGGGCGAACTGTGCTGGGACTGTGAGGCAGTGTTCTCCCAACCCCCATTCTGTTTAAACGGCTCCCTTGAGCCATCAAGCTGACGAGCTTTGGAGATGCACCTGTGTGCCTGTGAGTGGTACTGTGACCTGAGAGAAACTTGGCAGCATTTCCAGCAACCCCAGATGATTTTTCTTTGCTCTCTAATACTGCTGCTCTCTACTGATGACGGGCTCAACCCAGAAACACGTGTCTAGAGATATTAGAGATGTACAGCAATGTCTGCACCAACTTTGGTGAAAAACTCCAGCTAATTTTGAAGTAAGTTTGAACTGTGTACTGCATTTACCAGGATGCAAAGGGGCGAACTGTGCTGGGACTGTGAGGCAGTGTGCTCCCAACCCCCATTCTGTTTAAACGGCTCCCTTGAGCCATCAAGCTGAAGAGCTTTGGAGATGCACCTGTGTGCCTGTGAGTGGTACTGTGACCTGAGAGAAACTTGGCAGCATTTCCAGCAACCCCAGATGATTTTCTTTGCTCTCTAATACTGCTGCTCTCTACTGATGACGGGCTCAACCCAGAAACACGTGTCTAGAGATATTAGAGATATACAGCAATGTCTGCACCAACTTTGGTGAAAAACTCCAGCTAATTTTGAAGTAAGTTTGAACTGTGTACTGCATTTACCAGGATGCAAAGGGCGAACTGTGCTGGGACTGTGAGGCAGTGTGCTCCCAACCCCCATTCTGTTTAAACGGCTCCCTTGAGCCATCAAGCTGGCGAGCTTTGGAGATGCACCTGTGTGCCTGTGAGTGGTACTGTGACCTGAGAGAAACTTGGCAGCATTTCCAGCAACCCCAGATGATTTTCTTTGCTCTCTAATACTGCTGCTCTCTACTGATGACGGGCTCAACCCAGTAACACGTGTCTAGAGATATTAGAGATATACAGCAATGTCTGCACCAACTTTGTTGAAAAACTCCAGTTAATTTTGAAGTAAGTTTGAACTGTGTACTGCATTTATCAGGATGCAAAGGGGCGAACTGTGCTGGGACTGTGAGGCAGTGTGCTCCCAACCCCCATTCTGTTTAAACGGCTCCCTTGAGCCATCAAGCTGACGAGCTTTGGAGATGCACCTGTGTGCCTGTGAGTGGTACTGTGACCTGAGAGAAACTTGGCAGCATTTCCAGCAACCCCAGATGATTTTTCTTTGCTCTCTAATACTGCTGCTCTCTACTGATGACGGGCTCAACCCAGAAACACGTGTCTAGAGATATTAGAGATATACAGCAATGTCTGCACCAACTTTGGTGAAAAACTCCAGCTAATTTTGAAGTAAGTTTGAACTGTGTTCTGCATTTACCAGGATGCAAAGGGGCGAACTGTGCTGGTACTGTGAGGCAGTGTGCTCCCAACCGCCATTCTGTTTAAACGGCTCCCTTGAGCCATCAAGCTGACGAGCTTTGGAGATGCACCTGTGTGCCTGTGAGTGGTACTGTGACCTGAGAGAAACTTGGCAGCATTTCCAGCAACCCCAGATGATTTTCTTTGCTCTCTAATACTGCTGCTCTCTACTGATGACGGGCTCAACCCAGAAACACGTGTCTAGAGATATTAGAGATATACAGCAATGTCTGCACCAACTTTGGGAAAAACTCCAGCTAATTTTGAAGTAAGTTTGAACTGTGTACTGCATTTACCAGGATGCAAAGGGGCGAACTGTGCTGGTACTGTGAGGCAGTGTGCTCCCAACCCCCATTCTGTTTAAACGGCTCCCTTGAGCCATCAAGCTGACGAGCTTTGGAGATGCACCTGTGTGCCTGTGAGTGGTACTGTGACCTGAGAGAAACTTGGCAGAATTTCCAGCAACCCCAGATGATTTTTCTTTGCTCTCTAATACTGCTACTCTCTACTGATGACGGGCTCAACCCAGAAACACGTGTCTAGAGATATTAGAGATATACAGCAATGTCTGCACCAACTTTGGTGAAAAACTCCAGCTAATTTTGAAGTATGTTTGAACTGTGTACTGCATTTACCAGGATGCAAAGGGGCGAACTGTGCTGGGACTGTGAGGCAGTGTGCTCCCAACCCCCATTCTGTTTTAACGGCTCCCTTGAGCCATCAAGCTGACGAGCTTTGGAGATGCACCTGTGTGCCTGTGAGTGGTACTGTGACCTGAGAGAAACTTGGCAGCATTTCCAGCAACCCCAGATGATTTTTCTTTGCTCTCTAATACTGCTGCTCTCTACTGATGACGGGCTCAACCCAGAAACACGTGTCTAGAGATATTAGAGATATACAGCAATGTCTGCACCAACTTTGGGAAAAACTCCAGCTAATTTTGAAGTAAGTTTGAACTGTGTACTGCATTTACCAGGATGCAAAGGGGCGAACTGTGCTGGGACTGTGAGGCAGTGTTCTCCCAACCCCCATTCTGTTTAAACAGCTCCCTTGAGCCATCAAGCTGACGAGCTTTGGAGATGCACCTGTGTGCCTGTGAGTGGTACTGTGAATTGAGAGAAACTTGGCAGCATTTCCAGCAACCCCAGATGATTTTTCTTTGCTCTCTAATACTGCTGCTCTCTACTGATGACGGGCTCAACCCAGAAACACGTGTCTAGAGATATTAGAGATATACAGCAATGTCTGCACCAACTTTGGTGAAAAACTCCAGCTAATTTTGAATTAAGTTTGAACTGTGTACTGCATTTACCAGGATGCAAGGGCGAACTGTGCTGGGACTGTGAGGCAGTGTGCTCCCAACCCCCATTCTGTTTAAACGGCTCCCTTGAGCCATCAAGCTGACGAGCTTTGGAGATGCACCTGTGTGCCTGTGAGTGGTACTGTGACCTGAGAGAAACTTGGCAGCATTTCCAGCAACCCCAGATGATTTTTTTTGCTCTCTAATACTGCTGCTCTCTACTGATGACGGGCTCAACCCAGAAACACGTGTCTAGAGATATTAGAGATATACAGCAATGTCTGCACCAACTTTGGTGAAAAACTCCAGCTAATTTTGAAGTAAGTTTGAACTGTGTACTGCATTTCCCAGGATGCAAAGGGGCGAACTGTGCTGGGACTGTGAGGCAGTGTGCTCCCAACCCCCATTCTGTTTAAACGGCTCCCTTGAGCCATCAAGCTGGCGAGCTTTGGAGATGCACCTGTGTGCCTGTGAGTGGTACTGTGACCTGAGAGAAACTTGGCAGCATTTCCAGCAACCCCAGATGATTTTTCTTTGCTCTCTAATACTGCTGCTCTCTACTGATGACGGGCTCAACCCAGTAACACGTGTCTAGAGATATTAGAGATATACAGCAATGTCTGCACCAACTTTGGTGAAAAACTCCAGCTAATTTTGAAGTAAGTTTGAACTGTGTACTGCATTTACCAGGATGCAAAGGGGCGAACTGTGCTGGGACTGTGAGGCAGTGTGCTCCCAACCCCCATTCTGTTTAAACGGCTCCCTTGAGCCATCAAGCTGACGAGCTTTGGAGATGCACCTGTGTGCCTGTGAGTGGTACTGTGACCTGAGAGAAACTTGGCAGCATTTCCAGCAACCCCAGATGATTTTTCTTTGCTCTCTAATACTGCTGCTCTCTACTGATGACGGAGCTCAACCCAGAAACACGTGTCTAGAGATATTAGAGATATACAGCAATGTTTGCACCAACTTTGGTGAAAAACTCCAGCTAATTTTGAAGTAAGTTTGAACTGTGTTCTGCATTTACCAGGATGCAAAGGGGCGAACTGTGCTGGGACTGTGAGGCAGTGTGCTCCCAACCCCCATTCTGTCTGTCCAAGGAACACACACTGCAGAGAATACAAAGAATGTTCCAATACAGATCCACAGTACATCATACTCATTAAAGATATACAACCAATTATTACACATCCTCTTCCCTTTACACATGGAAAACACATGGTGATGAAATGAGCAGAAAATGAAATAGAAAAGAATGTATAAAAGCACATCACTTGCAAATATAATCCTTCAAATACCTGGGTGGAAATCTATTTCTGTAATGCCCTCCACCACTTTCCATGCTTCTACCCTGTACACTTCCACCGAAAAACTCACGATCATCCATCAAAATATAAGCACTACAACTATCCCCCACACTCACATCTTTATCCAAAGGACTAGAACCATTTCTCCGCACTCTCTCATACAAAGCCCCCTGCGCTTATTCCACTTCTCACCATTCTCCAAAACAACATACATTTCATGCACATCCTTCACCCGGAAATGTCCACGAAACTTTACACCAGTTCCTTCAAACCTGCCACTTTTGACTTTGACAAGATCACCAGGTTTCAAACTTCCCATTTGTGAAACGACAACAGGATCACCACTTCCTTCAAAAATTCTCTTCATCCAAGCAGGAGACATTTTGGTATTAGCATTTCGTCCCCTCATTAGTCTAAAAGGAATTTCTTTAGTAACACCATTTTCTGTAGTGCGATATGCCCACACAAGCTCCTCAACCATTTTTTTTACATTACCCCTACCTGCATAAGCCATTTGCACCACACCTTTGATTAAGTGATTCGCCCTCTCAACAACACCATTTCCTTGTGGATTATATAACAATGTGCGAGAGTGACATATACCACAAGTCTCCAAGATTAGCTTCATTTCTCTAGACGTCAACTGTGTACCATTGTCAGTTATAAGTTTAACAGGGTAACCTTCCTCTCAAAAGACTTCCTCCAACAACTCTATGGTTTTCCTGGTTGTGATTTCACGTAAAAACTTAACTACCAACCATTTTGAGTGCACATCGACCATGGCTAAGGCAAACTTACATTCAGAAGAAATAACTCTCATAGGTCCAATAAAGTCCAAGCAAACCGTGTGCCAAGGCTTACCAGGATTTGAAATTTCCCCTATTACTGACTGACTACCTATCTTCAACCTTTTCTCTCCTTCCTTAGAATCTACACACTCAGTAACCCAGTCAGTGGTATCACCAATAATTTTCACGATGTCTTCTCTTGGTGAGAGTTTGACCCAAATGGCCTTCATGTGCTAACTTAATCAATTCAAGTCGCACACCTTGAGGAGGGACAAACTTGTCACCCCTAGATATTAGACTCACACCACACGCTGACAACTCATCAATTATTTTAACATAAGGGCGAACTGCTACAGGAACAGTACTCTCCCTTCTGACTCCTTTATTTATCATCTCCAAAACTTGAATTAAAACTACATTCTCTATCACACTTTGAACCCAACGTTCCTTTCCAATGGCACCTTGGGTTGTGCTAACCACATCATCTACAAAAGCTACAGCAACCTCATCACCATACGCCTCCACACCATCCTTATCAACTTCTTGCCATGGTAAGGGCAATCTAGACAAACCATCAGCTTGAGTGTTCTTCCAACCAGGTAAATATTCTACTTTATATTGATACCCCTGTAACCGCGCAGCCTAACGGGCCAATCTTGCAGAAACATTCTGCGCTCCACCTGGCATTAAAACTTTCACAAACGGTTCATGATCAGTGCGTAAAATAATGGGAAATCCCCAAACATATGTCCTAAACTACTCAGCTGCCCACGCCGCTGCTAAAGCCTCCCTCTCAATCACTGAATAATTTCTCTCAGAAGAAGTGAGGGAGCGGGAAGCAAAAGCAACGGTGCGTTCGCCATCATTGTGCATTTGAGAATTTACAGCCCCTAAACCCACAGCACTAGCATCTACTGTAAGAATAGATAACAACCTGGTGTCAAAAGGGGTTACAACTTTTGCATCACATATTTCCTGTTTGATATTTTGAAAAGACTTCTCTTGATCACTAGCCCATTCAAATACACACCCTTTCCTGAGAAGTGTCTTTAAATGCTCTGTTTTCTCTGCAAAGTTATTAACAAACTTCGCATAGTATTCCACTAGGCCAAGAAAAGACCTTAGTTGATCCTTATCTTGTGGAGACTTAACTTTCCTTATTGCTTCTAATAAATCTTTCTTTGGTTTCACACCAGATGAAGACAACGTATACCTCAAGTATTCCACTTCTTCAACACAGAATTTGCATTTCTCTTTCTTAAGAGTTAACCCAGCATCGCCAATCTTATCTAAGACTCTTTTCAAAATTGTATTGTGATTGTTGATTGACTCTCCAAATATTAAAACATCATCCTGGAAGTATATAACACCATCAATGTCTTTTAAAACTTGGCCCATCAGTCGCTGGAATACACTGGCTGCTGAAGAGAGTCCAAATGGCATCCTGGTAAAATGGTAAACTCCTTCCGTAGTGATGAAAGCTGTGAGACCTTTCGAGTCTGGATGTAGTTTTTTCTGATGATATGCACTTTTAAGGTCTAACTTAGAGAAGTATTTTGCACCTTTTAAAGACAAAACCAACTCCCCAATATTTGGAAGTAGAAAGTTGTCTGTGATGATGTTTTGATTCACAGTGCATAAGTGAACACACAAACGAAAATGTTCATCAGGTTTGCCTGTGACTACCACTGGAGAAATCCAACTTGATGTTTCAACAGGTTCAATGATTCCTTGAGAAACCATTTCCTTAAGCATTCGTTTGGCCTCTTGTCTAGCCACAATAGGAACTTTCCTAACTCTGTGTTGAATAGGTATAGCACGGGCATTCGTTTTTTAAAAGACCAATTTCATCTGAAAATACTTTTCAGGGATGTGGAATTCCTATAGCCCGACACCCAGGACATATTGTTTGGGGTCAAGGGCAACAAGTTTTCATGTGTATTTTGTCCTTGGTACAAGTAGGCCCAACCCCCTGCAGCACAAACCCTTCGGCTGCCAGTTTGCAGTAGCAAATTATGGATCAGGGAAGGGTACTGTCTGCAGTTAAGGTAATATTTCTGTCCATATGTTAATGCTGTTCAAACTTGTATTTATGGTTCATTAATTGAAAGCCTTTATTATTAGGGTGAGCGCTCTAAGTAAATGTTGTAAGCTCTGACTGCACTACTGACAGTGGTTCCAGTATAAAAATGTGTACACACGTTTTCAAAGTTTAGCAATATGAGACTATGTACAATGCTCCCAGAATGCTCTCTGATTTGATGCAAATATTTGCAGAAGCTTGAAAGCAAGATTGAGGATTCTTTGCTCTCAAAATAATGTTAAAAAAAAATGAAAGCAGGAAAAAAAACATTTCGCTAAACCACTGTAAAATCTTAGGTACCATTTCTTTGCAGCATCATTTAGTAACGTCTTGATGCATGCTAGTATTTCCCAAAAATATTCATAATGGAAAATCAGTGTAACCAGTTTCAATAAGTTTATGGGAAACAAAAATAAGCAAGCATTGGCAAAGCCAATAGGTCTGAAATTGGTGGACAGCTTTTTAGTTTTGTCAATGTGTGACGTGTTTTGGCATGGTTTTGTAAAACCTTATTGGTGTCAGAGCTGCCGGGCCCTCACCATTATAACAAACATTGGCAAAAGCAAAAGTTGTTTTTGGTCTCAAAAAGCACACACTGCCACAGTAGTTACTGGCACTGAGCAAAACTACTTTGTGTGCCGATATGCTCCTTGTGAAAGAGCAGAATGCTGTCACTCACAGTGAAGCCTGACGATACAGAGAGAGAGACTGAATTTTAATAAACTCAAAAGGTAACGGTCAACGCCAGACCAAATTAGGGGCCCAATTATTAAATAAAGTCTCAAAAGTGCACCCATGCTATATGTCCTTGCATTAAGTGCAGCTATACGGCTTTCATGAATTCCTAAGAATTTACAGAAGTAGGACAAGAAATAGTACTCCTAGAAAATATTTGTGAACTGCATTTTAGCATGAGCAAATATGCATGTGTAGATTTGCTCATGCGAAAATCTGAGTGTCTGCAAATTCACTTTCCCTCCAACCACTTTTTTCCCAACTCAGGACGAAGGTTTACGTCTACCATTGTCAGGAGTAAATTGCCAACATTTCTCAGTATGGGAACAGATTAGAGAAGAGCTGTTGAAAACCCTTAAAACATTCACGTTAGTAGGTTTGCACAGACTCAAAAGGGCATTCTAACCCTGGAATTATTGCTTACCACTACCTTCAGCCCCAGTATGTAGATCTGCTGAAACATGGCAACATAAGGGGATTAAGACAACAAGAAGGGACAAAGGGCCAATAGAATAGGTCCAGCATACAGGCCCACGGAAGCACAACAAGAAAGAGTATGCTGTTCCTAGAGGATCCTACAGGTCAATGGTTATGAAAAAGGCATGTGAGTGCTCATGGAGATCAGAGAAATTTTTATCTCCTTTCAGAAAAAGACCCTCACACACCCAGCCAGCTAGGTGTCTTGCTTCATCACTGGGTCTGCTCCTTATCGGGTCGGCGCTGCAATACCCGATCGGCACCCGTGGTGGGGCCTTCTTGGCGGAGATCTTTTTTCTTAGCCGTTGGGTGTGGTGCGTGTGAGGGCCCTAGTGAGTGTAGATGTGTAGATGTGTAATGTGTGCAATCTAAAACAGGAGTTAGTGATCCACCCAAAACTATTTTAATGACTGTGGTCACTATCCTGATTAAAACCAGAAAAAGGCGCACACGCCTGCTCTAGGATTGCAGGATTGTGTGCTGAAGCTCAGGCCAACATGTTTCTTGCCTAGTGTCAAATTAACGGCAATTCTTCAGGACCTAATATCGATCATTCTACACTTTATGGTTGGTGGTCTGTTAAGTACCTATAAAGTGGTACCTGTCGATCAACAACACTGCCCAAACTTGGGTCAGCTCAAAGCATCAAGGTGTCACGGCAGGTGAAAACACTGCAAGGTTCAGTGTCGTTGTCAGCTCCGTCTGGTCACGGACAACCTACCCCTCACTCTGCCGTGACACCTTGATGCTTTGAGCTGACCCAAGTTTGGGCAGTGTTGTTGATCGACAGGTACCACTTTATAGGGTGCTGTATGGGTGGTCACTTAACTGTGTACTTAACAGACCACCAACCATAAAGTGTAGAATGATCGATATTAGGTCCTGAAGAATTGCCGTTAATTTGACACTAGGCAAGAAACATGTTGGCCTGAGCTTCAGCACACAATCCTGCAATCCTAGAGCAGGCGTGTGCGCCTTTCTGGTTTTAATCAGGATAGTGACCACAGTCATTAAAATAGTTTTGGGTGGATCACTAACTCCTGTTTTAGATTGCACACATTACACATCTACACATCTACACTCACTAGGGCCCTCACACGCACCACACCAACGGCTAGAAAAAAAGATCTCCGCCAGAAGGCCCCACCACGGGTGCCGATCGGGTATTGCAGCGCCGACCCGATAAGGAGGAGACCCAGTGATGAAGCAAGACACCTAGCTGGGTGGGTGTGTGAGGGCCTTTTCTGAAAGGAGATAAAATTTCTCCGATCTCCATGAGCACTCACATGCCTTTTCATAACCATTGACCTGTAGGATCCTCTAGGAACAGCATACTCTTTCTTGTTGAACATAAGGGGATTGCAAGTATTCAAACACTACTATGGTATGAGACCTGGCATAATCAGAGAGGCTATATCAGAGATTTTATATAATGAGATTGCTGCCATAATTTGTCACTGCACTAAAGGCACCAAAGGGACAAGTGGATTTTGTTACAGGACAAGTAGATTTATGAAGCAACCTGCCCCATGGACAAGTAGATATTTTATTAAATTCCACACCCCTGACTTTTCCTGCGCCATCCACAACGTCCTCTGTACGCAGCTCTTCTACTACTAACACCTGATTTGGTGCATGCGGATTTATGATGATACCAAAGTCATATTGGTGTTGCCACCCAAGAATAGGAGGACCAGATTTTGCCATATAAACCTTC
The DNA here is from genome assembly GCA_963921515.1 of Calotriton arnoldi. Taxonomy (NCBI): domain Eukaryota; kingdom Metazoa; phylum Chordata; class Amphibia; order Caudata; family Salamandridae; genus Calotriton; species Calotriton arnoldi. Next base: position 324,324 of record CAWUFW010011302.1, read on the forward strand.
CCATTTACAACTCTCCCCTGGAAGTTTATCTCAGTGGTCATGTAACCTTCAATGTCAATTTTCTCTCCTTGATAACCCCCAGGATTTATATCTTTTGGTAACAAATTCACATTTGGCCACAATTGTTTAAACTATCTTTGGGTATAACTGTATATAAGGATCCAGAATCTACCATAAGTTCAACAGATACATTCTCAATGATAAACACGGCCTTGGGTCTAGAACTCCTGGGTGCATTTTCATCACCATCAACACACAATATCTTATTTGTTATTAACTCCTTATCTATAAGAGAAATCTCATCTCGTATCACAGCAATACTTGAGTTGTTATTGGTTGTGCCACTGTTGGATCTACACATGCGTGCAAAATGACCTTTCCTACCACAGCATCTACATTCTTTACCAATGGCATAACAACTCTTAAAGTCCGTGAGTGTGATAACTGCTCCCACATCTGAAACATATCTTGCTTTGTTGTTTGGTATTATCAATGGTTCTAGCAGGTGTAGTGTTACTACTTCGTTTGACAAAAGGATTCTTCTTAACTTCTTTACTTCCTAACTTCCCTGCATTTAATACTGCAACATCTTCACTTTCTACGGAAGACACTTCACCCTCTACTTTCCTTTTTTCCATTTCTTTCATACAATGCTCTGATTGCTCAACAACCTTAGCAATCTCTATGGCATCATGCAATGATGGATTCTTCACAGCCCAAAGTCTTTCTTGCATTTTCTTATTCTTACACTGTACAATAAGTTGATCCCAGATCATTTCTTCCCTCATAACACCAAATTGACACTTAACAGATAGTTCCCTTAATCTGGAAACAAACTGATCAACGGTCTCATCTATTTTTTGGGGTTGAGTATAAAATGTATATCTTAACATTACTATATTAATTTCCTTGGCAAACCTTCTCTCTAACCTAACCTTGGCTTCTAAATACACATTTGTAATCTGTTGTCGATCTCCACCCGTAGCAACCGGTAGGTATTTAAAAATATGTTGCCCTTCCTTTCCTAAAGTACTTAATAATAGGGCCTTCTTCCGTGAGTTTGTAAAATCACCACCATCAAGTGCTTCAATGTAATTTTCAAATACTTCAATCCAATCTTCCTACTCAATTGATGGAGTACCAGCTTGTACCAAAAATACTGGTGGTGGAATTATTGCAGCTTCCATGACTAAAAATACTTTAAATTACTAAAATATATCTATTGAAGATGTTACCTATTATTACTAATTATTGAACATTAATTGGCTTATATACTTAACATACTTAACAGTGTGTAATAAAACAAAAGTATTTGGTGTGCCTATCACCGATGAAAGTGCAGGCAAAACGAGCATAGTGTGCCTGTCACTGATGACAACTCAACAACATAAAGCTTACAATACAGTGGAGCGCATAATAGAAGTTCATGAAAACATACGTGATAATAATGGTGTGCTTATCACGGTGATGTGTGAAAGCACAAAACAACGTTATATAAGCCGGGGTGCTTGTCACTAAGTATGGTAAAATAATAAGTACCTGAAACCGGTATCCAATGGTGTGCTTGTCACCGATGTACTGGTGTACTTTTTCACCAATGGATCTGAAAGCACAAATTATTTCTTTAAAAACCTGGGGGCATATTCACAAGAATGTGTGATAACCACCGCAAGTTTACCTTAACGCAACTTCTCATATCGCAGTCCATCGCGGGAAAACAATGCCGTGTTAACATAGCATTCTCAACCTGGCGTCACCATGCGATAGTCCCACGATAAGGCGTCAAATGACCGCGTTAAAAACAACGCGATGCCGAAAAAATGCGAAACACCAACGCGAATGAAGTTGCGATGAGGCCAACCACGAAAAAAAAACCAGCGACAACCAGCGATAGGCCTGCAATCCCCACACGTCTGGCGGGAAAATGCACCATAAAAGCTGAACAAGAAAAACACACCATAAACAAATCAAACTGCGCAGCAACATGGATGCACCCGGAACGAGTGCCCAGGTCAACGCAAACCCCACAAGCCCCACAGACCACCAGCAATGAACATCGGGGTCGGGGAAGGCCAAGGAGAAGAGGAAGAGGAAGACGGGGTACAGTCCGCAGGAAAACCCGATCGGCATCACGGAGGTGACAGAGCACCAACAACAACTGTCCATCACCACCACCGTGTCATTGGCAATACAGACGGAAAAATGGCATCCCATCGTGAATGCAGTCGGAGTGCCGAGGAGGCCAAGGTGCGCTGGCACGATGTCAAAAGCCAAACCAAGCAGAAACCCGCTGCCAACAGGAAGGCAGCAACGGCGAATGGAGGTGGGAGTCCAGCGCCACAGGAGGAGCTGGAGCAAATGGCGCCCACAGTCATCAGTGTGGAGACGGTGCAAGAAGTCGGGAGTCCGGACACTGCTCGACATGACCTGACACAACAGCAACAGGGTGAGTAATGAACAGGGACTGTGGGGACGGGCACAATGGCACACATGCACAATGTTGTGTAGCACACCGCACACCCACAATAACCCTGGGTCATGTCCCTGATCCCTGTGGCACACTGCAGCACACATACAAACATCAAGTAGGCCCCCGTTCACCATGTGCCCAAAGGGGTCCCACCCCACACATCACCAATTACACAACACACACATGCACCCGTGCGAAACACAGCAAAAATGCATATGTGAGAGCCACACTGACAATGCAAGTGACACCACATGACCAGCAGCATGGCTGGAGTACAATCACCATGACACTGTGCACGCCACGAGACTGAGGTGGCTGAGTGTGGACCACATCCGGAAAGGAGCAGGTCACACATCCACCTGCACAAACAACCACTGACGTCAACAACACATCTGCAGACAAACAATGCACAAGAGTACAAAAACCGTCCAAGAGCACAAATGACCCAAGTCGCCAACATCACAGCACCTCAAAAGCACAAAAACCAAAGTCACACCGCCTCCAAGGGATAAGGGGCAGCAAAATCACAGCTGCAGGTGCGACTCCCACACAAAGCAGCACACACACATAGCAATTACAGCACACCCACATGGACGACAATGTGGTACACAGTCCAACACCTACACTGCAGAACAGAGGACACAACTGGGTCCGCCTGTACATAGAAAATGGCCAATCACATCTGACATAGCAGGAAACTGTGAGATGCAAATGTACGTGTACAACCTCACCTACGTCATGTAGTCCAAATGTCCACTGAACCGCATCAAATAGTCCGCCCCTCCCAAACAGTCACAACGTACATTGTCATGAAGTCTGAATGTAAACTTGAACAATGCGCCAACATACATGCCAACACAATGTCAACAAGCATCTCCCCTTCACATTGCAGAGGGACAAACAACACCTCCAGCAGAGCAGACCAGACAACTCTACAGTGATGCTGAAGAGGACCACCACACTTCCGACACCTACGCCCCACAACAGTCCATGGACATCTTAGGCAATCCACCTCCAGGAGCAGGGCAGCACCGCTGCATCGAGGATACCCCACCCCCTGCACAGACAACACAGCTGGATGCACCCACCACCCCGGCTGGCTCCCAGCCGCCCACCGAAGCACACATCGCATTCCAAGGCCAGGTGTCAGACTGCCAGAAGGGGGTGGCCGAACATGTGCGGGTGGGGTACTACCTCATGGAAGCCGAACCAGATCACATACGTGGGTGTCTAAGTCCCATCAGGGCCCACCTACACTCCCCAATGGAGACCCACACTGTGACAGAGACACATGCCTTTGCACATTTCCAGTACTGAACCACACCCAGAGCCACGGGATGATCATCCACACCCCTAAGCTGGACTGGCGTACGCCGGGCCAGCCCACTCCGCACACGCTTACAGGGGGGGACTTCACAAGCTACATTTCCGCGATCTTCCCCACTGGCTGGGGTGACAAGGTTGCGTTCACTGTCCACTACACTCCAAACACCAGCAGTGCATGTAGACATGGCTATGTCTGTGGTCTGCATACTGCAGTCTGTCCAGCACATCTCCGCCACACTTGTAATTGTGTACATACTCATTCATGGGTCACTTGCCTCCTTCGCACATGCCTGGTTCCCACCTCTCCCCATATTCCGGTATTGTTTGGCTGAGGTGCCATGCCGTAGATGGCTCATGTACATGGCTGACCAAGGTTGCCACAGTAAGTTGTGCTGTCGTGTCTGATGGGGGGCATGTTGTTTGGCATGTTGTATGTGATTTTGTGACGTGTGCAGTGCCAGAGTTGTGAGTTGCATGATTGTGGGGTTGAGGTGTGTGGTGTGTTCATTTGGTACTTGCCAAAGAGCAGTGCATTCCCATGGGTGCCATCCTGGAAGTGCTGGTTGATGATGGACTGTCGGAAGATGAGGGGATCATGCACACTGTCTGGGTAGTTGGCTATGACATTGGTGAGGAGTCCCCTGTGGTCCACTATTGCCTGCACGTTGATGGGATGTGTGTGCTTTCTGTTGCAGTACTTGTGTGCGGTGTTGGCAGGGGGCACAAGTGGGACAAGTGTGCAGTCGATTGCCCCCGACACGTGCGGGGATCCAGCTATGGCGTATAGTCCTTGCTTGGTCTCCAGCTGTTCCTGCGCATTGTGGGGGATGTATGGGTGCTGGGGTCCCTAGCTGGTGAGGGCATCCGGGACAGGTGTGAGGAACTTGGATGGGGCTGGCTGTGAGACTCCTCCGACTCGGGCGGTTGATGTTTGGGAGGATACCAGAGGCCAACAGGTGCAGCACAGCCAGCAGCTTTGTCTGCGGAGGGAATGTTGGTTGTCCGCTGTGTTGGTACCGTCAGCCTGTGGGCAATGATGTTCAGGATGCGAAGGATGGTTGTCCTTTTGGGCCTGTAGTGGGCATTGGCATTGTCTGGTGTTAGGTCTGTGGGCTGGTGCATTTCCTGAAGGTCTGCTGTCTTTGTCTGCGCTGCCTCTGTGGTGGTCTGGGGGGGTCCATTGGGGGGGTGGCGGTCCTGGGGGTGGTGGTGGTGGGTGTTGTTGCCCTCTGGGGGCTCCGGGGTGCATGGTGAGTGGCTCCATGGCATCTGTTGTTCTTCAGGTGTGGCTGTGGGCTGGGCTCCCTTTTCTTGTGCAGGTTGATGTCCGACTTTGCACCAGGTCAGAGCAGGTGTTAATTTCCTGCTGGTAACGCGCCTTATCGCCTGTTTTGTGTTCCTAGCACCGATGTGGCTGGTCGTTGAGAATGTTGCGTTGTGGTGTTGTCGCCGCTTTTTGCTTGGGAACGCCTACTCTGCATCTCATTAGCGTTAGTTGCCGGGGTCATCTGTGGCGATGTTTTTTGCGACTGCTTTCGCAGGAAAACTGGTTTTATGGGCTGTTGGCACCAGCTTGTGAATGGGGTGATAAATTTAGCGCGACTTTGGATGCGTTAAAGTGCCGATAACTCGGCGATGGCTCCTTGAGAATATGCCCCCTGGTGTGCTTATCACGGCAGTAAAATAAACAAGCTGTCCCTTAAGTAGATGACAAATATATTAGGGACGCTAAGTTATACACTGGTAAATATATATATTGTAGAGACGCTGTGCTGTGCGCCGGTACGGGTTGCCAGGTAATTTACCATAAACCTGACACACCCAAAATGCCCGCACGTTACGTTACGTTGCGTTGCGTGCGTCTTACGCGTACATACGTGATGACTCTATACGTGCGCTGACGACTGGAAGGTGGAATCCGGACTGTCGCAGGAGATGGAGACTGGAATCTGAAGTTCCCATGAAGTTCCAAATCTCGGGTGGGGTTCCAGGTTCCGGTTGGTGTTCATCACGTCGCGTGTACAGGTATGTGTATATTTGAATATACACAGGCTGCTCCTCTGTAACCGTCGTCAACAAGAAGCAGTAAATCCAAAAACATCGAAGTACTCTAGATAAATCAGCACTCGTGCGCAGCGACGTATCAGTATCAATCTTCTTTCAGGCTCCTTTCCTTGGATTTTCCTTCAATATCTCCCAAAACGTGTAAATTCATAAATCTTGCTTGAAATTGCGTGAGTTCTCGTATCACCAGGCAGCAGTCATTTATGGCTGGAATCGTCGCCAATTTTGTAAAGGATAACTCGCAGTCCTTGAAAATTAAGAATATTTAATGAAGAAGTAAATGTCTGCAGGTGATGCTCCCTTTCCTGCCAGCAATCAACTGTCTGTCCAAGGAACACACACTGCAGAGAATACAAGGAATGTTCCAATACAGAACCACAGTACATCATACTCATTAAAGGTATACAACCAATTATAACACTCACATATTATATCACTCATGACATGAGTGACTGCGTGTATGAGTGACTGTATGGGTGAGTGGATGTGTGTGTAGATCTATGAATCAGTGAGTGGGTATGTACTAACTGGTATTGGTGTGTCTATGGTTTCGAGAATGTTAGTCTGTATTTTTGAGGAGGTGTATGAAAGATTATATTAGGGTCTGAGGAGGTACATCAGATATTAAGTGGATGATGTCATCAGTGATGTCATCAGTGATGTCATTTGAGATGTCATCAGTGATGTCACTGACCATGTCATGAATGATGTAATATGTGACATCATCAGCAGTGCATTGCGGGGGCGCGAGTTATAGTTAGCTCAGCTAACTATAACGGCCGAATTTCTCTGGTTTTGTACTAGTGAAATGTCCAACTACCTATAACATCCCTGAAACCTGTGGTTTTTTCAGTGAATATATATATGTATATATTTACCACTCTTCATTGGTTTGGCTTTGGCCCTAATTTTATTTCTTTAATTAAATTATTAAACTCTGCCCCCTGTGCCAGTGTGTTTGTTAATTGACACTTTTACAATACTTTAATCTACACAGAGGTACCAGACAAGGCTGCCCCCTATCCCATTTGCTTTTAACTCTTTGTTTAGAACTCTTTCTTGAATGCATTTGTTGTAATACACTTATATCTGGATTTAAACACAACTCCCTTGAAACCAAGTTACCAGCTTACGCTGATGATATTTTAATATATATGTCTAACTCCCTTTACTATATAAATCCTTTTTTAACTAGAGATCAACTTATATTCTAATATCTCTGGTTATAAACTAAACTTCTCTAAAACTGAAGTTCTACCAATAAATTCCTCATGTTATCAATATATGTCTGCTGACACTAATTTTACATTGTGCCCTTTCAAAATTAAATACCTAGGTGTTTGGTTTTCCCCTACCGTTTCCAGAATTACTAGCCATAATTTTAGTACCTGAAACCTTAAAATTCAGAAATTACTCTCATCATGGTCTCCCCTCCATCTGTCATGGTGGGGTAGATTAGATGCCATCAAGATGATGACTGTACCACACATCCTTTTAATATTAGCTATGTTACCTTTTATAATACCCATTTACAACTTCTCTCAGATTAATTCTATTTATACCAAATTTCTCTGGAATAATAAACACTCGCACATTGCCTTGTCTAAACTTAAACGTCCAAAGAATGAAAGAGGTGTTTGTTGTCCTGATTTTAAGATATATCATTCTGGTTTTTTAATTCGACAATTTAATGCTCTAACTAAGGACTTTCAGGATCCTCCCATGCCACAATGGATTGTATTTGAATGCTCTTTATTGAAAACTTTTTCATTTGCTGATGTGGTTTATATGTTTATATGTCTAATTGTACTTTTAGCTAAAAAAAACAATCCTATCATATACCCAACATTTAATGCATCCAATATATTCTATTTATAATTTTTATCAATGTTTATAGCCTCTTCTATTTGCTACGATTTGTTTATTAAATTTCGACTTAAATTGTTTTATTTCAAACATTGGAGGGAGAATGGTATTATGTTTTTTCATCAATTGTAAAACATTACTCTGTTATACCTTTCCTCCAACTACAAACACAATTTAATCTACCAAGTTCTTTTTTACAGGAATACAATCAAATATCATTTGCTCTTCACTCTTTTTTATTGACCAATAATTTTTATCCTGATATTGCACCAATCTCATCCATGACACCATTACATAGTATTGCTTCTGATTCTATTCCCAAAGCTGCTTATTTATATAAAATGTTACTATCCCCAGCTACTGTACGATTGAAAAACAATTGAAAAACTCTACTGAATTACTAGGGAAAACTGACCTTTCTATATTATTCCCTGTTCATCTTTGGGACAAAATTAGGTTTAAAATATTTAAAACCTTTAAGGCTGCACGTATCACAAAATCTCTATTTTTTGTTTATAATGGAGCTGGTATTACCCCTGAATGTATATCTAAATTTGCTCCAACTTCCTCTCCATTATGTTGGTCTTGTTCCACCTCTACTGGAACTTTCATTGATTTACTTTATTCTTGCCCTCATGAGTTTAGTTTCTGGAAAGTTATATGGTCTAAATGTTGAAAAACATTTTCAGTGTTATATTCTTTTTTTTTTTTAACAAATTTTATTAAGTTTTCTTACCATCTCTCACAAATTATTATGCATACAGTTTGGTTTTGCAAAGCCTTCATACACAAAACCTATATTGAAACAGCATAATCATAGTCAACCATTCAGTTGTTCATTTATGTACAGACAATTTTCCTGACTCTTATCTATTGTCGTATCGCCTGGATTATCCAGTCTATACGTCTCAGCTATTACTCCTCTCTCTTATTTACTTTGCCAGCTCTGACTTGTATTAACATGGTCACTCAGTCTACCTATCTTAATTAACAGCCCAACTCCCTCCCCACCCCCCTCCCCTCCCCCCTCCCTAGGCGTGCCTTGATTCTCTTTTATATGTTCCTGTGTATTCCGCCTGGAGCAGGTGTGTTTCCTGGGCTCCTCAAGGGCTAGTCCTCTGTTTGCTGGGGTGGCAAGGTCGGGTCCCCTCTCAAACTCCCCCCCTCCAAATTCTCACCTTGTTGTCCTTCATCTATCGTTTGCGGTGGGTGCTTGAGTAGTGTCACTAGATCCTCCCACGCTCTAGCTGTATCTAATGAATCCTTGCCCCGTCTGGCTTCTCTCAGCCGTAATTCAGTGTTATATTCAATTATCAATTTAGAATGTTTTCTTTGGGTCTATGGCACTTGATTTTGAATGTCTTTCACCTAAACCTATGCTATTTGATATTTTTATTGCACTTGCATTTAAGGTTAAACTTTCCTGTTGGAAGGATACTTCTAAGTTATCTGTATCAACATGGTGTTATTTTATTCATGACGAACATAGAATAGCCAATGTGTTTTTTGTTATCAATTCATCAGAAAATTAAATCATATTTATACTGGTTACCTTTATCACATATTTATCCTCTCACTCACCTGTAACTTAGGGAGTCATTATGATGGCGGACAGACTTCAGTCACATCGTCCCGTTGATTGGGACCGCCCGCCTATAAGGCGGCGGTCCCACATATGATATTACAATGCGGCCGCTACCACGGCGGCTGCAAAAGGCATTTTAAACATTGCAGTGGTTGCTGCAGGCTGCAGCTCCCGCCGCAATGCTAAAAAGGCAGGTTTTGCTTTTCCCTTCACTACGTGGCAGGCACCACGCGGTGCCTGCCACATGGTGCAGGGAAATGGTGCCCCCAAGTGCAGTGACACACTGACCCTGCACAGGGGAGGCCCGCAATGGGCCCTCAAAGTTAATCCCCGCCAGCCTTTCCTTAGTGGGGGAACCGCCATGGAAAGGCTGGCGGGGATCCAGCATCCTAATCTGGCGGGCGGTGCCTGCTAGGCACCCCCACCATTCTGAGGATGCGGGATGGTCCGACAGGCAATCGCAACGATTGCCTCTGTTGGACCTGTGGTGGTCGGGCTTTCCGCCCGCCAGCACACCGCCCACCATCACAATCTGCCAGGCGGCAATTGGCCTTACGATGGCGGTGAACCCGCCACCGACAGCCTGTCGGTGGCGAGTTCACCGCCATCATACTCAGGCCCTTAGTTCTTATTTTTCTTCTTCTCCCTTTGTCTTTTTATATCCTTCCCTCCCCTTTTTTTCTTTCTTTCTTTTCTCTTAATATTTTCTTTCCTCCCCTTTCTCTTTTCCTCTTCTACTTTTTCTTTCTCCCCGCAGTTTTTTTATATAAAATAATATTCTTAATTCATACATATATACTTATGTTACTGGTTATAGTATCCTTACCAATTGGATTAGTTTATACGTTTTATTGTCATTGTTATATATGTATTTTGTATTACTATTATTTTTTAACTCTTCAATAAAAAATATTTAACATAAGAACTTTATACAAGTGCTACTTTTCTGTATTATTTCTCTGATCCAAAGTTTCTTTTAAAAGAAAGTATGCTTGAAGGTGCTATGGAGCAAATGCATGATTTGATGTCAAGAAAACTATGAACACTGCATACTACAGTCCTTGGCAACCTATACAGGACTTCCCAGGAACTCCGGACTGCTTTTCAAACTGTTTATCAAAAGTGTTGCAGTCTGCATATCTGAGCAATTGGGCAGATTTAATATTGGTGAATGGTAGGATTCGATCATGAAAGGATCTCTCATTTATTACATCAGAAAATCTAATCAAATGGGTATCTTAGGGAGTTATACATCCCGATAAGGAATCATCTGGAGCAGCTTGTGTACTTGTGCAAAGGCAGAGAATGTAAAGATTCTTAATGCACACAGAGAATCAGAGGGAGAGACCCAAAAGAAATGAGAGGCCATACTACTCTCTATCTAAATGCATACTCACTTAAAGTACGCTCTCAAAAAAAACTTATAGACGCAAGAAGGAGAAGGGTCCCCACTCGTGAAGTGTTACCAGCGTTGGAGACAGAAAGGGTACGTGCGCCCTAAAGCATGGGGAATGATAGGGTGAGGTGGGGAAGACCTTTTCTTAGGACGAGAACCCTCACTCACCCAAGGGTGACATGCTTCATCATAGGGTTCCCTCCTCACACCAGGGCCACAAATTCCCTGGTGTGGGCTAAAACTCTTCTGGGCTAGAAGAGGAGCTGAGGTGTTTTGTATGGAGTAGGGACCAGAGATGGGGAGAGTGAGGGGCAGGGTGCAGAAAGAATCTTTTTAGAATAAAATTGGCTCTGGGGGACCAATGTCTTTAATATGCAGTTTCCCAGGACTAGGTTAAAAGGAAAAAGGACTAGGGGTTATCAACAAATATACCCCTAACTTGGGTCAATATTTTTCTGCCTGTTTGTGACCCCAGCCTGAGTTCAGAGGCATTGTTCAGGACCAAAAAGGGTTAGTCCCTCTGCAATCAAATTATTAAGATAGTGTTAAAAATATGTATCAGTGTTTACTGGCCATAACAAAACAGTCACCAGTCTTTGCGAGCAATGGCCCAGGCTGGTTGTTACCAGGGTACACCGTTGCATCTGGTGGATGATTTTCAATACCTCTCTTCAGCCAAATGGGTACCCCACTATGTACACGGCCATGACGCAGTCTGTATCCCAAGGGTTGTAAGGGGTCGCCAGGAGACCAGGTGTGCTTCAACAAGTTGGGGTGCCAAGTGAGAAGATCATCAAAAGGGGTAGCAGCAGCCGTGCTGGCTTGCTATCTTCCACAGTCTAAGGTGAAGCTGGGTGATGGCGGGGCAAAGGGGGCAGGCATAGGCCTGGATGCAGAAAAGAAGGTTTTTGACTGCCCTTCAGAGGCAGGCCTACTGGAGAGAGGTGCTGAGGGTGAGGGAGAGCTGTGATCAGGCAGGTCCCAAGGAGTTGGAGAGGGTATGGAGCATGAGATGTAGAAGGGATGGTGCAGTCCCAGTTCTTCAGTGGACCGCACAGTCTGACCTGATATGCCTGATGATGCGGCTGAGGTGTAGCCAGCAGTGCAGGTGCTTGTAGAATGAGGGCACTCGGTTTTGCACCCTGTAGTGAGGGCTGGAGCAGGCCACAGGGCAGCATTGGGTCGCGCAGATGGGATGAAGCCCATGGTGAGGGGTGGAAACCGGCAGGGGGTGCTGAGCTTGAGCGTTTCCGCCTGAGCACCCTCTGCCAGTGGGGAAGCTGACAGCAGTGGAGAGGGTCCCGCTCACGGAAAGAGAATGAGAACCCGACGGCCCTGAGAGCTATGAGCCCATAGTCTGGGCAGGAGAAGACAATAGGGCTTTGAAGGGAGCGGGGCATAGAGTCAGTCTGTGATATCGATACTATTGAACACTTTTATCAGACATACTATTCAATAATATAATCTATTATTGTTTACATAACAGTACCGTATTACCCGGAAATTATGTGACTCACTGAATCTTTTCATTGAGGAGATGCATAGGTATCTTCATCGGAAAGAGATTGCCAATCTTGCCTGATTGACTTTAATTTATCACAGGTTCAAAGTTGTTCTTCTTCATGTGCAGGAATAGGCTCAGAGCAGTCATTGTAAATGATGGGACGTAATCTTTGGTACTGGGCTACAAAGTATGGGCACTGTCTAGGTCTGACCGGTCTACAGGGCAAATTAGGGAGAATGCAAAGGGATGGTCTCTTAGATCTGTGTATGGGCTGGATTATTGACTGTTATGGTTTTACTGTTGATTTTACTGATATCACCACAAACATTGCCTGCAGCAAGCAGAAATCTGTGCAGTCTTTGCAAAACACTTATAGAGCATGTCTTTACAAGTTTGAAACTGCCCTGATTTGCAAATTTGGGCCACTTTTTTAGCTTTTGGTTCGCTAATGGGATTCACTTTTAATTTGGTTCCGTTCCAGTCCGACCCTGGGCATTTTCTTGTATTGCATGATAACATTTATATAGTGCTTAATACCACTATGTGGTGTGCGGAAACTCTTACCCACCAAGGATAGCAACATACACCTTATAGGGTGCTTAGCTGGAAGGATGTTGTTTCTGTTTAGAGCCTAGGTTGGGCTTGTTTTCATGTTGTTCTTACTGACCACGAGGTACTGTTATTGTGGTGTATTGGAACGTAGTGCCTGGAAGCGTGATGGGGTATGTGGACTTCATCCCCCAAGCAGCAGTGCGCCAGGAGGCACGTTTGCAGAGTGGTGTAAAAAGGGGGCGTGGCCTCAGACCACTCTCAGCAATCCAGCTGTGTGGGGTTTACTAGAGATAACAGGAGGGCTAGTTGGCCCCCAGGTTCCCTCAGAAGGCAAGGGTACTTCATCCCCCAACCAAGAGTGCGCCAAAAGACGCGTTTGCATAGTGGTGAGGAAAGGGGGCGTGGCCTGTGTCCACCTCTCAGCAATCCCACTATTTGGGGCATACTGGAGGTATCAGGTAGGCTAGTTGGCCCCTAAGGATCCCTAGCAGCGAAGAGGACTTTAATCCCCATCCAAGAGCACGTCAGGGAGCGTGTTTGCAGAGTGGTGGGTAAAGGGGGTATGGCCTGCTCTGAGAACTTACCAATCCTGCTGTGTGGGACTTACTGAAGGTAATAGGAGGGGTAGTTGGCCCCCCAGGTTGTCCTTGGGGGCCAACTACCCCTCCTGTTACCTCCAGTTAGTCCCACACAGTGGGATTGCTAGGAGGTCTTCGGAGGCCACGCTCACCTTTCTCCACCACTCTGCAAATGCGCCACCTGGCACAGTACTGTTTGGGGGATGAAGTCCACTTTACTCCTGAGGGACTTTGGGGGCCAAGTAGCCCTCCTGGTACCTCCTGTAAGTCCAACGCAGCGGAATTCCTGAGCGCTGGTAGGAGGCCCAGTCCCCTTTCTGCACCACTCTGCAAATGCGACTAATACATTATAGTTAGAAATTAGCATTTAAAAAACCTTAGAAATTCACTGAAAAAAACATAGGTTTCAGTGACGTTATAGTTAGAAATTAGCATTTAAAAAACCTTAGAAATTCACTGAAAAAAACACAGGTTTCAGGGACGTTATAGTTAGTTGGACATTTCACTCGTACAAACCAGAGAAATTCAGCCATTATAGTTAGTTGAGCTAACTATAACTTGCGCCCGCAATGCACTGCTGATAACATCACTTTTGTAAAGGATAACTCGCAGTCCTTGAAGATTAAGAATATTTAATGAAGAAGTAAATGACTGCAGGGGATGCTCCTTTCCAGCCAGCAATCAACTGTCTGTCCAAGGAACACACACTGCAGAGAATAAAAAGAATGTCCCCATACAGATCCACAGTACATCATACTCATTAAAGGTATACAACCAATTATTACACATCCTCTTCCCTTTACACATGGAAAACACATGGTGATGAAATGAGCAGAAAATGAAATAGAAAAGAATGTATAAAATCACATCACTTGCAAATATAATCCTTCAAATACCTGGGTGGAAATCTATTTCTGTAATGCCCTCCACCACTTTCTATGCTTCTACCCTGTACACTTCCACCCAAAACCTCACGATCATCCATCAACATATAAGCACTACAACTATCCCCCACACTCACATCTTTATCCAAAGGACTAGAACCATTACTCCGCACTCTCTCATACAAAGCCACCCAGCACTTATTCCACTTCTCACCATTCTCCAAAACAACATACATTTCATGCACATCCTTCACCCGGAAAGGTCCACGAAACTTTACACCAGTTCCTTCAAACCTGCCACTTTTGACTTTGACAAGATCACCAGGTTTCAAACTTCCCATTTGTGAAACGACAACAGGATCACCACTTCCTTCAAAAATTCTCTTCATCCAAGCAGGAGACATTTTGGTATTAGCATTTCGTCCCCTCATTAGTCTAAAAGGAATTTCTTTACTAACACCATTTTCTGTAGTGCGATATGCCCACACAAGCTCCTCAACCATTTTTTTTTACATTACCCCTACCTGCATAAGCCATTTGCACCACACCTTTGATTAAGTAATTCGCCCTCTGAACAACACCATTTCCTTGTGGATTATATAACAATGTGCGAGAGTGACATATACCACAAGTCTCCAAGCATAGCCTCATTTCTCTAGACGTCAACTGTGTACCATTGTCAGTTATAAGTTTAACAGGGTAACCTTCCTCTCAAAAGACTTCCTCCAACAACTCTATGGTTTTCCTGGTTGTGATTTCACGTAAAAACTTAACTACCAACCATTTTGAGTGCACATCGACCATGGCTAAGGCAAACTTACATTCAGAAGAAATAACTCTCATAGGTCCAATAAAGTCCAAGCAAACTGTGTCCCAAGGCTTACCAGGATTTGAAATTTCCCCTATTACTGACTGACTACCTATCTTCAACCTTTTCTCTCCTTCCTTACAATCTACACACTCAGTAACCCAGTCAGTGGTATCACCAATAATTTTCACAAAGTCTTCTCTTGGTGAGAGTTTGACCCAAATGGCCTTCATGTGCTAACTTAATCAATTCAAGTCGCACACCTTCAGGATGGACAAACTTGTCACCCCTAGATATTAGACTCACACCACACGCTGACAACTCATCAATTATTTTAACATAAGGGCGAACTGCTACAGGAACAGTACTCTCCCTTCTGACTCCTTTATTTATCATCTCCAAAACTTGAATTAAAACTACATTCTCTATCACACTTTGAACCCAACGTTCCTTTCCAATGGCACCTTGGGTTGTGCTAACCACATCATCAACAAAAGCTACAGCAACCTCATCACCATACGCCTCCACACCATCCTTATCAACTTCTTGCCATGGTAAGGGCAATCTAGACAAACCATCAGCTTGAGTGTTCTTCCAACCAGGTAAATATTCTACTTTATATTGATACTCCTGTAACCGCGCAGCCTAACGTGCCAATCTTGCAGAAACATTCTCCGCTCCACCTGGCATTAAAATTTTCACTAACGGTTTATGATCAGTGCGTAAAATAATAGAAAATCCCCAAACATATGTCCTAAACTACTCAGCTGCCCACGCCGCTGCTAAAGCCTCCCTCTCAATCACTGAATAATTTCTCTCAGAAGAAGTGAGGGAGCGGGAAGCAAAAGCAACGGTGCGTTCGCCATCATTGTGCATTTGAGAATATACAGCCCCTAAACCCACAGCACTAGCATCTACTGTAAGAAGAGATAACAACCTGGTGTCAAAAGGGGTTAAAACTTTCGCATCACATATTTCCTGTTTCATATTTTGAAAAGACTTCTCTTGATCACTAGCCCATTCAAATACACACCCTTTCCTGAGAAGTGTCTTTAAATGCTCTGTTTTCTCTGCAAAGTTATTAACAAACTTCGCATAGTATTCCACTAGGCCAAGAAAAGACCTTAGTTGATCCTTATCCTGTGGAGACTTAACTTTCCTTATTGCTTCTAATAAATCTTTCTTTGGTTTCACACCAGATGAAGACAACGTATACCTCAAGTATTCCACTTCTTCAACACAGAATTTGCATTTCTCTTTCTTAAGAGTTAACCCAGCATCGCCAATCTTATCTTAGACTCTTTTCAAAATTATATTGTGACTGTTGATTGACTCTCTAATTATTAAAACATCATCCTGGAAGTATATAACACCATCAATGTCTTTTAAAACTTGGCCCATCAGTCGCTGGAATACACTGGCTGCTGAAGAGAGTCCAAATGGCATCCTGGTAAATTGGTAAACTCCTTCCGTAGTGATGAAAGCTGTGAGACCTTTCGAGTCTGGATGTAGTTTTATCTGATGATATGCACTTTTAAGGTCTAACTTAGAGAAGTATTTTGCACCTTTTAAAGACAAAACCAACTCCCCAATATTTGGAAGTGAAAAGTTGTCTGTGATGATGTTTTGATTCACAGTGCATAAGTCAACACACAAATGAAAACTTCCATCAGGTTTGCCTGTGACTACCACTGGAGAAATCCAACTTGATGTTTCAACAGGTTCAATGATTCCTTGAGAAACCATTTCCTTACGCATTCGTTTGACCTCTTGTCTAGCCACAATAGGAACTTTCCTAACTCTGTGTTGAATAGGTATAGCACCGGGCATTAGTTTTTTAAAAGACCAATTTCATCTGAAAATACTTTTCCTGCGCCATCCACAATGTCCTCTGTACGCAGCTCTTCTACTACTAACACCTGATTTGGTGCATGCGGATTTATGATGATACCCAAGTCATATTGGTGTTGCCACCCAAGAATAGGAGGACCAGATTTTGCCATATAAACCTTCCCATTTACATCTCTCCCCTGGAAGTTAATCTCAGTGGTCATGTAACCTTCAATGTCAATTTTCTCTCCTTGATAACCCCCAGGATTTATATCTTTTGGTAACAAATTCACATTTGGCCACAATTTTTTAAACATATCTTTAGGTATAATTGTATATAAGGATCCAGAATCTACCATAAGTTCAACAGATACATTCTCAATGCTAAACACGGCCTTGGGTCTAGAACTCCTGGGTGCATTTTCATCACCATCAACACACAATATCTTATTTGTTATTAACTCCTTATCTATAAGAGAAATCTCATCTCGTATCACAGCAATACTTGAGTTGTTATTGGTTGTGCCACTGTTGGATCTACACATGCGTGCAAAATGACCTTTCCTACCACAGCATCTATATTCTTTACCAATGGCATAACAACTCTTAAAGTCCGCAGTGTGATAACTGCTCCCACATCTGAAACATATCCTGCTTTGTTGTTTGGTATTATCAATGGTTCTAGCAGGTGTAGTGTTACTACTTCGTTTGACAAAAGGATTCTTCTTAACTTCTGTCCTTCCTAACTTCCCTGCATTTAATACTGCAACATCTTCACTTTCTACGGAAGACACTTCACCCTCTACTTTCCTTTTTTCCATTTCTTTCATACAATGCTCTAATTGCTCAACAACCTTAGCAATCTCTATGGCATCATGCAATGATGGATTCTTAGCAGCCCAAAGTCTTTCTTGCATTTTCTTATTCTTACACTGTACAATAAGTTGATCCCGGATCATTTCTTCCCTCATAACACCAAATTGACACTTAACAGATAGTTCCCTTAATCTGGAAACAAACTGATCAACGGTCTCATCTATTTTTTGGGGTTGAGTATAAAATTTATATCTTGACATTACTATATTAGTTTCCTTGGCAAACCTTCTCTCTAACTTAAACTTGTCTTCTAAATACACATTTGTAATCTGTTGTCCATCTCCACCAACCGGTAGGCATTTAAAAATATGTTGCCCTTCCTTTCCTAAAGTACTTAATAATAGGGCCTTCTTCCGTGAGTTTGTAAAATCACCACCATCAAGTGCTTCAATGTAATTTTCAAATACTTCAATCCAATCTTCCTACTCAATTGATGGAGTACCAGCTTGTGCCAAAAATACCTGTGGTGGAATTATTGCAGCTTCCATGACTAAAAATACTTTAAATTACTAAAATATATCTATTGAAGATGTTACCTATTATTACTAATTATTGAACATTAATTGGCTTATATACTTAACATACTTAACAGTGTGTAATAAAACAAAAGTATTTGGTGTGCCTATCACCGATGAAAGTGCAGGCAAAACGAGCATAGTGTGCCTGTCACTGATGACAACTCAACAACATAAAGCTTACAATACAGTGGAGCGCATAATAGAAGTTCATGAAAACATACGTGATAATAATGGTGTGCTTATCACGGTGATGTGTGAAAGCACAAAACAACGTTATATAAGCCGGTGTGCTTGTCACTAAGTATGGTAAAATAATAAGTGCCTGAAATTGGTATCCAATGGTGTGCTTGTCACCGATGTACTGGTGTACTTTTTCACCAATGGATGTGAAAGCACAAATTATTTCTTTAAAAACCTGGGGGCATATTCACAAGAACGTGTGATAACCACCGCAAGTTTAGCTTAACGCAACTTCTCACATCGCAGTCCATCGCGGGAAAACAACGCCGTGTTAACGTAGCATTCTCAACCTGGCGTCACCATGCGATAGTCCCACGATAACGCGTCAAATGACCGCGTTAAAAACAACGCAACGCCGAAAAAATGCGAAACACCAACGCGAATAAAGTTGCGATGAGGCCAACCACGAAAAAAAAAACAGCGACAACCAGCGATAGGCCTGCAATCCCCACGCGTCTGGCGGGAAAATGCACCATAAAAACTGAACAAGAAAAACACACCATAAACAAATCAAACTGCGCAGCAACATGTATGCACCCGTAACGAGTGCCCAGGTCAACGCAAACCCCACAAGCCCCACAGACCACCAGCAATGAACCTCGGGGTCGGGGAAGGCCAAGGAGAAGAGGAAGAGGAAGACGGGGTACAGTCCGCAGGAAAACCCGATCGTCGTCACGGAGGTGACAGAGCACCAACAACAACTGTCCGTCACCACCACCAAGTCATTGGCAATACAGACGGAAAAATGGCATCCCATCGTGAATGCAGTCAGAGTTCCAAGGAGGCCAAGATGTGCTGGCACGATGTCAAAAGCCAAACCAAGCAGAAACCCGCTGCCAACAGGAAGGCAGCAATGGCGAATGGAGGTGGGAGTCCTGCGCCACAGGAGGAGCTGGAGAGAATGGCGCCCACAGTCATCAGTGTGGAGACGGTGCAAGGAGTCGGGAGTCCGGACACTGCTCGACATGACCTGACACAACAGCAACAGGGTGAGTAACGAACAGGGACTGTGGGGACGGGGGGGACGGGCACAATGGCACACATGCACAACGACGTGTAGCACACCGCACACCCACAATAACCCTGGGTCATGTCTCTGATCCCCGTGGCACACTGCAGCACACATACAGACATCAAGTAGGCCCCCGTTCACCATGTGCCCAAAGGGGTCCCACCCCACACATCACCAAGTACACAACACACACATGCACCCGTGCGAAACACAGCAAAGATGCGTATGTGAGAGCCACACTGACAATGCAAGTGACACCACATGACCATCAGCATGGCTGGAGTACAATCACCATGACACTGTGCATGCCACGAGACTGAGGTGGCTGAGTGTGGACCACATCCGGAAAGGAGAAGGTCACACTCTAACACATCCACCTGCACAACCATTTACGTCAACAACACATCTGCAGACAAACAATGCACAAGAGTACAAAAACCGTCCAAGAGCACAAATGACCCAAGTTGCCAACATCACAGCACCTCAAAAGCACAAAAGCCAAAGGCACACCGCCTCCAAGGGATAAGGAGCAGCACAATCACAGCTGCAGGTGCTACTCCCACACAAAGCAGCACACACACATAGCAATTACAGCACACCCACATGGACGACAATGTGGTACACAGTCCAACACCTACACTGCAGAACAGAGGACACAACTGGGTCCGCCTGTACATAGAAAATGGCCAATCACATCTGACATAGCAGGAAACTGTGAGATGCAAATGTACGTGTACAACCTCACCTACGTCATGTAGTCCAAATGTCCACTGACCCACATCAAATAGTCCGCCCCTCCCAAACAGTCACAATGTATATTGTCATGAAGTCTGAATGTAAACTTGAACAATGCGGCAACATACATGCCAACACAATGTCAACAAGCATCTCCCCTTCACATTGCAGAGGGACAAACAACACCTCCAGCAGGGCAGACCAGACAACTCTACAGTGATGCTGAAGAGGACCACCACACTTCCGACACCTACGCCCCACAACAGTCCATGGACATCTTAGGCAATCCACCTCCAGGAGCAGGGCAGCACCGCTGCATCGAGGATACCCCACCCCCTGCACAGACACCACAGCTGGACGCACCCACCACCCCGGCTGGCTCCCAGCAGCCCACCGAAGCACACATCGCATTCCAAGGCCAGGTGTCAGACTGCCAGAAGGGGGTGGACGAACATGTGCGGGTGGGGTACTACCTCATGGAAGCCGAACCAGATCACATACATGGGTGTCTAAGTCCCATCAGGGCCCACCTACACTCCCCAACAGAGACCCACACTGCGACAGAGACACATGCCTTTGCACATTTACAGTACTGAACCACACCCAGAGCCACGGGATGATCATCCACACCCCCATGCTGGACTGGCATACGCCGGGCCAGCCCACTCCGCACACGCTTACAGGGGGGGACGTCACAAGCTACATTTCCACGATCTTCCCCACTGGCTGGGGTGACATGGTTGCGTCCACTGTCCACTACACTCCAAACACCAGCAGTACATGTAGACATGGCTATGTCTGTGGTCTGCATACTGCAGTCTGTCCAGCACATCTCCGCCACACTTGGCATTGTGTACATACTCATTCATGGGACACTTGCCTCCTTCGCACATGCCTGGTTCCCACCTCTCCCCACATTCCGGTATTGTGTGGCTGAGGTGCCTTGCCGTTGATGGCTCATGTACATGGCTGACCAAGGTTGCCACAGTAAGTTGTGCTGTCGTGTCTGGTGGGGGGGCATGTTGTTTGGCATGTTGTATGTGATTTTGTGATGTGTGCAGTGCCAGAGTTGTGAGTTGCATGATTGTGGGTTGAGGTGTGTGGTGTGTTCATTTGGTACTTGCCAATGAGCAGTGCATTCCCATGGGTGCCATCCTGGAAGTGCTGGTTGATGATGGACTGTCGGAAGATGAGGGGATCATGCACACTGCCTGGGTAGTTGGCTATGACATTGGTGAGGAGTCCCCTGTGGTCCACTATTGCCTGCACGTTGATGGGATGCGTGTGCTTTCTGTTGCGGTACTTGTGTGTGGTGTTGGCAGGGGGCACAAGTGGGACAAGTGTGAAGTCGATTGCCCCCAACACGTGCGGGGATCCAGCTATGGCGTATAGTCCTTGCTTGGTCTCCAGCTGTTCCTGCTCATTGTGGGGGACGTATGGGTGCTGGGGTCCCTAGCTGGTGAGGGCATCCGGGACAGGTGTGAGGAACTTGGATGGGGCTGGCTGTGAGACTTCTCCAACTCGGGCGGTTGTTGTTTGGGAGGATACCAGAGGCCAACAGGTGCAGCACAGCCAGCAGCTTTGTCTGCGGATGGATGTTGGTTGTCCGCTGTGTTGGTACCGTCAGCCTGTGGGCAATGATGTTCAGGATGCGGAGGATGGTTGTCCTTTTGGGCCTGTATTGGGCATTGGCATTGTCTGGTGTTAGGTCTGTGGGGCTGGTGCATTTCCTGAAGGTCCGCTGTCTTTGTCTGCACTGCCTTTGTGGTGGTCCGGGGGGGGGCGGGGGGGTCCATTGGGGGGGTGGCGGTTCTGGGGGTGGTGGCGGTGGGTGTTGTTGCCCTCTGGGGGCTCCGGGGTGCATGGTGAGTGGCTCCATGGCATCTGTTGTTCTTCAGGTGTGGCTGTGGGCTGGGCTCCCTTTTCTTGTGCAGGTTGATGTCCGACTTTGCACCAGGTCAGAGCAGGTGTTAATTTCCTGCTGGTAACGCGCTGTATCACCTGTTTTGTGTTCCTATCGCCGATATGGCTGGTCGTTGAGAATGTTGCGTTGTGGTGTTGTCGCAGCTTTTTGCTCGGGTACGCCTACTCTGCATCTCATTAGCGTTAGTTGCCGGAGTCATCTGTGGCGATGTTTTTTGCGACTGCTTTCGCAGGAAAACTGGTGTTATGGGCTGTTAGCACCAGCTTGTGAATAGGGTGATAAATTTAGCGTGACTTTGGATGCGTTAAAGTGACGATAACTCGGCGATGGCTCCTTGAGAATATGCCCCCTGGTGTGCTTATCACCGCAGTAAAATAAACAAGCTGTCCCTTAAGTAGATGACAAATATATTAGGGACGCTAAGTTATACACTGGTAAATATATATATTGTAGAGACGCTGTGCTGTGCGCCGGTACGGTTTGCCAGGTAATTTACCATAAACCTGACACACCCAAAATGGCCGCACGTTACATTGCGTTGCGTGCATCTTACGCGTACATACGTGATGACTCTATACGTACGCTGACGACTGGAAGGTGGAATCCGGACTGTCGCAGGAGATGGAGACTGGAATCCGAAGTTCCCATGAAGTTCCAAGTCTCGGGTGGGGTTCCAGGTTCCGGTTGGTGTTCATCACATCGCGTGTACAGGTATGTGTATATTTGAATATACACAGGCTGCTCCTCTGTAACCGTCGTCAACAAGAAGTAGTAAATCCAAAAACATCGAAGTACTTTACATAAATCAGCACTCGTGCACAGCGACGTATCAGTAACAATCTTCTTTCAGGCACCTTTCCTTGGATTTTCCTTCAATATCTCCCAAAACGTGTAAATTCATAAATCTTGCTTGAAATTGCGTGAGTTCTCGTATCACCAGGCAGCAGTCTATGGCTGGAATCGTCGCCAATTTTGTAAAGGATAACTCGCAGTCCTTGAAAATTAAGAATATTTAATGAAGAAATAAATGACTGCAGGTGATGCTCCCTTTCCTGCCAGCAATCAACTGTCTGTCCAAGGAACACACACTGCAGAGAATATAAGGAATGTTCCAATACAGAACCACAGTACATCATACTCATTAAAGGTATACAACCAATTATAACACTCACATATTATATCACTCATGACATGAGTGACTGCGTGTATGAGTGACTGTATGGGTGAGTGGATGTGTGTGTTGACCTATGAATCAGTGAGTGGGTATGTACTAACTGGTATTGGTGTGTCTATGGTTTCGAGAATGTTAGTCTGTATTTTTGAGGAGGTGTATGAAAGGTTATATTAGGGTCTGAGGAGGTGCATCAGATATTAAGTGGATGATGTCATAAGTGATGTCATCAGTGATGTCATTTTAGATGTCATCAGTGATGTCACTGACCTTGTCATAAATGATGTAATATGTGATGTCATCAGCAGTGCATTGCGGGGGCGCGAGTTATAGTTATCTCAGCTAACTATAACAGCTGAATTTCTCTGGTTCTGTACTAGTGAAATGTCCAACTAACTATAACGTCCCTGAAACCTGTGGTTTTTTCAGTGAATATATATATGTATAGCTTTTACCACTCTTCATTGGTTTGGCCCTAATTTTATTTCTTTAATTAAATTATTAAACTCTGCCCCCTGTGCCAGTGTGTTTGTTAATTGACACTTTTACAATACTTTAATCTACACAGAGGTACCAGACAAGGCTGCCCCCTATCCCATTTGCTTTTAACTCTTTGTTTAGAACCCATCTTGAATGCATTTGTTGTAATACACTTATATCTGGATTTAAACACGACTCCCTTGAAACCAAGTTACCAGCTTACGCTGATGATATTTTAATATATATGTCTAACTCCCTTTACTATATAAATCCTTTTTTAACTAGAGATCAACTTATTTTCTAATATCTCTGTTTATAAACTAAACTTCTCTAAAACTGAAGTTCTACCATTAAATCCCTCATGTTATCAATATATGTCTGCTGACACTAATTTTACATGGTGCCCTTTCAAAATTAAATACCTAGGTGTTTGGTTTTCCCCTACCGTTTCCAGAATAACTAGCCATAATTTTAGTACCTGAAACCTTAAAACTCAGAAATTACTCTCATCATGGTCTCCCCTCCATCTGTCATGGTGGGGTAGATTAGATGCCATCAAGATGATGACTGTACCACACATCCTTTTAATATTAGCTATGTTACCTTTTATAATACCCATTTATTACTTCTCTCAGATTAATTCTATTTATACCAAATTTCTCTGGAATAATAAACACTTGCGCATTGCCTTGTCTAAACTTAAACGTCCAAAGAATGAAAGAGGTGTTTGTTGTCCTGATTTTAAGATATATCATTCTGTTTTTTTAATTCGACAATTTTATGCTCTAACTAAGGACTTTCAGGATCCTCCCATGCCACAATGAATTGTATTTGAATGCTCTTTATTGAAAACTTTTTCATTTGCTGATGTGGTTTATATGTTTATATGTCTAATTGTACTTTTAGCTAAAAAATACAATCCTATCATATACCCAATATTTGATGCATCCAATATATTCTATTTATAATTTGTATCAATGTTTATAGCCTCTTCTATTTGCTATGATTTGTTTATTAAATTTCGACTTAAATTGTTTTATTTCAAACATTGGAGGGAGAAAGGTATTATGTTTTTTCATCAATTGTAAAACATAACTCTGTTATACCTTTCCTCCAACTACAAACACAATTTAATCTACCAAGTTCTTTTTTACAGGAATACAATCAAATATCATTTGCTCTTCACTCTTTTTTATTGACCAATAATTTTTATCCTGATATTGCACCAATCTCAACCATGACACCATTACATAGTATTGCTTCTGATTCTATTCCCAAAGCTGCTGATTTATATAAAATTTTACTATCCCCAGCTACTGTGCGATTGAAAAACAATTGAAAAAATCTACTGAATTACTAGGGGAAAACTGACCTTTCTATATTATTCCCTGTTCATCTTTGGGACAAAATTGGGTTTAAAATATTTAAAACCTTTAAGGCTGCACATATCACAAAATATCTATTTTTTGTTTATAATGGAGCTGGTATTACCCCTGAATGTATATCTAAATTTGCTCCAACTTCCTCTCCATTATGTTGGTCTTGTTCCACCTCTACTGGAACTTTAATTCTTTTACTTTATTCTTGCCCTCATGAGTTTAGTTTCTGGAAAGTTATATGGTCTAAATGTTGAAAAACATTTTCAGAGTTATATTCTTTTTGTTTTAACACATTTTATTAAGTTCTCTTACCATCTCTCACAAATTATTATGCATACAGTTTGGTTTTGCAAAGCCTTCATACACAAAAATTATATTGAAACAGCATAATCATAGTCGACCATTCAGTTGTTCATTTATGTACAGACAATTTTCCTGACTCTTATCTATTGTCGTATCGCCTGGATTATCCAGTCTATACGTTTCAGCTATTACTCCTCTCTCTTATTTACTTTGCCAGCTCTGACTTGTATTAGCATGGTCACTCAGTCTACCTATCTTAATTAACAGCCACACTCCCTCCCCAACCCCCTCCCCTCCCCTCCCCCCCTCCCTAGGCGTGCCTTGATTCTATTTTATATGTTCCTGTTTATTCCGCCTAGAGCAGGTGTGTTTCCTGGGCTCCTCAAGGGCTAGTCCTCTGTTTGCTGGGGTGGCAAGGTCGGGACCCCTCTCAAACTTCCCCCCTCCAAATTCTCACCTTGTTGTCCTTCATCTATCATTCCTGGTGGCTGCTTGAGTAGTGTCACTAAATCCTCCCACGCTCTAGCTGTATCTAATGAACCCTTGCCCCGTCTGGCTTCTCTCAGCCGTAATTCAGTGTTATATTCAATTATCAATTTAGAATGTTTTCTTTGGGTCTATGGCACTTGATTTTGAATGTCTTTCACCTAAACCTGTGCTATTTGATATTTTTATTGCACTTGCATTTAAGGTTAAACTTTCCTGTTGGAAGGATACTTCTAATTTATCTGTATCAACATGGTGTTATTTTATTCATGACGAACATAGAATAGCCAATGTGTTTTTTGTTATCAATTCATCAGAAGATTAAATCATATTTATACTGGTTACCTTTATCACATATTTATCCTCTCACTCACCTGTAACTTAGGGAGTCATTACGATGGCGGACGGACTGAAGTCTGTCCGCCATCCTCCCGTTGATGGGGACCGCCCGCCTATAAGGCGGCGGTCCCACATATGATATTACACAATGCGGCCGCCACCACGGCGGCTGCAAAAGGCATTTTAAACATTGCGGTGGGTGCTGCAGGCTGCAGCTCCCGCCGCAATGCTAAAAAGGCAGGTTTTGCTTTTCCCTGGAGAAGTGTGGTACAGCGGCCAGGGCAGCTGACTTCGGAGCACAGGGTTCACGGTTCGATCCCTGGCTCCGGCGGCAGCTCAGCTCAGCACCATGTGACTCTGGGCAATAGCTCACTTAATTTCCACTCCGGCCCCCAGCGCCTTGAGACCCGTAAGGGTGAGTAGCTGCGCTATATAAAAACGGACTTACTTACGTGGCAGGCACCACGCGGTGCCTGCCACATGGTGCAGGGAAATGGTGCCCCCCAAGTGCAGTGACACACTGACCCTGCACAGGGGAGGCCCGCAATGGGCCCTCAAAGTTAATCCCCGCCAGCCTTTCCATGGCGGGGGAACCGCCATGGAAAGGCTGGCGGGGATCCAGCATCCTAATCTGGCGGGCGGTGCCTGCTAGGCACCACCACCATTCTGAGGATGCGGGATGGTCTGACAGGCAATCACAATGATTACCTCTGTTGGACCTGTGGTGGTCGGGCTTTCCGCCCGCCAGCACACCGCCCGCCATCACAATCTGGCAGGCGGCAATTGGCCTTACGATGGCGGTGAACCCGCCACCGACAGCCTGTCGGTGGCGGGTTCACGGCCATCTTACTCAGGCCCTTATTTCTTATTTTTCTTCTTCTCCCTTTGTCTTTTTATATCCTTCCCTCCCCTTTTTTTTCTTTCTTTCTTTTCTCTTTATATTTTCTTTCCTCCCCTTTCTCTTTTCCTCTTCTACTTTTTCTTTCTCCCCGCAGTTTTTTTATATAAAATAATATTCTTAATTCATACATATATACTTATGTTATTGGTTATAATATCCTTACCAATTGGATTAGTTTATACGTTTCATTGTCATTGTTATATATGTATTTTGTATTACTATTATTTTTTAACTCTTCAATAAAAAATATTTAACATAAGAACTTTATACAAGTGCTACTTTTCTGTATAATTTCTCTGATCCAAAGTTCATTTTAAAAGAAAGTATGCTTGAAGGTGCTATGGAGCAAATGCATGATTTGATGTCAAGAAAACTATGAACACTGCATACTACAGTCCTTGGCAACCTATACAGGACTTCCCAGGAACTCCGGACTGCTTTTCAAACTGTTTATCAAAAGTGTTGCAGTCTGCATATCTGAGCATTTGGGGCAGATTTAATATTGGTGAATGGTAGTATTCGATCAAGAAAGGATCTCTCATTTATTACATCAGAAAATCTAATCAAATGGGTATCTTAGGGAGTTATACATCCCGATAAGGAATCATCTGGAGCAGCTTGTGTACTTGTGCAAAGGCAGAGAAAGTAAGGATTCTTAATGCACACAGAGAATCAGAGGGAGAGGCCCAAAAGAAAGGAGAGGCCATACTACTCTCTATCTAAATGCATACTCACTTAAAGTACGCTCTCAAAAAAAACTTATAGACGCAAGAAGGAGAAGGGTCCCCACTCGTGAAGTGTTACCAGCGTTGGAGACAGAAAGGGTACGTGCGCCTAAAGCATGGGGAATGATAGGGTGAGGTGGGGAAGACCTTTTCTTAGGACGAGAACCCTCACTCACCCAAGGGTGACATGCTTCATCATAGGGTTCCCTCCTCACACCAGGGCCACAAATTCCCTGGTGTGGGCTAAAACTCTTCTGGGCTAGAAGAGGAGCTGAGGTGTTTTGTATGGAGAAGGGACCAGAGATGGGGAGAGTGAGGGGCAGAGTGCAGAAAGATTCTTTTTAGAATAAAATTGGCTCTGGGGGACCAATGTCTTTAATATGCAGTCTCCCAGGACTGGGTTAAAAGGAAAAAGGACTAGGGGTTATCAACAAATATACCCCTAAGTTGGGTCAACATTTTTCTGCCTGTTTGTGACCCCAGCCTGAGTTCAGAGGCATTGTTCAGGACCAAAAAGGGTTAGTCCCTCTGCAATCAAATTATTAAGATAGTGTTAAAAATGTGTATCAGTGTTTACTGGCCATAACAAAACAGTCACCAGTCTTTGCGAGCAATGGCCCAGGTTGGTTTTTACCAGGGTACACCGTTGCATCTGGTGGACGATTTTCAATACCTCTCTTCAGCCAAATGGGTACCCCACTATGTACACGGCCATGACGCAGTCAGTATCCCAAGGGTTGTAAGGGGTCGCCAGGAGACCAGGTGTGCTTCAACAAGTTGGGGTGCCAAGTGAGAAGATCATCGAAAGGGGTAGCAGCAGCCGTGCTGGCTTGCTATCTTCCACAGTCTAAGGTGAAGCTGGGTGATGGCGGGGCAAAGGGGGCAGGCATAGGACTGGATGCAGAAAAGAAGGTTTTTGACTGCCCTTCAGAGGCAGGCCTACTGAAGAGAGGTGCTGAGGGTGAGGGAGAGCTGTGATCAGGCAGGTCCCAAGGAGTTGGAGAGGGTATGGAGCATGAGATGTAGAAGGGATGGTGCAGTCCCAGTTCTTCAGTGGACCGCACAGTCTGACCTGATATGCCTGATGATGCGGCTGAGGTGGAGCCAGCAGTGCGGGTGCTTGTAGAATGAGGGCACTCGGTTTTGCACCCTGTAGTGAGGGCTGGAGCAGGCCACAGGGCAGCATTGGGTCGCGCAGATGGGATGAAGCCCATGGTGAGGGGTGGAGACCGGCAGGGGGTGCTGAGCTTGAGCATTTCCGCCTGAGCACCCTCTGCCAGCGGGGAAGCTGACAGCAGTGGAGAGGGTCCCGCTCACGGAAAGAGAATGAGAACCCGACGGCCCTGAGAGCTATGAGCCCATAGTCTGTGCAGGAGAAGACAATAGGGCTTTGAAGGGAGCGGGGCATCGAGTCAGTCTGTGATATCGATACTATTGAACACTTTTATCAGACATACTATTCAATAATATAATCTATTATTGTTTACATAACAGTACCGTATTACCCGGAAATTATATGACTCACTGAATCTTTTCATTGAGGAGATGCATAGGTATCTTCATCGGAAAGAGATTGGCAATCTTGCCTGATTGACTTTAATTTATCACAGGTTCAAAGTTGTTCTTCTTCATGTGCGGTAATAGGCTCAGAGCAGTCATTGTAAATGATGGGATGTAATCTTTGGTACTGGGTAACAAAGTATGGGCACTGTCTAGGTCTGACCTGTCTTCAGGGCAAATTAGGGAGAATCCAAAGGGCTGGTCTCTCAGATCTGTGTATGGGCTGGATTATTGACTGTTATGGTTTTACTGTTGATTTTTCTGATATCACCACAAATATTGCCTGCAGCAAGCAGAAATCTGTGCAGTCTTTGCAAAACACTTATAGAGCATGTCTTTACAAGTTTGAAACTGCCCTGATTTGCAAATTTGGGTCACTTTTTTAGCTTTCTGGTACGCTAATGGGATTCACTTTTAATTTGGTTCCGTTCCAGTCCGACCCTGGGCATTTTCTTGTATTGCATGATAACATTTATATAGTGCTTAATACCACTATGTGGTGTGTGGAAACTCCTACCCACCAAGGATAGCAAGATACACCTTATAGGGTGCTTGGCTGGAAGGATGTTGTTTCTGTTTAGAGCCTAGGTGGGACTTGTTTTCATGTTGTTCTTGATGACCACGAGATACTGTTATTGTGGTGTATTGGAACGTAGTGCCTGGAAGCGTGATGGGGTATGTGAGAAACACATGTGCAAATGTTAATTGAAATAAGATCTAACCAGCTTAGTCACAAGGATAATGGGATGGTGTGTGCCTGTGCACCAAAAACTGGGGTAATCAGAAAAGGCCTAAAAATAACCCGTATGGTGACATGCTCCTGGCAGAAATGCTGTTGAATGAATAAAAGGATGCCAAAGGGTCAACATTGGAATTGGTGATGTAAGAAGTAGCCATGCACCATTTTATTTATTTATTTATTTATTTATTTATTTATTTAAATGCAGGGATGCAGCTGACTGTTGAATCAATGCACCCCATGAAGGAGGAAGGAAGTGGATGAGCAATCAAGTCTGGCAACCTGAACAGAAATTGCACAAACTTTAAAAGGCCAAGATTCCACCTAAACTTGCTAGGCCAAACAAAGGTAGACTATTGTGCAGGGGTTCTCATCTATGGCCTCTCTCAAGCTACTGAGGGTTCTCAAAGGTGAACAAGCACTAGTAAGGCGAGCCCTAGTCAGGTTCTCGCTCAGACCCTAGTGAGACTGTCTTGATGCACATGTGAGGGTGCGAGAAGAAGCTCTTAGTAGGTTGTTGTTCAGGCAGTCCAAGAGCATATCAGCATGCCGTGTGTTGCTCTGCTGACATCACGCCTCCATGTGAGCCCAAAACATTTTATAGTTCCCATAGACCATTGCTCTTTTTAGTTTACATAAGGAGGCATCCTCCTAACTAGGTGGGTGTGAAATGTGCATAATTTGCTTTAGCATAATTATGCAAATTTTCAGGGAAATTATGTGAAATTATGCATAACTATGTGAAATGCAAATCCTTCATTCAGCACTGTATTTTATTGTGAAATGTGCCCTTGCATTTATTTTGAAGCGAGAACGCATTTGAAAGTAAAAAAATATTTGTGAGAAAAACACAAGTGGCACGAGCAACATCCACTCATGTTCAGGCAGGTCTTTCTGAGCATTTATGGTAAAACGGTCCCACAAACGTCATGCACTTACCCAGTGTAGTCTATTGGCGTATTTGTAGGCCTTTCGCATACTAAGCACAATGCAAAATCCCAGTAATTATGTGAATTACTCTGTTGTCATTTAAAATTACATTTTACCCGGGTCTTCTCTTGACCATCTGTAATTTCCTCCCAGAAAACTTCCACTTTCATTATTAGTGGTATATTTCATTTCAGAGTCGAAAAAGAGACAATGTGGTGAAAGGAAGTTTACTCTGTTTTCATTGTTTCAGATAGGACAGCAGTATGGTACTGATTTGATAGTTCTCAGTTTGTTCAATCTTAGCCCAGCTCTTCTTTGAACTAAGGGGCACATGCATCAAAGGTTTTTGCGATCGCAAACGGTGCGAATCGCAAAAATCGGCCGTTTGCGATCGCAAATTGGCCTTTGGAGATGCATGAAAGTAGCTTCTATGCGCAATTTAAAAATTCGCAATTAATTGCGAATTCCTAAATTACGATTGCATTTAAGGAATCGCAATTTGCGATTCCTTAAATGCAATGCTAGAAGCACTTTCAAATAGCGATTTCGCTATTTGGGACCGCAAATTACAGACAAATCAAACTTGTCTGTAATTTGCAATACCTTCGAAAAATGCTCTAAAATGCATTTTTTAAAGTTTTAGGTTACACACACACATGCCCTTGGGGCATGTGTGTGCGCAACATGGGTGCACATCACAATTTCAGGGGTGCAACAGGGTGTCATTTTGACACCCTGGCACCCTTGAAATTGCATTCTCAATTTGCGATTCTCTAATTGCGAATCGCTAATTGAGAATGTCTTCCCATTCATTCCTATGGGCCTCTAGGCCCATAGGAATTAATGGGAGGTATTCCTAATTGCGACTCGCAATTAGCGAGTCGCAATTAAGGAATGTTTAGGAATCGCTATTTTTATAGCGATTCCTACATGCATAGGCTTTTGCGATTCCTTAATTGCGATTCCTTAATAATCGCAATTAAGGAATCGCAAAGCCTACCTTGATGCATGTGCCCCTAAGGGCCTTGTGAAAAACACTTTTTAAGTGTCCCACTTGGCAAGTTTTCCCAGAATGTATCCTTTGCTGTCCTTTAGTATCATGACTAGAGGAGCAAACTTGGGAGCACAGCCGAAGGATGCCACGCGTTTTATCTTATCCTTCCTACCTCTTATCCTTCCTACCTCTGGCTTGAAGGTGAATTAGTGGCAGTGAATGACTGTGGTGTTTTCAAGGTTCAGTGGGGTCCTGTAGTACTTGTGATGATTTTGAAGAGGCATGGAGCTAATTGAAGAATTCTCTTGAGTAGTAGGATGTATCTGAGTAAAACTGTCCTCTACAGTGTTACCTTTGTGGATGGAGGAGGGAAAGGACCAGAGGCAAGATGTTAGTTCTTTAACCAACTATCAGAGAGGAAGGGCTTCACTCTGAGAAGCAGAGCCAATTGTTATTTGTGAGCAGGGCTCTGAGAGACCCATACAGAAGTTTACAATTAGTGACACGAGGATGAAGACTAGGGAAAAGCCACAGGAGGCATAGGGCTCGTATCTCTTGGAAATCATCTGGACAGACTAAATTTTGTTCTATAAGTATGACTCCAACCATCGTAGAAAGATGCAGTTTGAAATCATGAAGGCTGTGAAGGTGTCAAGAAGGGCTTGATGATAACAGCTATGTGTAACTGTGGGCATCGAGTCTTTGCTATGTGGTCAATTAACAGTATTCTACAACAGAAAAAGATTTACTGAGTCAGATCTTTGGTTTATCTTACCAAGGTGACATCATTCAAAGAATCAATCGAACGTATGCATAGATTTCTAGAGTGAATTACGGACTCTTGTTAGAAGTGATGAATTCTTGGTGGCAGGAGTCATGCCTGTACAAAATATCCATAATGTTAGTGACATTTTACAAATGGATGTTCTGCAGGAGGCTGATTCGAACAGAATATGCCTTGCCCCTCAAACGAGTCCCCTGATCTGTTTCTCCCATGACTGAGGTATGTCTTCATGTTCAATTTTCACTCGAGATACCACAAAATTAGGTTTTGTGATAATTAAGGTACATTTTGAACAATTTCTCAAAATTTTCCCACAAAAAGAACACTGCTTTCTTTTAAGTTCTTCAACCAGGGCAGCATACTCTTGGATACAGATTTGCAGTACTGGCCCCTTGATATACCTCCATAAAAAATTGTTTTCCAGAGAGTTTAATTTTTGATTTGTGTTTTTGTACTATTAGAGAAGTAATTTAGTTTGGGTAGACATTGCTAATCCGGGCTGAATTTTTCTGGACGACACTTTTAAAAATGGCGGATGTCTTGCAGCGATGATGTAATATTTCAGGAACCATGAGACCTATATTCTTCATTTTGGTGTCAAAACATAGGTTTTGCGGGTCAAGTACTCTTATAGAAACAGAAAATAACTACTCAGAGCAACCCTTCTCCCATTTTCCAAAATGGCGGCTCTATAATGATGTGTTTTAGCCATCATATTAGTAATTTATTTTAATATTGTTTTAGCTTCAGGTTTTCCGTTGATTCAAATTTGTAAACATGAGCAAAGCCGGTGGTAGCAGAGGATCTTTATCTCCTGACAGAGTGTTGCTAACTGCAAAATCTGAGGACTTCTTCAACAAAGAAAAAGGTGTCATATGCCAAACTATTCAGAAAGAAAAGCTAACATCAACTGCAGCTGGGCAGAAGAGAGTTTGAGATGCTGCAGAAATACTGCAAGATGAAGTTCACAAAAGATTGAAACTGATGGGTGGAGAGAATCAAATATTTTATCATTTTGCTACAAGCCGTATACAATGGAAAAAAGCCTGGAAAACATTTGTCAAAAATTAGCAGAAACCAGTGAATCACAACAAGAATCCGAGTCTTCTGAGAAAGCGACGACAAGCAAACTCAATGCCCAGCCACTTAAAAGATAGATGGCTACCCCTTGCCCACCTCCAACAATTGATCAGAGAGCAGAGGATCTTCAATGTGTTATCTGTGGTTTAGCCAGAACAAAGAAATAAGTACAGAGTATGTGAGTTTCAAAGGGCAAACATGTTTTTATCTGCAATGCACAGCGAGGAAAGGTATGGGGCAATAGTGACTGCACTTATCCATTGTGTAGTTATCTGCAGCTAGTTTCTTTCAAGATGAAATTTTCATCCGAGTGTCTGATCTAAACAGCAAGGTGAATGTATTTGCAGGGAATTTATATGCCCATCCGAATTGCATGCATGCATACATTCAAAAATATGAAGGTATAACAAGCTCCCAGTAGCAACGTAACTGCCAGCCTTCCGTTAAGTTTGCAATCTTTGAAAAAGCAAATTAAGTTTTAAAGCCACTCTTGAGTGCTGGCTACGGGTTCACACTCAGTGAGATCAGAGAAATTATGGTCAACATTGATGAAACTGTATTGATCCATAATAATGAAATTAAGATTTTCTGGTGAGAATGTACAAGGACAGAACTTGTTTTTGTCAGTCTAACAAAAAGAATGAGCCTCTTATGGTGTTCTCACCTGATTTGACTCCTGAAGTTCTTGCTGTCAAATAAGATCACAGGATACAGTAAAATCATCAGGAACTAGTTTAAGAAATGTCCTGAACGATTTAGATTTTGGACTTTATGACAGATTTTGTGATGGCCCAGGGCTCCGAATTTCATGGGCGTCAACAAGAATGCCTGATGTTGTTTTAACATTTTTTACATCATTGTTTAATATCAGCAAAGCAAAACCTTTCCAAACTAAAGTTCTTGAGTTCGGAACAGAAGCCGACAACATTGATGATGGCTTTGAAGATATAAGCAAAGAAGTGGAAGACATTCCCATTAACCGACAGGCTCATGCTGTTCAACTTTAATTTCTTTGATGACTGCCCACGCAATCTATGACAAGTGCAAAAGTAGAGAGCTAATCACTTCAATGAATAGGATTGGTGTATCAACAAGTTATAATGTCATAGTACGGACGATGAACTTGTTAAATCTTGTGAATCAACAGCACACTACTTCCAAGTCACTTTACCAGGAAAGTATTTGCAATTGCTGCTCTTGATAATTTTGAGTTTGAAGACAGCTCTTCTTTGTTTGGGACATTCAGCACACATGATACTGCCACAGTTCTTTTTCAAGACTGTACCAATGAAGTAGCTGCTGGAAAACAAGTTGTGTCAGCTGTAGGCATAAACAAACGAAGCTGCAAACTTATAACCCAACTGCTTTGCCAACATGTGCAAAATCACTACAAGCCATCAACACGTCCCAGTGTGCCAGAAAGTTTCAAAGTAGATGAGGACATGGATCTTCTTCTACTTGATGCTGTGGCCTGCAAAGCTGATTTAACTGCATTTATCATATTGCTTATTCCGTGCGGACTGAAGGATGAAAAAAGCCAGTTCCTCCGTGGGCTGTAATTCATGCTCTGATCTCCCAGAATACCGTCCCATTGAAGAAGGTTGGGTTTTTACCAGTAATACTGTCTCCAGTCACAAACTATGCAACAGTATGCACAGCTCTAAAACATTTCCAAAATGTTCATGTTCAGCTCGAAGACAAGGCTATCCTGCCAATGTTCTGTGATGAAGGTGTTTTTCGTATTGTAACTGACATTTTTATGAGCAATCCAGTCGAATTTCATGATCTTTATCCAATGATGGTCATCTTTCACATTACAAAAGTTGTGTTGCGGTGTGCAGGAAGTTATCTCAGTGGATGTGGCATAGACAATGCTCTCATTGAGGTGAAATCTTTGAAAGCAAAACTGTCCAGTCAGTATTGAGCGGAACTCATTATGTTTGTTTGTTACAAGTTATGCTCATCATATCTGAGGTTATGGAAACATTGTGTTGGAATGCTTTCTGAAACAAGAATGGCAAATTATGTTTTGCATATCTTATCTCAGAAGTGAGCAAGCCAAAGGGTGCACTTCATTCAAAAGACATAATGCAAAGCCAGGCAATGTTCAATACACTTGGTTAAAAATCAGAAAACCTGAAAACCAAGTTCATAGAGTTTGTCAAAACAATTGAAAACAAATCTGAACTTTGCAAGTACTGGGGAAATGTTTTACACATGATCGCTCTAGTGAAAAACTTGGAACATGCTGATTGGGTGATTGGGAGCTGCTCGTGGAGACTGTGGAGTCACTGATTACTGTGTTTTGCAAATTCGATTGCGTAAACTACCTGAGATATGGATTGTGGTATTTGGAAAGAATGAAGAAGATAGAGGTGGAAAAACCATACCTCTACAGTAAATTCATCCAAAGACATTTTGTGGTGAAAGACAATGAGGGATGGTTCAATGTTGTGGCTCTAGATATGAAACTGGAACAGACGATCCAGAGATCACAGAAAAGCTCCAAGGGAATTGTTGGTCAGACACATAATAGTGAATATGTTTCTCAATGGCAGCTAGTTTACCATGAAGTCCTTTCTATTTGCAATGTTTTCAGAGAGATAACAATTTCAAAATTAATGGACCATCGTGAAACTGTTCCTCAACACAAACTTGTGGGAAAGAGAGGGTAACGTTTTAATAAACATGTTGACAGCCTTCTTCATTTCAAGCAGCAGCAAGGCAACCCCTTTGAAATGACTGAGCCTGTGCGACTACACAACTTCGTGACTAAACAATATGAAGATAACGATATAAAGACATCTCTACTAGATGTCCTGGAACATGGATCAAAACTACACGCAGAACTGAAGCAGGAGAGATTTGTATTGAAAGAGAAAAAGCTGCTTGACATAATCACTAAAGCTAAACTTACATGCTTTAATTGCCATAGCAAGAGTTTTGTCCAACCAGCCACTACAAAACAGTTTACAAAAAACATTTGCAAGCCCATAGAGAGATGGATGTAGCAAAAGAAAGGGGTGAATTTATCAACGACATTCTGTCGCATGATCTTCTTGCAACAAACGCATTATTTGATGAAGATTCTGCAACCAAACCAATGAAGCACAAACTCGTGCAAGAGCTTGAAAAATGTTTTCACCTGAAGAATTTCAATTTGAATAGGTGTCCACATTGAAAACTACTGTTCTTGTGGACTACATGTCACAATTGTGAATGGTCAAGATTTCATGCATACAAAACATAAGAGAGGTAATTCAGACTGTTCTACAGATATCAAAGCCAGTGTGCACCTTGCAAGAACTGCACATTTTCTTTGACACTTATCTTGAACTATGTGTCAAAGAATGTGAGAGAATTAGATGAATGTCTACAAGTGGAACAATTGACCTTGCCTGCATCAAAAATTCGACCCTGATACCTATGCAACTGGTAAATCCTGGTAATCAACATTGAACAGATGAACTTGGAGATGTTAACTCAACAAAACATTGCAGATGTTTCAATAAACACTGAATTTCCAATTATTGCAATTGGAATGATTGTCAATGAGGAGTTGGTGCCCGCAGAGATATATTCAAAAGGTACGGGCCTTATTGTTCATGAACTTAACAGCAAATTGGAGGAAGCTGACCTTTGTGTTGTGCCACATGTTGAGTGGGCTGTTCGAAACAATTCCAATCGAGTCATTGTACTGTCAAATGACACAGATGGTATTATTGTGCTACTTAGATTTGTTGCAATGTTCATAAGTCAAGGATTGTCAGAGTTGTGGATACCTAATGGAACAGGCGAGAAAAGACACTTAATCCCTCTCATAGTCTGTACAAGAAACTTGATTGACCTAGAGATGCCCAGTGTTCTTAACAAGGCACATATTCTTACGGGTGATGACACTATGAGCAAAATTGGAACAAAGCTTGGAGCTTTAACTGCTGAACCTGTGAAGTTTCTAAAAGGATTTGCTGAGACAGAAGAAAAATTTGACTTTAAAGACATAGGAAAATACCTTGTGCTTGTGTGGTAAATGAATTCTGACTGTCACACATTTGACGATCTTTGGTACAGTGAGTTCAAGAGATCAGCCCCGCTAAGTGACCTTCCACCAACATCAAATTCTTTGCATGGACACATTAAAAGAGCACTCTACTTGATCAAAAGATGTGTAAATGTTTTGGATCATGCATATGTAGAGAAAGATCCATGTGAATTTGGTTGAAAAGATATTGATGGGGAGGCTAAAACTTACAAAACTTCTAAAGCCTTTGCCCACTGAACTTACATGAACATGTACCTGCAAAACCTGTGCTACAAATAGATGTCCCTGTCAATATGCTTTTCTCAAATGTTCAACATTCTGCATATGTACCATGAGCAATTGCTGGAAAAAAAAAAAAAAGTGAACTATGGAAATGTGTCTAAAACAGGAGTGATAAACATTATTTTAGTTACATATTTAGATCATAAACATTGTTTGGTGTATACGTAAAAGAATTAAAAGCCATTATTATTTGTTTCATTTCTATATATGTCTCTTCTTCCTCTATTATAGCTGACATTTTGGAAAATGGCGGAAGGGTTGCTCTGATGAGTTTTTTTCTGTCTCGATAAGACTACTTGACCCCCAAAACCTATATTTTGCCATCAAAAGGAAGTAGATAGGTCTCATGTTTCCTGAAATATTACATTATTACTGCAAACATCCGCCAGTTTTAAAAATGTTGTTCAGAAAAATTCATCCCGGATCAGCAATGTCTACCCAAGCTAAATTACTTCTCTAATGGTCCAAAAACTCAAATCAAAAATGAAAATCTCTGGACAACAATTTTTTTACGGAGGTATGTCAGGAGGCCGGGATTATTGATGGTAAGTCGCAATATATTGGCTGAGTTTAAATGTATAGGCCTCCATAGGGCCTTCTTTAGTGCTACAACATGAGTTATTGGTCGGCTATGCAGATTACAGTCAATGACAAACCCTCATTTTCAGTCAAGAATCTGGAATGAGAGAGGGGGTGGAATTAGTCTTTATTTCATGTGTGATTTAACAGTGCAAGTTATAATAGAAATATGGGTTCAGATTTTATTGCACACCATAGGACACAGCAAGATTGCAAGACATTATTCTTAATGATAGTCTAGGTCATTTGCTGAGCCTGCCATATCAGAGGTATTGGTGTAATGCCCTTAACTTTTTAATTTCCACTCTTTTTAATGGTAACAGCCTTTAAATGGTGATCTCTGTTTTCCACTTAAATGTGAATTTTTCTACCTGCAAATTGTTGCTTGGCGAGATTTCTTCAGCCCAGTCAGTTTACGATTGAAGGCTTCATAGAAGTCATCTGTACTACCATCAGACTATCTAAAGTCAGGCCTCATCATTGCTATATTAGACATTTAAGCAATCTTTTTGTATTTACTTTTCTTCACTATTAGTTTGAAGTGCTCAATGCCTTGCTGTCTATTTTTTTAACTATTCAGTAGCTCCAAATGTCTTACATTGTGGTGTGTAACTCATGATAAAGGAACGGGTTCTTGATGTGGCCAAAATGGTGGTGCTGCTAAATTACGTGGTTTATTAGCGGCTTTATTCAGAAGGTAGAGGAGCCAGTGGCATAGCCAAGTGACAACAGTTCCTGAAGCAAGAAAGGCAAATGTGCTCACATGTTTCTTGGTTAGGTACTAACCGGGCGGCCAAAATTGGGTGGCATCGAGTCTCTAAAATCCCTGAGGTCTGGATCACTGCACCTGCTGCACCAATAATAGCTATGCCACTGCAAGGACAGCAGAAGTGGCCTCTAGTAAAAGTCAGACTGGAGAGTTTCGCAGGCTCGTCCGGCACAGGTAACAGCGGTGGGGCGGGGCAGGTGGGGCAGGTGGTGGCGGAAGAGGATAGACGACGGGATAGGGAAAGTAAAATAAAAAAATAAATAAAACCACTTGCCTTGCGCTCACCACATTGAGTGCAAGGTAAGTGTTTTTTTATTTTTTTTTTATTTTACTTTCCATATCCCGTCATCTGTCCACTCCAACCTCCCATCCGCCCGCCAGCCCCCTCGCCCCACCTCTGTTACCTATGCCATCTGCGCCTGGTGTTTTGGCGTTCGAAAATGTAGTAAATGGGTGATGTACAAGAAAAGCAGGAAAAGCATCTCCTGACTAGGTATGGCTTAATTCATCTTGCAATCTTGATATTTTCATGTTAGTGTTATACATATTGGAATTTTGTGCTTCATATCAGGTTGGCATTTATCATCTGATCACAAAGGCTGCCAGATGTTGGGGGACTGTTGCATTCATTTTTATGGTGGAGAATATTGCATTCTTTTTTTCAAGTGCAAGGAATCAAATCCTCCAGGAAAGTGTGGGTGACTTACAAGCAGTTAACACATTTGTGGGTGACCTTAGTGTCCATTTATTGGTATTCAGGATCAGTATTAGGCAAGGCCCGGTGACGATGCTTGCAGTTCATCATAGTTCTATCCTTGTGGCATTTTTGCTTTGTTGGCCAGGGCAAGGGTGCTGCTACAGTAATAGATCAGTGTGGACTTACACCTATCACTGTCTAGGAATTTCTATGCACACATTCCTTATTTTGACACCACTCTTTCTTTCCTGTTTACCTTAGGGAGTGCAAAAGGACCTATGTATGCTTGACTGAAGCACACTGTTGCTTGGCTGGAAACCCACTACAGTGGTGCTGGACTTGACTCATTGGGCATTGTTGGATATCACTCAAGGAGAGGTGCATGCCCAGGGAAAGGCTTCTGTCCTCAAGAAGTGGACTTTCTGGTAGTAAATAATAATGTGTGCATAAAAAAATGGAGTAATGAAGGCGTTCTTGAAGATGAAAACCTGACACCAGGTAGCCATAATTGAGAAACCTTTTTTTGGGGCTGCTTACCTAGTTTTACCTGTAGCTGGTTACCCCCTCTACTTGGGGCAGACGTTTTCGTAGGAAAAATCTTTGTTCTCATTTCTAGGATTGCCAATTGCTTGGTAGGTTCATATAGCATCTTAGTCTTTATGGTACAAAGAGGCCAAACTGGAAGCTGGGCATTATTGTTTGCTCCTTATTGGATATTACATATATCTAAATCCCCTCACTGTAGATACTGTGGTGGAGATCTTGGAATGATTGTAAGAAGCGCCTTATAGAGCAGGAGGGGACATGCCACCATTTAATAAAGAGCATGAAGAAATCAAGGTCAATAAAGTACATTGTAGTGCAATTTGAATTGAAAAAGCAAGGATAATTCAGTACACTGTGTTACGTGCAATGTCTCCTGCTTGGTGGGGAGGGTGAACAATAGTGGTCATGTTCACCCTTGTGGTGGGTAGTTTTGATATATTTTCCCCTTCTTTGGTTTTGAACGTTATGATTTTCTGGCTATAGGGACTTAATAATGGCCATCATTTGTTGGATATGAGCTAGTGGTTACAATCTCTCACGGGTTCAAGAGGGCACATGCCACTGCACTCTCACAGTAACCCTAAAGGTCCATACGGGAAGGAGGTGGGGTACCCAGCTGCATTGCACATCATGGTAGAGCTACAACGTGAGAGCTCTATGGATATCGAAGTAGGGTTGCACGTATGTGAACTTTAGGGCAAGACAGAGGTGCTGTGAAAGAATTCTGGACTCCTCGGTACTGGGATACCAATGAGTTGTGCAAATCAAGGACACAGCATCTCAGAAGCAAGGGTGTGCAAAATTCAAGTAATTTGGTTTAGATTCATTTTGCAAAATTATGACATAATTATGCAAAATTATACAAAATTATGAGAAATGCAAATCCATAATTTTGCACTATATCTTAGTGCCAAATGCACCCTCGTGTCAATTTTTGCTGTGAGAAAGCTTTTAAACTAGGCCTTGGTGAAATTTAATTTACACTGGCGTAATTTGCATACTCTCAGAAATTTCATGTTACGCTTCTTAAGCGAAATCCCCAAAAATATGCTGTTACACCACTTTGAACAATTATTCACCCATTTGCAGTAGAAATTAACGTAAACACACAGAGACAACAGAAAGCAGCCAGATTTTGTTCGCAGTGCTGCCTAAATGTGTCCTAGCGCTACAATGTAGCACGTAATGACAGCTTTGCATTTCACATAATTACACGTAATTTTGCCATAATTTTACACCATTATACGAAAGCAAATTGAGCAAATTTCACACATCCTTAATTTAAACAGCACCATAAACCACATCTGCTCACATTCTGTTATTCCTGTCTATTCACTTTACATTTTTACAACAAATTGAGCCATATTCTGTAAATGTTTACAGCGAATGATGTGTAATTATGTGAATTAGCTTAACGATGTAATTTTAGGAATTTCACGTAAGAAGGGCAATGCAAAAATCCTGAAATTACGGCAACATAATTTCAATTTCTCCCAGGCCTACTCATAAGTAACTCTAAAGTGGATGATGGCAGTTTTTTCCCAAAATGTCTCTCTGGGTTGCTCCTTTCACACCCTGTGCTCAGATTGAGTACAGCTGCTCTGGCTTCGCTACTATTGTCAGATGTAAAAAACAACAAGCATTAGATAAACCTATTCGTCTAGGTTTAATGTGCTAAGAAATTCAGTATTAGCGCATTAGATTAAGTTACACATGAAGAAATCTTTTGAAGTGGACAGAGGGAGCTATAATCGTAAAGTAGTCCCTCATGGAGTTCAATGAAAGCTCTTGATCATAGAACAATGGATATACCTGAACAGCCAATAGATATAGGGATAAATTATTTACAAGACCGGAGGCTATCATTATGCATAAACCTTTATTGCTGCCCCATATGAAGCCCTTTAAAGAATTTAAACACATTACAAAGTAAAAAGTTCCATTCTGGAATCATAGCACTGTGTATACATGTCCATGTCACACAGCTATATTTCTCTTTTATTAGCTGCTCCTACTCAGATAGGTATACTCTTACTACTTGGTAGTTTTTCCTTATAGTTTGTGTTTTATTGTTAGAGAGGTCATTCCAATTTATGGAATAACAGTTACAGCATTATTTGATGTGTGCTTATTTATTTAGGAGTATATATAAATATGTGTTTTTATGCTGTAGAAATAATAAAAAAGGTACAGTGCCTTTTGAGTGAAAGCCCTAAAAACACCCTGTCACTTTATCACACCCTTACTAGGGTAAGATTTGCAGTAATTGGGATAAAATCATGACCAGCCAACAATTTGGAGTAAACTTTCACAGTTTACCTGTATGGTGAATCTTTTGAGACATTTTCACTTCAGAATGATAAGGGATTTTGGTACGATGACTTACTGTCGAGTTGTGTGTAGAGTTGAATGCCAGGGGTATTGTAGTGAGCGCATCGCGCATGCCCCTGCAGGATTCCGATTTCCTCAGGTGGTGCATGCAGTGCACTAAGGCAACTGTGGGGAGACATGACTAAGGGCATTGTCCACTCTCCCCATTTCCAAACCTCACAGTTGCTCACTTGCACTATCGTGGCTCGGCCACATCTCCTGGAGCAACTGCTTGCTCTGGCTCAGTGCCCATGAGCCCTAGAGGTGCTCGGAGACGCTACCGGAGAGCGGTGAGTGAAGGCACGGAGACAGCTGCATATAGAACGTGAGCACCACCTTCCCTAGTTGTTTTTCAGTAACAAGCCCAGTGGGCGGTGATATTTGGGGTGCGTTCCTGATAATCAGAGCGGTCGCTTTGAGCTAAAGAGGAATGAATAAAAATGGAAAATGGACTGACCGATGTCAGCCGCCATGGTGGATTGACCTAGAAAGTCCTTGCTGGTTTCCAAAGCAGGATGTCCGTTGTTACAGGAACTGACTTTTCCGTATGGCGTTTCACACAGCTGGAGGTACCTTTTTTTGCTCGTTGATCATCCTTGGCCTAAGTTTGTCTCATTTCTACTTGTTAGGTATAGTATTATATAGATAGTTTTAGAGCTTGCCAGCTATAGTTTTAAGGTAGGTAAAAAAAATATATATATATATATATATATTCACTGAAAAAAACACAGGTTTCAGGGACGTTATAGCATTTAAAAAACCTTAAAAAAACAGAAAAAAACCAAAGGCTACAGGGATGTTATAGTTAGGCTGACATTTCACTCGCACAAAACCAGAGAAATTCAGCCGTTATAGTTAGCTGAGCTAACTATAACTCGTGCCCCTGCAATGTACTGCTGATGATGTCACATTTTACATCACTCATGACATGGTCAGTGACATCACTGATGACATCATCCAGTAACTGAGGGTTTCTAAAAAGTTTAAGAATTTTATATATATATAAGCCAAGGTGTATTGAAGAATGAGTGGGTGTATGAGTGTCTGTATGGATGATTTAGTGTGTGCGTGACTGACTGTATAAGTAAGTGATTAAACGTGTCATAGTGAATGCATGGGTGAGTGACTAATCTGTGTGAATGTCTGTATCAGTCTGTCAGTTGGTGCGTAAGTGGCTGCATTGGTTGGTGAGTAGCTACATGAATGTCTATATGGGTTAATGATTGGTTGTCTGAGTACCTGTATGGGTGCCTGAGTGTCTGTGTGGGTGGGTGGGGGTATGTGTAACTCCTTGTGACTAATCTGTGTGAATGTCTGTATCAGTCTGTCAGTTGGTGCGTAAGTGGCTGCATTGGTTGGTGAGTAGCTACATGAATGTCTATATGGGTTAATGATTGGTTGTCTGAGTACCTGTATGGGTG
Organism: Calotriton arnoldi; assembly: GCA_963921515.1. Lineage (NCBI taxonomy): Eukaryota > Metazoa > Chordata > Amphibia > Caudata > Salamandridae > Calotriton > Calotriton arnoldi. Next base: position 369,069 of record CAWUFW010011302.1, read on the forward strand.
CCTGAGTGTCTATGTGGGTGGGTGGGGGTGTGTGTAACTCCTTGCATGGATGTGTGAGTGGGTGATTTACTAGGTGTTTGGGTTCATGAGTGCATGTGCGCGGGGCTGTATAGGTGAGTGAGTGTGCGTATTGCTGTGGTGTGAGTGAATGGATGTCTCAGTGGTATATGTGTGAGTAACTACATATGTGAAAGGCAGTATATGTGAGTGTTGGAGTATATAAGTGACTGTATGTGAGAGTGAGTGATTGTGAGAGTGGCTGTATGGATGGTGTGTGGTGTCAGTGATTGTATAAGAGAGTAAGTTTGTATTAGTGTCTGTATGAATAAGTGAGGTGGTGTGTGTGTATAACTGTATAGGTGAGTAAATGGCAGTGTGATTGACTCTTTTGGTGACTGACTAGGTGTGTCAGTAACTCTATGGGTGAGTGGCAGTCTGTGAGTGTCTGTATAGGTGTATGATCATATATCAGTGGCTGTATTGATGAGTGACTGCGTGTATGTGTGACTGTATGGGTGAGTGAGTAGATGTGGGTGTAGGCCTATGAATCAGTGAGTGGGTATGTACTAACTGGTATTGGTGATCTATGGTTTTGAGAATGGTATTCTGCATTTTAGAGCGGGTGTATGAAAGGTTATATTAGGGTGTGAGTAGGTACATCTGACATTAAGTGGATGATGTCATCAGTGATGTCATCAGTGATGTCATTTGAGATGTCATCAGTCATGTCATCAGTGATGTCACTGACCATGTCATGAGTGATGTAATATGTGACATCATCAGCAGTGCATTGCGGGGTCTCGAGTAATAGTTAGCTCAGCTAACTATAACGGCTGAATTTCTCTGGTTTTGTGCGAGTGAAATGTCAGTCTCTTTATAACGTCCCTGTAACCTTTGGTTTTTTCTGTGAATTTTTAAGGTTTTTACATGCTAATCCCCAACTATAACGTCCCTGAAACCTGTAGTTTATTCAGTGAATTTCTAAGGTTTTTTAAATGCTAAGTCCTAACTATAATGTTTCTGAAACCTGTGTTTTTTTCTGTGAAATTCTAAGTTTTTTTAAATGCTAATTCCTAACTATAACATCCCTGAAACCTGTGTCTTTTTCTGTGAATTTCTACATTTTTTAAAATGCTAATTCCTAACTATAACGTTCCTCAAACCTGTGGTTTTTTCAGTGAATTTCTAAGGTTTTTCGAACAATTTTATTTATTTAAAGATGTTTCTAATTGTTTTTTGTGTTTTTTTTGTAAGATTGTGTATGCATTTTTAAAATCTTTTTTGAAAATGATAATCACTTTTAAAAATATATATGACATAGGTTATTAAAGATTTATAGTGTTATTTTTTTGAACCATTACAATTTTTAGTAAATTGAAATATTGCTCCATTGTTTATAATTTTGTAGAGTATGTTATTATATGACAGAATTATGAATAGAAAAACAATATTTGTTTTTAATATTTTGGAATAATTTTATTTACTGTTTTTTACTAAATTAAGTTTTGTAAGATTAGTTTTAATAGTATACAATTTGTATTATTGTATCATCATGATAAATATCTCCTTTTTTTTTCCAAAAAGGGTCGCGCACCGTTTGCGATCCCACACACTTGTTGCATGAATTCGTTATGTGTAAAATACATATTTACAACAAAATAATATATATTTTTCAGGAAGAGGTTCATTACTGAGTGTAAAAAATTTGTATTACAGAAGTTACAAATTTGTTTTGAAATGTTTTAAACAGATTTTTATGAACGCGATTGTACCGCGCATCGGTCGCGGATCTACGCGTTCAGTGCGCGAATCCGTTATACGAATGTAAGTGTAACATACGTATTTACTCCAAAATACTATATATTTTTAACAAAGAGGTTTATTACTGAATACAAAAAAATAGTATTAGTGTACTTGTAAAATATTTTTACGACATTTGGAACGGATTTTTATGTACGTGGCACCATCGCGCACAGGTCGCGTAGGAGTCGCAAACCCTGTTGGCATGTATTTCCGGGATCGCGTAGGGGTCGCAACTCCAGCGTAATTTTAAAAAGTATGAAATATCACTGTGGAAACTTTAAATATCTGTTTTGCTTAGAGACTTTCCACAAAAATACTTTAAAACACAATTTGTAAATAGCAATTTATACTTTTCAATTAAATTTAGCACATTTTACGGGTGCGTGACGTTTCAAGATGGGTGCGCAACCTGTACGCGACTCCATGTGACATGGAAAGAAAGCTTTTCATTGGTTAAAAAGGTTTTCATTCTGTTAGAAGGAGGATCCAACACCAGTTGCTTTCTTCTTGTTTTGGGTGTGTCTGCCTGTCAGGATATCTTTTTTGTAGGCTCTTACAAATTATTATATTTTGGGGTGTTTTGACTTTCCAACTCTTTGCAATGTTATCTTCTCATCCAGAGGAAGGACAGCTGGAGGATCCAGAAGAAGTTAAGGAGCCCATTAAGAAGAGGAAGGAAAGTATAGTTTGGTCATTTTTCACCGTTCCAGAAGGTGAGAAGAAAGTAAATGCACGTAAAGTTACATGCTCTCTCTGCCAGAAAGTTCTGTCTAGAGGGTCCGAGAAAAAATGTTCTTGTGGGACATCGTCCATGAAGAAACTCCTGAAAATGATGTAGCCTACTCGTCTGGCAAGACGTATGGCTTGTGAAAAGAGGGAGCAAGCTGCCCAGGCTGACCCTAATCAGCCATCAAGATCGGCTGGAGCAGTTCTCACCACACCTCAGCCTCAGATCTACCCCAAACTAGCAGATGCTAGCATACACTGCAGGGAATGCCAAACTATCTTATGTGTCAGAGAGCAATCCATTGATGCAATAATTCATCTACTAAAAAACACAAGTGTTAATTTTTGGGGGATTTTGGAATCTTTTGTTTCTTTGTTTTTTTAGAAACTTTGATGTTGGAATCTGCAATTTTTCTTTCTTTTTAAAACAGTCAAAAACACCAAAAAATAATAAAAATTGTTTGAAAATACAAAAAACCTCAAAATAGTTAAAAAAAGGTTTTTTACAGAACCACCTATACTGGTTAAAAATAGAAAAATTGTATGTAGTGAAACCGATTGCATGGATAAATGTGTATGTGGATGAATGTATGGATAGTGCGTGGATTAGTGAATGAGTGCATGGGTAGTGTCTCAGTGAATGCATGAGTAATTTTTTAGTGCAGGGGTACTGCCTGAGTGATTGCATGACTCCAAAGGTACTGCCTGCATATTTGGATGAGTACATGGGTAGTGCCTGGGTAATTGGATGAGTGCATGGGTAGTGCCTGAGTGAATGGATGAGTGCATGAGTAGTGGCTGGATGATTGGATGAGTGCAGGGGTAGTGCCTGGGTGATTTGATGAGTGCATGAGTAATGTCTGAGTGAACGCATGAGTGCATGGGTACCGCAAGAGTGAATAGTTGAGCTGAAGGATTATGCCTGAGTGATTGGATGAATGCATGGGTAGTGGCTGGGTGAGTGGATGAGTGGATGAGTAGTGACTGAGTGAATGCATAAGTGCATGGGTAGTGTCTGGGTGAATGGATGAGTGCATGGGTAGTGGCTGGATGAATGGGTCAATACAAAAGCAGTGCCTCAGTGATTCCATGAGTGCATGGATAGTGCTTGGGTGATTGCATAAGTGCATGGGTAGTGCCTGAGTTAATGTATTAGTGTTGTCATCATCCCCCGTGGTGCGGTATGCATGCAAGTATGAATGGTACGAATGCATACTACAGGGTCCAGCATGCAACAGGGCAACAGCTGTGTCTTCTCTGGGGTTTGGGACTGCCTATATAAGCACCTCCCTTGGAGAGAACCGGCGCTTGTCAATCTAGTATCCGAGCCATTGGTCCTTGGCTTCGAGGTGGATTATTCCGAGTTGCTTCGAGTTATAGATTGTCCCACCGAGGTAGGACCATGGTGCCGAACCCTCTTCAGCTGCGGAAGCCCGTATTGCTGCAAAGACTTAACAAAGAAGAGCCCCCGCCAGCCACGCTGACGGAGATCCCGCTGACAACTGAGAACTGCCGCTGTGCTGCTCCCAGCAGTCCAGGGACACGCCAACAGTGAGACAAAGAAGCCGTGCTGTCCATGCGGTAAGCCTGACTTTACCCCAAGACTTCCTAGTACTGGACCGCTCTGGGGACTGCAGCGCCAGTTTACCCCGTGGGTGACTACCGCTACAGATGCGCGGCTACTTTCAGAGCACGTCTGTTCTGGACAGCAGAGTTACCCAAGGCTTGCAGGGCTGGAGCCCTGCCTGCACGTTCAACACTAGAACGCTTGTCAGTAAGAGGAACTCCCCTCCCAATTCCTGCCTCATTAAGTTCATCATTTTTTGTTTCCTTTCTGCACAGCTTGAGAAGCATCACGCTTGGCAGGAGCACAACTGTACTTAAATTGGTTTCTATATACCTCGACTAGCAGTGTGTGAGACATATCACACTTGGCTTGCTAGTATGATCCTGGGCTACACATGTTAGTAAGGCAAGCACACACTCACCAGCGTGGTACAAACCCCAAGGTCCAAACTGAGAGACCACCCACTGAACAACTCCAGGGAGTCGCCACAAAGGTCACAGAGGGAGAACGAGCACAGTATCAACACACTGTAAAAAGACCAGACATCAGCTGAACCCCAACAAATTTATCACACCAACGCTAAACAAGGATCCAGTAAGAGCAATCCCGCTCTACCAAGGCCCCAACTTCATGAAGCAATCCCTTCCCAGGAAACCGAGGCCAAAGATGCAAAGGGACCGGACACCATCATATTTCTTCCCGAATACGAAACACGGGGAAGAGTAAACATACTAAACAGAGAGAACATACTGCGGCTCCTACACTCCATCACGAGCCTTGAAAACCTAAGTTCAGTAGATTTGCTCTCTATAGAATTTCAGCCAACCAACAACTTGCAATGCCCAGAGGCAACTAAAACAAAATGGAATACTAATGAGACAGTTAATAAAATTATGAAAAAAGAAAACACGTTCTTACAATGGGGGATAAAACTAAAAGCTGAATCAAGACCACCCTACCCAATGCCCTTTCTAAATGTCCCCACTAACGGACCACTCAAAACCACCACTTCAGTACTAAAAGGAGCACACAGCAGCCCCCCAGGTGCGCATTCCACCCGTACAAAGGCCACTAACTTGAACACAGGCCTCGGGCATAAAGGCTTAACTCCACCGTCAACAGCCCAGTGCTGGATGCAAATACAGCGAACAATAACAATAGAGCGATCCAATTGACAAGGGATGCCCTGCTTACCAATAGCCCCAGCAGAGTGAAGCAAAATCTGTATGTGCATTTGGAACATTAATGGCCTAGCTAGCAGGACAGAGGACCACAGGGTATTAAACTACCTAAATACATTCGATGTGATACTGCTCCAGGAAACCTGGGAGGACAAGGCTTTTGAGCTTCAGGGGTACAAGTCACACTTAGTTCCAGCAAGAAAGGGATCTGACTTTGGTCACCGCTCGGGGGGACTGATGATACTTGCCTCAATAACCACAATAGGGGATATCTCATCCATAGAGGCACAAATCAAAGCTCCAAGTGCCATCCAGGCAGTGATGATAGCACTTAAGTTTAACATGGAATGCCAGGAAATCATAATAATTAACACCTAAGTGCACCCTAAACAAAAATCAAAAGCTGCAAAAGAGCTGGTCAAAGAACTGAAAAGGATTATGGAAGAGCGGGACAGAGACCACATCATCCTGGCAGGTGAATTCAATTTACATCTTATCGGGTCTGGGCCAGAGGATGACTTTGTGCAAGACCTAACCACCATGTGGGGAATACTGAATCAGGGCCCAGCAAACATTGGGAAACCAACAAGATGTTCGAAGTACCTGCTTCAGGAACTCGAACACCTAAACATGAGAGCACTGAACGGCCGCTTTAAGGAGGACAACCCACCGGCTACTACATTTTATTCAACTAAAGCCTCCTCTTACCTAGACTTTACCTTCATAACCTTACCTATGTTCAACAAAATCGTTTCCTTTAGAATAGGCGACAACGAACATAGTGATCACCTACCCCAGGAAGTGACATTAAAAGCAAACACAGTTCAACTAATAGAGGCACGCAAAACTATTGGCACAGAAGCAACCTCAAACCTTAAACGATTAAGGTATAAACCTAACAACATCGAGGAAATATCAGCCACCGCAAAAATACTTCACTACCAAGGAAAAGACACATCAATCCAACCCGTGAAAGAATAGGAGAACTTCATAACGACCCTTGGGGAGAAATTCGCCACCGGGACAGGGAAGAAATCGGGAAAATTTGCGGCCATCCCAACTAGGATGGCAACTAGCCCAGAATTAAAAAATCTCAAACGTACAATAAACCAAACATTAAAGCGACTTCGCAAAACCCCTCAAAACCCAGATCTGCAAAGCGATCTGCGGAAGCTGAAGGCACTAATAAAAAGAAAGAAATGGGATAAAAAAGGATTAAAGAACGATGAACTATGGGCCAAGTTACTTCACAACACCAAACAAAAAAACAGCGTCAAGTTCTGGCAAACGATCAATAGAATCCAATGACCAAACCACCCAGGAATAAACTTCAACATAACAGAGGCTGTTTGGGTAGAATATCTTTTCAGCCATTTCAACAACAAAGCGCAAAAGGGGGACGAGGCAGACAAAGAACCCTGGTTCGTAAAAAAAGACAGAGGCACCATCCACAGGGGCAAAAACGGTGCAAAACCCCATGCAAGCAATGCACAACGACTCCCCCCGGATTAGACAAAAACATCCGGGACTTGAAATGGCAGCAGGCCCTGATTCATCACCGTTCAACAACAAAGAGTGCTATGGATTAACTGCAACGCAGATAAAGAGACAAATAGCTAGGGGTAGACTCGTAGGAGCCCCAGGCCCCAACGGAATTCCTCCAATGATGTACAAACATGTCATGGAATACTAGAGTAAAGCACTAGTGCCAGTTTTCAAGGACATAAAAAGCGCAATAACAATCCCGGAGTCCTGGAAAGGATCAATAATCAGCCCCATCTTCAAACAGGGCAACAGGAAAGCTCCAAACAACTATCGATTAATTGCTGTAATCGATATTGAGGCAAAGTACTACGCGGGAACAATCTTGGAAGAACTAACATCCTGGGCATCAGATAACTCCATTATTCCAATAAACCAAACTGGGTTTTGCTGTGGACAAGGAACCCCTACTAACATCATGGCGCTAGCCTTGTTGATGGACGTGGCCAAAGTGGCAAAGTATCCCTTATTTCTGTGCTTTATAGATTACACCACAGGTGCTAGCAGGAGAAGAGAAAAAAGGTCTGATCACCAAGCTATATAATGCCTCTCTGCGGGAGCGCGAGCCGGGTGAACACCCCCCTTATCTTAGATGGAATGCCGCTCTGGGATCCACGCTCACGCTCGAGCAATGGAGGTCTTGCTGTGCGCTAACGGGTCGTCTCACTGCGAATTGCAACCTTCGCATAATTCACTTTAAATATTTGCACCAATTATATTATACCCCACTGCAACTTTGTAGGTTTGGGCTGCATGAGACTGCGGGCTGCATGCAGTGTGGGCAGGCAGATGCTGATTTTCTGCATCTGGCATCGCTGTGTGCAGGTATATTTGCATTTTGGTCCAAGGTGGCGAATGTGCTGACTGATATTGTGCTGGAACCTGTGCGCTGTGCACCAGAGATTTGCCTTCTTGGGAGTGTTGAGAGTTTAAAGTCCTGCAACCGACGTATAGTTGCGGTCTCAACTTTGTTGGCTAAAAGGGCTGTAGCGCAATGCTGGGGGGCGAAAACCACTCCCACTGTAAAAAAATGGATCCGCGATTTACTTTACTGTAGGGACCAGTTGGGGGTCTACGCGGAGGAGCTACCTGAGGCTTCGCGCCCAAAGGATTTCTGGGCCCCACTGACTGTATATCTACTGAATAATCCTGACCTGTAATAATTGCGTTGTCCATGTGCTACCCTATGCTCGGACATTGTTCACTTGAATTGGGACTCCGTCCCTGGAATATGTTTATGGTATGCCACTCATATGTGTCTGCTTTGTTCTGGATTCACCAAATTACCTATGTACTACATCTGATATACCAGCGGGGTGGGTTGGGGGGGCTTGTTTTCTTGCTGATTGATACTTCTTGACGTGTATCTTCATGTATGTTACCATGTTTATTGGAAATTGAATAAACATAAATAAAAAAAAATAAAAAAATAAAATAAATAGATTACACCACAGCCTTTGACCACGTAGATCACGACAAATTATGGCAAAAACTGGAAATCTTGGGGTTATCAAAACCCCTCTTAGACCAGCTGTTACTGCTACACACTGATACCTGGATCAGGATTAAACTAGGAGCAGGGACGCACCTCTCAAGGCAAATCACCACCTCTAAAGGGCTAAAGCAAGGGTGTGTCTTAGCGGCCTTACTTTTTAACCGCTTCCTAGCTGATCTCCCTGGGGAATTGAATAAGAGTACATCACACGCCCCGAAATTGGGAAAAATGTTGTTGTCTAATCTGTTATATGCGGATGACCTAGTGTTGATAAGTCGGACCCACATCGGCCTACAACATCTCTTGAATACCACCAACAGCTTCTCCCAACGCAACGCCTTAAAAATAAATCTTAAGAAAACAAAAGTCATGGTAGTAAACTATCATAAAAGGAAAAAAATCAACCAGTACTTAGACGGGCAATGCCTGGACCAGACAACCAGCTACAAATATCTAGGAATCCTCCTGGACCACAAAAGCTCATTGAAACCCCAGCTGGAGTCCCTACGTATGAAGGGAACCATGAGCTACCTAGCAATGAAGCCCCTGAAAAAAATGTTGCCTGACTTAAAATTAGACCCCTTATTACAGGCGATACTAGCAAAACTACAACCAGCGCTAACGTATGGGAGCGAATCGTTAAAAGGGAGAGATGCTGCGGCCTTGGACAAAGTAATAGCCAACACCTATAGAGCAATTTTTCATCTTCCAAACTATGTCTCACCGGCCAAAATATTTTTAGAATTTGGGCTTCAAAATTCAAAAACAATCAGTGGAAAGGAGGGGCGTATATATAAAAAGTTGGCAGAAGATCTGAAGCACTGAGGCAGGATCCCTAAACTCGCACCTTTGGATCGAGCTGTCTCGCCACGAAAAATCACCTGCCAGGAGTATTTGTTTGACTCCCTAAAGTTACTGGGACAGTCCGATCTCTGGGGAACCTGCACAGACCACCAGAATTTCAAAAAGACTGTGACAGAGGTAACAAAAATGGTATCCGTTTTAGAAGACAAGGGAACACTTGCTAAAAGGGCTCATGGCTGGACAGTGCTTAGTGACTAAGAAGCACTCAAGCCACAATCTTACCTGAAAGTGTGAGTGAAAACGAGGATAAAAGAAAAATTCCTAAAGTGGCAGCTTGGTATCCTACCGATCCTCCCACACCTTCCACCATGGGAAAGGAGACCAGGACCGCAGTCCTGTTGTCTATGCGAAAGAGGAAACGAGGATCTTGCCACATCATCTGCATCTGCCCTAACCTAAAGGACATAAGAAGCACTCTACTTCGACCAATATTCAAGCAGAACGGTACCAGGACTTGTAGGCAGGCAGTAAAACTGTGCTTCAATCCAGCTGAAACATAGCTAAACTGCCGACTCACAAAATGTTTCGACATAGTAAACAAGAGACTCAAACATGCATCGCAAGTGGACATTTGTTAAATAAGAATGGCCGGGCTGTTATTGAAGTCAGACTTGGCAAGCTTTTGCTATTTCACCTTATTGATGCACAGGCACTTTAGATCTGACGAAGGTTGTTAGCGCTAAAACGTGAATTTTAATGGGATATATAATGATGGCTGCTTAACTTGACAAAGCGCCCGCTAGCTCAGCTTTCCTTGACGCACATGCACTTTAGTCTTGTTGAAGAGCATAATGCCCAAATGTGAATTTTAACACAATGCATAATGATGGCTTTTAGCATTGTTTTATCCATTGAATTATGTATATGACTTTTTTATTGTTATGTGTATGCAACGGTTTTAATTAATCGTGCATAATAAACTTACTCACTCTCAAGGAGAGAGTGGTTTCCGCGCTCGCATTTCTTTTTGGGACCTTACCACTTGACAATCCTTACCTTTCATGCCAGCTTGGCCTCTACCAAGTCGTGTAGACTTCCGTCCTCACCTCATTATTGCTTGAACAAGGCCCTGTCTGTGAGAACGGCATGTAAGTTGTTTGGCTGGGGTGGAGGGGCTTTATGACTACCTTTACGGCATGGCTAGTTTATGGTGGGTGGTCTGATGGGAGTAACTGCTGTCCTTTCTCTCACATGCAGGATGCCGCCATCCGCTGCTGGGTGTTTCAAGTGAAAAGGTCAGCTCCTCTTCAGACAAGGATCGAAGAAGCTCTATAGGTGGTGGACCGCTACCTCATGTTTATTTACCCCTTTTTCCCCTTTCCCTTGCGTACTACTGTGCAGGGAAGGGTGTTTCATGCTCCCTGGGCAGTAGTGCAAAGGGGAACTGGGAACTGTACATCGCCCCTGCTTGATCTGTTTCTGTAGGTTAGTGTAAGGGTAGTGTCTGGCTCATTGGATGAGTCTATGAGTAGTCCTTGTGTGATTAGATGAGTGCATGTATTGCCTGGGTGATTGCATGAGTGCAAGAGTATTGCCTGATTGAATGCATAAGTGCATGGGTAGTGACGGAGTGAATGGTTGAGTGCAAGCGTAGTGCCTGAGTGACTGGATGAGTGCATGGGTCGTGCCTGAGTCAATAGATTAGTGTAAGGGTAGTGCCTAGCACATTCGGTGAGTGTATGGGTAGTGTTTGAGTGATTCGATGAATGCATTGGTAGTACCTAGGGGAATGAATGAGTGTAGAGGTAGTGCCTGGGTGATTGGATGAGTGCATGGGCAGTGCCTCAATGACTCTATGAGTCCATATGCAGTGCATGACTAAATGGATGAGCGCATTGGTAGTGCCTGAATGAATCGGTGAGTGCAAGAGCAGTATCTGGGTGATTCCATGAGTGCATGAATAGTAGCTGGGTTAATAAATGAATGTATAGGTAGTCCCTGTGTGATTGGATGAGTGCATTCATAGTGTCTATTTGGTTCAATGAGTGCATGGGTATTCCCTGGGTAATTTCATGAGTGCATAGATAGTGCCGGGGGAATGGGTGAGTGTATGGGTATTGTGTGGGTGATTGGAACAGTGCAAGAGTAGTGTCTACGTGATTGAATGAGTGCATGAGTAGTATCTGGGTGATTGGATGGGTGTATGCATAGTGCCTGTGTGAATGAATGAGTGGAAGGATAGTGTTTGAATCATTAGATAAGTGCATGGGCGTTGCCATATACAGAAGATTCTATCATTTAAAACTTAGGCCTATTGGCTCTATAAAATGTCTTAAAATACTTCTTCAAATGAGAAGATACAGCATACTTTAAAACTGTCAAATTTTCAAATATAATGAAAAGCGCTTTCAATACCCACCTGTCCTGTATAAGGAGGAGAAAGTAATACATACATCTGCTTGTACGCACATTTCGAAAAAATGTGGTGTAAAATAGACGTATTCTAGTATGTGTAGGCTTCTATATGTATTCTGACATGTGTTGTGCATCTGATGACTCTAACTTCAAAACTATGTAGTTTATCATACAGGTGCACAAATATTATCAGTTCTACTAGAGTTTTGAGTCACAGAACCAGACATGCCTTATCTATGTATGCATCTGAGAAGTCCTTGGATAGAGAGTTCAATACACACCTGTCCTGTATAATGAGGAGTAAATAACTTGCAATAAAAGCTCTTTTATTAATCTATGCACTTTTGTAAAAAGTAAGTGTAATACTGCTCCATAGAAATATGATCATACTTTTGAAGTAGTCTAAAGGATGAACATTATTTCATCCATTAATAATTAAATTTTCGACATTTTTCCAGGTTATCATCCATAACATATTATGTATTCTTACCTTTCAAGTAATTTGGATACATCATTCAGTAAAACTATTTTAGAGTAGTATTATCCTTAACAGCATTAAAACAGTTTTCAAACCTCAACAGGAGCTACTATAAAGAAGAAAGAGAAAAACTGTTATTTAAAGATAATATATTAGAAATATTACAATATTATATTTTTGAGAACACAACATAAATTTAGAATTACATAACATTCTCACTTTCCCTTTTTGCTGTTCTCAGATTCCACTTTAGTTCACCATTCTCAGTGATTTCAATGTAGCATCATCATTGAACAGCGGGGAAAAAAACAATCAAATTGATTATAGAAAAAAAAAAATCAGCATAGAACATCATTATCAATATATGTAGAAATGCGTTTTCCTATCTACAGTTTGTTAATCACTTTCTTCATCTACATTAACTGTATTATTTATCTGAAATACATTTCACAAAACGTATAACCTTATTTACATCTGGTACAAAATAGACAACAAACATATAAACTATTTGCTTTTAAACACAATTTTCCAAAAGTAATATCAATTTGGGAAATAATAATTAGAACACTAAATATAAACAGTAATACTTTGCGTGCTGTCTACTTTCTGTTGACATCTTCCCCAACAGGCCGAATGATGTACTCAAACCTTTGGCTGCAGAAACAACATATAAGAATTTGGTAGTTGAAAAGGAAATCTAGGTTTGAATTCCAGGTGGGCATCATTGCAAAGCGTCCATCCCTTGTAACACTTTAAATAAACAGTATAGTGTCAACATCTTGTAGTGGGTCCATCATCAAAAATAATACCCACAGTTGTAAAAGTTCTTCCTGAAATAGATACTTGACTTCCTTTAAAATCTGTAATTTTTGTATCCAATTTTCTTCCATTTGCTCTTCAACGTTGTAACATTAAAATGAGGTATTTTCCAAATCTTTCTATATGTAATGTAGACAACATCTGTGATCTACAATGTGAACATGCTGTTTTTTCAATTTGTTAAAAGGTACTGATTTGCAGTCGGGTACTGTTAAGTATAGGAATCGTTCTGCTTGTATTTTAGTGGTAGAAGTAAATGAACTCTCTTCACAGTTATGCTCCCATGTATAACTTACTCCAAATAAGTTATCAATGTGTATTCCTTCATCTTCTAATACTCCAAGCATGAGTATTAAAAATTATTGTGCATCTTGTATGTTGAGAGTAAATGCCACTGAACCACTACATATATCAATCAATCAATCAATACCAGCTTTATTCGATTTTGTACAGAAAATGATAAAAGCATACAATTTAAAACATCAGTATTTACAGTGTTGGAAATGCAATCGGTACGTTTGGACACAAATCCCTCAATGGTGAAGCATATAGATCCATCGTTAATTTACACATTTATATTATCATCTCCGTCAAACTCTATAAAAGCATTCCTTTCCTACATTTTATAATACTTTTTAAGAAGGATGCTATTGACTTTACAACACATTCATTTTCCAGAAACTGTAATGATAAAAATGCTGGCCTACATTGTCTCAATCCTAACAATTTTAAAATTGGTAAAATCCATCTCCTTCTTTGCATTGCATAGAATTTGCAAAATAAAACCACATGCATTGTTGTTTGCTGGGATTTATTATCACATGGACAGCTACTTAATGTTACAGACCAGTCGTTTAATTCAGGGAAGCTTATCAAGCGGTGGATAAAACCAAGTCTGAAACGAATTAGTACAAAGCGATCATACCCACTTAGAGATAGCTTTAGGTACGGCTGCATACCAAAAGTGAGTATGAGTTGATTAGATTGTACCGACACCTTTGCGGCCTCAGCAGCAAATCTATTTGCTTCCATGTGTGTCAAACAGCATTTTTTAAAATGCTTTCTAGAGACAGATGATAGACTTCCAGGGTTATTAAAATATTCAATGTGGCCCAAGTCATTCATACATTTTTTTATATAGTTCAGCCACGGAATCTCCATGGCCCGATCTAACCTCATACCATCCTTTAAAATATCGCGATTAAAAGTAGTTATATATCTAAAAGATGCTGAATGCCAGAAGCAGTAAGCATTTTACTTCTGTCACTAACCAACTGTTGAAATAGATGATGTAGTGCAGAACAGAATCATTTTTCACAATTTTCCATGATATCTTGATGAAGATCTGGTAGATGGAACACAACATTCAGAATCACATCATCATAACAGTTGATACCTGAACTGTTTTCCAACTGGTATCCTACAATGTCATCAACACTTTCCATTTTTTTTTCTTTACACTTTCAACTTTCTCTTCAGTTGTTTACTTTTGTTTGAACCTCAGTTGCATGTTTGACATATTTCCGTTTTGCACACAGTACACTTTTCTCATTTATGGGATATTCACCTAAATCAGGAGCATAAAGTCTTCTTAAACGATTGAACTCTCTTACACAATTTGCATCAGCACTAACCTTTTTCTTATCAAAATCTATCAAATACAAACCAGACAATGTTCTTACTCAAGACAATGCAAAGTATGCCATCCCCTCTTTGAATACCATACTTCCAATATTTACAAAAGCTCTGTCAATACTTAAACCTTAAGATTTATAAATAATTACTGCATATGCTAGAGACAGAGGAAACTGTTGTTTGCGAACATACAAGTCTTTTACAAGCAAAAAACGTACAACACAATGCCCAATCTGTCTTACCTCATTAATCTGAACACATTTTATAAGCAAAAATTCTATTCCATCTCTATTTTGAAAAATTACAAAATCAACAACTTTTCCCATTGCTCCATTTACTAATCCTTCTTCTACATTCAAATTACGCCGCAAAGTTACTCAACAGTTTATACATACATGTAAAGTCTTTTCTAATCCTGCAGTTTTAGATACAGACTGTCCAAAGAATGCAATTTAGCCTGTAGTTTGTCAGTAAGAAGAATTGTCACTCCCCTGTGTTCGATTTTGTCAATAGCTCGAAATTTCCACAATTTGCTGTTTTTCCAGTTTGAGAAGTTGTTGATTAAATGTTTAACACTCTTGCAGTGTAGGCATTAGACAAACTATAGACTTGTTTTCTGCAAGCATATTGTGCATTACTTCAACTGCTGTTTTTCCAGTTGTGACAAGTTCCTTAGTAGCGGACTTTCTAAAAGTTGTTTACCATGTTTCGTCAAGACACCAATTCTTGTGTCTTTAAGGATATTTATATAATCTTCATCATTTGCTTGTCGCATATTCTTAACAAGTTCTTTATATTCAAAGTTTATCCAAATATTTACATTTCCAATGCTTCCCAAAGATTTCCTTGTGTCACATGCAGAAGTGTTTTAAAAAAAGGCTGTCCTTCAACGGGAGTAAGTTGCAGTAGGTCTCCAGATACGATGAAAAGTTTTCCTCCAAACAGAACATCATAATCTGTTTTTAAAATCTGTTGGATTCTCAAATGTACAAGGGAAGCATTAAGTTTGACACCATGCTCACCTCATCAATGATTAAAAGCTTCATTTTCTTTAGTACTCTTGAGACTTCATAACAAGCTTCTCCAGATAGCTTCAGATATTCCAATTTATTATCATGTTCAACAGGTAGCATAAGTAATCGATGTAAAGTAATACCTTTAATGTTGTGTGCTACTAATCCAGTTGGAGATGTTACGACTAACCCTGGGCGAAGTGCTACGCTACGCTCGCGTAGTTTGCGAAGTTTGCGCTACTTCGCACAACGCGAATTGCACGTAGCACAGTGCAAACACGCGTAGCGTAGCGTAGTGCCGCGGTCATTTTGCTTGCTCGCGGTCCTCAACGTCAAGTTGGCGACCGCGAGCAAGCAAAATGACATCCCGGCGAGACTTTTTCTCGTTCGCGATCAGCAACATCAAGTTGCCGATCGCGAGCGTGGAAAATAAACCTCCCGGCGAGATTCTCAACGCGGGGAGGTCAGGTTTCTCATTGCGAGTGGTCGCGTATGCTCGCGACCGCTCGCGATGAGAAACTACCAGTCCGCGTTGAGAAAGCTGCCGCTCGAGTAAAAATCTACTCGAGCGGCAGTAAAAGACAGCTCGCACTGTGCAAGTTGCCATTTTCAATGATTGCACAGTGCGGACAAGCATCCGGCACTGTGCAATCATTGCGAACAGTGCGCTACGCAGTTCGCGTAGTGCTACGCGAAGCTTGCGTAGTGCGAACTGCACTTTGCGTAGCTTCGCGAAGCATTACTTCGCGAACTACGCCCAGGCTTAGTTACGACACACGATAAATGTGATTCTGTAGTTTTATGTAGATAACTGGTCAAAACTTTAATTAAAAATCTTTTTCCTGTTCCAGCTTGACCACTGATATATATTAGAATAGGTTTAAATTATGAACATTGGCATTCTTTTTTTCGTGGAGCAAATCATGTTGTACCTGCTCTTTGACTTGTAGATATATTTCTTTCTGTTCAATATTTAGTTTTTCATCTAACTTTTCCAACTGAATAATATCCTGTTGTGATTGTTGCATTGCAGTTTCTACCTCATTCATGGATATTGCTGATTAATTTTCAATAATTGGTTGTCCCAGTGGATCTTGACTCAGTGGACCAGAACTTTGACTGCTTTGTGAACTTTCTCTAGCTATTTCAGCTGCAATAGTCGTCTCTTGTTGAATCTCATCATTTAACATTTGTAGATAAGTTGGGAAAGAATCTTCATAGAAGTCAAAATCTCTTAGTAATTCTGTTTCACTACGCCAAGGCTTGAACAGCTGCAGAAGTGATAAATAGAAAAATTCTCTCTTATCTGGACTTTCGCAACTGAGTTTTCTGTGATTAATAAGATTTCCTTTGGCATGTTTGACTAAACATCCATCACATCCAATTACTGCATATTTTTCTTCTTTTATATTTTCTCTAACATTCTTTTTAAACCTATAATGTTGAAGTTTTTCATGCAGACACAGGTTTTCAAGATATGGACTCCTTTTGGGACAGTATGTATCCAACATATTAGTTTTAACAATATCAGTACTTTATAGTTCATACTGTGCTAAGTATTCGATTTCTTGTAAAGATTTCAATACTCTATTTTGTGTGGAGGCAAGACCTATACTTACCCAAATGATTCCTCTTGACTTTGAATATAAACTAGCTGAGCTCAAACGATCCGAACATTCATAGGATCCAATCTTTCTGTGGGAAAGCATTTTCAAGCTGAAGCTCTACAATTTCTTGCTAAGACTCTACTCTGCTAAAATTTCATCCCACATTTCTTTCATCTCTGTCTTTTCAGATTTGGTAATATTTGACATAACATAGCGAGCAACAGCAATTTAATTATCTGCAACATACTGAATATCTATGTTTGTATTCCACATTTTCAAAATAACTGGATTGTAGTCATTAATGTACTTTGAAGCTTCTAGTCTTTTTAAGTTGTATGTATTTTTGGGAGATTTCCGAGTTATTGTATGTCTTACTGCTGACAAAAAACTATTTACTCTTCCTTTAGAAATTATAGGACATGGGAATCCAAAACAACATTTTGTATAAAATTTCCCTTTATATTTGTATTTTCGTCAGCAGAATTTCCCACATCGATGACTTTGAAAGCATAAAACTTGTTGTCTCAGGCTCTTTTCTCCTCCATCTCTTGGAATGGCACATGTATCATACTGTTCGATGAAAGACAAAACAGTTTGATCACTATCTGTTCCATATTTTGGTGCATTCTTTATCCATAATAGCATGTGTATATGAGGAGCACCTCTGGCTCGGTACGCCTTTCGCCAAAAGAAATCTGTTACCTCTCCAAGAGGTGGAATGTTTTTATTGCAGATAAATGACATCATAGCTTGAAACCTATGGTTAAACTACTTGCACACATTTACAGGATCCAAGGAACAGAGTTCTCCAGCTGTCTTCAATTCAATGTTTTTAACATTTGAATTTGCTTCTCGTAGAAATTCAAGTAAATCTTCCGACGCATATTCAGCACAGCTAAGTGTTACAAACCATGTAGCTGTACCTAAGTTTCTTAACATGCATTTAAGTTCACCATGACGATGATACCAATATTCATTGGTACCACGTTGGCATGCCATCAAATTAATTAACTGCGGTTCTAAATTTTCATCTCTTTGTTCAACTTTGTCCGTGAACTCTTTTGCAGAAACATTTTGAAGATGAACACCTGTTTTTAATATGTGGTTTACTGCATGCGAAAGTGCAGACAAATCGCTCTCAAGCAGAAGATTAAATGTATATGGAATGCACTGCCAAAATCTTGGATCATCACAATATCTTCTTCTTGATTGGTATTCTGAAGCTGGAATCTGTACAGCTCGGTCATCAAATCATCCACCTTCTCCAGTGGGGAATAGGTGTATAAAACAATGAGCTTCCAAACGTTTTTCCCATATGCTCATGGGAGTTCCTTTTGCTTCTTTCATTTGAAATAATTCAATACTCTTTCCTAATATTTCTTTTGAATGCAGAGGATGTATTGTATAATGTTCATAAATCTCTTCAGTCCTGCACTTGTCCACTTTTTCAATTTGGCCACTTGAAATTACTGTTTCATCTTGTAAGCATATTACCTCTTCATCAACGTTTACATTCTTATAATAAATATTATCTGTACCAGGTGTAATGAAGTCTTTTGAAGTTTATTAACATCTACAAACTCTTGCCAGATTTTTCGACTCTTTGTTGGTACACCATTTACTAAAATAACAACTGGCTCATTTTCCTCTCTGTCTACACCAACAGTTTTAATGTTTTTCTTAAAATCTAAAGGTAAGTACACAACTCTTCCTTTGAGACCTTTTTGTAAATCTGTTGGTGGCAGCTTACCTGTTTTAGTCTCCATACAAACTATGGCCTGAAATGGGTGTACAGATTGAATAAGAATAGACTCATATGTATTTAAATCTGCCAGTTCCTGAGGAATAGGTTCCGACTCTAAGTTGTTATGTACTCCTCTAGCTGGCATTTTGTTTTCTTCTAATTTGTTGTAACAGTATTTACAAATAACTTTATCACTACCCAATTCAAACTGACCGTCTACCAACGAATAAACACCAAATTGCTGCCACTTATCATTATCTTCTTTTTCACTTTTTAAATATAAATCAACATTCCTAGTTTGACTTCTATAGTGTGTACATCGACAACAAATACAAACATAGTTTGGTTTTTCAGATGAAACTGTGTTAAACTTTGTAATTTCTTCTGCAAACTCTTCAATACAAATCTCTTTCTCATGTCTTCAACACCTACACTTATCAAATTCTCAGTTTCTCTACACTGGTCTTCTGATCCAAAAAAACGAAACTGTATATCATCACAAACGTTCTCTATATCTGATACAGAACCGTGCAAAAGAGCTGTGTTCATTTCACTTAAACATAATGCAGTAGTTTTTACATAGTAGAGTCTCCTTACTAACTTCCGCATTTCAGAGTGGTGCACAGCTAACATTCTTAAATGATGAAAATTACTTTGGCACACTTTTCTTGAAAGACAAGCAAGAGAATGACCTTGCAACTTAGTATATTTTCTTATTTTACATGGATCTAGTCCTTGTGACATCTTAATCTTCTGTTTAACACTTTTTTTTGTATATCCTAGTAACAAAAAATATAATATGTCAATAGATTCCTGTTGAATACTGCAAATACTACTACAACTTCTTCAGCTATTGCTTCTTCCACATTCCTAGCAACCATTTTTTGGGGGGGAACGGGAGAACCAACTTTCATCTCATAGCATCGACCACTAGTATCAACTGCATGTACTAATGTGTTCTGTTGAAAATAGCTTTCTTCGTTAAAGAAAGGCTCAGTGCTGGAAGTGTGCTTCCATTTACCAGTAAACGTTTTACAAAAGTTACTTCTATTAACCAGTCTTTATCTTTGCTTTTGACCTTCATAAACACCATTGTTTTATCCAATGTTCTCATTCTCTTCAATATTAATAAAAATAATTTTCATTTCATTTCAAAAGCTTTCTCTACTACACTTTCAATATGTTACCTTTTCTTATAAGCTACTGATCTTTTCTTATATTTTTTACAATCTTTCAATACATTTTGTACTTGAAATGATTTTGTTTTAATATCTCCATTTGCGTTTTGCTTCTCAGTTGTTCTAAAACTTTTCTTTTTCTTATCAACATTTTTGACTGTTTTCCTTTCTGCTCATAAAACAGGGCACCTGGGTATTGAACAGTCTATTTGAGGAACTCTATAACACCTACACACATAGGACATGACTGCCTGTGCGACCAAATGACAGAGCAGAACTGAGAAGATTTGTCCATGGGTAGCAAAAGCTACCAGGTTTTCAAGCTACCATCTTCAGTTGCATAACACATGAGAGAATACACGTACAAGTAGACACACACCTCAGTCACAAGAGCATACAGACCTTTAAACTTGACAAATTGCTCTTCCCATTTCAAGCAGACACCTAAATTTATATGGCCTACTTTGAGTATACCTTTCCAGAGACTCATATGAAGTACCCTAATCACTAATCAATCTGCCAACATGCCTTAAAGGTCACTTTTCTCTTGCAGTTTCAGTTTTCAGCAACTGCTCAAAATGTTGGGCCTAGCCAAATTTAAAACAGCAACCCTTCCCATGTCACTGTTGTAAGTCTCACTATGTTTCTGAACGCAGGCATGCGTCTGTCTGTGCATTTTGCTAAAGGCATGAGACATAAAAATAAACATACAAATACTTGAATACCTGTGTTTCACAGCGCATGCTCTCTAAATTTGTGTAGAAGAAAGTGTATGTATTTCTTTCTGCTCATAAAACAGGGCACCTGGGTATTGAACAATCTATTTGAGAAGCTCTATAACACCTGCACACATAAGACATGAGTGCCTGTGCGACCGAATGACAGGGCAGAACTGCGAAGATTTGTCCACCGGTAGCAAAAGCTACCAGATTTTCAAGCTACCATCTTCAGTTGCATAGCACATGAGAGAATACACGTACAAGTAGACATATACCTCTGTCACAAGAGCACGCAGACTTTAAAACTTGACAAACTGCTCTTCCCATTTCAAGCAGACACCTAAATGTATACGGCCTACTTCGAGTGTGCCTTTGCAGAGACTCATACAAAGTATCCTAATCACTAATTCCTCTACCAACATGTTTTAAAGCTTACTTTTCTTTTGCAGTTTCAGTTTTCATTGACTCCTAAGAATGTTGGGCCTAGCCAAATTTAAAACAGCAATCCTTCCCATGTCACTTTTGTAAGTCTCACTATATTCCTGAAAGCGTGCATGCATGTGTCTGTGCCTTTTGCTAGTGGCATGATACATAAAAAGAAACATACAAATAGTTGTATACCTGTGCTTCAGATGTCTAGCATTTTCAGATGCATAACACGTATGAGAATACATATAAAAGTAGACACATACCTCAATCACAAGAGCATGCAGACCTTTAAACTTGACAGACTGCACTTCCCATTTCAAACAGACACCTACATTTATACGGCCTACTTCAAGTGTACCTTTCCACAGACTCATAGGAAGTAGCCCAATCACTAATCCCTCTACCAACATCTGTTAAAGCTCACTTTTCTTTTGCAGCTTCAGTTTTCACCAACTGCTCGGAGTGTTCGGCCTAGCCAAATTTAAAACAGCAACCCTTCCCATGTCACTGTTATAAGTCTCACCATGTTTCTGAACCCATGTATGCATCTGTCTGTGCCTTTTGCGAGTGGCATGAAACATAAAAAGAAACATACAAATAGTTAAATACCTGTGTTTCAGAATGCATGCTCTCTATATTTGTGTAGAAGTAAGTGTATGTATTCTTTTCTCCTCTTAAAACAGGGCACCTGGGTATTAAACTCTCTATTTGAGATGCTCTATTCCTACATACATAAGACATGACTGCCTGTGCAACCAAATGACAGAGTAGACCTGAGATTTGTACAAGAAAGTATATGCATTCCTTTCTGTTTATGATGCAGGGCACATGGGTACAGAGTTATATAGACTGGGATACAGTTTAATACATCTGCCAACATGTTTTAAACCTCAGTTTTCTCTACTACTTTCATTAGAGACTCAGGAAGCACACATATTAGTATGAACAACCTATTTCAATCTTCATTTCAGTACAATAAAACAAACTGCAATACACGTTTCTACATTTGGTAACATATTTCAGACATCACATTTCTCTAATGTTTTGCTAGCTTTATAAATAATGCATTACAAACTTAAAAATATCATTACAAACACTGAAGCACTCCTACGCAATATATAACACACCTTACACATTTGTAACTCACCTCTGAAACACTTTTGCAGAATATGAAAATGTCAGAAATTCCCAAAAGTTTTTCTTTCCAACTCAATAAATGTGGTGCACCACTCTCAACAAGGTAAAACCAGTAATGGCAAACTTTCCCTCTCTTTTTCCACACAAATGAATGTAAGTAACAAATCAAAATGCTCCCTTCATTTTTTCAAATTCTAAAACCCACTTCTAATGGATACACATATTAACTCTTTATTACTCCCTTCTAAAAGTGCCTAATCTGCTTCTCTAAATTACAGGAGTCGCGACTCCACTGCGGTGCCGTAGTGTAGGTTCGCGTAGGAGTCGCAAATCCTGACGGGAGTTCAAAAACCTATTTCCAAATATACTAGAATTGCTTTTTAAAAACATGCCACTTCTAAACATAGTACTGATTTGGGAAAACTTACTTTAAAAGCATACCACTTATACATAACTTACCATTTCATATTTTAAAACCACAGTTAACTTGCAACATTTCCTCCATTCTGCTTAATCCTAGCTTCCAGAGTAACAGTTTCTGCAATATTCAACTGTACTGGCAGGTCACAAGTTCACCATATTTTCAAGTTCAGCACACTAGCTTACAAAAGTAAATAGCAGGTGTGATTGAGTCTTGCAAATACTAGCTTATCCTGTCTACTATACCTTTCAAAACTTTTTCTATAACCAATCAGAAAGATGTTTTTTTTTTACAAAGTAACATGCATCTTATTTTTGAGTACACAATGTTTATGAACAGCCAATCAGTTATCTGCTTTTTCAAAAACAGCATCTTAACCCCCATTTTAGATACCTCTCATTGTACCAACTGACTTACTCAGCTACAGACAATTTTTTAATGCCTTCCACTCATCCCTTCAAAATGCTAACAGTATGGATTGTAGGACACAGCTATGTTTTCTGGGGCAAAATGTATGCTGAACACAGAGGTATTGCCAAAGACCTAGGTTTGCAAAATGTGGATATTAAATGGTTTGCACAGAGATGATTAAAGTGGCACCAATTCCTGCCTTTGGTTAAAACCTTTTTCCATCTCCAACCCCCTGACCTCGTGATTGTGCACTGTGCTGACAATGACCTAAGCACATTGACTGGGGTAGGATTGGAAATGATAATGAAGGATAACTTTGCACAACTGATGTCGCTTTTCCCTCACATTGTCTTTGTATACTCTAATATATGCCAAAGACAGAAATGGAAGTGGTCAAATCAATTCTGTCCACAGATTGAGAAGGCTAGGAAGAATGTTAATAAAGCTGTTTCTGCTTACCTCAGAGACAATAACATGGGCTCTCTCTATAACAATAATATACGTTTTGACATGCATAACATCTACAGAACTGATGGAGTTCACTTCACAGATGAAGGGAACAGAGTATTTCTCAACAACCTTAAGCTGTGCATCTGCACTTACATGTAGCTGCAACAAAGCCAACAAAGTCATAATGAACACAACGGCTCTTCTTAGAGCCGCCCTATAACCCAATAGTGAAAGTTATATATTTTTTAACATATATACTATTTTTTTTTCGGATTCACGAACCCATCGCGAATCCACAAAACAAAAGCACAAATTCAATGTACTACAACACATAGAACCTTTCAATTTTAACTTTGAATTTACATTTTAAATGTTATATCAAACTCTCACAATTTTAATGTAATTATGAAGTTCAATTTCACTACCTCTCTAAAAAGTCCACAACTGTAACACCACCTTCAGAATTAGATAGTATTTAATTATTTATTTAAGATGGATCCGCAAATCCACCGTGAGGTTACACTGGGGGGCCGTGCTGAGAGCCGCTATAGGGTCACAACTCCTACCACGAGAGCAAAAAAAAATAATACCCCCCAGTTCCATACGGCCATTTCGGCCCCGGGAACCCCATCCCCCGGGGCCACACCATTTTATTACTAAAAATTACATGTAAGGAGGGGGGCCATGTGACCCTCCTCCCAAGGCTGATTACAGCCCCGGGGACCCTATCCCCCGGGACCCGACCATTCCATTTAAAAAGAAAAGGAGTGAGGCCGAGCGGCCCCCCTCCCGGCCATTTTCTGCCCCGGGCACCCCATCCCCGGGGAAAGGTGATCTTTAGAGGGACCGCTGGGGAGCCTTAAGCCCCCCGCAGTTTTAGCCGACTCCCGGCTCCTGCAAGGGCCGGCATTGCTTTTAACCCCAGGGAGCTGCTGACATGCAGCTCCCTGGACGTAAGAAGCAAAGTGCTCCACTGTGAATAAGTGAGAGCAAAATGCTCTCACTTGTTCACAGTGAAGCTACTGTGTGCTATGGGATGGCGGGAGCAGTGCTCCCGCCATCCCATAGCAAACTGCAATGTCCCGGGGGTGGGTATATATATATATATATATATATATATATATATATATATATATATATATATATATATATATATATATATATATATTCACTGAAAAAACCATAGGTTTCAGGGACGTTATAGTTACAAATTAGCATTTAAAAAACCTTTGAAATTCACTGAAAAAACCATAGGTTTTAGGGACAGTTATAGTTAGTTGGACATTGCACTCGTACAAAACCCGTGAAATTCCCCGTTATAGTTAGTCCAGCTAACTATAACTCGCGCCCGCAATGCACTGCTGATGATGTCACATATTACATCACTCATGACATGGTCAGTGACATCACTGATGACATCACTGATGACATCTCAAATGACATCACTGATGACATCACTGATGACATCATCCAGTGACTGTGTGTTTCTGTAAAGTTTAAATATTTTTAATATATATAGGAAAAGACGTATTGAAGAATGAGTGGGTGTGTAAGTGTCTGTATGGATGATTTAGTAGGTGCGTGACTGACTCTATAAGTGAGTGATTTAACGTATCTTACTGAATGCATGGGTTAGTGACTAAACTGGGTGAATGTCTGTATCCGTCTGTCTGTTGCTGTGTAAGTGGCTGCATGTGTTTGTGAATAGCTACATGAGTGTCTATATGAGTTATTGAATGCTTGTCTGAGTATCTGTATGGGTGCCTGAGTGTTTGTGTGGGAGGGGTGTGTGCAACTCTGTGCATAGATGTGTGAGTGGGTGATGCACTGGGTGGATGGTTTCAAGAGTGCAACTGTGATAGACTGTATGGGTGGGTAAGTGTGTGTAAGAGTGTGTTAGTGAGTGAATGTATGTCCCAGTGGTACATGTGTGAGTAACTACATATGTGAAAGGCAGTATATATGTGTGTTGGAGTATATAAATAGCTATAAGCGAGAGTGAGTGATTGTGATAGTGGCTGTATGGATGAGTGTGTGCTTGTATCAGTGATTGTATAAGAGCGTAAGAATGTGCTACTATTTGTATGAGTAAGTGATCTGGTGTGTGTATAACTGTATAGGTGAGTAAATGGTGGTGTGTTTAATTATTTGCATGACTGACTAGGTGTGTGAGTACCTCTATGGATGAGTGGCAGTGTTTGAGTGTCTATATAGGAGTATGAGTGCATATGATAGTCCTGTACTGAGTGACCGTAAGTATGAGTGACTGTACGGGTGAGTGAGTGGATGTGTGCGTAGACCTAAGAATCAGTGAGTGGGTATGTAGTTATTGGTGTTGGAGTGTCTATGGTTTTGCGAATGGCAGTCTGTAATTTAGAGTGGGTGTATCAAAGGTTATATTAGGGTGTGAGGAGGTGCATGAGATTATCACGTGGATGATGTCATCAGTGATGTCATTTGAGATGTCATCAGTGATGTCATCAGTGATGTCACTGACCATGTCATGAGTGATGTAATATGTGACGTCATCAGCAGTGCATTGCGGGCGCGAGTTATAGTTAGCTGGACTAACTATAACGGGGGAATTTCACGGGTTTTGTACGAGTGCAATGTCCAACTAACTATAACTGTCCCTGAAACCTATGGTTTTTCAGTGAATTTCAAAGGTTTTTTAAATGCTAATTTGTAACTATAACATGTCTGAAACCTACAGTTTTTCAGTGAATTTCAAAGGATTTGTAAATGACAATTTTTAAATGTATTAATTGTTATATATATTTTTTCATACTGATTTCCAAATTTTTTAGAAACAATTTTTTTTACATGTTTTATTTTTTAAATTACATTGTAATTACATTATACATTACATTACAAAAAATACTTTCTCAGAATGAATTACTTTAGTTTAATTACTTTGCACATAGGCAATAGACTTTTAAGTACAGTAGTTACAGTTGTTGCAATGGGCAACACATTTTCAAACACAATGCAACATTCAGCTCAATGTGAATTTCTAGTTAAATGCAATTAGTTACTTTATGGATTACTTTTCTAACCACATTACTGGATCCTAGATTCAGTCCTGGGACATCTCCTGTAAACAGTTGAGTAAAAGCGTTTTGGTTACAGTCGTGATTTTTAAGGAATATTATTGTACTTTAAAAGTTCACACTTAGAAACTTTTTCTCATAGAATCACCAATGTTATCCTATGGAAGGAAATTCACTTAGAAGTTAAAAACTGTTATCGTTACTTTTTCTTACTCAGTGTTGGATCCTGGATCCAGCACTGGTGCATCTCCTGTAAACAGTTGAAAGAATGCGTTTAAGTCATACAGGTGATTTTTAGGAATATTTGTAGTTTGTGAAAATCGACACTTTGAAACTTTTCTGCTGAAAACCAGACAATGATATCCTATGGAAGGAAATTCAAGTTACTGGTAAGTACGGTTAAAATTACTTTTCAGGATCAGTACTGGGCTGAAAGATGCAGCACTGAGGTCTCTCCTGATAACAGGTTAGTAAATCGGAATTCGTATTTCGGCTTATTTTAGAGGAATATTTTAAAGTTCCAAAACTCCACACTTAGAAGAATTTCCAAGTGAAACCAGTCAATGTTAGCCTATGAAGGAAATTCAAGTTACCGGTAAGTACGGTTAAAATTACTTTTCAGGACCAGTACTGGGCTGAAAGATGCAGCACTGAGGTCTCTCCTGATAACAGGTGAGTAAATCGGAATTCGTATTTCGGCTGATTTTAGAGGAATATTTTAAAGTTCCAAAACTCCACACTTAGAAGAATTTCCAAGTGAAACCAGTCAATGTTAGCCTATGAAGGAAATTCAAGTTACCGGTAAGCACGGTTAAAATTACTTTTGAGGATCAGTACTGGGCTGAAAGATGCAGCACTGAGGTCTCTCCTGA
The DNA here is from genome assembly GCA_963921515.1 of Calotriton arnoldi. Classification (NCBI taxonomy): domain Eukaryota; kingdom Metazoa; phylum Chordata; class Amphibia; order Caudata; family Salamandridae; genus Calotriton; species Calotriton arnoldi. Next base: position 396,565 of record CAWUFW010011302.1, read on the forward strand.
TAACAGGTGAGTAAATCGGAATTCGGATTTCGGCTGATTTTAGAGGAATATTTTAAAGTTCCAAAACTCCACACTTAGAAGAATTTCCAAGTGAAACCAGTCAATGTTAGCCTATGAAGGAAATTCAAGTTACCGGTAAGTACGGTTAAAATTACTTTTCAGGACCAGTACTGGGCTGAAAGATGCAGCACTGAGGTCTCTCCTGATAACAGGTGAGTAAATCGTAATTCGGATTTCGGCTGATTTTAGAGGAATATTTTAAAGTTCCAAAACTCCACACTTAGAAGAATTTCCAAGTGAAACCAGTCAATGTTAGCCTATGGAAGGAAATTCAAGTGACTGGTAAGTACGATTAAAATTACTTTTCAGGACCAGTACTGGGCTGAAAGATGCAGCATTGAGGTCTCTCCTGATAACAGGTGAGTAAATCAGAATTCGGATTTCGGCTGATTTTAGAGGAATATTTGTATGTTTCAAAAATCAACACTTAGAAACTTTTTCAGCAAAAAGCAGGCAATGATATCCTAAGGAAGGAAATTCAAGTTACTGGTAAGTACGGTTAAAATTACTTTTGAGGATCAGTACTGGGCTGAAAGATGCAGCACTGAGGTCTCTCCTGATAACAGGTGAGTAAATCGGAATTCGTATTTCGGCTGATTTTAGAGGAATATTTTAAAGTTCCAAAACTCCACACTTAGAAGAATTTCCAAGTGAAACCAGTCAATGTTAGCCTATGAAGGAAATTCAAGTTACCGGTAAGTACGGTTAAAATTACTTTTGAGGATCAGTACTGGGCTGAAAGATGCAGCACTGAGGTCTCTCCTGATAACAGGTGAGTAAATCGGAATTCGTATTTCGGCTGATTTTAGAGGAATATTTTAAAGTTCCAAAACTCCACACTTAGAAGAATTTCCAAGTGAAACCAGTCAATGTTAGCCTATGAAGGAAATTCAAGTTACCGGTAAGTACGGTTAAAATTACTTTTGAGGACCAGTACTGGGCTGAAAGATGCAGCACTGAGGTCTCTCCTGATAACAGGTGAGTAAATCGTAATTCGGATTTCGGCTGATTTTAGAGGAATATTTTAAAGTTCCAAAACTCCACACTTAGAAGAATTTCCAAGTGAAACCAGTCAATGTTAGCCTATGGAAGGAAATTCAAGTTACTGGTAAGTACGATTAAAATTACTTTTTAGGACCAGTACTGGGCTGAAAGATGCAGCACTGAGGTCTCCCTGATAACAGGTGAGTAAATCAGAATTCGGATTTCAGCTGATTTTAGAGGAATATTTGTATGTTTCAAAAATCAACACTTAGAAACTTTTTCAGCAAAAAATCAGTGATAACAGGTGAGTAAATCGGAATTCGTATTTCGGCTGATTTTAGAGGAATATTTTAAAGTTCCAAAACTCCACACTTAGAAGAATTTCCAAGTGAAACCAGTCAATGTTAGCCTATGAAGGAAATTCAAGTTACCGGTAGTTACGGTTAAAATTACTTTTGAGGACCAGTACTGGGCTGAAAGATGCAGCACTGAGGTCTCTCCTGATAACAGGTGAGTAAATCGTAATTCGGATTTCGGCTGATTTTAGAGGAATATTTTAAAGTTCCAAAACTCCACACTTAGAAGAATTTCCAAGTGAAACCAGTCAATGTTAGCCTATGGAAGGAAATTCAAGTTACTGGTAAGTACGATTAAAATTACTTTTCAGGACCAGTACTGGGCTGAAAGATGCAGCACTGAGGTCTCTCCTGATAACAGGTGAGTAAATCAGAATTCGGATTTCGGCTGATTTTAGAGGAATATTTGTATGTTTCAAAAATCAACACTTAGAAACTTTTTCAGCAAAAAGCAGGCAATGATATCCTATGGAAGGAAATTCAAGTTACTGGTAAGTACGGTTAAAATTACTTTTGAGGATCAGTACTGGGCTGAAAGATGCAGCACTGAGGTCTCTCCTGATAACAGGTGAGTAAATCGGAATTCGTATTTCGTCTGATTTTAGAGGAATATTTTAAAGTTCCAAAACTCCACACTTAGAAGAATTTCCAAGTGAAACCAGTCAATGTTAGCCTATGAAGGAAATTCAAGTTACCGGTAAGTACGGTTAAAATTACATTTGAGGATCAGTACTGGGCTGAAAGATGCAGCACTGAGGTCTCTCCTGATAACAGGTGAGTAAATCGGAATTCGTATTTCGGCTGATTTTAGAGGAATATTTTAAAGTTCCAAAACTCCACACTTAGAAGAATTTCCAAGTGAAACCAGTCAATGTTAGTCTATGAAGGAAATTCAAGTTACCGGTAAGTACGGTTAAAATTACTTTTCAGGACCAGTACTGGGCTGAAAGATGCAGCACTGAGGTCTCTCCTGATAACAGGTGAGTAAATCGTAATTCGGATTTCGGCTGATTTTAGAGGAAGATTTTAAAGTTCCAAAACTCCACACTTAGAAGAATTTCCAAGTGAAACCAGTCAATGTTAGCCTATGGAAGGAAATTCAAGTTACTGGTAAGTACGATTAAAATTACTTTTCAGGACCAGTACTGGGCTGAAAGATGCAGCACTGAGGTCTCTCCTGATAACAGGTGAGTAAATCAGAATTCGGATTTCGGCTGATTTTAGAGGAATATTTGTATGTTTCAAAAATCAACACTTAGAAACTTTTTCAGCAAAAAGCAGGCAATGATATCCTATGGAAGGAAATTCAAGTTACCGGTAAGTACGGTTAAAATTACTTTTGAGGATCAGTACTGGGCTGAAAGATGCAGCACTGAGGTCTCTCCTGATAACAGGTGAGTAAATCGGAATTCGTATTTCGGCTGATTTTAGAGGAATATTTGTATGTTTCAAAAATCAACACTTAGAAACTTTTTCAGCAAAAGCAGGCAATGATATCCTATGGAAGGAAATTCAAGTTACTGGTAAGTACGGTTAAAATTACTTTTGAGGATCAGTACTGGGCTGAAAGATGCAGCACTGAGGTCTCTCCTGATAACAGGTGAGTAAATCGGAATTCGTATTTCGTCTGATTTTAGAGGAATATTTTAAAGTTCCAAAACTCCACACTTAGAAGAATTTCCAAGTGAAACCAGTCAATGTTAGCCTATGAAGGAAATTCAAGTTACCGGTAAGTACGGTTAAAATTACTTTTCAGGACCAGTACTGGGCTGAAAGATGCAGCACTGAGGTCTCTCCTGATAACAGGTGAGTAAATCAGAATTCGGATTTCGGCTGATTTTAGAGGAATATTTGCACAATGGTGAAGGGAGGGGCGGGGCCTGAGGTAACATCTGTGCAAACGCGCCCCGTGGCGCGTTTTAAGTTGGGGATTAAGTCCCTTGAATCATGAGGGTCCCTACGGGCCAACTAGCCCACCAGGAACCTCCAGTATGCGCCAGGGGCTGCGTTGCAGAGACATGTACAGAGGCCACACCCCTTTTACACCTCTCTGCAACGCAGCTCTGTGGCGCTTTCTGGACGTACCTGTTGGGCTAGTTGGCCCCAAGGACCCTCAGGATTGAAGGGGATTTAATTCCCATCTTAAAATGAGCCACGGGGCCTGTTTGCACACATGTCACCTGAAGCCCCGCCCCTCCCTTCACCACTGTGCAAACGCGCCCGTGGCGCGTTTTAAGTTGGGGGATTAACTCCTTGAATCCTGAGGGTCCCTGGGGTGCAACTAGCCCACCATATACCTCCAAAGCGCCACAGAGCTGCGTTGCAGAGAGGTGTAAAAGGGGCGTGGCCTCTGTACACCTCTCTGCAAGGCAGCCCCTAGCACATACTGGAGGTTCCTGGTGGGCTAGTTGGCCCTCAGGGACCCCAGTATTCAAGGGGAATCGTTCCCCTCTGCAAACGCGCCAGGGGCGCGTTTGCAGAGTGGTGAAGGAAGGGGCGGGGCCTGCGGCCCGATCGTTTTTTTTTTCCCTGAAGGGGGCTGTGTGGCCCCCTTCCTTTTTCCTATTTTTAGGCCCTGGGGACCCCATCCCCCAGGGCCTTACCCTCCTTTTTAATTAAAATAAGATAAAAAACGGGAAGGGGGCCGCGTGGCCCCCTTCCCTGGGCCTGTATTGGCCCCGGGGACCCCATCCCTGGGGCTTGGCCTCTTTTTTCTTATTTGGAGGGGGCTGCGTGGCCCCCTCCTCAGGCCATTTAAGGCCCCGGGACCCCATCCCCGGGGCCGGCCTTGCACTTTTTTTTTTTTCCCTTTGGGGAGGGGGCTGCGTGGCCCCCTCCGTGGCCACTTATGGCCCCGGGGACCCCATCCCCCGGGGCCTGGCTTCTCGTTGGGGACTGTGGGGGTCCCCAAACCCCCACAGTCCCGCCGGCTCCCCGTGTCCTACGGGAGCCGGCATTGCTTTACACATGGGGAGCAGCTAACATGCTGCTCCCCATGTGGAAAGCAATCGGCTTTGGATATTGGAAGAGAGAGCAGGTTTCCTGCTCTCTCTTCCAATATCCAAGCAAGTTTGCAATGACAGGACGGGAGCCGCGAGGCTCCCGTCCTGTCATTGCAAACAGCAGTGTACCGGGGTAGGCACCCGGGACACTGCAGGAGCCGGCCCTGGGGGTGGTGGTCCCCAGGGCCATCAAGGGCTCCAGGAGGGGCCGCGCGGCCCCCTCCCATTCAGTGCACAGCCCCGGGGAGGTGGTGGTCCTCGGGGCTTGGGAGTCCAAAATGGACCCCATTTTAATTTTTCTTAGTGCCCCGGGAGGTGGTGGTCCTCGGGCGTGTGGGGGCTGGAGCCCCCACACAGGTTTTTAATTTTAAAAAGAAGCCCCGGGAGGTGGTGGTCCTCGGGGCTGCGGGAGGTCTCAGAGCCCTCCCGCTTCATTATACATAAAGCCCCGGGGGTGGTGGTCCTCGGGGCTTGGGGGCCCTTAGAGGCCCCCACACATAAATTAACCCCCCTCCAGCATGCCCCCGGGACTTGGCCCACCCGGGGCAATTAACTATCGAGCGCGGGAGACCGCGCTTCGATTTTTTTCGGCAGGGTTTGCGCTCCCTGAGCGCATCCTGCCGATTTTTAAAAAAATATATATTTTTGCCCAGGGGTCCTTGTGGGACCCCTGAGCAGACCTAGGGGGTCAGGGTGTTTCTACCCTGCCCCCTTTGTGCGCTTTGCGCACTTGTTTCTGTCCCTCGGTTCTACCGAGGGACAAAATGGCTGCCAACATTTCCTGAATCGGAATGTTGACAGCCAGCTGACAGCCAATTAACATCCAGCTCGTGCTCGGGAGGATCCGCGGCCCTAGATATCACTATCTTTTACTTTTGATTTTCTCAGCAACTACTGAACGGATTTACACCATTTAACAAAAAGGGTTCTTTCTGAACCAAGAACTACCTCTTTGCCAAATTTGGTGTAATTCCGTTCAGCAGTTCAGGCTGTAGCCGTGTCTAAAGTTTCCTATGGAAAATTGCATGCGGAAAACGCTGTTTGGGACCCCCTTTTTCTCGGCCCCGCTTGACGAATCCCCCGAGACTTTCAGGGTAGGAGCGGACCGGAGCGGGCCATAAAGTTTGAAAATTTTGCGAAGATACGTCAACCGGCAAGAGAGTTATTTCAAATAGAATGTCGCGGATTTCCTATGGATAATAGGTTGTAACTATAACTATCTACTGGCGACCGCCAGTAGATAATATATATATATATATATATATATATATATATATTATCTACTGGCGGTCGCCAGTAGATAGTTATAGTTAGGACCTATTTTCCATAGGAAATCCATGACATTCTATTTGAAATAACTCTTGCGTCGGCTGACGAATCTTCGTGAAATTTTCAAACTTTATGGCCCGCTCCGGTCCGCTCCTACCCTGAAAGTCTCAGGGTGATTCGTTAAGCGGGGCCGAGAAAAGGGGGTCCCAAAACGTGTTTTCCCATTCATTTTCCCATAGGAAACTTTAGACACGTGCTACAGCTTGACTGCTGAACGGAATTACACCAAATTTGGCAAGAGTAGTTCTTGGTTCAGAAAGAACCCTTTTGTTAAATGGTGTAAATCCGTTCAGTAGTTATGAGAAATAAAAAAATAAGAGTCAAAAAATCAATTTCCCATAGGAAACTTTATGCAAGGCTACAGCCCGAACTGCTGAACGGAATTACACCAAATTTGGCAAAGAGGTAGTTCTTGGTTGAAAAAGAACCCTTTTTGTTAAATGGTGTAAATCCGTTCAGTAGTTGCTGAGAAAATCAAAAGTAAAAACACATATATATCTGGGCGGAGCCTAACCACACATGTCATCGTGAGATCTGATTGGCTGTCAGCACTTCATCCTGGAATTGCTGGCAGCCATCTTGGGACCAATATAAATGATAGTACCCCATTGAAATGCATTGTAGTGAATCGAAGATTTTGAGGGTTACCAAAAGGAGAACTATAAAGGGTGATAACAGACTTTAGTTACATTAGAATTCATTTGTTGATGGTACCATACTAATTTCAGGAATTGTGGTGTGTTCTAAGGTGATTTTACCCTGTGAAAAACCTTCTGCTGGGATATCATGAATCATGTTTGAGAGAAAACTATTTTTACATGCTTGTCCCATACAGTTTTGGAAGGTGCCCCAGAAGCTAAAATGAGAGCATATTTTCTGTAAATTCACATTATCTTTCTCAGTCATGTGAGAATGAAGTCTGACATTCTCAGTAAAACATGTACATCCAACAAGGGCAGAGACTGTCAGTTGATTCCTTTGTGTTCTACTGCAGCTTCCCAGAGTGTTCTAAAGAACAACTAGAGTGCTAACAGCCTTACTTATGACAAAAGTATGGCACACCTGAAGCCATCTTGATTGGAATAAACTGGTAACACTTAAAACATTTAATTTAAAAAGGAACAAAATGATGGGGTTCATCTTGTCATAGAAATTATGGTTAGTGCTCTGGAAAGAAAAATTAGGACATGTTTCAAGTGTGATCTCAAATATCTTCCTGTTATATTTCAACAGGAGCAGCCTGTCAGTTGATGCCTTTGTGTTCTACTGCAGCTTCCCAGAGTGTTCTAAAGAACAACTAGAGCGCTAACTGTCTTACTTATGACAAAAGTATGGCACACCTGAAGCCATCTTGATTGGAATAAACTGGTAACACTTAAAACATTTAATTTAAAAAGGAACAAAATGATGGGGTTCATTTTGTCATAGAAATTATGGTTAGTGCTGTAGAAAGAAAAATTAGGACATGTTTCAAGTGTGATCTCAAATATCTTCCTGTTATATTTCAACAGGAGCAGCCTGTCAGTTGTTGCCTTTGTGTTCTACTGCAGCTTCCCAGAGTGTTCTAAAGAACAACTAGAGCGCTAACAGTCTTACTTATGACAAAAGTATGGCACACCTGAAGCCATCTTGATTGGAATAAACTGGTAACACTTAAAACATTTAATTTAAAAAGGAACAAAATGAGGGGGTTCATTTTGCCATAGAAATTATGGTTAGTGCTGTAGAAAGAAAAATTAGGACATGTTTTAAGTGAGATCTCAAATATCTTCCTGTTATATTTCAACAGGAGCAGCCTGTCAGTTGATGCCTTTGTGTTCTACTGCAGCTTCCCAGAGTGTTCTAAAGAACAACTAGAGTGCTAACAGCCTTACTTATGACAAAAGTATGGCACACCTGAAGCCATCTTGATTGGAATAAACTGGTAACACTTAAAACATTTAATTTAAAAAGGAACAAAATGAGGGGGTTCATTTTGCCTTAGAAATTATGGTTAGTGCTGCAAAAAGAAAATTTAGTGCATGTTTTAAGTGAGATCTCAAATCCTCTTCTATTTCATTAGAAAATTCTGACATGCAGACTGAAACAATCACTTTCAATACCAGCAGTAGACTTCCAGTTAACTCCTTGGTGAGCAGTAGCTTTACTACAGTGATCTAATGAACAACTAGAGTAATAACATTCTGAATTTATGGCAAATGTGTGACACATCTGAATGCCTTCTTGATGGAATCAAAGTAAAAAACTGAAAGTATTTCCTACTGAGGAGACTGCAGTAAATGAGGAAATTAGGAAACTTCATAACAAAGAAGTCTTCCAAGATGGCCACCAGTGAAAAAAGAACCCAAATGTAGCACAAATATTACACAGATGTAGCCCACATATAGCCCAATGACAAAAGTGTGCAAAACAATTTTTATTTTTAGTTTTTTGCAGTTTTATGTAGTGCAGACTGGTCAGGTATTGGAGCGTTGCATCTTAAAACATGACCCCCTACACTACAAAAACACCAATGCACTACCCTAAACCCTAAAACACTACCCCAGCACGACCCCCTACAATACACAAGCACCACTGCACTATCCTAAACCCTAAAACACTACCCCCAGCATGACCCCCTACACTACACAAACACCACTGCACTACCCTAAACCCTAAAACACTACCCCAACACCACTGCACTAACCTAAATCCTAAAACACTACCCCCAGCACGACCCCCTACACTACCCAAACACCACTGCACTACCCTAAAACATGACCCCCTACACTACACAAACACCACTGCACTACCCTAAACCCTAAAACACTACCCCCAGCACGACCCCCTACACTACACAAGCACCACTGCACTACCCTAAACCCTAAAACACTGCCCCCAGCACGACCCCCTACACTACACAAACACCACTGCACTACCTTAAACCCTAAAACACTACCCCCAGCACAACCCCCTACACTGCCCGAACACCACTGCACTGCCCTAAACCCTGAAACACATACCCTAGCACGACCCCCTACACTGCCCGAACACCACTGCACTGCCCTAAACCCTGAAACACCACCCCCTTCACGACCCCCTACACTGCCCGAACACCACTGCACTGCCCTAAACCCTGAAACACCACCCCCAGCATGACCCCTACACTGCCCGAACACCACTGCACTGCCCTAAACCCTGAAACATCACCCACAGCAAGACCCCCTACACTGCCCGAACACCACTGCCCTAAACCCTGAAACACCACCCCCAGCACGACCCCCTACACTGCCCGAACACCACTGCACTGCCCTAAACCCTGAAACACCACCCCCTGCACGACCCCCTACTCTGCCCGAAAACCACTGCACTGCCCTAAACCCTGAAACACCATCCCCAGCACGACCCCCTACACTGGACGAACACCACTGCACTGCCCTAAACCCTGAAACACTACCCCCAGCAAGACCCCCTACACTGCCCGAACACCACTGCACTGCCCTAAACCCTGAAACACCACCCCCAGCAAGACCCCCTACACTGCCCGAACACCACTGCCCTAAACCCTGAAACACCACCCCCAGCAAGACCCCCTACACTGCCCGAACACCACTGCACTGCCCTAAACCCTGAAACACCAGCCCCAGCACGACCCCTATACTGCCCGAACACCACTGCACTGCCCTAAACCCTGAAACACCACCCCCTGCACGACCCCCTACACTGCCCGAACACCACTGCACTGCCCTAAACCCTGAAACACCACCCCCAGCACGACCCCCTACACTGCCCGAACACCACTGCACTGCCCTAAACCCTGAAACACCACCCCCTGCACGATCCCCTACACTGCCCGAACACTACTGCACTGCCCTAAACCCTGAAACACCACCCCCAGCACGACCACCTACACTGCACGAACACCACTGCACTGCCCTAAACCCTGAAACACTACCCCCAGCAAGACCCCTACACTGTCCGAACACCACTGCCCTAAACCCTGAAACACCACCCCCAGCAAGACCCCCTACACTGCCCGTACACCACTGCACTGCCCTAAACCCTGAAACACCACCCCCAGCATGACCCCCTACACTGCCCGAACACCACTGCACTGCCCTAAACCCTGAAACACGAGCCCCAGCACGACCCCCTACACTGCCCAAACACCACTGCACTGCCCTAAACCCTGAACCACCACCCCCAGCACGACCCCCTACACTGCCCGAACACCACTGCACTGCCCTAAACACTGAAACACCAGCCCCAGCACGACCGCCTACACTGCCCGAAAACCACATCACTGCCCTAAACCCTGAAACACAAGCCCCAGCAAGACCCCCTACACTGCCCGAACACCACTGCACTGCCCTAAACCCTGAAACACCACCCCCAGCAAGACCCCCTACACTGCCCGAACACCACTGCACTAAAGCCTGAAACACCACCCCCAGCAAGACCACCTACACTGGCCGAACACCACTGCACTGCCCTAAACCCTGAAACACCACCCCTGCACGACCCCCTACACTGCGCAAACACCACTGCACTGCCCTAAACCCTGAAACACCAGCCCCTGCACGACCCCCTACACTGCCCGAACACCACTGCACTGCCCTAAACCCTGAAACACCACCCCTCAGCACGACACCCTACACTGCCCGAACACCACTGCACTGCCCTAAACCCTGAAACACCACCCCCAGCACGACCCCCTACACTGCCCGAACACCACTGCACTGCCCTAAACCCTGAAACATCAACCCCAGCAAGACCCCCTACACTGCCTGAACACCACTACCCTAAACCCTGAAACACCACCCCCTACACTGCACGAACACCACTGCACTGCCCTAAACCCTGAAACACCACCTCCAGCAAAACCCCCTACACTGCCTGAACACCATTGCTCTGCCCTAAATCCTGAAACACTAGCCCCAGCATGACCCCCTACACTGCCCAAACACCACTGCACTGCCCTAAACCATGAAACACCACCCCCAGCACGACCCCCTACACTGCCCGAACACCACTGCACTGCCCTAAACCCTGAAACACCAGCCCCAGCAAGACCCCCTATACTGCCCGAACACCACTGCACTGCCCTAGACTCTGAAACACCAGCCCCAGCAAGACCCCCTACACTGCCCGAACACCACTGCACTGCCCTAAACCCTGAAACACCAGCCCCAGCATGACCCCCTACACTGCCCGAACACCACTGCACTGCCCTAAACCCTGAAACACCAGCCCCAGCACGACCACCTACACTGCCCGTACACCACTGCACTGCCCTAAACCCTGAAACACCAGCCACAGCACAACGCCCTACACTGCCCGAACACCACTGCACTGCCCTAAACCCTGAAACACCAGCCCCAGCCGACCCCCTACACTGCCCGAACACCACTGTACTGCCCTAAACCCTGAAACACCAGCCCCAGCACGACCCCCTACACTGCCCGAACACCACTGCACTGCCCTAAACCTTGAAACACCACCCCCTGCATGACCCCCTACACTGCCCGAACACCACTGCACTGCCCTAAACCCTGAAACACCACCCCCTGCAGCACCCCCTACACTGCCCGAACACCACTGCACTGCCCTAAACCCTGAAACACCACCCCCTGCACCGCCCCCTACACTGCCCGAACACCACTGCACTGCCCTAAACCCTGAAACACCACCCCCAGCATGACCCCCTTTACTGCTCGAACACCACTGCACTGCCCCAAACCCTGAAACACCACCCCCAGCACGACCCCCTACACTGCCCGAACACCACTGCCCTAAAGCCTGAAACACCACCCCCTGCACGACCCCCTACACTGCCCGAACACCACTGCACTGCCCTAAACCCTGAAACACCACCCCCTACACTGCCCGAACACCACTGCACTGCCCTAAACCCTAAAACACCACCCCCAGCACGACCCCCTATACTGCCCGAACACCACTGCACTGCCCTAAACCATGAAACACCACCCCCAGCACGACCCCCTACACTGCCCGAACACCACTGCACTGCCCTAAACCCTGAAACACCAGCCCCAGCACAACCCCGTACACTGCCCGAACACCACTGCACTGAACCCTGAAACACCTGCCCCAGCACGACCGCCTACACTGCCCGACAACCACTGCACTGCCCTAAACCCTGAAACACCAGCCCCAGCAAGACCCCATACACTGCCCGAACACCACTGCACTGCCCTAAACCCTGAAACACCACCCCCAGCAAGACCCCCTACACTGCCCGAACACCACTGCACTAAAGCCTGAAACACCACCCCCAGCAAGACCACCTACACTGGCCGAACACCACTGCACTGCCCTAAACCCTGAAACACCACCCCTGCACGACCCCCTACACTGCCCAAACACCACTGCACTGCCCTAAACCCTGAAACACCACCCCTCAGCACGACACACTACACTGCCCGAACACCACTGCACTGCCCTAAACCCTGAAACACCACCCCCAGCACGACCCCCTACACTGCCCGAACACCACTGCACTGCCCTAAACCCTGAAACACCACCCCCTGCACGATCTCCTACACTGCCGGAACACCACTGCACTGCCCTAAACCCTGAAACACCACCCCCAGCACGACCCCTACACTGCCCGAACACCACTGCACTGCCCTAAACCCTGAAACATCAACCCCAGCAAGACCCCCTACCCTGCCTGAACACCACTACCCTAAACCCTGAAACACCACCCCCTACACTGCACGAACACCACTGCACTGCCCTAAACCCTGAAACACCACCTCCAGCAAAACCCCCTACACTGCCTGAACACCATTGCTCTGCCCTAAATCCTGAAACACTAGCCCCAGCATGACCCCCGACACTGCCCAAACACCACTGCACTGCCCTAAACCCTGAAACACCACCCCCAGCACGACCCCCTACACTGCCCGAACACCACTGCACTGCCCTAAACCCTGAAACACCAGCCCCAGCAAGACCCCCTACACTGCCCGAACACCACTGCACTGCCCTAGACTCTGAAACACCAGCCCCAGCAAGACCCCCTACACTGCCCGAACACCACTGCACTGCCCTAAACCCTGAAACACCAGCCCCAGCAGGACCCCCTACACTGCCCGAACACCACTGCACTGCCCTAAACCCTGAAACACCAGCCCCAGCACGACCACCTACACTGCCCGAACACCACTGCACTGCCCTAAACCCTGAAACACCAGCCACAGCACAACCCCCTACACTGCCCGAACACCACTGCACTGCCCTAAACCCTGAAACACCAGCCCCAGCACGACCCCCTACACTGCCCGAACACCACTGTACTGCCCTAAACCCTGAAACACCAGCCCCAGCACGACCCCCTACACTGCCCAAACACCACTGCACTGCCCTAAACCCTGAAATACCACCCCCTGCATGACCCCCTACACTGCCCAAACACCACTGCACTGCCCTAAACCCTGAAACACCACCCCCAGCACGACCCCCTTTACTGCTCGAACACCACTGCACTGCCCCAAACCCTGAAACACCACCCCCAGCACGACCCCCTACACTGCCCGAACACCACTGCCCTAAACCCTGAAACACCACCCCCTACACTGCCCGAACACCACTGCACTGCCCTAAACCCTGAAACACCACCCCCAGCACGACCCCCTACACTGCCCGAACACCACTGCACTGCCCTAAACCCTAGAACACTACCCCCAGCACGACCCCCTACACTACCCGAACACCACTGCACTACCCTAAACCCTAAAATACTCCCCCCAGCACAACCCCCTACACTACCCAAACACGACTGCACTGCCCTAAACCCTCAAACACTCCCCCCAGCACGACCCCCTACACTACCCAACCACCACTGCACTGCTCTAAACCCTAAAACACTACCCCCAGCATTACCCCCTACACTGCCCAAACACCACTGTACTGCCCTAAACCCTAGAACACTACCCCCAGCACGACCCCCTACACTACCCGAACACCACTGCACTACCCTAAACCCTAAAATACTACCCCCAGCACAACCCCCTACACTACCCAAACACGACTGCACTGCCCTAAACCCTAAAACACTCCCCCAGCACGACCCCCTACACTACCCAAACACCACTGCACTGCCCTAAACCCTAAAACACTACCCCCGCATGACCCCTACACTACCCAAACACCAATGCACTACCCTAATCCCTAAAACACTACCCCCTGCATGACCCCCTACACTACCCTAAACCCTAAAACACTACCCCGCATGACTCCCTACACTACCCAAAGACCACTGCACTACCCTAAACCCTAAAACACGACCTCCTACACTACACAAACACCTCTGCACTACCCTAAACCCTAAAACACTACCCCCTACACTACACAAACACCACTGCACTACCCTAAACCCTAAAACACTACCCCCAGCAGTACCCCTACACTACCCAAACACCACTGCACTAACCTAAACCCTAAAACACTACCCCAGCAGTACCCCCTACACTACCCAAACACCACTGCACTACCCTAAATCACTACCCCCAGCACGACCCCCTACACTACCCAAACACCATTGCACTACCCTAAACCCTAAAGCACTACCCCCAGCACGACCCCCTACACTACCCAAACACCACTGCACTACCCTAAACCCTAAAACACTCCCCCAGCACGACTCCCTACACTACCCAAACACCACTGCACTACCCTAAACCCTAAATCTACCCCCAGCATGACCCCCTACACTACACAAACACCACTGCACTACCCTAAACCCTAAAACACTACCCCCAGCACGACCCTCTTCACTACCTAAACACAACTGCACAATTTGTTACAGGCGTTGCAACGCAGGCCTGTGGTGCTTACTGGAAGTACCTAGTGGGCTAGTTGGGCCCCAGGGACCCTCAGGATTCAAAGTGACCTAATCCCCCAACTTAAAACGCACCACGGGGCGCGTTTGCACAGTGGTGAAGGGAGGGGCGGGGCCTCAGGTGACATGGGCGCAAACACGCCCTGTGGTGCGTTTTAAGTTGGGGAATTAATTCCCTTTGAATCCTGAGGGACCCTGGGGCCAACTAGCCCACCAGGTACCTTCAGTAAGCACAACAGAGTTGCGTTGCAGAGAGGTGAAAAAGGTGCGTGGCTTCGGAACGCCTCTCTGCAACTCAGCTCTGTGGTCCTAACTGTAGGTACCTGGGGGCTAGTTGGGCCCCAGGGACCCTCAGAATTCAAGGGGACTTAATCCCGCAACTTAAAACGCGCCACGGGGTGCGTTTGCACACATGTCACCTCAGGCCCCCCTCCCTTCACCACTGTGCAAACGCGCCCTGTAGCACGTTTTAAGAGGTAGTTTTAATCCCCCTGCCCTATTATGTACTAGGGACTTGCAGAGGAGGTCATGCTAATCACAGGGGTACCCCAACGCATAGTGTTCCCTAGTGTATGTAGGTGTTTTCACTGTATTCTAAGTGTCTTTTAGCATAGCACTGGCTCTGGTTAGTCAGAGTCAGTTACCACCAGTACCCGTCTGAAAATGTTGTGGGCACAGGATGATTTTGCAACAAGGCCTCTTTCTGCTCCTCTGTTGGTTCTTTCTGCACATCTTTTGCTTCTTTCTGTGCGTTTTTTCTTCTTTCTTCACATGTCCTACCTCTGTAGGCATAGTTAGAAACTAGCATTTAAAAAAACCTTTGAAATTCACTTAAAAATCATAGGTTTCAGGCACGTTATAGTTAGAAATTAGCATTTAAAAAACCTTTGAAATTCACTGAAAAAACCATAGGTTTCAGACACGTTATAGTTAGAAATTAGCATTTAAAAAACCTTTGAAATTCACTGAAAAAACCATAGGTTTTAGGGACAGTTATAGTTAGTTGGACATTTCACTCGTACAAAACCATAGAAATTCCCCCGTTATAGTTAGTTCAGCTAACTATAACTCGCGCCCAGCAATGCACTGCTGATGACGTCACATATTACATCACTCATGACATGGTCAGTGACATCACTGATGACATCACTGATGACATCTCAAATGACATCACTGATGACATCATCCATGTGATAATTTCATGCATCTTCTCACACCCTAATATAACTTTTGATACACCCACTCTAAATTACAGACTGCCATTCTCAAAACCATAGACACTCCAACACCAAAAACTACATACCCACTCACTGATTCTTAGGTCTACACACACATCCACTCACTCACCCGTACAGTCACTCATACTTAGTCACTCAGTACAGGACTATCATATGCACTCATACACCTATATAAACACTCACACACCGCCACTCATCCATAGAGGTACTCACACACCTAGTCAGTCATGCAAAAACTTAATCACACACCCATTTACTCACCTATACAGTTATACACACACCAGCTCACTTACTCATACAAATATTAGCACATTCTTACACTCTTATACAATCACTCATACAAGTACACACTCATCCATACTGCCACTCTCACAATCACACACTCTCACTTATAGCCATTTATATACTCCAACACACACATATATACTGCCTTTCACATATGTAGTTACTCACACATGTACCACTGAGATATACATTCAATCACTAACACACCCATACACACACTCACCCACCCATACAGTCCATCACAGATGCACTCTTGAAACCATGCACCCAGTGAATCACCAACTCACACATCTATGCACAGAGTCACACACACCCCACCCACACAAACACTCAGGCACCCATACAGATACTCAGACAATCAATCAATAACCCATGTAGACACTCATGTAGCTATTCAGAAAGCCATGCAGCCGCTTACAAACCAACAGACAGACGGATACAGACATTCACACAGTTTAGTCACTAACCCATGCATTCAGTAAGATACACATTTAATCACTCACTTGTAGAGTCAGTCACTCACGTACTAAATCATCCATTCAGACACTTATACACCCACTCATTCTTCAATACGCCTTTCCCAATATATATTAAACATATTTAAACTTTACAGAAACACACAGTCATTGGATGATGTCATCAGTGATGTCATTTGAGATGTCATCAGTGATGTCATCAGTGATGTCACTGACCATGTCATGAGTGATGTAATATGTGACGTCATCAGCAGTGCATTGTGGGGCGCGAGTTATAGTTAGCTGAACTAACTATAACGGGGGAATTTCTATGGTTTTGTACGAGTGAAATGTCCAACTAACTATAACTGTCCCTAAAACCTATGGTTTTTTCAGTGAATTTCAAAGGTTTTTTAAATGCTAATTTCTAACTATAACGTGTCTGAAACCTATGGTTTTTTCAGTGAATATATAGATATTTATATATATTTATATATATCATAATGTAGAAATAGTCATAGTTTAATGGAAATAAATATATATCATAATATAGAAATAGTTATAGTTTAATAGTAGGAATGTCGCAAGAAAGGGAGCTCCTCAGTTAGAGGTGAGTGAAAAGATGTTTAAGAAGTATTTTGAGTAGGGGCTAAAGACCTCTATTAAAGTAGCGTTCGAAGCTACTATGAATAAACGCAAGAGGGTCACTCCTTCAGAAGAGGACTACTTCTCTGTTTCAGAAGAAGACATTCCTACCAAATCCCAAAAGAAGGGCGGAAAAGCTCAAAAAAAGACAAGGCATCTGAACAGACCATTGAATACCTCGTCTGGGTCAGGAATAAGAAGGGAAGAACCCCTGTCCTTCACGAGTGGCAGCCTTAGCGCTACAAAACACTAGGGTAGTCTTAGCCCTCCAAGAGATGGTGGTGTCCAAAGCGACACAAGAAAGAGTGGTGTCCTGAGCGGCACAAGAGATAACCAGGATTTTCTCAGCCTGGATGATATTTATGATGCAACAATGACATGAGGTTTGATGAGTTTATTTTTTACCCTGATGAGGGGCTAGATGCATTTGAGAGCCTGGACAACGACTTAAATGGCACCTCAACCACAAAACCAGTCAAGGATCCTCTATGGAAGGGTATGTCTAGCCCTGATGCCATTAGACATCCACGCAGCTAAGAAGGGTGGCCGCAGACACATGTGGCTAAATTTATCAAGCAACCGGTGAGGAATCCCCGTGCCTAACAAAAAATGAATGTGTCCTCATGTAATGCAACTGGTGCTATGTAAAGCGCTCTGATACCCGATTCGGGTCAAGTTCGCGCTATATAAAACTCTGTAAAAAAAAAAAAAAATCCTCTAGAGAGGCAGCATTGAAATGTGATGCGAGCCAAATACCCCAGGCCTTTTATCGATAATAAGGTGTGTCATACCCCCAGTCTTGCTCCTGTGCTAATTACTTTCCTGTTCAACTCAGGTAAAGATCAAACGAAAGGCATCAAACGGTGCCTAAAACAATGCCAGGACAGACGTTTAGACATCCTGGGCCCCTGGCACGCATAGTGGATGTGGCAGAGGAGCACATATTAAAGATTCGGAGGTATATGTTGAGCTCTTAAGGAGCTGGAGCCAGAGGGCAATTTGTATGTTGGGTAACGCCAATGCAGGCCTTATATCTGAAAGGAAAAAGGCCATCCTCATGAGAATGAGCCCAAAACCTGTTGAGTTGGCCAATAAAGAGACTGTAGGGGATCTTGATGGTCCCCTAGTTGGTCATGACTTCATTAAATCGTTGGACAAGTATGTGTCCTCCTTTACAGCCTTGAGTAAGGCTCAATACAATATGAGATGAGTGTTTGGCACACAAATGTTTGGAAGGGCCGACAGGAGGCGACTGGCTGCCGGCCGAGCGATCAGAAGCTCCTATTTCTACACACAAAGTTCATACTCCCAGAATTCAAAGGGATATGGGAGGAGCTTCCAGCCCTCAACCGGATTCTATCCGCAAGGAAGAAGATCTAGACCCAGAGGAGGTAGATCGAGACCTCAAGGAGCAGGACATGAAGGTGAGTATCAAGGTTTGTACTGGTTCTTTCCAAGTCAAGGTGGGTGGAAGGCTAAAATTATTTGCACACAAGTGGGTAGAAGTGGCAAGTGACCCTTGCGTCCTAGAAACCATAAACTGTTTCAGGATAGATTTTTGGGAAGTTCCTATCCAAAGTGCTCAACCCCAAGAGATTGTCTCAACAGGGAAAGAATGGATTTAGTGGATTTGGAAGTTGCTCAAATGTTAGAAAAGAGTGCTTTAAAATAGGTCGCGGACTCAGAGGAAGGATTTGTGAGAGCAGTTCTCTTGATAAAAAAGAAGGAGAGAGGTTGGCTCCCAGTGATGAATTTGAGGGCGCTAAACAAATTTTTAGTTTACAGACCCTTCAAGATTAAGGGAATCCATTTCTTATTGGGCATTTTGCAGGAATAGGATTGGCTAGTAAAGTTAGATTTGAAAAATGCGTATTTCACAATTCCTATGAAGACAGATTAACAGACATATCTCTGTTTCAAATGGAAAGGTGTGTTGTACCAGATTTGTTTTCTACCTTTTGGGTTATCCTTCACTCCATGTTGCTTTACCAAGGTCTTATGACCGATTGTGGATTTTTTGAGAGAGAGGCATTCACCTAATAATTTATTTAGACAACATCTTGCTAATGGCTCTGGAGAAAACAGAGTTGATGGAACATTTACAGATGATGAGGGTTCTTTTAGAAGACCTAGCGTTCATTGTGAACGTGGAAAAGTCAATGTTGGCACCAAGTCAGTCTCTAGAGTTCCTAGGTTTTCAGGTGGACTCTTTACGGACTCAGATACTTCACCCTCAGAAAAAATAAAGAAAATAAGGAAGGAGGTAAAAGACATCCTAGGAAAGGAAGTGGTAACACTAGGTGTCTTCTATCCTCATATATTCAAGCAATCCCTCCAGGACCCCTGCATTACAGGTATCTTCACTGGTTAAAGGCATTAGGTTAAATGACAGGATTATGCTATGCGAACTCGATGGAATGGTCCACGGAGGCACAATCAGATCTGAAGTGGTGGTTAAACAGCCAAGAGATTTGGAATGGCAAATCTATTTTTGGAAATGTGCCAGAGTTTACCTTAGAGACAGATGCCAGTGGTTTAGGCTGGGGAGCTCACATCATCAACATGGAGACAGGAGGGAGATGGGCGAGAAAAGAGAAATTACTACACATAAATTGTTTAGAGTTGATGGCAGGACTGAATGGTTTGAGGAGTTTCAAGACCTAATTAGGGAACAGTGTTGCTTTAATTTGTACAGACAATGTTTCAGCTGTTTCTTCCATCAATTGCCTGGGGGCGTTCAAGGTCAAAGCAGTTCGTGGATCTAGCAAAGGACATATGGTATTTCTGTTGGGAACACAAGATTGTTTTGATGGCAGGTCACATTCCAGGTGCACAGAATCAGAGGGCAGACTGGAATTCACGTCATCTCAAAGATTTCAGCAATTGGCAATTGAACCCAGTGATTTTCAGGAAGGGACAATTCTGGGTCACAATAGAAGTAGATATATATGCAAACAGATTCACATGTCAAGTGGCAAGGTATTTCAATTGGAGACCAGACCGAGGGGTAGTAGTAATGGATGCCTTTGTACGGGATTGGTTGGCAGAGAGGGCTTATGCTTTCCTGCCATTTGCAATGATTCAGAGAGTATTTTGGAAGGTTCGGAAGGAGGGGTGCAAGTTAGATCTAGTGACCTCGTTTTGGACATCGCAGATGGATAGGAGCATCCTTTGGTGGTAGAAAGAAAGGTGAACCTTATTGTTTGGAAGAGATCAGGGGCTCTAGAAGATTCTCTGGCCTTTCAAGAAAGGCTAAGGACTTACTGGATAACACATGGGCACCAGGTACCAGGAAGGGATTTAAAGCAGTTTGGTGTAGATGGAGTAGTTGGTGCATGGAAAGGGGTCTGGAGCCCGGGGAGGCTCCTGTGACAGATTTGGCAAATTATTTAGCCAAAATATTTCAGGCAGGTTTATCTTAAAGGGCCATTAATTGCGATAGGTTGGGCGCATCAGCTGGCCATGCCCTGGTAGGTGACACCGCGGTTGGATGCTACCCATTAATATGTAGAATGATGAAGGTAATTAAACTTAAGAGACCTCCTAAGGTATGTTACCCTTACTTGTGGGATGTAAATTAGTATTTAGACTATTTGTTTCATGGCCAGATAATAACTACCTTTCTCAGAAACAGATTTTCCAAAAATTAGCAGCATTTCTCTGCTTAGTTTCTTTCAGGGTTTCAGATGTTAACGTTCTAGAGACTTGCAATGGAGTTTATTCAACAGATGGTGTACATTTTGATATTTGGAAGAGAACAAAAAATATGTCTGGTCGCCATTTCTATCCTTCATTCCAGGATTGTTCGAAACTGTGCGTGGTTAGTTGCATGAGGGTATATGAGTAAAGAATGGTAGAATTTAGACTTAATGGTGATACTCAGCTACTAGTATCTTATGTGAAACCACACAAAGCAGTATCAAGCGCCACAATAGCTAGGTGGGTTAGAGCAATAATGAGAGAGACCGCATAGATCTATCAAAATTTGGTGCACATTCGGCCAGAAGTACAATGGCCAGTAAAGTGTTCTGTGCCGGTGGCACTGTTTCTGAGATCATGAAAGGCGCAGACTGGTCGAATAACAGCACCTTTGCAAATTTTTACTTGAGACCAATGAATCATGTAAGCAACATAGTTATGGAAAGCTTTAAACATGCATAATGATAGCCTCCAGTCTTGTAATTCAAATGACGATTCTCCACTTAACATGCAGAGAGAATCGCTGCCCAATATCACTACACATATTGGTGGTACCACCCTGATGCCCGCATCCCGTACATTCGTCCGAAGCGCGTGCAACTCGACGGACTTTAACACTCACAACTCTTGCCAAAGGGCATCCCTTTGGAAACCCAGGATGTCCAAACGGTCTCCATGACCTGTTGGGCATGGTGTAGGATGCGTCGTGCGCTGGGCGGGAGACCCCTGCACTGGGGGCTATTCCCCTCCCGGACAATCCGTGGCTCCCTCTCACGCAGGAGACATTAGTGAAGTGCATGCTAGGGAAATATTCTCTAAGCACCGTGGGCAACTTATTCCCCAATGGCCACGTGCTACACTTGACGGACATCACAACAGTAGAACCCATCCCTTTTATGGACCTTTTCATTTTTAAGAGACTACAAAATACTCTACGCTCTCTCCTTCCTACCTACCCGCTTCCACCTGATGACTTTCCCCCTTTAGCTATAGCAGCCTCAGCATCAGAGGGCAATCACATGACTTCCAGACTCTACCACTCGTGTATGACTATGAGGCCAGAAACTACCAAGTGAGTTCGGGGTAAATGGGAGGAGGAATTTGGTAAATCACTGACGGATCAGATATGGAGTTATTGCTGCTCACAGATCAGAAAAATCTCTGTTAACCAAAGGCATAGACTATTATATTTTAAGTTTGTGCATTGTTACTATCTCTCCCCAGTAGATATTACCAGATTTGACCGTTCTAGACCAGATAACTGCCTGAGATGCCATGCTCCGGTAGCAAACTTTACGCAAATAACGTGGACCTGTCTGAGAATCTCCCTCTTTTGGGAGGCCATATTCACGCATATATCTGCCATGACGGGACATGCCATAGCTCCGGACCCCCTAGTGTCCCTACTGGGATACACTCATAATGTACCACACACGTCTCGATGCTTAGTCTCAATGGCCCTTTTACTGGGTAAGAGGGAGGTGGCGCTGCGATGGGGAAGTGGCAGGTCACCCACACCCATGGAGTGGCTGGAAAGCATGGGACGTTGTGAAAGTATGGTAGGGGAATATGCTAATTTACAACCCCCTACATCACGCCCCAGGGATATCTGGGCACCCTTCCGAGCGTATCTTCACAATCTCACACAACTGCCCACTGATGATTCTCCCACTCTGGAGCCCCCAGACCATGTGCAACACCCTGCAGTCTAGGCCACCTATGGTTAAGATCCATATCTTTTTAGTCGGAACATATTGATAATATAATGGATGATTGGAATACAATGTTCTGCTGATTATTACATGTGATCCAGTAGTGTGTACGGTTGATATCCTGCAATTGTCTATTGCTTTTTTGTTGTTGTATAAAAATTAAATAAAAACAATCTAAAAAAAAGAAAACATGCAGAGAGAATCTTGATTTCATTAAAGACAACGGAGGCTATTATTATCTCACCCACATCACCCTATGTTTTTTGGACGGGTCAGGGGAAAAATGTAAAAAAACAAAATGATGAGTGAAAGATTGTCTGTTTTTTAAAAAAAAAGGAAAATCTTGAAGTATTGGTCTTTACATCCACCCTCAGAGGGAGAATATTATTAATTTGGCTACCCTCATGGGGACGATATTATTAATGTGCCTTGTTTTCCTGTAGGAAACAGTTTGTGATTGGACTGGACCATGAGGGGATGTTGGAATTCTTTCCTGTTGATTACATTGTTTCAGATGTTTCAAGTTGTTTCAAATTCAAGTTTTCTTCATGTCACAGCCTTGAGGAGGAAGATAGATGTTATGGTCATATATACCATACTATGATTCTAGAATGGAATATTGTTTCTTTGTGATGTGTTTATGTTCTTTAAAGAGCTGCATGTGGGGCAGCATTAAAGGTTATATAATAATGATAGCCTCCATTGTCTTTAATGAAATCAAGATTCTCTCTGCATGTTAATTGGAGAATCGTCATTCTCCACATGGCTGAGCCAAGACATTATTGACAAAATCTCACACCAGGGTCTAAACGAGGTAGGTAAAACAAAGCCAATAGTTGAATGGGGTGGGGCAAAGACCACTCTAAGTATATTCTAAGCAATAGGTTGGTATGACAGTTGAGCTGCCAAAACCCAGTCCTAAAAAGAAAATGAAGCTCGCTTAACTATCGCCTTCTAATTTTTCATCATTCATTTATGTAGGCTGCAATTAGGATTAAGGTGCAAAAATCAGTGCACACTATACCTAAGCTATTTTGCATTAGTGTTGGTATTTGCGCATGTTTCTCACACAAATCTGCACATATTTGGATTTCCCTTCTTGCTTACATAATGTGTGACTGCTCCAACTGAAGGGACTGGTATTATCCTGGGCCCAAATGAACTGAACTTTTTTTTCATTCACAAAGCATGAGTGTTGGACTTGTCCCTTTCTGCAGGGTCATCCCAAGATGTTTTGCCTTCACTCCTACATTTTTCCTGAATACCTTTTTATTGGTTTTAGGACTCTGTGCACTTTACCACTGCTAACCAGTGCTAAAGTGCCTGTGCTCTTTCCCTAAAACATGGCAGCATTAGCTTATAGCCAATTGCCATATTTAATTTAATTTTAAGCCCCTAGTAAAGTGGTACTAAATGTGCCCTGGGCCTGTAAATTAAATGCTACTAGTGGACCTACAGTACTGGTTGTGCCACCCACTTAAGTAGCACTATAAAATGTCTCAGGCCTGCCTTTGCAGAGCCTGTGTGCGCTGTTTAAACTGCCATTTCGACCTGGCAAAGTAAAGCTTTTGCAAGGACCAATCTTTCCTTTTGAATACATATAAGCCACCCGAGGGTAGGCCCTGGACAGCCCAGAGGGCAGGGTACAATGTATTTAAAATGTGGGACATGTACATTTAAGTTTTACATGTCCTGGTAGTGAAAAGCCCATAACTTTGTTTTTCACTACTGCAAGGCCTATCTCTCCCATATGATAGCATTGGAGTTGCCTTATTACATTCTATGAGTGTCAATTCAATCAATTCAATTCAATTCAAAAGAGCTTTATTCGGTATGTACAACAACCATAAAAGCAGAAACAAAATTTAAAAACATGTATGAAACATCCAATGTGTACGGCAGTCCAGTTGAATAACAAATGTACAATTCCTAGCAGCAAATGTTTTTGAATAAAAGTATCCGATACATATGACAGTCCAATTAATTATCAAATATAATAGATTTCCTAGCAGCAATTGTTTTTTAATAAAAAATATCCAGTGCTTAAAACAATCCAATTAATTATCAAGTATGATAGATTTCCTAGCAGTAATTGTTTTTAGAATAAAAGAAGCAACATAAAAACATATTCCAGGATCAGTAAGGGTAACCAATAAATTCATAGCAGCATGGGTTGTTCTCACATTAAATTTAAAAAAGAAGGTTTCAAATAAAAGCGTCTTAAAAATTAATAAAACTTACAGAATAGCATATAATGTGTGGTGCTTTGTTTTGATAGCCCATCACAGGGGCATAAGGTTGATGGACACATTTTCATAGTAGGGAAGGCAACTAAGTGATGTACTATACCTAATCTCAAGCGGGTCAGAACAAAGCGATGTGATGGCCTAGTCACTACTGTCAAGTAATCTTGAAATCCTCCTCTGACCTCAAGCTGTTGATAAAATACGAGGGTAGGTTGCTTTCCTATCAGTCTCCTGCGAGTCTCTATTTGGTGGGCTAAAAAGATATCCTTAATCTCCTGTTTGGATATGCTTGTCACACAGCCTGGGTCATCCTGGATCTGAAGATTATATAAATTACTAAACCAATCACGAATATATTTGAGCCAGGGGATACTGTATCTTTTATCCAGAAGTGAGCAGTCTTTAATGATGGTTTGAGTAAATTTAGTCTCCTCTTTGGCCCTAATGGATCTCCATAGCAATAATAGCCGCAAAGCAATGAGATCCGATAGGTAGTTAATACCTACTTCATGGTGTGTAATTTCGGTAGATGCTGATGGGGGTAGACACAAGAGGCGTTTTAAAAAAGAGTTTTCTTCAAGCTGTAGTGTCTGGCTAGGATTTTGGCCCCAAACCCCTGCGCCATAAAGGGCTATGGCAACACATCTGGCCTTATATATGTCTACCATATCCTTAATGCGGCGGGTGCCTAGCTTGGCTGCAAATCTAAAAACCCCATAAGCACTCTTAACCATCTTAGAGCGTACATTAGCTAGTTCATTCGTCCATTTCCCATTTCCTGAGTAGGTTACACCTAAATAGCAAAAGGTATTAACCAATTCCACAGGGGAATTCTCTATGTAAAAAGTTTTACATTTCTTGGTTTTCTGACCACAGGCCATGACAACATTTTTGGTCTTGTTAATTAATAATTTCCTATTCTTGATAAAAAAGGCTAAAATTGTCCATTAATCGCTGTAGGCCAACTGGGGTTCTGGAAAGCAACACCGCATCGTCTGCATAAAGTAAGACGGGTACGGGGTTGCCAGCTATTTGTGATGCATCTGCCTGTACCGATCTAAGGGCTTTGTCGACTTCATTTATAAATAAAGAAAAAAGTAACAGTGCCAAAACACAGCCCTGACGGATGCCTCTTTTAACCTCAAAGTGTGGTGTACACTCACCCCGCTGACCATATCGCACCTTGCTCGAGAGTTTCTCATACAGCCTTGCGAGGAAGAAAATTATTTCTTTTGGGGCACCTAAATTGAGCAGGGTAGGCCACAGAATAGAGTGGTCAACAAGGTCAAACGCACTGCTAAGATCTGCAAAGCACAGGTATAGTCTTCCCTGTTTAGCGTGCGTATATTTGCCTATCAAAAGTTCTAAGTTGATGCATTGCTCGAGAGTTCCCAACCCTTTTCTGAATCCATATTGAACTGGTGAGAGTATCTCGTTTTCGGTGGCCCAGTTTTCAAGTCTGACCAATAATATTCTGCTCATCACTTTAACTGATGAATCCAGAAGCGAAATAGGGCGGTAATTTTTCGCTTCGGTTTTGCTGCCTTTTTTAAAAATAGGGATTATCACAGATTGACCCCATGACGGCAGTATGTACTCGGTCACTGCTAAGTTAAAAACTCTGGTTAAAATGGGGCTCCATAAATTTATTTCAGTTTTGTAAACATCAATGGGGACCCCATCTGGGCCTTGTGCTTTACCACACCTACTGCCAGTCAATCCATCATGGACTTCGTCGATGGTAATATCTAGGGGCAACACCGGCCACTGACTTCCTACTTTACTTGGCGTCCGAAGTACATCGGGGTCAAGTGGATTAAAAATACTAAAAAAATGTCTCACCCACGCATCACAATTAACATGAGAGAGTAATTCTGGGAAAGAATCTTTCTCTAAAAACGGTGAATTGACGGTTTCCCAGAATAGCTTACTATTCGCTGTGTCCGCTGCCATGGATAGTTTATCCCACGCTAACTTTTGAAGCTTATTTCTCCTTGCCTTAAGGACCAATTTATAATTAAGGCGTGAATTTTTGATGGTCTCAGTATTTTTGGGTTTACTACCCAAGGCTTGTTTGAGTTGGCTCAGGGCCTGTGTACAGGTATGATCAAACCAACCTCTATTTTGTCTGCTATTTTCCCTGAAGGGTGCTGTCAGTATCCCCTCGATTACGACATTAATTTTTCCAAAATTGGCTAACAACAGAGAGGGATTAACGTCCTCATTGAGGCAATAAGAAATCTCTGTATCACATTTGATAACAATTTCTTTTAGAACTTTTGCAGGGTCCACACCAACCCATTTAATACGTGTCCCATTAGGCCTAATAGTAGTAATACTAGTTATGAAAACTTGATTTACTGCCGTTTTTAATCCCCAAACTAAGGTTGACATAGAAATACAATTATGGTCACTCAAAACTTGCTCAGTGATCCATGGAGTAGAACACAAATAACTGCTGCTAGCTGAAATAAGCATATGATCAATAATAGAAGCAGCATTTCTGCCAGTAAATGTTGGTATAGAGCCACCATTAATATCCCGTGCACATTGTAACAATTCGAGGTCATATTTGGCCATCAATAGATTAAGAGCTCCACCATAGTCATTGTGTGTAAAATGCATACTTTCGTCATCCTCCCCATAAGTGATCCCGCAGGCCTTAGTCATCGACAATGGGCAAGGTTGAATATTAAAATCCCCCACCCAAATTATAAAAAAATTAGTCTTAATAGTACTTAGCAATTTGTCAAGCCCATTGTCTAACTCGAATACAACATTACTACGGGTTGAATCGAACACATTATTGTAGTAGTTAACCATGACCACATCCCTACCATCTTTGCAGTGTAACCATAAGATCTGGGAATGTGTTCCTATAGTGATAGTTCTTTTAACAGTAAAAACTGATGGCTTGTTTGAAATAAGGGTCAGGAGCCCCCCTTTGGCTCTACCAGCTGGCGAAGGCACAGCCTGGAGCCAATATGATGTAAACCCTTCTACATATATCGGTTCGGTGCACCAGGTGTCTTGCAGGCAAATTATATCACGGTCAATAGTAATAAAATCTTGCCAAGCTGGTGAATCCTGTTTTCCCCTTAAGCCTGCGACATTCCAGGTGGTAATTATATAACCATTCTCAAGTATTTTCTCAGGATTATCTCGAGTGTACTTGGCATTACCTCCTTTATCTAAACTTACAGATGGAGCCTCTATAGGTATAGGCTCTGTGTCTGTAATGAAAGTGGGCTCAATCTGAGTTTGGTCGATTGGAGGTAAGCCCCCTAATCTTTATCATCAACCCAGTCTCCGGTGGGATATGGCTCCTGTCTAGGATGGTTAGTACCCTTATGTCAATCATTTTCTTGAAGAGAGCTCAGGGCCTGGAACCTATTTGACACTGGTAAATCTTGGTGAGATTGGGTTGATAGAATTAAATTTGTGCTCCGGGGGTTTTTGGTCATCATCCCTATGTTGTCTAAACCTAAGGTGCCTGTAAAAGAAACCAAGTGGTAACAGTGTCATGGTTGAATCAAATTGAGACAATGGGGGTGCTCTAACTAAGGTGTTTCTGGCCCAACTAGGACTTCGAAAATTAATAATTATACAGTCTCCTTTGAGACACTTTTGTAAGGGGCCAATCCATCCCACTCTTCGTGTCATGAGGATCTGATTAACTCCTATCACTGGGAAGCCACAATACTTGTCAAGCCAGTGTACTATTCTATTCTTTAGGGTATCATGGCTCTCCATTGGTCCTGGTTGCAGGGGAGGCACATTTACCAAAACGGCGACATATGGGCAGCATTCCGGGGGCAGGTTGATGGGAGCATCTACTCTCCTCTCTTGGGTTGTATTGGGGCCTGACTTGTTTAAGGTAGCAGTAGGATGTTTCATATCCATCCCAGCCCCTCGGACTAGTCGGGGTTGGTTAATCAGGACCTGCTGTCTTGGTGGTTTATGGGTTGTTAATTCATTGGTTCTACTGGTGAACCCTGCGCTTGCCATGTCATTTCTGCCCCCAGGAGGTTCTCTGCCTGTTCCTTTGTTTATTCCATTAACACTAGGGGTAATTATCTTAGACGCAGGTGCATCTATCCCTCCCCTAATTACATCCCTCTTTGTCCCGGTGCTGGTGCAAGTGTCCCTCATTAGGCCACAGATCTTGGTCACCTCGCTAGAAAGTTTATCAATTTTCTCTTGAACTGACCTAAGCAGCTCCTCATACTTGGATAAAATTGTGGCTATAATTAAAGTTGTTTGTGAGTTGGCAATGCTGCCTTGGCCGTCTAGGCTATCACATGTCGGGTCTTTAGGGGTCTGCATAGGACCTTTCTTTCCTTTAGGGTTGCCCACCACTATTTGTCTTTTCTTGCAGCCTCTATTTTTCTTCGGGGATGGCGATCTATCAGATATATGCAAGGAGGGGGAATCAGGTTGAGTTGAATAAACAAGTCATGTTCAGATTCTAATACATTTCCATGGGGCCTTGGTGTTCCATGGGGCGCAGTGGGGGCAGCTTCTACAGATTGCGTAGTCTCTCCCTGTTGGAGGGAGCTACTATTACCTAACTGGTCCCCAACCATCGTGCCAGGCCCAGGGATAAACAGCGTTCTGTCCTGTCAATTTCATCGGTGATTGCACTAACTGCTCTCACTAGAAATGAGTCAATTGTAGTGCGTGGATTATCAGGTATAACTTTTTGAATCTTGCGTCTGGTCATGGTGACTTCTATGATCTAGTACACACTTAGGGGCCGATTCCGATCTCGGTCGGAGGCGCACCCAATACCATTCGGTCGGGAAAAAAGCCATGCGAAAGCCTGTTTCCCGACCGATCCGTACAGCACACCGAGCGAGTAAGTACGATGCGTACAACAGCAAAGAATCCGGCCGAGCCGTACTCACCCAAACCAGGTCCTGTTCTCCGACCGAGGCGAATCCGGAAACGCCGAATCGAGTCGCACGGAAGGAAAAATGCAGCCCCGTCCGGCCGGACAAGTACGATGCGCTTTCCGTACGCGCCGAACCCGTCGCTACGCACGGCACGTCAAAGCATCCGGGAGAGGCGCACATAAGCTCCGATTCGCGCCACAACACGATCCACGGCTCCGAGACGAACACGGCAGCGACGAGGACGACGCGAAGCGACGAGGACGAGGCGAAGCGACGAGGACGAGGCGAAGCGACGAGGACGACGCGAAGCAACGAGAAGGACGAACGACACGAACCAACCATGAATCCCTTCGTCCCGATCGTACCAATATCCTACATATACTACCGTAACAGGCACGGACGCGTACGGCGCAGGAGGTAAGCCAGACACCAACCACAAAACACATACAACACGTACACGACACATCACACACACACACACAGGGATGCAGAATATACTTACACCAGCAACAGCAGCACCATAGGGGCGGGATGCCCATCACCAATGCCACATATGCACACAGGGGCCTGAATGCGCACCACCACCCCTACCTAGGGGGGGCAGGATGCCTACCACCACTACCACCCTTACCCAGGGGGGGCTGGATGCCTACCACTAGTACCACCCTCACCCAGGGGGGGCAGGATGCCTACCACTACTACCACCCTCACCCAGGGTGGGCTGGATGCCTACCACTACTACCACCCTCACCCAGGGGGGCAGGATGCCTACCACTAGTACCACCCTCACCCAGGGGGGCAGGATGCCTACCACTACTACCACCCTCACCCAGGGGGGCAGAATGCCTACCACTAGTACCACCCTCACCCAGGGGGCAGGATGCCTACCACTACTACCACCCTTAGCCAGGGGGGCAGGATGCCTACCACTACTACCACCCTTACCCAGGGGGCTGGATGCCTACCACTACTACCACCCTCACCCAGGGTGGGCTGGATGCCTACCACTACTACCACCCTCACCCAGGGGGGCAGGATGCCTACCACTAGTACCACCCTCACCCAGGGGGGCAGGATGCCTACCACTACTACCACCCTCACCCAGGGGGCAGAATGCCTACCACTAGTACCACCCTCACCCAAGGGGGCAGGATGCCTACCACTACTACCACCCTTAGCCAGGGGGCAGGATGCCTACCACTACTACCACCCTCACCCAGGGGGGCAGAATGCCTACCACTAGTACCACCCTCACCCAGGGGGGCAGGATGCCTACCACTACTACCACCCTCACCCAGGGGGGCAGGATGCCTACCACTAGTACCACCCTCACCCAGGGGGGCAGGATGCCTACCACTACTACCACCCTTAGCCAGGGGGGCAGGATGCCTACCACTACTACCACCCTTAGCCAGGGGGGCAGGATGTCTACCACTAGTACCACCCTCACCCAGGGGGCAGGATGCCTACCACTACTACCACCCTTAGCCAGGGGGCAGGATGCCTACCACTACTACCACCCTTAGCGAGGGGGCAGAATGCCTACCACTACCACCACCCTTAGCCAGGGGGCTGGATGCCTACCACTACTACCACCCTCACCCAGGGGGGCAGGATGCCTACCACTACTACCACCCTTAGCCAGGGGGGCAGGATGCCTACCACTACTACCACCCTCACCCAGGGGGGCAGGATGCCTACCACCACTACCACCCCCACCCATAGGATGGACAATGCATGACACAACCAGCACACCACAACCTAGGGAATGCAAGAAGAAGACATCCCCCAACACCATGACAAGCGTGTGTAGACTGTGTCAAATGCCTACAACACCGAACATGACTTCGAACATACAATGTGACCCCCTAGCACATGTGCCACACAAATATGTGTGTGGCACACACAACGCAAGCAGGCCATGACCATTGTGGCAATGGGGTCCAAACCCCCATCATCACAATGACCAAAAGGTAAGTGTGGGGTCCATAGTTGCAGCACATTTTGAACATTGTGGCAATGGGGTCCAAACCCCCATCATCACAGTGACCAAAAGGTAAGTGTGGGGTCCATAGTTGCAGCACTTTTTGAACATTGTTTCAATGGGGTCCAAACCCCCATCATCACAGTGACCAAAAGGTAAGTGTGGGGTCCATAGCTGCAGCACATTTTGAACATTGTGGCAATGGGGTCCAAACCCCCATCATCACAGTGACCAAAAGGTAAGTGTGGGGTCCATAGTTGCAGCACATTTTGAACATTGTGGCAATGGGGTCCAAACCCCCATCATCTCAGTGACCAAAAGGTAAGTGTGGGGTCCATAGTTGCAGCACATTTTGAACATTGTGGCAATGGGGTCCAAACCCCCATCATCACAGTGACCAAAAGGTAAGTGTGGGGTCCATAGCTGCAGCACATTTTGAACATTGTGGCAATGGGGTCCAAACCCCCATCATCACAGTGACCAAAAGGTAAGTGTGGGGTCCATAGCTGAAGCACATCTTGAACATTGTGGCAATGGGGTCCAAACCCCCATCATCACAGTGACCAAAAGCTAAGTGTGGGGTCCATAGCTGCAGCACATTTTGAACATTTTGGCAATGGGGTCCAAACCCCCATCATCACAGTGACCAAAAGGTAAGTGTGGGGTCCATAGCTGAAGCACATCTTGAACATTGTGGCAATGGGGTCCAAACCCCCATCATCACAGTGACCAAAAGCTAAGTGTGGGGTCCATAGCTGCAGCACATTTTGAACATTGTGGCAATGGGGTCCAAACCCCCATCATCACAGTGACCAAAAGGTAAGTGTGGGGTCCATAGCTGAAGCACATTTTGAACATTGTGGCAATGGGGTCCAAACCCCCATCATCACAGTGACCAAAAGGTAAGTGTGGGGTCCATAGCTGCAGCACATTTTGAACATTGTGGCAATGGGGTCCAAACCCCCATCATCACAGTGACCAAAAGGTAAGTGTGGGGTCCATAGTTGCAGCACATTTTGAACATTGTGGCAATGGGGTCCAAACCCCCATCATCACAGTGACCAAAAGGTAAGTGTGGGGTCCATAGTTGCAGCACATTTTGAACATTGTGGCAATGGGGTCCAAACCCCCATCATCACAGTGACCAAAAGGTAAGTGTGGGGTCCATAGCTGCAGCACATTTTGAACATTGTGGCAATGGGGTCCAAACCCCCATCATCACAGTGACCAAAAGGTAAGTGTGGGGTCCATAGCTGAAGCACATCTTGAACATTGTGGCAATGGGGTCCAAACCCCCATCATCACAGTGACCAAAAGCTAAGTGTGGGGTCCATAGCTGCAGCACATTTTGAACATTGTGGCAATGGGGTCCAAACCCCCATCATCACAGTGACCAAAAGGTAAGTGTGGGGTCCATAGCTGAAGCACATCTTGAACATTGTGGCAATGGGGTCCAAACCCCCATCATCACAGTGACCAAAAGCTAAGTGTGGGGTCCATAGCTGCAGCACATTTTGAACATTGTGGCAATGGGGTCCAAACCCCCATCATCACAGTGACCAAAAGGTAAGTGTTGACAAAGTAAGAGCTGCAACTGCCAAACTGCATGGATGATTCCTGGTCACAGAACAACAAACACATCAGTGGCAAAGTAGTGTATGTGTCCCATTGCAACATAAATTGGGGGAGCCAAATCCTGCAGTGCAAATAAGACATAACTTTGGCCATGTGCAGACAAACAACACCCATGGGGGCTGACACCGTCAACAATCATCAATGACACAATGACAGAAGTGACCATCCGAATGCAGACCCACATATTTGCACCAATGGGCACACACATGCAGATACCCTGTGGAGACTGCAGATGTGAGGCGAACAGATACCATACCATGGCAGCAATGGGACACACAATCAACAATTAGCACCAAATGAGGGCTCCCGTCCCATCAGCCTGGTCATGGAAGTGCCAACGGAATCATCAGCACAGATCCAACACACTTGTATAGCAATGTTGCACTGACAACACAGATGAGTCCTTCCCCATTGATGCCCAAACCTGCATGTTCACTGGAGATGGCCACACGGTCAGGGAAGTAGACGAATAGAACAATGGCAGGCACAACAGATGTGCAGGGGTGGAAGCCACAGATGTGAAATTGCCAATTTAAGTAGGAAATCCCATTGCCAAATACTGAACACCTGACACCCTCAGATGCTGCTATGGATGACATGGATACACCACAGGATAGGACACATTCCCCCTGGACCACATGGGTTCCTGCACAGTAACACTTCATTATCATGAGACCAAATATCACCATCACTGCAGCAAGGGCATGGTTAGCATCATCAACATCATGTACATCAGAACCAAAGCACTAGAGAACAGAAAGTTGCTTTATTCAGCATATGTGGCATTAAAAGTAGAAGTCCGGTAGAACATAAACAAAGGCCAATGGCCAGTCCATCAACAAAGTCACAAGTGGGTGACAGTGGCAGATGCCACCCTACACATGCCTGCACAAAACCAGGGACAATCCACTAGGAGGGGCAACCGGGGGGTAGGCCAGGCACCGCAGGGACAGGATCAGGGCTCACCAGGAGGAAGCAGGGAAGGGGTGGTGGGTGCTGAAGAGCCACTGACAACTGCAGTGGAGGTGTCTGACATGGTGTGTGCCGGCACAACTGGGGGCATGGCTCAGATGTTGTGGGTGCCGGCACGACTGCAGTGGACCCTGCAGATGGAGTGGACAGGTCCGCCACTGCAGTGCCCAAGTCAGACAGGGTGGTAGTGGACTCCACTGCAGTGCCTACCACCAGGGGAGGAGAATGGGGAACAGGCAAGGTGGGCTGGACAGAGGGGAGGACACCCTCACCACATCAGTGGCACAGACAAGCGCAGCGGGGGTGTTGTTCCGGGAGAGCAAGTGGCAGGGGAGAAGGCCGGAGCCTCTTGGGGATGGTATATCTGTGGGTGGGGGAACCTGGGCAGGGTGTGGTGGGGGCACCTGTGGAGTGGGGGCCTGAGGGATGGAGGAAGGAGACCTGGTGCTTGAGCTGCAGGGCGGCGGCGGGGTCTTGCTCTTAGCACTCCGGGGGACTTGCGGGTGGGGGCCTCAGTCTGTCTGCGCCTGGGGGAGGGTGTCCGTGGGCGAGGGGCACTCTGCTCCGTGTGGGGGGCTTCCTCTTCCCCCTGGATGCTGGGGCAGCTGGATCGGAGGGGAAGAGGCCGAGGTCACTGAGGAAGAGGCGCTGGGTCTTTGGGGTTGCAGGTGAGGCAAGGAGGGTGCTTTGGAGGGAGAGGCAACTGAGGACTGCGCAGTGCCCGTGGATGCGTGTGTGTGTACCAGGGCCCCATCCCCTGTGAGTCTGGTTTCAGTCCCCTGACTGTGCGTGCGTGTGCGTTTAGTTTGTGGCGTGTGTGTCTGTGTGCTGGACGTGTGTGTGCTGGTGTGTGCCTGTGCCGGTGTGTGTGTGCTTGGGACGGGTAAGGTGCTGGGGAGTGTGGATGGAGCAGAGGCAGGAGGGGTGAGGGACTGTCTGAGGAGGGACACTGCTGCCATCAGGGAGGAGTCCATGGACCTGTTGCCCCTCTGTAGGTCAGACATGCCCGATGAGATGCCCTCCATGAACGACACCAGCTGAGTCAACAGTGCGGTGTGCGCATGGAGGACACTCAGCATGGCTGTCTGCCCTACATGGAGCTGGCAAAGGAGGTACACAGACTCCTCACTCAGGGCAGCAGGGGACACAGGGGCAGGGGGTGCAGTGCCTGGCCCAAAGGAGACACGCTCCCGAACATGGGAGCCTCCACGGACCTGGGTAATGGGAGCCTATGGGAGGGCGGTGGTGGTGCTGGTGGTGGCGGGGACAGCAACACTAGCTGGCGTGTGGTGGCTGCTGACACCCGCCTCCACAAGGGAGTCATCCTCCGAGTTGCTCTGGTCCTCAGCTGAGGTGGATGGTGCTGAGGACTCCTCGGTGTGGCTCCCCTCGCCCTCCGTGCCACTGGGTCCCTCCGACCACTCCTCGGCTGCTGACCCAGTCTGGCTCTCTGGCTCCTCCTGGTCCGTGGAGCTGTCCCCTTCCGTGGCCGTGGATGTATCTGCAAACATTGGAGAAACAGACAGACATCAGTCACCTGCACCAAACGCACACACCACTGTGAGCACAGCACATTACAGAGCAAGCCCTGGCATCATTAGTTGTACATTGCTAAAAGTGCCCTAACTGAACAGGAGAAGCCAATTGTCAGTCTGATGCCAAGCATGGCACTCACATCCCACATGGCCTTGCACCCATCTGTCTGGTGTCTGTTGTATTGCAACACCCCAGTGTGGACACATGCACCAAGTACACAGTAGTTGGACAGTGCAGAGGACACGGTGTAGCATGTGGACATGCACACATCACAGCTCTTGCCACTGAGTCAGTACAGGTTTCCGGATGAAAGGGATGCCCAGAGTCAAATAGGAAATGCATGTGATGCATACCAGCGACAGACACCATGATGCACCCATGTCCTGATAGCCAGCGCCACTATGGTGTGCATGTAGCACATGTCACTCCCCTGCAGGACCACCAATAAGTTGACACATGCCATGGCAGAGGCATGACTGCTAAGTCATACATCACTGTCTCAGTGATGTATGACTTGGCAGCCAGACAACAACACTATGCACTGTGTCACAACAGTAGGTCATGGGGAATGCAAGTCCTGGAGCTGCACAAGTGCACATGTACATCCCCACACAACACATCATCTTAACCCTCATCTGTCCAGGTCACACCTATTGGACATATGGGAGACCTGTGACACTACCCTTGGAACCTGAGCCCCTCACAATTTGCTGTGAATGGGGAACAGCTGCCTGAACTTCACATTCGCATACCCCAGTCTGCACGGGCAGCTGATCAAACACCTATGTGACACACAAGTATCGTCTGCTATGGTCACATCTCCAGGGGCATGCTGAGCCCCTACCAAGAAACACCCCAGCAGTCCTGGCAACTAATCCACAGCACACTGACACAGAGGCAGACACCTGAGGGGTCAAATCACTGTGCACAATGTGTCAGCTGATACACGGGAGTGGGAGTACAGAGTGCATTGCATGGCCTGGAGTAGGCATGACTGTCCTGCTCCACATGAATGAGTGATGTTCCCTGGACAGTGGATAGCTGGCCATGTATGTGTGACACACGTAATCTGCACACTCCTGGGGCCCAAACATTGTTCCCACCCGCTGCATGGGCGTGTGCCACATACCCCAGGCACATGTGGTGGCTCAACTCAGCAAGTGGACCGCATATCAAAGCAACACGCAGATCACATGTCCAAACCCAGGCGTTGTGTGAACAATGGACCCACCCATGATGCCCACAACAGAGTTAGGGAAACAGATGCTGTCCCCCACCTTTAGTGAAGCAAACTGCAAGGACACAGTCCCAAGTGACACAATTCCCTGAATGTAAGGGCCACACCTGGGTATCAGATGAGCAGTGGGCAGTGCACAATAGAGGGACATGGCTCCTGGACAACATGACTGCTGCACTGTGGCAGTTGAACCAGGCCAGAGGAGGGCACAAAGCATGTAATACAGAGTACACAGTGCAGTCTTTGACTCACCCCCTCCTTGCTGCTGTCTGGCCTTCAGCTGCCCATCCAGGTCTGGAAACACCACCGCCAGGATCTGGAGCATGTGGGGGGTCAGGGTCCGTGTTCCGCCCCTCCTGCGAGGAGGCGACAGCTTCAGCTGGACCCGTGCAATCCTCCGGGTCCAGCCCGAAGGTCCTGCCACCTCTTCTGGCAGTTGCGGATCCGGCGCTTGTAGACCGGACAGCCCGGACGATGTCCTTCCAGATCTCCTGCTTCCTATGGGCATTAACCTGTCAGGATGACAAAGTGAAAAGCCCATTACCACACATGCAACATATCCGTGCATGACACAGTTGTATATACATGTCTCAATCACAGGGGCACATGATGTACACAGGCAGTGCAAAGCTGACCATGGACAGTTTGCCAGACGTCACTACATGGTATCATTGCATGGGAAGTAAAACCATGTTCAAATGCACTGTCACTGCACCATACCTGTCCAGTGCAAGTCACTACACACTATGGGGGTGACAACTACTCAGTGAGCCTGCTAGCCAGTGGCGTGCAGACTCTCATCCTTGCTAGTCACACAAAATGCACATTCAGAAAGGCAGTGCACAGAACACTCACCTGCTCCCCTGGTGTCCCATACAGCTTGCTGTACTGTGGAAGTAGGCTGTCCAGCAGGGCCTGGTTGTCTTCAAGGCTGAAGGCTGGGGCTCTCTCCACAGTACGTGCCATTGCAGGGTCCAGAGGGGCAGAGACAGCAGCAGTGCAGTGGCAGATGTCGTCCTGGAGCATGTAGTGCAGGCAAGTGAGCTCTCAGGGGAACAGCCAGCAATATATATGTGCTGGAGAGGCAGATACTGTCCCTTGTGTCCAAAGTGATAGGTCCAAGTCGTTTGCATCTTCTGAATCTGGCCAATCTATGGAATAGCAGCACCAAAACACGCCCACAGCATCCTTCAAATCCTCAACTTCATGACATACATGATTTTGCAACATTGTTGTGGGTGACCAACTGAATTTCCAGCAACCGACTCGTTCGAAATTCGAAAACGCGTCCGTTGCCAGGCAAGCCCATTGTCAATGGGTGCGCACCGATCGGTCCATTGCGGTACAACGTGCACAGGGGTACAACGCGTACCCGCACACATTGAATGCAATGGGCCGGCCGGAGGCACCGATCGGTCCATTGCGGTACAACGCGCACAGGGGTACAACGCGTACCCGCACACATTGAATGCAATGGGCCGGCCGGAGGCACCGATCGGTCCATTGCGGTACTAACGCGCACAGGGGTACAACGCGTACCCGCACATTGAATGCAATGGGCCGGCCGGAGGCACCGATCGGTCCATTGCGGTATCAACGCGAACAGGGGTACAACGCGTACCCGCACACATTGAATGCAATGGGCCGGCCGGAGGCACCGATCGGTCCATTGCGGTACTACGCGCACAGGGGTACAACGCGTACCCGCACACATTGAATGCAATGGGCCGGCCGGAAGCACCGATCGGTCCATTGCGGTTCAACGCGCACAGGGGTACAACGCGTACCCGCACACATTGAATGCAATGGGCCGGCCGGAAGCACCGATCGGTCCATTGCGGTTCAACGCGCACAGGGGTACAACGCGTACCCGCACACATTGAACGCAATGGGCCGGCCGGAGGCACCGATCGGTCCATTGCGCTACAATGCGCACAGGGGTACAACGCGTACCCGCACACATTGAATGCAATGGGCCGGCCGGAGGCACCGATCGGTCCATTGCGGTTCAACGCGCACAGGGGTACAACGCGTACCCGCACACATTGAATGCAATGGGCCGGCCGGAGGCACCGATCGGTCCATTGCGGTACAACGCATCACTGTACATGTGACTGGCATATGTCAGCATGCCTGTCTCAGATGGACATATGCCAGCCACAGATAGCTCCCAGGGAGTGAGGGGCACACCTACATCACGACAGCCTGTCCAAACTTTATCATAAGGCATGTAAGGATACATTTCCTATTGTGTGTATGTTGGTGTACATGTTGTCCTGTGGGTGTCACCTGTGGGCAGCCACCCCCAGGCTGTGCACGTGTTCATGGGGACAGGATCCTGGGTGTTACATGTACATGACCACTGTGATGTGCAACTGTTCATATCTGTGCATGTGCCATGGTCACATTTCACAGTGGTGTATGTGTATGTCATGTCACATACCCCGTGAGTCCCATGTGGGACGGTATGTTTGAGCCAGGGTGTCCCAGTGGCACAATAGTGATGGTCCTCCACAGTCTTTGTGCATGTAGTGTTTACAATGTCTCTGATTTCATGTGCACAATGGGAGACAGTCTCCACATCCACGTTGTGTGTGCATGGACTCTGATGTTGTGCGTGTGTGTCACAGACGTCCATGTCTGTCCTGCCGTGGCAAGTGGGGCCACTACCTGTGGGGGTCATGGTTGTTTTGCTGTGGTGTATACATGATACTCCATGTAATGCCAGTGTCCATGTGACATTACAGGGTCCCTGGGAATGTACCTGTCGTTGAGCTGTGGTGCCTGGGGCACATCTGTCCTCACATGTCACTGTGGGGGTTATTGTGACACGGCAGCAGGAGATGGGAACTGTGACACGGCCTCATGATATCCAATGGGCCAACCTGGGACTAATTGATGCCACCTGTTGGACCGTGTTGACAGATGTTGGCCATGTATGTACCATACATGTCCTTCCGGTACTGCACACTTCATGTAGTTGTGCCTCATAATGATGTATGTTGGGATCTTGAGTGTGTTCAATGCCGCATATGTGGGGTGACTGACAATCTTGCTTACTTCTCCTCTGCACTGCAGGGCTCCTGCTGTCCATCGGCCATTCCCAGACCTGGCAACGATGGTGGAACGGGACAGCATCCGACGGTACCGCTTCACCAGGCAGCTGATTGAGGATTTGGCAGTGCAGTTGTCCCCACATTTGCAGCCTGGCCGGCCGTATCCTACAGCGCTGACCCCCAAGGTGAAGGTGATGGCAGCCCTACACTTCTTTGCCACCGGTACCTTCCAACATACTGTGGCGACTGCTGGTGGGATGTCACAGACCATGTTCAGCCGTGTGCTCCGCGATGTTTTGGCGGCAATGTTGCTCTTCCTGAACCGGTACATCTATTTCCCTAGACTGCGACGACTCACTGACGTGAAGAGTG
Source organism: Calotriton arnoldi (assembly GCA_963921515.1). NCBI lineage: Eukaryota > Metazoa > Chordata > Amphibia > Caudata > Salamandridae > Calotriton > Calotriton arnoldi. The sequence goes on from CAWUFW010011302.1 coordinate 437,108, forward strand.
ACTTTTATGCCCTGGGGAGGATGCCGCATGTCATTGGCTCCATTGATGGGACACATGTGGCTTTGGTACCACCACAGGTCCAGGAGCAGGCCTACAGGAACCGCAAGCACTACCACTCGGTCAATGCACTGGTGGTGTGTCTTGCAGACATGACCATCACACACGTGTGTGCCCGTTTCCCTGGTTCAGCACACGATGCCTTTGTGATGAGGAGTAGTCGCATCCCCAGGATGATGGCACAGATGCAGAACCAGCGTGCCTGGCTTGTCGGTGTGTACTGACTTTGTGCCATTGTGTGTGATCTGATCTGTAGTATTCCGCCCACTTTTCCAAGTCAGCTAATGTGCACTTGTCTGTCCGTAGGTGACTCGGGATACCCCAACATGCCGTGGTTGCTGACACCCCTCAGGAACCCTGTGACACCAGCCCAGATGCGCTACAATGAGGCACATGGTCGGACCAGGAGAGTGATTGAGCGGACCTTTGGTCTCCTGAAGAGCCGCTTCCGCTGCCTGGACAAGACCGGAGGGTCCCTCCCATATGCCCCTGCGAAAGTGTGCAAGATTATCATCGTCTGCTGCATGCTCCACAACCTGGCAGTGCGGAAGGAGTTGCCTCTCATCCAGGATGACAATGACCAACATCCGCCACCTGTGGAGGATCCTGGCCTGGACCACGATGCCAGTGACGATGATGATGATGATGGTGATGGTGATGTCCGCACACAGCTCATCACCAACTTCTTTAGCTGAATGTGAGTATCCTGAGGTGTCATGTCAATGATGTGAGTTGGCATGATGTGTGGGTGGTGCTCTGGTGCTGTTGGAGTGTGTCCATGGGCTACTTGACTGGATGTGTGTTGCGATGTGTGGTGACAGGTGGTCTGTACTCCCCAACAGTGTTGACATGCTAACTTGGTTCTGGGTGGGTATCTTGTAACATGTATTGTGCATGAGTTTTGCTGTTCTGTCCTGTACTCCATTGCTTTTGACTGTGTGTCATTTCTGTCCTTCACAGGGTACTTTCAGATTCGTTTGGTCAACTGTGTCCACCGACGACGTGATTGCACATCCAGGCTGGTAGCTGTTGTGTCCCTACAGGTGATGTGCGCCACACCCATGGACTTCCTTCCGTCTACAGTTGTTGACTGTGTGCCCGCTGCCAGGTGGGGTTACCTTGCATCTGTAGTGGTTACGGCATGTTGCAACTGTGTAATAAACCTGTGCTCAACTTTGTGATGTGCGTTGTCTGTGGTCACACATTTGACTGCCATTTGCTTACTGCACCTGTGGGCTACTTGACTACAACTGGGAATGGGTGTGGTGCCTGTGCATTGCACCATCTTCCCTGGCAACATCAGTGTAGGCAATGAGTCAGATGGCCTAGGTGTGTATGTGTTGTGTAGCCCTGGTGGTGTGTCTCCCTCATGTGTGTCACGTTGCCTGTACTCACATGCCTGTGTTGTCCTTGCTGTTGCAGTTCGCATACACAGTGTAATTTTGCAGTTCATCATCCCCATAACAGCACCCACGTTGGAATCACGACAGAGGCAAGTATGGTGTATTAGTGTGTTTATTGTGATACATTTGTGTTAATAGTGCATGGGATGGGTTGTGCTGTACATAAATCTTGCAATCCCAAGTTCCTAGGTGAATTGAAAGTCCTGGTAGACAGGATCCCCAGTATCGGGGCCACAGTTGTCTGACACATTGGTCCAACTTGTACTCCCCATGCAATGTGTGGGAGTAGTGTTGCCGTCAACAGGGTGAACAGTCTGTGCACAAAGGCGAACAACCAGAACAGGTTCAGGCTTCCTGGGAGTTGCGCTTGGCCATCGGCCTCTCACTTTTCCCTCCTCGGACGACCCCTCTTCTTGGGGGGGGCCCCTCAAGTACAGGCTGCTGCGGTGCAGGGGACTCTCCGCCAGAGTCCTCCTCCCTCCCTGTGGCAGTTGCAGTTTGTTCGGCAACAGATGTTGTTGGCACATAGGGAGGTGTGGACTGGTTGCTGTTCATCTGGCGGAGGCATTGTAAAATGTCCCTGTGCACCGCCGTCATCTCATGCAGTGCATCCCACTTGGACTCCACGCGGGACATGTGTGAGTCCACACGGGACATGTGTGACTCCACGTGGGACATGTGGGAGTCCAAGCGGGCATGATGGGCAGCCTGCTGCTGTTTAATGTCTCTGAGGAGCCCCACTACCTGGCTGAGCTCTCCGGTGCTGGACTGGTACGCATCAGCTATGCGTACCAGTTGTGGGTCATCATGCACACCAGCAACGTCTGCAAGCAGCGACCTCTGTCTCCCACCCCTCCCACCACCCCTGCTGACATGTGCAGTGTGTGCAGTGGCACGCACAGATAACCCTGGTCCACCTTGGGGTTGGTGGTGGTGGTGGTGTCCATGGCCCCAGGTTGGTCCAGGGTCACTGTGCTGGTGTTGCTCCTTGTTCTGTCCATGTCGGCAGGGATGGTATTCGTGGTGACAGTCGTTGGAGGGGTGGGTGCAGGGGTGCAGCTGGTGGTCCTGCTGCTGCTGCAGCTGGTGGTCCTGCTGGTGCTGCATGTTGACTTGCACCGGATGTGCCAGGTTGTTCTTCATCGTCCGAGGAGGACAGAGGCTGTACGACGCCAGTGAGCTCGGCATCCTCTTGAGCCTGGGACTGGGACTCCTCAGCGTCTGCTGCTGTGTCCCCATCATCACCTGTTTTTGGGAGACACAAACAATGTATGTTATGTTTCTGCAGGCATCAATGGTTGACACACATGACAGTTGTGACTGTGCCTCTGGGTGCGGGCCTGTACATTGCATTGTCCTAAGTCGTCACAGTCAGGGGTTGATATTGGTGTGGCACATTGTCCTGCATTATTTGGGCATTTCTATGTATTTTCTGGGGTGTGAACATGGTCTGCATTGGTTGTGTTTGGTTGACAGCCGGCCCTCCTTCCCACCCACCCAGCCAGTCAGTTATCCCACCATGGAACGTGCTTGCGTTGCAGGGAGTGTAAGTTGTCTCTCAGGATGTCAGTCAGTGGTGTCCTGCTGTTTGTTGGTGCACATTTGCCAGCAGGGCCTTGTGCTCCCCACAGCAGTAGCCAGTGTCAGCCATCTTGTGAGTCCTTCTCCACTCCCTGTGATGTGAGCATGGTTCAGGGTGGTGTTGATGGGACAGTTGTGGGGGTGAGCTATGTCTGTGACTACGACTCCCATCATGCCATTGCCTCCACCCCACTTCCCAGCATTCCCATACTTACTTGCATTTGTGTGGAGTTCAGTGTGTGTGGGTGTGAGAGCAATGGCAAGATGGCTGACAGTGGTGTCCTGCTGTTGGTTGGTGTGCAGTACCCAGCATGCCCTTGTGCTCCCCACGACACAGCAACAGTGTCAGACATCTTTGATGGGCCTTTCCACTCTCTGTGGGATGTGCATGCGTGAGTGTGAGCTTGCTGGGCCATGTGGTGGGGGATGTAGAGCTGTGACTACGACTCCCATCATGCTATTGCCTCCACCCCACTTCCCAGCATTCCCATACTTACTTGCTTTTGTGGGGAGTTCAGTGTGTGTGGGTGTGAGGGCAATGGCAAGATGGCTGACAGTGATGTCCTGCTGTTGGTTGGTGTGCAGTTCCCAGCATGCCCTTGTGCTCCCCACAGCAGTAGCCAGGGTCAGCCATCTTGTGTGTCCTTCTCCACTCCCTGAGATGTGAGCATGGTTCAGGGTGGTGTTGATGGGCCAGTTGTGAGGCTGAGCAATATCTGTGACTACGACTCCCATCATGCTATTGCCTCCACCCCCCTTCCCAGCATGCCCATGCTTCCTTCCTTTTGATTCTGCTTCCCTGTGGGGTGGGCTGGCTGTGCTGACAGGATGGCTGGGAGTGTTGTCCTGGCAGTTGTTTGGCTAAGAGTCCCAAGAGTGTCCCTGTGCTTCACACAACATAACCCAGTGTGGTGGTTCTTTGTGGGATCTTGTGTTAGGATGGGGGGCATTGCATTCTACCAGGTGGGTTCTGTGGAGTTTGTGTTGGGGGGTGTGTGAGGGGAGGTGCTTGTGACTATGGTTAGTGCTGCAAGTCCTCCTTCCCACCCAGCCAGCTAGATATCCCACCATGGAACGTGCTTGCATTGCAGGGAGTGGAAGTTGTCTCTCAGGATGTCAGTCAGTGGTGTCCTGCTGTTTGTTGGTGCACAGTTGCCAGCAGGGCCTTGTGCTCCCCATAGCAGTTGCCAGTGTCAGCCATCTTGTGAGTCCTTCTCCACTCCCTGTGATGTGCGCATGGTTCATGGTGGTGTTGATGGGACAGTTGTGGGGGGGCAATATGTGTGACTGCGACTCCCATGATGCTATTGGCTACACTGACTTGGCCAGCATACACAGAATTCCTTCCTTTGAGTGGTCTTCACTGTGTGTTGGTGTTGTTGTGGTGGCTACATGTCTGGATGTGTTTGTTAGTTCTATTTGTGCCACTGCCTAGCTGTAGTTGTAGTTGTGTTTGTACATGTGTTGGCACAGTTGGATGTGACTTTCTTGATGGCATGTGTTGTGTTTATCTGACTGACATACACATTTTGGGATGATTCTGTTCTGGTTGCTGTGTAATTGCTATGAGTGCATGGTTTGACTCTCCCTTGACAGTGATGTGTGTGTTTTGTGGCAGTATATTGTGTACATTTGTTGTGTACTCACCAGGCTCTGGGATGTCCTCTAGTCCATATACGCTCACTGGCGGAAGGATGGCCCGCACCTTCTCCTCCCAGGGCCTGAGGTATATTGGCTTGGCAGGAGGGCCACTGCCAGTGTGTTGGCTGTTGATGTAGTCTTGCTTCAGCATTTTCCGTACCCTCCTGCGCACGTCATACCACCTGTTCTGGATGTCGGTCTTTGTGCGCCGACATGGTGATTGTGCGTTCACCCTGTTGATGATCCTCTCCCACATCTTGGTTTTCTGCGACATGGGGGTCTGTTGGACCAGTGTGCCAAACAGCTGTGGCTCCACCCTGAGGATCTCGTCTACCATGACTTCCAATTCACTATCTAGGAACTTGGGATTCTTCTTGGGGGCATGGTGATGGGTGGTGATGGTGAGTGATGTGTGTGTTGGTGTGCAGGTGAGGGTGTGTGAGTGTGTGTTTTGCTGGGTGTATGTGAGGTAGGTATTTGTTGGTGTGCTGATGGTGTGTGGCTTGTGTGAGGGATGAGCTGTGGGTGTGTGGTTGCTTTCTCTTGGGTGCTGGCAGTGGAATGGCATTTGCAAAGGCTCATGGTAGTGATTTGTGTCCTTTATATAGGTGGAGTTGTGGGTGTGTCTTTGTTCTCTGTCCCCCCCAGTATTTATTGGCTTGGTAATTGCTTGTTTGGCCTTTTTTTGGGTAATTTTTCCTTTGTGCTGTTTGTGTATGTTGGAAACGTTCTTGTGACCGAGTCGGACCCTGCATTGGTCTCGTACGGTGTTCTCCGTTTCGTTCACGCTGTGTTTGTGCAGTTTTCTATGCTGCGTACGCGTCGGTCGCGGTGTATTGTGTTGCTTCGGCTCGGTTTTGTATGCGTGTCGGTCGTACGGCTTGTCCTCCGTCCGACTCGGTCGTGGTTTTCGCGCCTTGCATCGTACTTTGCGTTTTGGAGTTCGCGTGTACGTTTCGGTCGGATTTGTTCCGGGTGCGTGTCGGTCGGTTGGATTCGCGTGTTTTTCCGGCCGGATTGCTGTTTTCCGTGCGGCTCGGTCGGTCGACTTGGTTTCGGTACGTGTCGGGCGGATTTTTCGCGCCTTGCATCGTACTTGACGTGTCGTGCGCCACGGGTACGTGTCGGTCGGTATTTTTTCCGGATCCGAGTCGGTCGGTGCTTTTTCCGGCCCGAATCGGAATCGACCCCTAAGTATCACTTAGTGTCACTTAGTATCGCTATAAAGTGCCAGGTGCAAAAGAACAATGTGCTAGGGTCAAAATGCTAAATGCTAAATACTTGGACATTATGGAAAATACAAAGTGCAAGGTGCAAAATACAAGAAGTAAAACCTTATATCATTATAAAATCACACAAATATAGAACAAAACCGAGCCCTTTAGAATTTTTCTTTTCTGTTAAAAGACTTCCATTAAAGGAAAAGGTAAAAGATGAAATGTAAAAGAAAAGCAGATCTAAACAGAGATTGTCACTCATCTGGGCGCCGTTGGCGTATTCCACATTAATCCGCATAGGAACCAGGATAGGAAACTGCATGAAAAATGGTCCTCACAGATGAAAGGGGCCTCTAACGGCCGCGGACGGGCGCAGACGGGCCCGCCCTTGGCCCGGGCTTGGCTTGCGCGCATCCCGCGCTGCGGGAGAAGCTGGCGGCTTAAATATGCGCCTCCGGGCGCGGGAACAACGTTGGTGGCAGCACGCGGCCGCAGGGTGAGCTGGGACTCGCAGTCTCCTGGTCCCGCTGGTGTAGTGAAGACTCCCGCACTGTGGGAGAAGCTGGCGGGTTAAATATGCACCTCCGGGTGCGGGAACAACATTGGCGGCAACACGCGGTCGCAGGGCGAGCAGGGACTCGCAGTCTCCTGGTCCTGCTGGTGTAGTGAAGACTCCCCTATGAGTGCTGAGTTTGTCTTTGAGGCTGCCATCAGAGAGAGATGCAAGGGCCTGCGTCAAGGATGCGTCCACAGCGACAGTTCTGAAGGCAATGTGGGCTGTGACGGTGATGCAAGTCTTTGCAATGGGGCCAATCCATGCAGCAGCGGAGATGTGTCGATTTTGCTTTGGGTTGTTCCGCACAGTAGATGAGATGTGTCTGTTCCACTGGATCCACAGAGGCTGGCAAAGCACCTTAAGTCCACTTCAAAGGGTCCAAGACTGAAGTGGCACCACTTGGCACGGAAGACTCAGAGATGGCAGAGTCTAGGTGCAGATGCAAGGTTGTTGGAAGCCTATTATGTCCCTGAGGCTTCAGACCAGGAGCCAGCCAACTAGCTCTTGGAGTCATTCAGGGTTCTGGGTTCAAGAGATGCAGGTCCAGATCTCTCACCCAGGCAAGAAGGCAGCAGGTCATCACAGCAAAGCAGGAGTTCAGCAGAGTGCAGTCCAGCAGAGTGGCTGTCCTCTAGCAGCACAGCAGTCTTTCTTCCTGGGAGAGTATCCACAGGTCCAGAAGTGTACTGAAGAGTTGGTGTCTGAGGTCCAGTATTTATAACTAGTTTTGCGATCGAAGTTGGGGAGAAGTTTCCAGAGGTTTCTCTTTGAAGTCCCCAGGCATCCTGCCTTCCCTGACCTGGTTCCAGCCTAACTACAGGAGCTATACAGCCCTTTGTGTGGAGGCAGGACACAGCCTATTCAGTAGAGGTGAGCGATGAAATTCACTACGCCGGCAGAGTTGGTGATGTTTTGGCCACTCTGCGTTACGCATGTAGCGCGGAGTTCCAGACAAATTCTGCCAATCACTGCTTGGTGCAGTATTTTCTTGCGTGCTGCTCGCCAATGGTAAGTTGGTAACTGTGAGTGGGATTTAGTGTCCCCTAGCATGATTTACAGTTGCTAGGAGGGTTCCTGGTGAGATTTCCCCAAGGCGGGCTGTCGCGACTGTGCATGGCCAGAAAGCTGCACTAGAGTAGACAATCTACTCAAGCAGCAGCAAAATCAACTCGAGAACCAGAGTCCTCTGACATGCTGCGCAGTACCGTTAGCACTGATTTTTCAGCACATGACGAGGTCCCAGCACTGAAAATCAGCACACCATGCCTAATTCTGCCCATTCGCCGAGCTCCGCTGAATCTTGTAGACTTTTCATATAACTCTGCGGAAGCCCACGGAGCAAAACTTTGTGAGCTACGCTCACCCCTACTATTCAGGTGTAAGTGGGACTGCGCCTAGTTCCTCCCTCCCATTCTTCCAGTGATGGCCCATCCAGGCACACCTAAGCTCCCTATTGTGTATGGCTGTCTTTCAGAATTGCAATTTAAAATCCGACTTCACCATAAGTTAGGATTTTAAATTGTGATTCTAGAGACACCAAACATGAACTGGTTATCTCTTCCCATTTGAAAATTACATTCATAAAATGTAATAAGGCAACTCCAATGTTGTCCTATGGGAGAGATAGGCCTTACAGTAGCACCAGGGCACGTTAAACTTCAAAGAGCATGTCCTGCCTTTTAAATAAATTGAACCCTGCCCTCTAACTGTCCAGGGCCTACCCTAGGGGTGACATATGTATTAAAGAGAAAGGTTTGGGGCTAGCGAAAGGTTTACTTTGCTAGGTCAAAATGGCAGTTTAGACTTCGTACACAGACTCTTCAATGACAGTCCTGAGACATGTTTAAAAGGCTACTTAAGTGGGTGGCACAATCAGTGCTGCAGGCCCACTATTAGCATTTAATTTACAGGCCCTGGGTACATGTAGTACCACTTTACTAGGGAATTACAAGCAAATTAAATATGCAAATTGGGCACAAGCCAATGTTACCATATTTTAGGGAAAGAGCGCAAGCACTTTAGCACTGGTTAGCAGTGGTAAAGTGCACAGAGTCCTAAAGCCAACAAAACCAAATTCAGCAAAAATGGAGGAGTGAAGACAAAAAGTCTGCGTATGACCCTGTAGAAAGGGCCAAGTCCAACATAACCCACCTCCAGCCAAAAGCCAGGGTAAACCAATCAAAACTTTGATGGGCTTCCCTGCTGAGGGGATAGAACTTGGATAAATGCCCTGTTATGCAGGGGTATTGGTCAGTTGGCTCCCTCTGAGTTTACCTTCCTGAGCCACTGAAATGATCCATGGGGCACCCTTCTCCTCATCTGTGGACCCCGTCTGTACAGCACCTAACCTTAACGTGCTCACAGATGCATCCCAGTAGGCAGACAGTACCACCATGGGCAACAAAGTGATGTGGTCCATTCCATACCTTGGATCAGACTTCTGTCCCAACCCAAGGAAAACTCTGTCCATAAGGCCACCAACCAACAGAGGCCACTAACAGCTGTCAGGAGCTTGGCCCCAGGCCATCCAGGGCTTTGTGACCTCTGAGGTTTCTCAGAGCAGGGGGTAGTATCCCTGGGTGTTTTGCACCCTACTTTCACTCTACCTCCCATCAGTTCAGGGATGGTATCCTGAGACTGGCCAACTAGCCCAGGGTATGTACCCTTAGGTTGAACAGGGGTGAGTACTCCCTCACCTTGCCTCTCCATCTGGGCTCCCGTGCCCTCGGCTTAGGAGTGGTACCCCCAGAAAACGGTACTGCCAGGGCACCCTGGGCAGCTCCGCCCCCCCCAGCTCACCTGACACCGGGGGCAATTTATTCCCCAGAATGTAGTCTATGGGCATCTAGGGGATAACTCTGACCCTCCTCTGGGTCACCTCCCTACCCCACTCCAGGGATACCAGGAAGATAGTGCGGAAGAAGTCCTGCCCATGGGCCTGAGTTACCCTACACACCTGGCCGGCGTACTGCTCTGGGGAAACTAGCCTTTCCACTACTATGGTCTGGCTAGTCCCGGTGTCCCTCAAAGCAGTGACTGGGAACCCAGTCACTTTCATCTGGTGGAAGTGATGACTCCCACCATCTGGGATCACCAGCTTACCCTGCCAGCTAAGGGAGATCATGGCATGGTCTATGACCTGCTCTGGGGACAACTTACCCCTAAGGCCACATTGGCCACCCTTGTAGAGGTCCCACCCGTGGGTGGCATCTTAGGACAGACAGACTCCCCGGCTTGTGTCCTAGCTGGGAACAATCAAAGCAACAGGGCTGGAAATGGGGCACCTTAAGCCAGCACCCACCAGAACCTCCTCCCTGTTTCTCAGAAGGGACATGTGAACTCTTTCCTCCCCCCTTACTCTGGGACCTGCCTGTGTCTCCCTTGACCTCCCCCTCACTCTGCTGTGGGGAACCAGAACCACCCTTCTTGGGGTCACTCCCAGGTAACTTCTTTTTGACCCTGGTGCTGAGCCAGTGGTTCGCCTCCTTAGTACGTTCCATGGGAACATTGAGCTTACTGTCAATAAGGTGTTGGCACAGATCTGGAAAACAAAGACTGAACATGCACTCCATTGCAATGAAATCATACAATCCTTCATAATCCTTGACTTACAAGTAAATTAAATGTGCCAACTGGGTATAAGCCAATTCTGCCATGTTTTAAGGAGAGAACACAAGCACTGTATGATTACCCGCTGCGCGTCCTGGAATTCTTTCCTTTTTAATTACAGTTACCTGATTTTAGAGCTATACTGCTGTTTTTAGAAGGGGCATTATATTTGCTTTAGGAAGTGTACTGCTAACACTTACTCGCGAGCGCTGTATTACTGGTGACGCTGTTTTTAGAATATCCACTATACTCATTTTAGGAAGTGTTTTTAAAACTCACCTGCGAACGCTGCACTTGCACTTGTCACTTTAGAGCCAGCAGCCTGCATCGTATTTAGTTGTCAGCGCTACCAAGGTGTGCTGGTGTACTCCGTATGTAAGAGCGGGTCACCGGAAGTCACGCCATCTTGGTTAGCGCTCTAGTGGTCAGACGCACTCCTCACTACTTAAGGAGACGCGATGCAAGCGCGCAGCGCGCGCGCAGCGGGCGCACCAAAGGCAAGCCCATCTGCGCCCGTCCGCACACCAGTCGTGCTCAGCGCCAGCCACGCTGCATCTTTCTCCCCCCGTCTCACTTACACCAGGGATGAACTTATCACCATAGGCACCCAGAGGCATACAATCACTGATAGCAGGGGACAGGCCTGGGGTAAGGATACGCCCATAGACGTTAGGTCAAAAGTTCTTAATTGTGGTATGGTTAATTTAAGATCCCTTGTCAAACACCACGCGGAAATCTACTCATTGGTAGAAGATCAAAATGTGGATATTCTGTTTCTTACAGAAACATGGACACGACTGGACGGGGAAGTTGCACTAGGCTTAGCCTGCCCTCCAGGCTTCAAAATATTTCACAAACCAAGGGTAGTTCGGAGAGGGGGAGGGGTAGGAATTATATATAAAGAAACCTGGAATTTGGCCCCTATGGCTGTAGAGGAAGTACAGGGCTTCGAGCTACTTGGGTTCTCACTCACAGAATGTAGTGGCCATCTGTACTCTGGAATTCTCTGTTATAGACCTCCTGGAGGAGTATCTCCTCATTATCAAGAACTGATTGACGTGATATATAATCTCTCACACACCCATACCAAATTAATGATTCTTGGTGACTTTAATCTTTGGGAGAACGGTAACCATGAGACTGTCCTTAAAGAACTGCGCCAAGCTTGTGAGAATACTAACTTACAGCAGTTGGTGTCGCGACCCACCAATCAGGGAGGTCATGCGCTGGACTTAATTTTTGCTAATGACACAGATGTAGTGGTGGGGGAGATACTTCCATTATGTTGGACAGATCACTTCTTGGTTCTTTTTTCATTAAGGCTAGCCACCATAAATAAACAAACCCCTAACCCGGCCCATACTCGTATGGGAAGGGAGTGGTCTAAATTTTTAAAACTGAAAGAGCCTCCCCGACTTATTAATGACAGTAGCTTTGATATTAATAAAACAGTGGATGAGAATTATGAGAATTTGAGTAACCAGATTACCAATACATTAGATCAAGTGGCCCGTTGAAAAAAGTCAAAAGCAATAAAAAGCCGTCCGCTCCCTGGTACAACGAGGAGCTGAGGCTGATGAAGACCGAATGCAAACAGGCAGAAAGGAAATGGAGAAGGAATTATGAGGAGTTAGATAAAGCTGCGTTGAAAAAACTGCTACATGCATCCAATAAGTCGAAAACCTTATTTAGCATAGTAAATAACATGTCTAACCCCGACTGCGCAAAGAATAAGATTCCGGCCTCACAAGAGCTGTGCGATAGTTTGGCAGTGTTTTTTGAAGAAAAAATAAATACAATTTTAATTGGGCTAAATACTCCTAGTGAAGGAGAGAAGGATAGTAAAGCTGATACACATGTATTGTTTAGTAGCAGTACTCTCTATGAAGGAACTATAAGAGATTTCACGCCGACTTTGGAGATCTTTCAGATCCCTTCACAAGAGGAGTTTAACATAATTGCAGCTGGTATCTCCTCAGGCTCTCCCTTGGACCCACTCCCACATAAGATGTGGAAAGTGTTCGTAATGGAGCTTTTTCCGTATCTACATCAGTTATGCTCCCAGTCTCTAACTAATGGCACAGTCCCAAAGTGCTGGAAAATGGCAGTTGTGTCCCCTCTTTTAAAAAAAGCTACACTGGACCCATTGTGTCCATCTAGTTATAGACCTATCTCCCTGTTACCTTGTCCGATAAAGATCCTGGAAAGAGTAGTGAGTAAGGCCATTTCGAAATTTGCGGAAGAAAACAATCTTCTAGATGAAGTTCAATTTGGGTTCCGCCCGGGACACGGTACCGAAACTGCACTGGTGACAGTCTTTGACGACCTTCGAATGCGGGCCGACAATGGCCAAACCGCCATTTTAGTGCTATTAGATATGTCGGCCGCATTCGACACAGTCAATCATGAGATCCTGATTAAAAGACTCGAGGAGAATGGTATCAGAGACAAAGCACTGGACTGGCTGCAGTCTTATCTCTCAGGTAGGCAGCAGGCAGTAACCCTGATGCCATTTCTCTCTCAGAATAGCCCTGTAAATCATGGTGTTCCACAGGGTTCGGCTATTAGCCCAATCCTTTTTAACTTTTACCTGCGCCCACTTATCTCCCTTATAAAATCCTTTGGCATTGAAGTTATCAACTACGCTGACGATACCCAACTTGTCTTCTCTTTTGAGGGCAATAAGGCAATTCCCCTGGAAAAGTTTTATAGCTGTATGCAGGAAACAGCAGGCTGGCTCAGAGCTAATTCTCTGCAATTTAACGGTGAGAAGACGGAAATACTCTACTGTGCCGCAAGTAAAATCCCCCGTCCTCTACCGCCGGATTTCTGGCCAGCCTTTGTAAATAATCCTCCGATGCCTGTTAAGACAGCTCGCAACCTGGGAGTACTACTAGATAGTAACTTACAGCTGGACTCCCAAGTGAACAAAACAGTGAGCACCTGTCTATCTCTGCTCCGAGCTCTGCGAAAAAATCTCCCTTTTTTACCAGCTTCAGCTAGACCTCAAGTGGTAAGGAGCATCATTTTGAGCAGACTAGACTAATGCAATGCATTATTACTGGGAGCCCCTGACTCCCTGTTAAAAAAACTGCAAAGGATTCAAGTAATTGCAGCTAAGCTTGCATTAAACAGTCCAGTTTAAGGCACTCTGTATTGTCTACAGGGCAGCTCACAAAATGGGGCCTAAGCCTCTGCAGAGGAAATTCCTCTGGTACTCCCCAACTAGAAACCTTCGCTCTTCCTCAGCTAATCTGATATGTACACCACATTTTAACAAGGCTCGATTAGGAGGCAGATCGTTCAGTCTTGTAGCGTCCAGACTCTGGAACTCACTGCCTATCGAGATCAGACAAAGTAATACTTTGCTGAGGTTTAGGAAGGAACTGAAAACCAGACTCTTTCCGAGAAACTAATTCTTAGTCCCTCTGACTTGATTTTCAGTTACGCACAGTGTCCCTTTTTGGTAATCTCAGCGCCAGGATACCCGTTGGGTGGCAGTCGCGCTATAAAAGTATTACTTACATTACATTACATTACTTTAGCACTGGTTAGCAGTGGTAAAGTGTGCAGAGTCCCAAAAGATGACAAAAATGGGTTCAGAGCCTAGGAGAGTGAAGGCAAAATGTTTGGGATGACCCTGCAGAAAGGGCCAGATCCAACATTCTCTAATTATATTTTCAATGGGTTTAAGACATAATCCATAAGCCAGTCCACCCCAAGACAGACAACAAAGACAGGCAGGCATAATTGTTTGTAAAGGAGCATGGGGTAGAGATAGGATATTTGAGTCAGCATTGTGGAGATGCATGCCATGACAACAATCAAATAGACTCAAGCACCTTGGATTTCCCCAATGGTGTAAAGCATTGCCTTACAGCATTTACTGTCTACTTGGCCTTGTGGAAAATTATTTGTTGGGTTGTACCTTTGAGCAGGGCCGGACTGGCTACCGGGCGTTTTGGTGGGCTGCCAAGCTGAGGGCCAATTTCACTGCGGTGGGGGCTGATTTTGTGGATGGGGGCCTGTATGCACTTCTAAATAAACAAAGCAAAACAAATGGTTTTAAAGCATACTTTAAAACCATTTGGTTTTGCATTGTTTACTTAGGAATGCCCGGTAGCCAGTCCGGCCCTGCCTTTGAGAAGAGTGATTATGAACTTGGGTGAGGCTCCTGGTAAATGTGGGCTGTGCCAACATGTGCACCTGACCAAATGTTTTGCCAGAAGGAGTCAATTGTGAAGAAATGGTGTGCTGCTAGAAACTTGATTGGCGTGGGAGACATTAAAAGTCGGAGTGCCACTGTTAGGCAAAAATGTCATCCAATGTAAAAATAGAATTTATTTTATGCTGACTTTGTCAAGGAAATATATTTTCAACACATGGGATGGCGTCATATTAAATGGGTTAATCCTGGTCCTATGTATCTATGCTCTTCCCTGCGTTTCTAGATTGGTGATAATAAAATAACGTTATTATCATTTCATTTTTACGGTACTGGCCCAGTTTTTTTTTTAAGGGTCGGGGCAGGGCTGGGCTGTCAGCCAGCAGGGGAAGGAGTGGTATGTGCACTTAAGTGCGCATGACGATTTGACCAGTGGTCTTGGGTAGGCCAAACCATCAAGCGCACTTTGCATTCAATTCAATATTTTTATTCAAGATTTGGAACTCCTAGGAGGTCCACATAAAATTACGTACATAGTATTATAAATAACAAAACATAATAAGGCTCTTTCCACATACCATCATAAAATTTACCACCGCGGCACGTAAACATTTCGACTTTAAATAGCATTTAAAATTTGTAACATAAAGGAAGAGATAACAAACCGTATCCTGTAAGTACATAGGACATCTAATAGCTACCCATTCATAGATTTTATAAACCCAAAATTCTAATTCAAATAAAACAATAAAAAATTATTTATCAAGCAAGGAGGAAGCAAAGCCTCTCTTACAATGTACAAATATATAAAAGGAAGTAAAATATCCACCTAATAGCAGCATGGAAGCAGAGTAACTGAAATTAGCCAGAACTGTGCGAAAGCCAATTCAGTAGCAGCTAAGTTATGTGCAAAATGCATGCAAAGTTTCACTTCGATTAATTTTAAGGAATAACCATAAGGTCAGGGTGGAACATATACTCAACATATCCCTAATGTGCAAAATGGCAGTAAATAGCAGCTTGGATGTGCAAAATGCAATTTGAAAAACAAAATACTAATCCTTCGTGAGATTTTCTTAAACGAGTAAGTTAACTACCCAAATAGAGAAAATATATATATAACAGATTTAAAATATATACATAAATTCTTTAAAGTAGTTAAAAAGTTTTACACATACCGATTCATTTTTTGGACAAAAAAGATAATCTCGGGCTGAAGCTACGTTTTTTACACTGTTCTGTAGAAACATCGGCCTAAGCCAACGATAACGACTCGAGACCAATGCCGGACAGGCAAACAAAACATGATCTAAAGTCTGGATACCCAGATTGCAAAAATTACAAATTTTACCTTTATTCGAATTCTGAGACCAGTTTACTGTTAAATCGTTTAGGGGTAGGAGATTCATGCGACATAAAATTAGCAGGTGCCGGATTCCATGTTCTAGATTCCAAAATACGTATTTTTGTGGGGTTCTCAGTACGTTAGTCCTAACTATTAGTTTTAGTCTTTCCTTAGAATTACAAAATTTAATATCTTTATTAAAACTGATTTTACCACATAAAGTTTTTAGGAGAGATTTAAATCCTAAGGGTGGGAGAGAGAACACTAAATCATCTTGAATACCAAAGATTTTCTGTGCCAATAAAAAATCCTGACAAAAAGAGAAGTTACCTGCCTTCACCTTAAAAATTTCGCGACATAGAAGATCTCTTAGTGTATCCGGTTCACTGTTTTTTAGTTGATATCCCCAACGTAGAACCCGGGATAAGCCTTGAATATAAGAGCCTATCAACCCAAATTCTAATCTAATTGCTGCCGTTGGAATTACTGTACCAAAATTGCAAATTTTGCGTAATATTTGGCCTTCGGTCTTATTTAAGAAATTCCAGTCCTTAACAGGGATTGATTCAATCGCATAAAGCAAGGTTGGTGGAATTTTTGCCTTAAAAATCGTCAAAAGGTGTAAGAAATGTCTTCTGCCCATAGCCTGGTAGAAAATACGCAGGCCATTGGCCTGAGACAATGCCTTACACGTGCTATGATCAATATGAGGTTTATTCTTTGAACTGCCTGTTAAGAGTTTCCCTAAATAGAGGTAAGAATCTACCACCTCCAACTTTTCAGGACCAATTTGCCATTTAAAATTACAAAACTTTCGACTTTTAGAACTTTTCATAATTAAAATTTTACTTTTAGAAACATTTATTTTCAAGAAATTATCTACCGTGTATTTCTGTAGTAATGTCAGCTTTCTATTTAGCCCCATAGGGGTTAGGTCCATTATTACAACGTCGTCTGCATATAGAAGACAAGCTAAAGATCGGGAGCCTATCTTAGGTGCGTCTCCACTAATTTGGACGAGACAATCGGGTAGGTCCGCTATATATAAAGAAAATAATAGCGGTGCTAGCAGACAACCTTGTTTCAGGCCATTTTCTGTGGGGATTATGTCAGAGAGACCTTGGTTTCCTCCCATTAGTATCTGGCACCAAGTTTGGGAATGAAGAGCAATAATTAAGGATAACAGAGGAGAGGGCAGACCCATTTTTTGCAACTTTCTCCATAAAAGCGGTCGATCTACCTTATCGAAGGCTGTAGAAAAATCTATAAAAGCCATATATACATTTGATTTACGAGTAGATGTATATTTTTCCTCAATTAGTTTCAACATAAATATATTGTCTAAAGTGGAGTGACTTTTGCGAAAGCCTGCTTGTTCTAAGGGAGGACCTTCATCTCCGTCACCCATTCAGTAAGATGAATCAGGATACTACGCGCAAATATTTTTCCTACCGCGTCCAGTAGGGCAATTTGCCGATAATTGCCTGGATGTGATCTAGGGCCCTTCTTGTACAGTGGAATTAAAACACTTCCAGACCAAGAGGGTGGGGTCTTCCCCTGAAGGTAACAGGAATTAAATAATGGAGCAAGATAGGTAGCCCACAAAAGTGGCTCTTTTTAAAATACCGTCATTGGGATTTCGTCAGGGCCCATTGCTCCTGAAGATCTAATTTTTCTTATAATTCCGGTCACTTCATTAACTGAGGGTGCGTAGTTGGATATGAAGGCATTTGATTGATCAAATGCAGCGATATATGATTTTAAGGAAATAGGGTTCGCGGAATACAACTCTAATAAATGAGATTTCCAATCCTCTTCTTTTATTGGTATCGGGAGGGATTTTATTCTAGTCCCGCAGCAATCTGCAATAATTTCCCAATACCTTTTGGAGTTATTTTTAGAGGCTGCCACCTTTAGCTGCATCCAAACACCGTCCTCATTTATTTGTCTTAGCGAACGTTTCTTCCTCTGTCTTTTTCTCTTTAATAGATTTATTAGATTGTTTCTTTCGCTTGAGAATTTCAAAAACTGGGCCCTCACTAATTTATTTATTTCCCTGTTTAAAGTGAGCAATGCATTAAAATGTGGTCTCTGTTTGACGGGAGCACAAATTAATTTGCGGGATTTCGCCAAGTGACCTATATTGACGGAGAAGGAGGCAAGTAGATCACATTGTAAAGGATCACCCGTGACCGTTATTAAGCGCTGCTGCTCTCTTATTAGGGTTAATAAATGTGTTTTTAGTTTAACGGTAGCTAGAGTGTTCCAATAAATTCTACCATTTGTTACATTAAACTCTACTGTGTCACCTTTAAAATTCCAGGGATCAACCCTGGCGCAGGTGAAATCGAATTTAAAACAGATCAGCATATGATCACTAAAAACGTTTCCAAGAACTTCCATACATGTGAGTTTGTGAAAAGAATTAGCAGAAACAATCAGATAATCTATAATGGATATTCCAGTTGGCGCCTTATGAGTATAATTAGCAGGAATATCATTATCTAGCCTTCCGTTAACAATTAAAAGGTCTAGACTTCTCAAACCTTCTAGTAATGAAACTCCTCTTTTATCTGTCCTACTCTTTTCAGGAAATTGAGCAAACGGAATCTTAAGGGCTTCATTTTTTTCGGTATTGGAGAATACCCTTATACTATGGGATGAAACTTTAGAATTCAAATCTCCCATCAGTAATATCGACCTACAATCTTCATTGTCCAAAATGGAGGAAATAAAGAGGAATAGCTCTTTTAAAAGATAAGAATATTCGGCATCGGGGGGCAGGTATGCATTTATAAGTAACATGGAATCTAGGGAAGCTTGGTCCTCCTTATGAACTAATTTGATCGCCTGCATTAGGTTAGAGGGATGAGAAATGTCCTTGTATGACCAACTAAGGCTCGTACTTAGTAATATGGCTATACCTCCTTTGGCGTGACCTCTGTTCACAGGTAACGCAGGCCGGCTCAGCACTATGTAATCATCAGTAGACCAGTTCTTAGAGATCCAGGTCTCTTGTAAACAGATTACATCGGCATTTTGTTCTTTCAATAGTAACAGCTTATTATTGTTATTGCTTAAGCCGGCTGCGTTCCAAGATATCACCTTCAATTCCTTGCTAGGAGGAATTCGCACATTTTAAGCCAGAGGGCCTATTTGAATTTAGAACACCTGCCACCCAGCCCCATTTCTTATCTTCCTCCTCTAGAGGGGGCATATAAGGACTATTTTTCCCTGTGTGGATCAGCACCCTCCTACCTTCTTTACCAAGAAAAACCTGCATAGAACTGTCCTTCTCTAACAACGGTTTGTCACCTGCACTGGTTTCTAAATCAAAAAAAGGGGCTTTTTTGAGTCGCTATTTTTAAGGATGACGTTACTTCTGGTATTAAGACATCAATGCCACAACGGCGTAATTTATCGCTGTGGGCCACTATTAAATGGGAAATGGCCTTAGAAGCGAAATTACTCTTGCTCCCCGAGGGTTGTTATATTTTTGAACCTCAACCAGCACAATATCGTTACTTTCGATCATCCGTAAACCTGAGATCTCTGCAAAGCAACCCAACAAGAAGGACCTATTCATAAAAGGTTCATGATCAAAAATAAACGAAAAGTCCAGACTATAAGAGGCGGGCTGGGAGTTAATATCCATGCTAGGCGCCTCGGAGATGAATTTTTCGAAATTATAAATAGTATTGTTGCCTAAACAGGAAGCAAATAATATAGCATTAGGATTCAGTGCACTTTGAGCAATGGGAGGAACACATTTATCTAATGTCTCAACTGCTTTAGTAGGGTTACAAGGACCACCTCAGTTTAAAATAAGGGAGCTAGAGCCCAAATGATTAAGTTCAGTTTGTCAATTTTCTATATTTGTAACAGTTACATCTGGCTTTGGAGACATATTAAGGATAATGGTAGGATCAAAGCGTAACTGTTTAGACCTTTTTTGTTTATCCTTCTATGTTTTTCCTTTTTTCCCTTCCGCTTTTTCTTGCAGACGAAGTTATTTTTGGTCTTAAATTCTGTTTCCTTGATAGGAGAACTTCCAACGTTATGTCTTTCCTTTGCATGCTGTTTTGGCGGTTTTATGGCTGTTTTTTGGAAGATTGGAAAAACCTTTAGTCTTGGGTTTATATTTGTATTTTTACTTCATAAGGAGTGGACAGGACATCCTTTTCTTCCCCTTTTTGAGATGATTGAGCAGATCCTACAGGGTCGAAGGCTCCAATTGCCGTGGAATGAGTAGTTAGATTTGCCAGAAGGGAGTCAACTACTATCCTAGATTCCATGTGATGGATGTCTATCGGGCATGAGTCCCTGATTTTGGACAAAGGAGAGGGAGATACTACTAATACTACTGATTTTCCAGGAGTTGCTTTAATCACTTCATGCTTTTTTTCAGGTGATTCCGGCATCTCTACAAGTTTTAAGCTTGTTTCTTTTTTCGGAAAAAAGGAAGGAATGGTGTTGAAACTCTTCAGGGAATTGATTTGCAGAGACTGATTCTTTAAAGGGTTAGCTCTAGTTTTTTTACAAGCTCTTGTATACACTAATCTGCCAGAGCGAAGTTTTTTTGCAGTCATAGCTTTGCTCCTGAATTATATTATAGGACCTTTGCCATGCAGCCAGCATAAACGGAGAAGAATGAATTCGAGGACCCCAATACGCTAATGCGCCCGAGCACCGATGCGCCGCTTATGCTACACCGGGCTCTGAACGCAGTGCTGAATTTCCTCTCTCCAACATACAATTTGCATGTTATCCACCCAGGCTGCATTACAGTCTGGGTGGAGAACATGCCCAGGCTTCCACTCCCTCTCTGAGCACCGAACCACAGCACTCAGACCAATCATGACACTGCCATCAGCAGTGTCATGATTGGCTGGGACAGGGAGTCTGGGTGCTTCCTGTTGCAGCGTCCTCGACGGAAGAAGAACGGAGGAGAGGTGAAGGCCAGGTAAGTGCCGTTTTCTTTCTGCAAATTGCTCGTATTCTTACTGCACATTGCAAAGTCCACAGCCTCAGGACATACTCCGTGCAGCGAGGTCTAAAGTCATCAGCTATTTGCCTTTTCTAATCATTCATACTCAGTGCCTTGGACTTCCAAAACAATGGAAATACTTCCAAATTGTGAGAAATTGAATTTTAGAACTTCCTCTTCAAAAAAGGTAACACACTGAAGTGCTAGATGTTTCCTCCTGCATTGCTAGGGTGGTGTCAGAGAGTGGGTAAGGATGAGTGCAGGAGGAACCAAAGAGTGTGACAGGTGCACTAGAAGGGGACACTGATTTTGTTAGGTAGTGTAGGGAGCACGAGATGGAAGGAATATGGCACAAAGTTTTACAGCAGATCATGAACGAAGCAAGAAGGTCAGACAAGAAGAGTGTTAATGGAGCATTGCAGAATGAGGAGGGTGGGGCTTGGAGTGGTCGAGGAAAGTGATGTGCAGTCCAGGGGGTTATAGCAGTGTTATTGCCTTTTGTTCCTCATCAACATTTGCGGTTAGATTGTGAGTGAACCATTATGTGCTCTTATTTTTTGCTCAGGTTCATAATGCACAGGTCAATGGGAAATAATACTTAATTAGAAAATCAGATTATGCAGAGCTTTGTTGAAAATTGTGAAGAATCAGAGGGCCATAACTCCTTGTATATTCCTCCTTTCTGAATAGTCTAATACTATTTGTTTGGGTATTAGTCGTGTGTCAGCCACTAAAGTTCGACCCAGGCTCGAGCATGAAGCCTGGTTCTGGCTCAGATCGAGGTCCTGTTGGAACCTCGAGCCGAACTTTTATGTGGCTTCTGTCTCCCTCCCTCTAGCTGGGATGTGGTGTTACCGCCAGAGCTGCTGACCATTTATTTATTTATTTATTTATGCATTTTAAATAGCTCGTACTTTACCCAAAGGTGTCAGAGCGCTTTACATTTGAACCAGTTACATTACATAATGACTTCAGAGAGTATGAATTACATATAAGATACAAAAAGATACATGCATCGAAACACAAAAAGTAAGTGTTACAATCAATGGTCGAAGTGGGGGGAAAAAAGTAGGGGAACTGTGGGCGGAGAATCAGAGGGCAGGAATAACCCAAGGATTGTATCAGTGGGCGGAGTCAGAGATGTAGCCAGAATGCGCAAACATCCCAATTTTTAGTATTTGGCATTTCACTGCCCAGTTTAATTCAACCAATGGATACACATGATTATTTAAGGTTTAATATGAGTTATTGACATAAAAATACATTCACAAAGTGGGATATGCTTCTAATCACAGAATGTCTCAAATACGATTAAATGTGGAAGCACAAGCCATTTGTCTCCGAGCCATGCAGTTTCTGTCATCAGCACTTCTCCCTTTTTCCACAAGAGCAGTTCAAACATGAATGGCAAATTATCCTAGTTTGCAAATGTTTTCTATATAATTATGGCTCTAACATATTTGCCACATAATACAAGATCTGCTGCATAATCTGACCATTTTAACTAATAAATTGTTTGTAGCTCAAACGTATCAAAAGTTAATAAAAAATGTGACTTGCGTTGCTGCGGAGTGGACGGTCCCTTGCAAAGGTTGACTGATTACCTTTCTCACTGCTGCATTTGTATGTTACACTAGTCCTAATAAGGCAAAATCTTTACAGAGACTGTTAGCACGTGTACACATGTCAAAATAATAAAATATCAGAAAATATACTGCATTACGCTGCAGCCTTTTTTTATGCATAATTTAGTCAACACTGCGGCATAATTTTGTCCCCCATTGCTGCATAATTAATTCCAGTGGCCCCACAGTAGACAGCACATTTTAAAAGTGCTTGTGAATGAAGCAGAGAGAGTGTGAAGTTTGCGAACTTAGTTTGGTGTGTGCGCAAATCCAGCATTGCCAATCCCTGGTGAGTTGCAGCTACTACTGCTGAAACAAGGCCAATGGAGGTACCTATGGGTGAGGCTGACTGGCCTCAAGGACAGGGCCAGCCTTAGCACTGGTGGCGCCCTGTGCATTAATGTTTGTTGGTGCCCCCCAGTGACCACCTCCACCATGGATTCCCTCACAACCACCCTTTAACAGTGCCCCTCAAGTCTCCATAACCACACTCTCTCTCAGATGCATTTAATTTGATTTACAGCACCACTCATACCAGTGTAGGGTGTCAGAGCACTTTACATCACACACATTACACAGAGACAATCAATATGTGTGTAAATCACTGTATAGAAAATGTTACATAAGACTAAAGACTACAAGGTGTAGGAGTCACATGACAACCATACTAGTAGGCCGTATAGTTTAATAGTGATTTGTCTGGAGAAACACAAACTCAGAATTTAAAATGTAATACCATGTTTGGGGGTTCTCTTTAATAATCAGAATTGATTTCTATCCAAAAGAACACTTTTTGCAACATTAGGATAATCAAACACTGGGGGAAAAAACATAACTGCATACAAACTGAAAGGTATAACATAATTTATACCTTTCAGTTTGTATGCAGCTCTTAGATGACAGTTAATAGCTCACTGTTCTATGTTAGGATTTTAACTTATAAATTGCAAGTAACAAAAGGATCTCTCTGACAAAAGCAGTAACCCACTGACTTATTTACATTATGTGCACTTTGTGATCTGCATGTACAAGTTCTTTGCAGCAGGCACATTAACCCTCTGTGCTACCTTTCCATGAATCAAAACTTCCACTAGACAAAACTCTGATCTCTCTCTAGGAAGAACATTAATCACCAGTCATCATGACATTTTTATTGTTGCCAAAAATTGCTGGAGGCCAGGAAGGAGGCAGCAAGCGCTTTTAAAACCATAATATATTTGCAAACATGATGCCTCCACCCAAAGCCAGCACCCGGTGCGGGCACACGGTCGCACTGCCCTAGAGCTGACTCTTCTCAAGGGTCCTGAGACCTCAGTGACAGAGTCACTGTTGCTCTAGGGTGTGCTGCTTCATAGGCCTGCCCGCAAGACTGGAGGTGAACTTCAGTATGGATTGTGGTGGACAAGCCTTGAAGGTTAACCTACACTTGCCACGCTAGGGTCCACCTGCTGGTGCTAAGACACCAGGGCTGCTAAGGCTTTGCGGGGCCTTCTAAGGTCTTGCATGGGATTGGGCTCCCTCAGGAGAGTGGTCTGGTGGACTGGTTATGAAGACTGAACCTGGTTCCCGAGTTCCAAATTTAGCAGCTCTGGCCATAGTGCCACATCCTCTCCCCAAATGAACACAATACTGCCCCACTGAAAAAGACTCACACTGCCTTCAACCACAACCCAATTGTGCCCCGCTATAAACACCTGGATGCAGCTCCATTTAAATTACCCACTAGACAAGAGCAATATGCTGCCTACAAAAAAAAAGTGACAACATCCTGGAAAAAGCAAACACTCATAGGGAATGCAAAATTTAGCAAACCATGTGAAATGTAAGCAGGAACAACATGGTTACCTTAACGCTTTTACAGTCACTATTCAGAAATCAGTGAGTGCTTTTGCCTGAAAAGTTAAGGACATGACTACAGGGCCCTGAATGGACCCATTTCAGTGTCTATTGCTTATATCCTTCAAAACGTAAGCAGTATGATAAAAACACCTCATCCCTGAACGCAGAGCCGCATTACACATTTTGTTTTCCAATCCACGCTTTGCAGTACCTCCAGGATTAGTGCACTAGTTCCGAGCCCGGGGAAAACAAAGACAAGAAAACAAAAGTAGCGCTTCACTGGCAAACTCTGCAAAAGTGGCACTAATGTGTTTGGGTGTGAATAAAATCAATCTGGCCACTTTGCTACTACTCTGTCTTACTTTATTTTGTTATTTATTTATTTTTCATATTTTTAACCTTTTATTCCCGATGCTTCACTTTGGAATTAAAAGGTCAGAAAAATACGTCATTTCCAGCAAAAGTGTTTTTCTTTTTAGGAATCATTTCACAGGGGAACAAATAAACGAAAGGAGAGGAAAGAGAGTGAGAACCGCTTCTTGAAGTCACTGTTTTCAATAAGAGAGGAACTGCTAGACAGAAAGAGAGGGAAGAAGGGAAGAAGGAAAGAGTTGGGGGGGGCAGCTGAAGTGGCAGCGCAGAAGTGGACACTGTCCTTGTCTTCTCTGGGCAAGAATAAAAAACAGAGTCCTGTTACTTCTCTGCCGCCTCTCCCATCCTCGAACGCCGAGCTTTATCTATAGGCCATGGCGATTTCTTGTGTCCTGGGACGCATTTTCAAAATAAAAAAGTAGGGTAACGGAATCTGTGGAATTAAAGAAGTAGGGGCACGCCGTGCCCTGCCGATCCCACCCACTTCGACCACTGGTTACAATGGTGTGTACGGAAGATGTGAAAGTTAAACTAACAATGTAGATATAATGTGCCACTATTGGCGGGAAGTGAGCGCAAAGAATATAGAACTAGCATAATTTATTACATAGCATAGGATATGCTCATAAGCTAGCAGTGTTGCTGCCAAATGAGCAGGAAAGCATGCAGGCATAAAATAGCATGTGAACATCTAATAACAATATAGATCAGTGATTGGGCATAGAGCCAGGGTCATAAAGATGCGAGGGACTCCTCTTCACCTTCGGGTGAGTCCTGCGTCTGATGGAGGTGAGAGAAGTGGCAGTCCTTTGGTCGCTGAAACTCTGGGGCACATCCGCAGCACACCGGCAGCACCGGGAGTCACACAGGCGGGCTACTCCCAGAGCGTATGGGAGACCGGCACTCCATGGCAGTACTTTGTGCAGTCCGAAGTCGTCCGTCAGGTGCGCTCGGATAGTTGGGGCAGCGTCAGGCTGACCTCTCATTCTTCACCTTATTTCACTTTCCACTCACGTCTGTATTGAATATGGGCTTCTTAGCAGTTATTTCTCACCCCAGAGAGCCGATCAAACACTATGGGCTGGGGCATGTAATGTTGGCGGGCGCTAGGCCCTCATGGTAGAACAAAGACCACGCAGACACAGATGGTTACTGTATAGAACTGGCCCAGGGCACGTGCGCCCCGCCCCTTTTATTTGCAGGGTCACCTGACCGATGACGCCTGTGGTGGGTGTAAAGTGTGGGGTACAGCAGGCAGAACACTAGAACGTGTCCAGCCGGACACTACATCCCTCCCAAAATGTAATGAAAAGAAACAAACAAAAGTCCAACCTGTAAGAAAACAAATAAACAACACATAGCACCAAATGAGTCTCTTCAGGCCATCAGCCAGGCAGCGCTGGAGCTTTGGACCGCATGGTCAGGATGCTTTAGTCCGCCTTGGGAATGTACTTTAGACCGGCCTGGTCTCGCGGTGTTGGAGTCTATGTACAAAATTCAAGTATCGGTGCATCTGGAGCGGTGGTGGAGTCCACTCTGGAGATCTCTCAGGCGCTCAGGTTCCGGTGGACGACAAACCTACAGCTGTTGGAGATGATCTCGGTGTGTGAGGCCTTTCCTTGGAGGCGACGTGCTTGATGGTCTTCCTCTCTCTCCTGTACTCCTCTCTCACTGGAGCCTCCTGGAGGGCCTTCCTGCCGGGCTGCCATGGGACCGTGTGGACTGTGCGGGCTTCGTGTAAGCCGCGCGAAGGCGTCGCTGAGGAACTGCCAACAGGACTCACAGCCAAGTCGCTCATGTAGCCGCAGAGGGTGGTGTCTCCGTCTAGATGTTCTCGCCGTCAGGACTCAGGTTCTGTGCCTTCCTCTGATGGTCTTTGGGTGACCAGTCTTCGACTGTGACCTCCATGCTTCCCGAGCCTGTCCTGGAGCTGCTGCTGATGCATCTCTCCTATTCGGATTCCCCTCTCACAGGAACTCCGTCGAGGCCCTTGCCCCTGGATTGCCACGTGACCGTGTGGGCTGTGCGGGCCTTTGTGTAGGCCGCGCTGAGGGGTCGCTGCGGAACTCCCAACAGGGCCACGGCCAAGTCTTGTGTAACCCCAAGGGTGGATATTCCAATGGTAGGGTATGCTCTACTTCGGCAGGCTTCAGGTTGACGGGGGCACACAGAAGGTTCCTGGGTGGCTCACCTCGTTGAACTCGGATTGTCTGGAGTGTGGGGATCCACTCTGGTGGTGCGATGCTCCTTGGTGATGATGCACCTGGATGACGATGACAAAACAGTGATTTTCCTTCAGTTGGGCAACAGGCGGCGATCTATTGTCTTGGGTGACCTTGTGGAGTGAGGAGGACTAGAGGGACTAAGTGGCCTCTTGCAGTTGTCTTCCAGCAGGTGCACTTGCTAGGCGTGGTGCTATCGATACCAAGCAGCCGGTGACAGGTGAGAGGACGGTCAAACTGCGAAGCGTGGGGCCTGGACGCAGATCGCGCTTTCTAGCGGCTTACGGTTGGTCCTCCCGCGAAGCTGTCTCCAGTGACGTCTCTGCACCCCGGTGGCTGGCTTGTGCTGATGAACACCTTCCCCAGTGCTGGCACGAGTCCTCTGTCCTGTCGCTCTTCTCTGTTCCTTCTTGCGCGCCTGTGGTGGTGGTTTGCCCTGTGGCGTCATGCCACTTTCCTTCCTTCCTGCGCGGAGTGGCGTCATGCCACGTTCTTCTCCTTCTTCCGACCAGGTTCATCACTCGGATGTGGTGGCCTGCCACATGTTTGCACCACATGGACATTTCGCTGGTCGTGTCCGGTTCTTGGGACGGTCTTCACTCTTCTGCGGACCTGTCGCAGGTCTGTCCTGTCAGTAGGACTTGCTTCTTCCTCTTGGGGACCTTTCCCGGGCACCATCCCCTCCTCAGGGATTTCGCGGTGCTCCTCTTCTCTTCACTCGAGGGCGTCGTGCTTGAGCCTCGAGGCTGCGCTGTCGTGGCACTTGATCCTGCCTGCATTCGGGCATACTTGGCGGAGTTGGTCACTTCGAGTGACGTGCTCCATGCTTGCGATGCGGCTGTGGCGTCCTTCGGAACGCACGTTGTGGTGGCGGCTTGCCACGTGGGGTGTGCGACTCTCTCTTGCCTGTCTTGGTCCTCTGGCGACTCCGTCTTGAGGCAGTGTGAGGGCGGACACTCTATACTGTCTTCTGCCCATGACTGGGCTTTGCTGGTGCAGTGGAGATGTGGAGGCTCTCCCTATTGCCTTCAGCATTGCTTCTTCTCTGTGGAGAGGTCTCTCTCTCTCCCTGACCTCTGACAGATCATCTTTGTTGCGACCTTCTGTCAGGTCGGCTTCTTCCTTGCGACCATCTGGCAGGTCGGCTTCTTCCTTGCGACCAGCTGGCAGGTCGGCTTGATAGGATGAGTCACACCGTGTGACCACCTGGGCCCTCTTCCTCGCAGGGCACTGGTTCTTGGGCTCTAGTCCGTGGTACCTTTTTGGCGCAGCTTTTCCCTTGCGCTCTTCCTTCTTCTGTCTGCGGTGGCAACCCTTCGTCACTGGGCGCACATGCTGCGCACTTCCTCCGGTCTCTCAGAGACTTGCTGCCTTCCCTTCTGGTGTCACGATTTCCCGTGTCCTTACTTGCTGCGGTGACTGCCTGTGGCCACTAGGCATCATCGCATGGTCTTCACTGGTCCTGGCAGTCTCTGCTTTTGGCTATGTTTAGTCCTCACTTGCTGACTGGGGCAGTGGTCCACTCTTTGCCCTCACGCAACAGTCTCTGGGATTTCTGCCACTTCCCTTCCCGAAGTTGCATCTCACTCGCTCTCCTAGAACTGTGGCAGCTGTTCCTTCTCCTACAGCAGTTGCCCTTGCTCTTTGCCCTGTGGAGACTTCGTCTAAAATGGGGAACATGGCAGGTAGGGCTGCCCCTTCATTTCCTCCTTTTTGCCCAGTTACCTTCAGATTATTGTTTCTATGTCCGGGCAGTCCTTACTGTCACCCTTTTCTCCCTTTAAGGTGTAGTACTGTTCATCTGCCACACAATGGCAGTGTTGCCTTTTTTCCTATTGAGTGGGCCTGGCTACTCCGTTTCTCTCCTCTAGATTTGCCGGTACCAGGATTTCCTCAATCTCACGGCGCAGGCACTCCGAACCAGGTAGGCACTTTATTTATTGTTTTTCTTTTCTATGTGCAGTGTTTGAATGTGTGTTTTCTACACTCTGTTTCGCTCTGTGCACATGAGACCTGGGCGCCTCTCGGCTGTAGACAACTCCACGCCTGGCAATCTTCATGCACGTGTGGCCCATTCGCTTAGAGGCCACCTTGGCTGCGATAGCACCTGCAGCACTCCGATTGGCCTCAGCAGCTTAGCACATGCTGCGGGCCTTGCATGGTAGATTCTTCATTTACGATGCCGCTCCTGCCGCTCTCCTGCAGTCTCGTGACACTAGACTGCACTGGGACTTTTCAGCACACTGGCGCGTCCTAGACTTTTGTGCCTGCCGGACACGTGCACGCTCTTCCTGCGGGCAGGCACCTGCGCCTACAGCTGCTCTCGATGCCTTCACACCGCCGGGGGCCCTCTCGCTAGACGGCACCTTCTCCTCTCATCTCGCGCTAAGTTTTTTTTTTCTGTTCGGCTGGCAGGGAGAGAGGGTGCAACACGCGGGCTGCGGCTCCGGTCCGGGCACTATCACGCCCCCCAGCAGCCTCACTCAGTTCATGCGCTGCGCAGGGTGGGGCAGGGGTTACTGCGTGGAAGCTTCGTAGCTTTGCTACAGGACAGTGTTCACTTTTCTCCACATATGCGGGGTGGGCTCCCGCTGGCCACCAGCAGTTTGCGGTCACTCTTCGGCTCGCCGTAGCTCCCCGGCCGGCCTCCAGGCTCACTTCCTGCCCGGCTGGTCATCACGTCTGATGTGGGTGGGCTCCGCTTCAGATGGGGCCTTAGCAGGCCGGTGGCGGAGGCATGCCACGGCTCCCTTTTCACGACCCGCAGTGGCTCACCTTCTGCCCACTCCTGGTCGGGCATCACTCGGCCTCACGGCAGTCTGCGGCTGTGGCCGGTGTCTCAGCAGTCTGGCCCCGCACGCCTTTTCTTCTGCCCTCACAGGGCCTTACATCGCCGGATACATGGGCAGCAGGCTCTTCCGATGCCAGGTGGGCTCCCGCTTGGCTTCAGTTGGGCCTCAGCAGGCTGCTTGTAGGGGCATGCCACTGGCTCCTTTACACGCCGCACGGGGCTCTTAATTTCCTCACTGTGGTCGGATCGGATGCTGCCATAAGTTCTCGGGCATCGCAGGAGCGGGGTGGGCTCCCGATCTCCTCTTTCACCCCCGGGGCTCTTCTCACACCCCGCGGGCTATCGGGCATGTCCGGCACCTCCTCGTAGGGGGTGCCCTAGACACGGGCAACACTCTCCCCCTTTTCCCAATCTGCTGGGCTGCTGCACGCACGGGCACAGCCCCCTCGTCGCCAGTGTAATGTTGGCGGGCGCTAGGCCCTCATGGTAGAACAATGACCACGCAGACACAGATGGTTACTGTACAGAACTGGCCCAGGGCACGTGCGCCCGGCCCCTTTTATTTGCAGGGTCACCTGACCGGTGACTCCTGTGGTGGGTGGGTGTAAAGTGTGGGGTACAGCAGGCAGAACACTAGAACGTGTCCAGCCGGACACTACAGGGCAGGCCGACAGCAGGGGTGTGCCGTGGTGAGCTCTCTTCCCGAACATCATGGCTGCCCCACTCTCGACCATCCCCCCGCTCTGGGAGAACACAAACGTGCAGGCGAGCAAAGAGGCAGTGTCGGAGCACCCCCGCAGCTTGGTCCCAGCTCGGATTCCAATTTTCTCCAGTAAGATGATGGTTGTACAGGACAGTACGACTGGAGGCCATCTACAGACATCTAGCATTCCGCGAAGGAGGGCTGCGGTGGGCTCACTCTGCCTCAGAATAGTCGCCCAGCTCTCTCCCTTTGACAGGTCACAGGGGAGCAGAGGATTTGGGAAGACATCGACTACCTGCTCATAAATAGCTGCTTTGCAAGTAGGGACAAGAGTGTTGGGGTGGAAGGGCAGGCGGCCGTCTGCAGGCACGTGTCCTAACACTCACCAGGATTTGTGCCAACGGCGAGCCGAGCCCGTGGCTGTGGGATCTTCCCGGGTTTCTGCTTCATTATTTCTCACCTCTGCATGGGGTCTTCACCCCTGCGAACTGCAATCCGTAGTCAGCATTGCATCAAGGCTCGCTGGCCAGGTGGTGGTAACTTGCTCGGGGAGGGGCTTTTCCAGGGATTTACGCCGTAAGGCGGTCCCTAGCCTGGGAGCTCCCCGGTGCCAGCCATCTTCAAGGATATTGGGAAACCAGGGAACCAAGTTTGAGTCTCGACGTCGCCTCACCATCATGACATTACGGGAAAATCACTTACTCTCCACATGCCTATAAACAATGCATGTGGCCTTGTGTAAAGTAACTGATGCTCATGTAACGCACTCCCATACCTTCTTGTCGAGTTTGCGCTATAGTTTAAAAAATGCATAAGAATGCACTAAGGGCTAAATACAAAGCCGCAACATAGGGAAAGACTCAGATAAATCTCAGCTTCCCTGCTTAAATTGTGCAATTTTAAGCAACTATTTTATTCCACCAAAATTATTTTTTCTTCATTTTATGTATGAAAACACTTTTGAATATGTGAGTTAAGGCTTTCAGTTGTACAAAGCTATCACTTTTAATAAGTACTTATCAGTGCAGTGCTGTAAAGTGCCCTATTAATGTCAAACCTTCCACATGTTAAAGAAGTATACTTTTTGAACTTTGAAGAGTCTTTACAATATTCTATGTGGTTTGTTGTATGATTTACATAACACATATTTTCAGGGCTCTGCTCATGCACGGGTTCTAAGATCTGTTCCAGACTCTTGGCTCGTCTCGCCCTTCTTTTAAGCAGGTTTGATAGAATGCCTTCGCCCTAAATTAAGGGTTTTTATGTAAGCATGATAAAGACTGGAATGGCCATTCTACAACTCTATCATCTTCACAGTGGACTGCAGGCTACGCATAGCTGCCATAATTTCAGTGTTATTATGAGTGACATTTCAACGAGTATGAGTGACACTTTCTCGCAAGCAAAATGAAGCAATGAAGACAAGTAAAATATATTAATATCACAAATTACAACTATTTGCGGAACGAGAAACTCTACTACAACTTTATGAAGACACAGGGTAGAAAGGCACACGGAACTCACACCAAAACGTAGAGACACATAAATGGGGTATAAAGGTATGGCTGAATTGGCACAGAGTATTACAAACACGGGGCAAAAAGACAGAAACTGAAACCTAGAGAGACCGGAAATGGGGTATAGCTTTAAAAATGAATGTATTGTAATCGTGTGTAATGTAACTTGTGCTCAGTGACACCCCATCAATGCATTGTTGAGTTTCACTCATGGTGGCAGCACATTGCTGGCTCAGGGGTCCATTTCTGGTGGGTGTGATGCCCCCAGCTGTCCTCTGCAAACACCAACCACTCTGGTACTTGCCACTTTGTAGGGTCAATGGCAGGTGAACGACGGTACAAACTGTCTACGAATAATTAAGCCACCAGGCTCGGCCTAGTCACCCGGCACAACGCGGTGCAAACTACTACTGCGGCAGACTCCCGCCTGCGATAGCTCAAGCTGGCTCACTCCATCCTTAATGTACAGCGCCCGCCAATTTGTGTCACACTGTTGGCTGTTGCGATTGGCTGCAGGCCTGCCAAGTACCACGCAACATCATTGGTGTAGTGTCGGCGAGTAGGCCTACCCCTCATTAGTATGCAAGAAACCACACGTGGCCACTTAGTAGGGTAGTGGCCAGATAACTGACACCACGCCCAGGGCCCCAGGCTTTTTATTACTTTCTTCCTTCTGGCGTACGCCAGTCACCCCATTCAAATCATGCACCTGGGGGTCACCAGTTGCCTCCCCCTGCGCGCTCTGGAACAATGGACTCGTCCGAGTCTTGGCAATATTACATTACTCCTTTACCAGGAGATGTTAAAACAAAACCAACCATGAAGAACTACAAACACTAACAAACTCAAAGGTCACCCGGCAGTCCCAGTTCTGGTATAATAATCATAACATATTCCTACTTGATTTCAGGATACTCGGTACCTGGTTGTAACCGCAGGTTCGTCAATCACCTCAGATCATCTGGACACAAAGTCTTTATACTTCTGGGATGGGTTAGGGTGCGACCGCAGCCCATAGCGTCCTTGGCTACCCCTCACTGGGGGTACCGGTGAGGATTCTCCTTGTCTCACTGCTTCCTTTTCTCCTGAACTTCCACAGCTGGTAGCTGGGGGCACCAGTTCAGAGTCTTGGGAGGTACGGATGGGTGGTGTTGCGCATAGGTCCTCTGAGAGGGTCTCTGGATCCAGCGCTAGGTTGCATTCACTGTTGGTATCTTGAGGGTTTGTCGCAGCAGCACCATCTGGTGGGCCAGCCGCCGGGAACCTGTAGGTGGTGTCCTCTGGGACCCTTTTGAATTGAGAGACATTCTGTGTCACTGTCTCTTGGCCCCTCTTGGCTGTTACTTTTGTACCTTTGACATCCACGATTACTCACGGGTCTAATTCAAATGGCAGTCTGAACTTCCCTTCAGGATGGCTATCTTGTACTAGCACTCGGTAACCCACTAGGACGGGGCGTTCTCGAGCGCGTCGTCTACGGGAGGCGTCTTCGTTGGTACGGGTCCTCCGGGTATCTGACTGGTTAGGAGGGTTGGGTGCTTTCTCCCACACAGGATGATGTGGGATGGTATCAGTCATGGACCTGCCAAAGCATAGTCTACTTGGGGATATGCCTGTGGTGCAGTGGGGCGTGAGCCGGTATTCTCTTAAGAACTGGTATAACGCTTGCTCCATGATGCGACTCTCCGCCAGTGCAATTTGGATCGTTTTTGTGAGGGTCTTCATCAGGCGCTCTACCTCTCCATTGGCTTGAGGCCACCGAGGGGTTATCTGGTGCTGCTTGATGTTGTGGGCTGCTAGGTAGTCTGTCAGCTCGGAGCTGTTGAACAGAGGTCCGTTGTCGGTGCAAATTTCTCCGAACAGCCCATGGGTTGCTATGAGCTTCTCTTGTTTGGGGAATTACCTCCGCTGCAGATGTTGTTGTCACTATCTCCTCCTCCGGGTAGCGCGAGTAGTCGTCCACCACGATTAGCATGTGTCTTCCTCCGGGAAGGCTACCGAAGTCGGCACTCACTCTCTGGCATGGGACACTGTGGCCTGCCTCGGTGATGACTGGCGCAGGCCGATCTGGTGGGCCAGTGGCCAGGCAGACGGGACAGTTCCGCACAACCGCTTCTATCTTCTGGTCCAGAACTGGGAACCAGACCTTGCTTCGGAGCCGGATTTTGGACTTGATGACTCCTTGGTGGGCCCCATGTGCTAAGAGTACAGCTTTCTGTGCAAGGTCTTCAGGCAACACGAGTCGCGGGCCTCGAAGGAGACAACCATCGCTGGTCACTGACAGTTCTTGGCAAACTTGATACAGGGCTTTCAGGATCGATTGGGCTGCCTCCGTGCGGAGGGAGGTCCGGTTTTGTAGTATTTGCCAATCTCCCGTGGTGACGGCTCTGATGGCGATCTGTAGGCAGTCGTCACGCAGAGTCGCTGCTAAGATGTCTTCCAAGGATATCAGGAGAGGTATGGATCTTTCCACGATCATTCTCACGTAATCTTCAGTGGCAGCTGCTGCGGCTGCTTCAGGAGGTGTGGCCAGCAGGGCCTACGGGGATAGGAAATCAGCGGGGTTCCGGGTGCCGGGCAGGTATTCCACCGTGAATTAGAATTCTTGTATTTGCAAGATCCATTTTTCGATCCGTGGAGGGGGTCGTGATGAAGAGCCTTGAAACAAAGGAATTAATGGCTTGTGGTCTGTGATAACAGCGAATGGGTAGCCATATAAGTAGATGTAGAAGCGCCGACAGCCCCATAGGATCGCGATCACCTCACGCTCTATTTGTGAGTATTGCTGCTCCGTTGGTGTGAGCGTGCGGCTGGCGTATGCTACCGGCGCCCATTCTCCACACTGTTGTCGCTGGGCTAGGACGGCGCCTGGGCCGGTGGGGATGGCATCCTCCACAAGCTGCGATTCTCTGTGGGGGTCTAAGTACACCATTGTGATGTCTGCAGAGAGAGCGGCTTTGGTTTGTTGGAACGACTCTTCTTGCTCGGGCCCCCACACCCATGAGCTGGTTGTCTTGGTCAGGTCCCTGAGTGGGCCAGTGAGGTCTGACAGGTTCTTGATAAACCGTCCGCAGTAGGTTACCATGCCCAGGAAGATGTGGACTCCTGATACTGACACCGGAGCGGGGGCTTCTTCTATGTCTTTCACTTTGTCTGGGTCAGGGCCGATGCCTTTGTCGGAAAAGCGATTGCCAAAGAAGCTAATGTCTGTTTGTAGGAAGTCACACTTCTCACGGTGTAGTGTGAGTTCGCTTTCTTGGAGACGGGAGAAGACTGCCTGGAGGCGAATTAGATGTTCTTCTAACGTGGGGGCATGAACCAAGATGTCGTAGCTCATGTTAAGTACCCCGTGCAGGCCATGGAGCATGACTTTGACAATGTTCTGGAAAACTTTGGCCGCGCAGGAAATGCCAAAGTTGAGCCTAGTGTACCTCCAGAGTCCTGCGTGAGTCGAAAAGGTGGTGATGGGGCGGGAATCCGGGTGCCCTGGCATCTGATGGTACCCAGACCGGAGATCCATCTTGGAGAACCATTTGGAGCCTGCCAGCTCGCCGATGATGTCGTCTACAGTCGGTGTGAGGTGGCGTTCTTGCTAGATCGCTAAATTCGGGACTCTCATGTCAACACAAATGCGCACGGCGTCGGGTTGTTTGGGTTTCTTTGCCAACACGATGGGGGACACCCATGGTGTAGGTCTGCGTACACATTCAATGATGCCAGCTCTCCCTAGAAGTCGTAGCTCAGCCTCCACTTTGGGTCGGAGATGAAAAGCGATTCTTTGATGCCTGAGGGCTATTGGGGCAACTGACTTGCAAATGTGCAACTGGATGGCTGGACCTTTTAAGCATCCGATACCGTTGAATAGCTGTGTAAAGTCCTGCAACAGGCGGTCAAGATCATGTGCATGTACATCAAATGTGAAGTGTATGAGGTTGAGGTCCTGAGCCGTGCAACAGCTAAGCAGGAACCCCGATCCTTCTTGTGACACATAGATCATCGCTCTTTGGTGTGTGGAGTCATGGGATGGATCCACTTGAAACACGCCACAGAGCCTCAGCGGTGAACGATTGCCAAATGCGTATACCTGCACGTTGGTGCTTCGAAATGCTGGTGGGTTAGGCATGCTGTGGTAGATGTTCAAGGCCATGTGGTTGATAGTGGCTTCTGTGTCGATGAGAGCTCCCATGGGGTGGTCTCGCACTCCGATCTTGCACATCGGGGCGGTCTAGAGGGCGGCCTTGAGCGTATCTAGTGTCCTTACCACGTGGATGGCTGCTTCATCCTCGTCCATGTCGCTGCCCGACGACTCATCTGGGTGCGGTTCTACTGCACACACCAGCTTCTGCGGGCCTCTCAACTGGTGTCTTTGCGACGAACGGCACACTTTGGAGAAGGGGTTCTGGTTGCCACACGCACTGCATGTTTTGCCACTAGCAGGGCAGGCTCCGCTGTGGGGATATGGGCCTCCGCACCATCCCCACGTGCAACTCTGTTGTCCCTGCTTGGTAGGGTGTAGAGGTGGTTTGGTGGTCTTGGGCTTGCTTCCACGCGTCTCTGTTTGGATGGCATTGACTGGTTCCTCCTTGATGGGGGTTGAGGAGTGGGGGTCCATGTGGGCCGCATTGGCCTTGGAAAGCTCTTTTGAACCCCCTAGCGTCAGGAAGTCTCTCATGGGCATGTTGTGTTCCTGCAGGATGTGCTCAGGGAATTTGGAGGAGGTGCACCCTTGAATGAACTGGGCGCTGACTTCATCGTCTTCATCCGGAAGGGTGCAAGTGCTGGCCAGCTCTCTCAAATGCCTGTAGAAGACATCCACCGACTTGTCTGGCAGTTGTCGCGCTTAGCGAAGGAGAAACCGCTCAGAGTCAGGGTTTGCGTACGGCTCAAAATGCGCAGTGATGGCTTCTCGCATGGTGGCGTAGTTTCATGGGTGACCTGCTTCAGGTATGGTTTTCAAAAGTTTATGGATGTTGGCTCCTCCCAAGTGAAGAAGCATGGGGCATCTCCATGCCGCTGGGATCTCAACAGCCTCAAAGTACGTTTCTAGGCATTTAACTCACTCCTTCTATCGCGCAGCTTGGGAGGGTGGGGGCCCAGTGATGGTGAACAATTCCAGTGGTGGGCCTGATGCCATGAGGGCGAGAGTGACGCGTTGCAGCGGTAGATGGGACGTCCTCACCAACTACAGGACCACGTGGGACCCAGTGATGCCCAGGCACCAGGTAGAGGTGGCTAGCACGGGCTACTTCACTGACCTGGGCGTGCAGCCGGGGTTGCAGCCTCCTTTTCTTTTGTATGCTTAGTTTTGTGGTAGGTTTTGCAGTAGGCTGGAAAGGTCCTGGGCCTTTTCCAGTGTGTTTTGGGTTGTTGTTGGGGCAGTGCATGCAGAGTGCTTAGTCCAGTATGCTGACTGGATCGCCCATCCGTGTGTGGCTTTGCTGTGTTACTGGGTGCGGTCTGGGCCGACAGGGTGTAGAGGCTGAGGCTCCGTGTGGTGACGGGAGATCAGGGCACCTCTCTGCGTGTTCCGGCGGTGGTACAGCCTCAGCGGGTAGCGCTGCAGCCGACGAGGGTGTGGCTCACCCCTCGCGACAGACAGAGCGGGCAAGGACGTAGCTGGTCGGCAGTAACCGGAGCAGAGGACGCTCTCTCTGGCAGTCCTGCGCACGTCGGGGAGCTCGGGACATGCAGGCGGTGAGTCACGAACACTCACTCGGTGTTCTAGGAGCAAGGGAGCAGCAGCGGAGCACCGCAGGCGGTGGCGGCGGAGAGTTGGGGCCGCTCGGGTGCCGCTGGATACAGGGATGGGTGGGCACAGAGTGGGTACCGTTTCCACCTCGTCGCCAATGTAGTGTCGGCAGGTAGGCCCACCCCTCATTAGTATGCAAGAAACCATGCGTGGCCACTTAGTAGGGTAGTGGCCAGATAACTGACACCACGCTCGGAGCCCCGGGCTTTTTATTACGTTCTTCCTTCTGGCGTACCCCAGTCACCCCATTCAATTCACGCACATGGGGGTCCCCAGTTGCCTCCCCCTGTGCGCTCTGGAACAATGGACTTGTCCGAGTCTTGGCAACATTAAAATTGGGCAACTAATCATCACGTTAACTGACTCTCATGAATTACAGGTGTTGGGTGAAACAATGTAGCCAGCTGAGCCCAGAGCGAGCTCAGCCAGCCCCCAAACTTTGCTTACTGGCTGCAAAGCAGCGCAGACGCACGTTCTCATCTAAGAGCTTTGCTTATACTGCGGTGGTAATCACCAGCGCTCCGGCGCTTGCTGAGGAGGCGCTTTAAATGCGTGACAATGCATTTCAGTGCGGTGATGCGGACCACCACACTGAAATCCGTTAGTCTAACGCCTAATGCGTGGTACTTGGCAGGCCTGGGTACGGGCCATTTTGGATCTGCGACGACTTTTAAATTTAAAGGATGGAAGCCTGATTGGGCCCAATCTAGTCATGGCTTACCGCAGTATAGGCCTAGCTTGACCTTTTTGCCGCATTGATTTTGGTTTTCTGTTCCGACCTTGGTCAGGGGCAGAGTGAAAACCAAAATCCACCCTGGCAGAAACCTTCAAACTAGCCCCACACTGTAGGAGTCTGAGACTAGAATGGAACTAAGGGGGCATGGTTGCGTTATGGTAGCCCGTTCTGTGCTGAAGCAGCCTCCTATCATGCAGCATATCACAGACATTTCAAGATGAGCTGACAAGACAGTATGCCCTGCCCTTGGTACAACAAAATGCTTATTTGACTCCACTGTTTGTGGTTTTATTAATATATTTTTAGGAATTTTAACTTGAATCCAACGTATTGTTCGTACAATTGTTCTTTAATGGTTTTATTCATTTTCGTTTATTGTAGAAAATGCTTATTTGTGTTTTTCGATTTCTTAATAACATTATTGTATTCACATTTCCTACTATTTTTATTCCCAGCACATATGTTATAGGACCGCAGTTATGCAGGGTTTGATGTTTTCACCAATATGATCTGAAACAGTAGAGCCACAGGTTCCACCAAAAGAAAGGTGTATGTGAAAAAGAAAGCAATCCTGTACTCCTACTACCACAGCAATATTTTGCTCTGGATAAATGTACTGCAACCTAAGGGCGAGGTTTAACAAACCAGACATTAGAACAAGCATTGGAAATGCAATAGGTCTCGCATTTGTTGGAGTTGGAGCTATTGGCATTGTAAACGGCAATGTTTTTTTACTTATGCAATACGTTTTGTATTTGTTGGAGCTATAGGCCGTGTAAATGGCAATGTATTTTAGTTATGTGTTATGGAGGGTATGTATGTGGTGTGTTGTGGAATTATGTGGGTTGGATTTGATTAGTTAGCTGTGTAATTGTGTGGCGTGGAATTGTGTGGTGTGGAGTGGATTTGTGGATTTGAATTATGTCGCATGGTGTGCTGTGGAATTATGTGGATAGTAATTATGTGGTATTGAGTGAACTGGAATTATGTGGAATGGGATTGTTTGTTTTAGGGTGTAATTATGTGGAATGGTATTTTGTGTTGTGGAGTGGTATGTAGTGGAGGTTAAGGATGTGCACGTCACAGTGTCTCTGTATAACTCTCAGTTTGGGAGGGAGGAGAGTAGTGCCTGCAGCAGCCAATATCTCACACTCAGTTTCAGTTAATATACCACAGGACCAAAACCCGTCTCTTAGCACTTTTTTAACTCCATATGAAGTCTGAATATATTGCCCCCCCGGATCACTACATTAAAGGTGTACTATCCAATACACCTGTAGATGTGTGGGGCCATTGTTTTAATCAAAGTACCGATTGATATGTTCACCTATCATTGTGTTCAACGGTGTGTCACAGAGCACATCCACAGAAAGCCGCCATGTGGGGATCTGAGGCTAAGGCCAAGTCCACATCAACGACAACAAAAGTGAGTTATGATCCAATACCACCCACCCCAGATACTCAACCTCATTTAGCAACAGGGTTTTGTCCCCATC
Organism: Calotriton arnoldi; assembly: GCA_963921515.1. NCBI lineage: Eukaryota > Metazoa > Chordata > Amphibia > Caudata > Salamandridae > Calotriton > Calotriton arnoldi. The sequence goes on from CAWUFW010011302.1 coordinate 476,719, forward strand.
ACCTAAAAATAAATCCAATCAGGCATATACCACATGCACTGGGGAGTAAAATGAGAACTCCTTACTCTTTGGGTTGGAGTGCCCTTAAAACAGCTGAAAACTACCACTGCTGGGACCAATCAGGAACTTTTGTGGCAAGAGAAATAGTTTGGGATCAATGCAAGGGAGGACGAGATCTCTCACAATCGTGCACCATATTAAAGTCGCCTCCCCAAAGATGAGCTGACAGAAGGTTTAGGAGACAAAGAGGACCCAAGCCCTCCAGAAACAGCTCCTGGTGAAGACTGCATGCATATATGCTGGCGTGGACTAAGGATCTACCATCTAAAGTGCCCTCCAGAATCGTATAGCGCTCCTCTAGGTTTATAAACTGCAATCATGCAACAGATACAGAACTCCTGACGCTGTCCACACCAGTGTGTCTTGAGTATGTTGTCCCATAGAGCTGCCCATGCCTTTTCCTCCTTAACGTAGCTAATTCTGGCGCAGTCATGTGAGTCATGTGAGTAACCTTAAGGCATGCAACCTGGATGCTATGTTTCTTCAGGAGTGAAAAGACCAGATCCCTCTTGGCCGGGGACCCCGGGCCCACGTAATACACTGTAATTTATGCAATGCCATGAGAACTAGGGAAAGGCCACCCCCCTTAGCTTGAATGCATTTCTGGCTCTGCAAACTGGGACCAATCATACCATTTGAATTCCAGGGCACATGAAATGAACCACCTTCACATCCGTGGTCTCCCTGCTTCAATATCCATGGTCAGTGCTCACCTCTATCATGCTTACCGCTACAATCCATGGATTCAGCACAACTCCCCTCCCCAGCCATTACATGAAAACTAAACCGGCTATCCAATTCTGAAACAGAAACAAGAGTGCACAAAACGCAAAGAGTAAAAACGAGGAAAACAAATACAGTGATTCTGGTCAAAACGGAAAGAGTGGCAAACTCACAGGTCATAAGACACACCCTCGCCTGGTACCAAACAGCTGTGAAAGAACTCCTTTATGCCTCCAATATATGGCATTCTACATCACTCACGTGTTGCTGTCCACATTTACATAAGCCACTGTGCTCTTTCTAAATCTCGACTTTTATAACCGCCAACTAATTGTCCTGTGTTCGGCTGCACTTACCTAGGTCCCCTCAACTCCTTCCCTACTCTACAATTCATCAACGGCACTACCGAAAGTACATCCAAGAAGACACCTCACTTCCGCCTGGCCCAGAAGTGTTTGCCTGTAAAGTGCTTCATGCTTCCACGCAACATCTGGTTGGGAATTAGCGTTGCAAGCTTATATGTTGTATGCCATTGGCGTGCGCTCCACACGAAGAAGCCTGTCCACAGGGATGAATCACTGCCGCCACCACTTCTCATGTGAGAGTGGTAGAGGCCGGAGTGCTTGTCAGGCTGACCTAACTTACAATAGGGGAAACTATGATTGTTACCCCTGGCCCCGCGAGAGGCAGACACGAAAGGCGCCGCTCATCTTTTACGTCTTAAATGATATCGCTGGACCTTTCGGGATCCCGGGCAGACTTATGTTAAAAGTGCATTTGTGTCAGTCTGCAATATTCTCATTGCGGTAGCACTACTCCTAACACCCATGTTTCTACATAGTGGTTTCAACCATTTTCTCCGCAGTGCCTGATAAGTCGGGCAAACAAATAAAATATGCGGGTAGGTCTCCTCATACTCCATACACAACTTGCACTTACTATCATTTAGATTGTGCCATTTGCATGTAAACGAGTTTACAGGTAGCGAGCCCACTCGGAATTGAAAGTAAAGACGTCTGTCCCTTGGTTTGGTGATGACATCCCAAAAGTGCTCGTATTGAGGACAGGTCTTAAACTCTAAATATTTGCCCGTCAGTGATGTAGACTCTGAGGTTAGTACACTATTCTTCGCAACCATGGACCAATATAGCCCTTTCATATCTTTTTTTGAAGGAAATTGTTGGCCCTCTGGGTCATCCCATAAGTGTCGCACTCCCATACTAACCAGTGTCTTTTTAACGTTTTGTAACCACTTAATTTTACATGAGGTGTCAGATTCCCATACGTCTTTTAGGGCAGTGGCATAGTGCAATAGCTATGGGGTAGTCCATAATCTACGCCAATACGCTATTGGACGAAACTTAGCAACCTCGTCCAGTCTACTGCAACCTAAGTCGTAGAAAACTGGCTTCAGTGGAGTGCTCTGTGGGAGACCAATAGCGTTTCTCACAAATTTGTTTTGAGCTAAAACTAGTGGCGTTAGGTTATCGAAACCCCAGAGTTCAGCACCATAGGTTACAGAGGCAATAACTTTGGTGTTGTAGATCTTAAGTAATGGATACATAGGTTGGGTAAATGAAGTCTTATGTTCTTTCAGCAAAACGCCAGCTAGGTGGCGGTGTTTTAGGGCCATAGTTTCTATCTGAGGTTTCCAATTAAGTTTGTTCCCAAGCGTAATCCCCAGATAATTAAAAACATCTGTTTGGTCCAAAAGTTCATCATTGAGAGACACTCTTCCCTTAATGGCCCGATGTTTGTGGAGGACCATAAACTTGGTTTTGTCTGCATTAATCACCAGACCGCGATCTTTGCAAAAACCATCAAACCTAGTTAGAGCCCTCTGCAAACCACTCTGCGTTTTTGAGATGATGAGAGTGTCATCTGCAAACATAAGAATGGGTATTTTTACACCAGCAAGGGATGGAGCATCTCTCGGGAATGTGGAAAAAAAAGTCAACAACCCCATTAATGAACAGTGAAAATAGTGTCGGTGCCAAGACGCACCCTTGACGAACCCCTTTAGATACTGGGAATTGGTTAGTAATATTACCCTTAGTACTCCAACGGACTTGGGCATAATTCCCTGCATGCAGGAGCTCCACAACAGTTAATAATTCAGCTGGCATACCCAAATCCTTGAGAACCCTCCAAAGTTTGTTACGGGACACCAGGTCAAAGGCGGATTTGTTATCAATAACCAGAAAAAATCCTGGCAAAAAATCCACATTAGCTTTTTGGCCAGTAGCACTGCGAAGATGCCAATGGCACTAATGTAAGGAAGATGAAACGCCTAACCTAATTTTGGTAGCAAACAACAGCATATATTGGGGCGCTGTTAGTCCTCAGGCCCTGGTGCCACTACACCTACTGCATTATTGATAGCTACACCCCTGTCTGTTTTTTGCATATACTTGGTCTGAACTTGGGCAGATGGGAAGTAAGGAGTGTTAATAAAGTAACTAGAACCACAGGTCTGTTCATACTTAGAGTTTCAGTGTTACCACCAATATTGTATTGTATATAACCTGTCCCGGTAATCACATGTTACAACATTTGAGTAATGTGGTGTTAACATATTATTCAAAATCTATAGAAATGGTATGGAATGCAGGGTGAAAACAATATCACACGTTTTTGCCATTACAGTGGCTCTCTAAATGGAGTTGTTAGTGTGGTGAGTCTTTGTTGTTTCACTCTTGGTTTTTTCCATCGCATTACTTTCTGAATATATTTGAATTATATTTTGGCTTTCATTTTCTTTCCTATTTCTTTTAGATTATTTACACCATACCAGAAGTAGAAAATTTCAGAGAATCAAAAGAACAGGATTGCAACAGCAAGTTCTCAAATAGTAATGCCTCAACAGTACCCACTAGTGCAGAGGCAGCTGGGGACTTTTGAAAGTGGTGTGGCGTGTAAAACTTAAATATGCTTATGACGGACGATAAATGCTTTATAAATAGAATGCGCTCCGATCACCTCTGAAATACGAATTTCATTCAGTAGCGATAGGTGCAGGATGAAATTCGTATTGCAGTGGTGATGGGGTGCATTCTATTTATAAAGCATTATGCTATCCGCTATAAGCATGGAGTACTGCCATAATCTTACCTTGGCATCTGGATTCTCCTGCGTCGTGCTGATTGGCTGTTAATATGTGCATGCTGGTCCCACACAAAATAAGCCCCAAGCATCCCAGCCAATCCAAGCACTGCTGTTGTGTTGCTTATAATACTAAATAGCATAAGAGCAGTGCCAGGATTGGCTGGGTCAGGCAAAGACCTGGGGAGACAATGTAGCCTTAGGGCTAGAGCGGTTGACCTCGAAGCTGGGGAACCGGGTTCGAGTCTTGGCAAAGACGCTCAACATCCTGTGATTCTGGGCAAATCACTTAATCTCCCTGTGCCTAACAAAATGAATGTGTCCATTTGTAACGAAACTGGTGCTCATGTAAAGCGCTCTGATACCTGATACCTTCGGGCCTAGTTTGCGGTATTTAAAACTCTATAAAAAAAAGTCAATGCTCCATCGGAGACCGATCGGATGTGTCTCTGCTGTGCCAGCTCCATGGTAACATTACTTCTGGAAGCCTGGACTGTACATGTTAGGCTGGCCACAGTGAAAACACCGACCAGTCTGGCATGCACAGTTTAGTTAACAGTGCATCTGCTTGGAAAGAGACTGCTGTAGCCCAGACCTTAAAAGAAAAAAATGAATGCCGGTCCGGAGGAACATATTTAGAAGAAAATATTGTCCTGAAAATGAGTCTGTCTCAGGTGTGGTGGATCGCAGTAGGGGGTCAACGTCCCCATAGAGGCACCGGCCCTGCACTTACGCAAGCTATATTCTAGTCCTTCCCAGTGGCGAACAGCAGCTCCTTAACAAGGAGGGGGCGGGACGGGCAACATCGTAATCACCTGTAGCAGCATCCCCAAGTACAGGGCCGACTAGACACTAATATCAACCCTGGTAAAAATGATCAAACTATCCCCCAATTGCAGGAGACCACCAATACAAAGGGGCTACAGGGCATAGTTGGGTCGTAGTTGGGTCATGGCAGCTGCTGCTGTGGCCTTCAAAATGCTACAGGCCACTTAGAAGTACAGTAGATTAACCTGGTCTCAGAGCACTGTAACAAAATGAGAACAGAGATTGGACAGCAGCATTCTGCCTTGCTCCTCCATGGTTTCCTTCATTTTGCAGGCGATGAAGGAGGAGGTCAGCTCCTGGCTCTTCTGCATTGTGTTCTAAATTGTAAACACATTCACAAAATATGGAATGATTTATTGAGCTTTTATGACAACGTAGAACTATAAGTAAAAATGAATGAGATAGTATAATTGTTTTTCTTTATGATCTATAAATATCATGTTCAAAAATAACTTTATTCGGTCTACAAAAGACCATAAAAATGCATAAAAACATGGATGCATTCATTAACCAATTAAAAAACACCTTAAAGCTGGATCCACAAATTGATCTACAATTGTCTTGACGCTAATTATTATTCATCATTAGAGACCAAAAAAGACCTGGCGTGAATATTCAGGAGAAGAAATAATCGTTAATATCAATGATGTATAAAACCAAGCTACCATTAATGGTCCCACCATAAAACAAATCGAACAGCAGTCCTAGTATAAAACACCATCACATTTAAGCTCAGCTAGCAGCAAGTCAAACAAGCATATTGTGCATCAGTGTACAAGTGAGTAGGCATATGAAAATAAAAAAAATAATTTTAAAAAGACATAAAACGTGATAAAAATGCACACCATAAGAAACTGAGGGGGATATTCACAAGAACGTGCGCTAAACATCTCCAAAAAATGTTAACGCAACTTCACACATCGCAGTCTATCGCGGGAAAATAACCCTGTGTTAACGTGGAATTCACAACACGGCGATAGCATGCAATAGTCTCCCGAAAACGCGGACAATGTCCACGATACAACAACCGCGACGGTGATAAAAACCCAAACCCCAACGCAAAAAAACATGCGATGGGCCAAACCGCGATGAGGAAATCAGCGATAAGCAGCGCCAGGCCTGCAATACACACAGGGCAGGCGGGAAAATCACTACAAAAGTACAAAAAACACACAAACACAAAATAACCAACCCCGAAGCACCATGGAGGCACCCGGAGCAGGCGCAGAGGACAAGCGGAACCCCACAAGCACCCTGGTCGACCAGCCGGGGACCTCGGGGACAGGGAAGGGCAAGGACAAGAAGAAGAGGAAGACGAAGTTCAGTCCGCAGGAGAATAGGATCCTGGTCACGGAGGTGATGGAACACCATCAAGTACTGTTCATCACCTCCAACGTGTCATTGAGCACCAAAAATGGAATATGGCGGTCCATCGTGGACAAGGTGAATGCCGTCGGAGAGCACAAGAGGTCAATGGACGAGGTCAAGAGGCGATGGATTGACATCAAGCGCAAAACCAAGGAGAAACTCGCAGGCAACCAGAAGGCAGCAATGCAGACTGGAGGTGGGAGCCCAGCACCACAGCTGGAGCTGAATGACATGGAGGAGCTGGTGTCGACAGTCATCAGTGTGGAGACCGTGGCAGGAGTCGGGGGACCGGACACTGCTCGACATGACACAACACAACAGCAACAGGGTGAGTAACCACCAGGTACTGGGGGGACGGGGGGAGATGGCCACAATAGCACACATGCACAATCAAGCAGAGCACAGTGCACACCCACAATGACTCTGGATCATTGCCCTGATCTACAGACTGTCGCAATGTACATTGCCATGCTGTCTGAATGTGAACATGTACCATGCGGCTACATACATGTGGACACATTGTAACACAGCATCTCCCCTTCACATTGCAGGGGCACCGTCAACACCTCCTACAGAGCAGTCCCAGCCACTTTTCACTGATGACGAGTAGGACACCACCAGCATCGACACCCAAGCCCTCCAAGACATCATTGAACTCATCCGCCAATCACCTCCAGGACCAGGGCAGCCCAGCTGCATCGAGGAGACCCCACCCACTCCACAAACCACCCAGCAGGAGGCACCCACAACCCCGGCTGTCTCCCAAGACCCCCCCGAACAACACATGGCCTTCCAACGCCGTGTGTTGGAGGGCCAGAGGGAGATGGCTGAGCAGGTGCGGGTGGGGTTCGACCTCATGGCTACCAAACTTGACGCCATCCATGGGTGTCTGAGTCCCATCAGGGACCACCTCCAGTCCCTAACGGACACCCACAGGCCGCTCCATGGTCTCCAACTAGCCCTGGCTGACATCGCTGGAGTCATGACTCGGAGACAAGAACACCTGTCCGCTCAGAGTGGCTCCAGCGATCTCAGCCGTGAGCTGGCACACATGCGGAGGCTCCTGGAGGACATGGTGCGGATGGAGGCGGAAAGGATGGCAGCCACCGCTGCACATCAGCAAAATGTAGCTGGGATCTACCATGCCCTGCGTATCCTCATCATGGCATTGCTGCCACAAGGCGTGGCGCAGATGAATGCTGCTGCTCCTACACCATCCACATCTCCGCCCCCTGGTGTGTCGTGCCTCACAGTGCGGCAGGCATTTCCACTCCGGCACCTGATGTGTCACTGCCACACAGTGCGGCCGACAATCCACCTCCGGCTCCTGATGTGTCAGTGGCTCACAGTGCCGCAGCTGGAACTGCACCACCCACAGGTGGAGCAGAGCACACATCCGAGGACGAGGACGTGGATGGGCTTGAGATCAGGAGGAGGCACTAGCATTCATGTCCGCCACCTGGCCTGTTGCAGCTTGGTGCCGCACATGGCCCCATGACCTTCCACTGACTCCCTATACACTCTGCTGCACTCACCTTGGACTGCGACATGGACTGCCATATCCTGTTTGGTGACCAATGACACGGCGACCAGACTGCGGACTGTACCCTTCCTCTTCCGCTGTACTTGTCATTCCCCGATGGACTCTGGCTGGCCCTCCACGGGCCCATATTGTGAAGTGGGGTTGGCATGGCCCTGTACTGCTCCAGCTGCAAAACTCCACTGGATGTGCATTAAACATTCAGATATGCACTGCTGTGTCATGTCTTTCATCATTCAGGTATGAATGTGTGGATGAATGTAGGGTCAGTGATTCCCCCTAACGTCAATGATGCTCATCTAGTGGGATTCCAGTCACAGTGTGCTACACTGCCGATTGAATTCCGGGGGCCGTAGACACTACAACAGGGACACACGCATTAGTCACTTCCTTGTCCGGACATGGACTGAACCACGCCGAGAGCCCCCGAGGCATTGTTGCAAGCCCTGCGCTGGTCCGGTGTACGCCAGGCCAGACCACTCCGCTTATGCTCCGAGGGGGGGCCACATAGCTACAAGTCGCAGGCTTACACGCTAGTGGTCTGCAGGTCACTGGTCTAGTTGTCAGCATGTCACGGCCACTCCCTGAGGGCAGGTTTGCACACACACCACACCCATCTGGCACAAGCGTCACAGGCCATGTGACCCAGCCAATATAAGGGGCCGACAACGTCACATTCCCCACTGCCGGTGATGACTGGATGACGGATGTTCCACGAGTCTCAATCATAAAGGGCCCATGAGTTGTTGCGCACAGGGTTAGTGGCACCCAAAGCCATGCGGCCGTCACAGGCCTACCACCACGTGGCGCTGACTGGGGTTGCACAGGGTTAGTGGCACATGAAGCCTTGCGGCCGTCACGGGCCTACCACCACGTGGCGCTGACTGGGGTTGCACAGGGTTAGTGGCACCGAAATTGCTGAGCGGGTGTGCAGCCTACGATGATGACGTGTGCACTGATTTGATCTCTGCCATTGATGCCTCAGGACTCAGCGTCATGTGTGGGACATGATGGGCCGCGGTGCGGGTCCGCATGATGTGGAGCATGCCATGGTGGCGGGACCGGAGCCTGGAGCTTGCATGGGCACGTGGTGTGCCCACTGGTGGACACACCATTGGTGGCAGGTGAGCAGTGGGGCCTGGGTGCGCAAGTGCGGACAGCCAGCGCTGGCCGGCAGGAGGGGGTAGGGTGCGGCTGCATGTGTGCGCAGGGACGGACAGGCGTTGTTGCCGTGTGCAGTGAGATGGACTCTGCCATGATTGACTCTGGCCTCGATTACAGATTGCAGATTGCAGACCTGGTGGCTTGCAGTGTATACCGGCTCGTGGTTGGAGACACACCGGTGGCAGCAGGTGAGCAGTGGTGCCTGGGTGCGCGGGGCGGCAGTGTCCCTCCCTCTCTCTCTCTCTCTCTCTCCCTTCCTTTCCTTCTCTCTCTCTCCCTTCCTTCTCTCTCCCTTCCTTTCCTTCTCTCTCTCTCTCTCTCCCTTCCTTTCCTTCTCTCTCTCTCTCTCCCTTCCTTTCCTTCTCTCTCTCTCTCTCCCTTCCTTTCCTTCTCTCTCTCTCTCCCTTCCTTTCCTTCTCTGTTTCTCTGTGTCTCGCTCCTTTGATGTGCACATGACACACGTTCTGATTTGGTGCTTTGTTTTCCAGGCTGTAACATCAAGATTGTCCCAGACGGACCCGACAGGAGTCTTCCGCATTGGTGTTTTGTGTTGTATTTCAATAAAGCTTTTGGTTGTTACTTCAATGATGAGTGACTGTTTCTCGTTCTTCTGACTACACATGTGTGTTTCTTGTTGTCATTGTGCGGCATCATGTGCTTTTTGTGGCTCTTGTGTCGTGCACGGTATGTGTTTGTCTGGGTTGGGTCCGGGGGGGGCCTGGGAGTGGTGGCGGTGGGTGTTGTGGCCCTCATGGGTCTCCGAGCTGCATGATCATTGGCTCCATGGCATCTGTGGGTCTTCAGATGTGGCTCTGGCCTGGGCTCCCTTTCATGCTGCAGGTAGTCGTCCTGCTCAACACCAGCAGGAGCCAGGTGTTAAATCCCTGCTGCTACCGCGGCTTATCGCCTGTTTTTGGTTCGCATCGCAGATCTGGCAGTTCGTTGTGAATGTGGTGTAGTGGTGTTTTTGTGTGTTTTTGCACAGGAACGCCTACTCTGCATCTCATTAGGGTTAGTTGATGGTGTCACCCGTGGAGGTAAATTTTGTGGCAGTTATCGCGGGAATACTGGCGTTGTCTGCAGTTTGCACCCGCTTGTGAATGGGGCGTTAAATCTATCTCCACTTTTGATGCGTTAAGGTGGCGATAACTCGGCGATGAGTCCTTGTGAATATGCCCCTGAGTTCCCTACAAGAGCGCAAGAAATGCTCAAGAGACATACTCATGCTCCTCATCAAGCATATTTCTAATCCTCAATGAAGAGGCAAGAAAGCAAGCCACAGAATAAGTTGTATGTACATCCGAAAGTAGCTGTAAGTACATTAGGGGGGCTTAACTTGAACAAAATGCAACGGTTTCAGCAAATGCAATAAGAACTTTCTTCGGGCGATATCTTAAAATCCACAGAAAAAAAACAAAATGCACAAGATCCTGGGAGGAAAAATTGTCACATGTATAGGGATTCAGCTTCGCACTCCACACACCAGGTTTAGGAAATACCAACAGCATATGAAACTGATTGAACCTGAATCTTGTCAGGAGAAAACGCTGATGAACATTAAAAGGGCTGAGCAAATAAGGGTCAATGGCAGGGCTTGCTACAATCAATGCATGTCCACGAACCAGGGGTTTCTCCAGCTCAATACCCTCCCTTTCAGTTTTCCTCCATTGTAGGAAATTATCCCGGGTCCAGGGGATATCGGCTTTCAAAATGATAGAGGACAGCTCAAACAGGGTGGGCCTGCCTAGTTTGGAAAAAGTATCCTGAATATACATCAGCCATTTGACTGACCTCCACCCATCTAGCTTTAGGCAGTCATTAACTATCTCCCTACTTAGGTGATTGTCTGGTTGCACCCAGATAGTGAGCCACCAAATCAGGGGGCGGAGGTCAATGAGATTCAACAGGCAGGCAACCCTAACTCCTCGTGGACCATAAAAGCAGAGGTTGAAGCCCAACAAATGCCTACAGAACCTGTTTTCCTCCACTTGATGCTCCCTTGAGTTGACATATCCCCATTCATCACTTCCATAGGTGGCTACTGGGACAGATTTGGCCTGATAGATCTTAGTCAGGGCACCCAGTGGTTTTCTACCAATCCTAGCAGAAAAAGAGAAAAGAGACCCTATGGTTCTTGGCAGAGCTGATCTCTTGGATTTTAACAAAGGGGCCCACGTTGACCTGTCTTCAAAGACAACCCTAGATAACTATAATTATGGACCCTGGACAGCCTGTTGCCCTGAACATGGAATGATCTCACCTTGGTCTTTTTGTGGCCCAGCACCATTACCTGCGATTTACTGTTATTGGTAGAAAGATCAAGACTATTCATATATAGTACAAAACCGTCAAGCAATGTCTAGAGACCCAGGGCAGTTCTAGCCAGTAAGACGGTATCGCGGTATCATCTGCATATAACAATGCAGGGAGCCTATTCGGGCGCAGTCTACCTGCTTGCCGAGTAGCCTAGCCCCCAGATTCTTCACATACAAAGTAAATAAAAAAGGGGCCATTATACACCCCTGCCACACCACGCTCCTCAAGAGAAAGGAGGTGGAACAGGATCCATCCATATTATAACAAACAACCTCCCCCACTTCCCGTTGTAACTTGCTGAGGAAGTAAACAATGTCACTATCCAGACCCATATCCAACAAGATCTGCCACAATGTAGATCTATTCACCTTATCAAACGTGGAAGACAGATCCATGTATGTGATAAACAGTGCCCCTGGTTTAGCCACAGTGTACTTATTAATCAACAAGTAAAAGTTTAGACACTGGTCACACGTACCTAGACCCACTCTAAATACGTACTGCAGATCTGAGAGAACAGACCCATCCTCTACCCAAGACATCGCCCTCTTTAGAATTTACCTGGCCCAGGACCTTGACAACCAAATCTATCAAAGAGATGGGCCCTAGGAACCACGGAGATCCCTAGAGCTCTTTTTATATACAGGGATAATAATGGACTGCGGCCATGAGCGTGGTAGGCCAGTGCACACAATCAGGTTAAACAACCGTTATAGTATCTGAGCCCACAGACCTGGTGACATCTTAAACAGATCAGTGCAAATCCCGTATGGGCCTGGGGCCTTATGACCTGTTATACGAGCAATTGCTAGAGCAACCTTCTCCACACCAAATGATAAATTACACATTTTTTGATTGGTACCAAGACCTCCTGCAAGGCCACACAATCTGCAGAGCTGTAAACACCCTCAAAATGCTCAATCCACTTCTTGGAGGGGGGATGTAAGACGAAGTGGAGAGGACACCAATCTCGCTGAATAATAGATGATTGACTATCTCCCAAAATTGGCTGCTATCAGCCTTAGTTGAGGCCTAAGAGGTCGGACCAAGCACCCTCCAGGTGTTCGCTCTTCCTCTTCTCTAGCGCCTTTTTGTAAATAGTTCGTCTGGTTGATATCAGGGACTGATCTTTGGGCTGAGCTTTGAGTGCAGACAGTAACAGTTTGTGGGCATCAGAGGAATCTGGCGAACCATCTGGGTTTGTTGTTGACCACATTTTTGGGGGGAAGAGACAATCTGGCCTTAACATCCTCCACAATCTTGTGATATGCATTCAAGAAGGCTTCATCATCAGGCGCAACCCCTAAGCACAAATCAAATCCCTTACCCTTAGCAGCCACAAGGCTTTTCAGAAAGTGCTTGGGGATGATTTTTGACCATTTTATTCTTCTAGCCTGATCGGTCACTTTACCATCCATATGAGTTACAATGCTTTGAGTGGGAGCTCGGTCAAACAGATTGCTAATACAAACAGAAATCCAAGAATGGTCGTGAAAACCAGAGACACCTATATCAAAAGGGCCCAATAGATGACGCGGGGAGCAGAAACAAAAATAAAGTCTATAATGGAGTACACACCAAGCCCAACAAATGTGGGAAAGAGACTGCCATCTAAATTACAAAAAGCTTTAGTCATGACACATTCCAAATTGACTCCGTCAAGATGTTATTCAAGTAGGCTTCAGCTTGACTGTGTTCGAATTGTAAGGTTTCATCACTGTACATTTTGTCACAGGGAGTGAAAGAATGTGAGCATGGGTGTATATTGAATTCGCCCACTTGAATAAATCCTGCTCTTGCAACACCCTGGGATTCAATATCTAGTAACTCAGCCCAGAGGGCCAAAGTGTGTCACAAAAGGAAAGGCTGTTGGTGGCATTATAGAAATTCAATACAACAAAACCACCAACCACTGGTGAGGGGAATAGGATGGCTTGCACATTGGGGGAAGTTATGGTCAGGTACCCCGACTGACAATCTAGGGAAAGAGAGACCAAAGTTAACAAACCACCTTTAGGGAGATCCCTTAGGGAGGGCACAGCAGGATTAAAAATGGTCTTATAGCCATCCAGAAAAAGGAACCCTCTACCTCCCATGTCTCCTTTAGACAGATTATGGCAAAGGACTTTAGGTAGGCCAACCAATCTGGGAGAGATCTTTTACAATTTACTCCTGTCACATTCCATGAGGTCAGTCTGGGGGCACCAGCAGCAATGTTAAAATTTGAAGTTGTTTGACATTTTACTGTCATGACGGGGCTCAATGCCTTATTCATACCAGGGGCAGCAAGCCCTGAAAGGGCTAGCAATGCGGGTATTGTTGGAGTCATACCACTCAGTGGTGCTGGTAGAACTGCGGGCCTCCTATGTATCTACCCCCAAATCCCATGCTACATTTTTCTTTCACCCATAGTTGGAGTAACACACCAGTCCGCAGCCACAGGTGTTGTTACTGGCATATCATAGGGACTACCCTTTGTGCAACTACAAACCTGTTATGCTCTTTTGGAAAAAGATAGGAAGGCCTCAAATCAGAAGCACCGTGCACCTCAGGCAACACGGCCCCTGGATCCAACAACTAAACCCCACCCAAACCAGTCGATGGCCGTATCAGGCTTGACTTAGCCTCATTATTGGGGCACAAGAATCAATCCAGTGCATCAGCACCCAGATCCTCAAACCTGTTTGATGTGCTTTTGACAAAGTTGTTAGCCTCAGGCTGTCTCGGGTACCTAGTAAAGTGACATTTGGTACCTACCCTGGATCATGGTGGGTTTGGGGTGGAGGTTGGTCAATAAAAATAGCATAGGGGCAGGGCCTGTATGGTAGATGAACAGGCCATCAGGCTAGCAAGGTTCAAAAGTGTGGGGACAGCACCCAAACAATCAAAATTAATGACAACACAGTCCACATTATGGGTTTTAGGGGAAGGTCCCACCAAGCCAACTCTCCATGCCATAATAAGTCTATTAGCCAAATTATGGCACTCACTGCCCAAAAGGGTCAGCCAGTGACACACTTTATTCCTTAGGGTGTAGTAGACTTTCCAAGTTAGTGTTTTAAAACAAGGACCCCAGTAGGTACCACAATATAGGGGGCCAAGGCAGGTGGAAGTTTTAAAGAAATACGGAGAAGTTGGGCCTGTTTTATTGCTTACAACACCTGTCCCACCCTGGGGAGGCCTGGCAGCGTTAATCTGCCTAGAGACCCTCTAAGGAATTGACAACTCAGAATTCCCATGAGTACCCTGACTCGTAATTTGAGTTACCATGGGTTCCTGTCTAGTGGGCGGGTTAGCGACAGAAAATAAAGGACCTTCTTTGGATGGACAGTGTGTATTGTGGAGCACAATATTGGCTCCCTCACAATCTTCTAGCCCTCAGAGACAAGAATCATGGTGTTCGGAGTATCCCCCATTGATGACAGGTTAGTTTTACAAAACAGTATTAAATTATTTAGACTGGCCTCTATTGATGAGAGTTTATCTAATCATTTTTCTAGACATTTACCAACCACAGTCTCTACCATAGATTGTAGTAATGGAGCGAACTCATTGACATAAGTGTTAACAGTATGGCCTCTAAGCAATATTGAGCTATTGTCCTCCACGGGACCCTGCTGTGCCAGACCACCCTTAGTCTTTGTCCCCATTCGTCCAGATACTGTATCTACCCTTTTACCTTTTTTTCGCTTTGGCGCTGGGGGCCACAGTCCACTCGGGAATTCCTGTTCCCTGGCATGTCCTCTAGTTGGTGAACATCTGCAGTTACGGTTATAGCAGTGGCTGGAGGAAATGAACTAGAACCTCTTACAATGTCTTGACTCATAACATTAGGGGCCAACATGGAAATTTCAACAGAAGTAGCCAAGGAAGATTCCATTAAAACAATGGGGGCTGGTCGAATGCCCAGCCTCTCTTCACATGTACTAATTGCATCATTGATTGCCCCATCCACTGTGGTTAAATTGGAGAGAATTGACGATTTGGGGCGGCCATTCGGGGTGGAATCCTTTTGGGCTTCGCCTGGCCGTGGGATTCCTATGTCAATGGAAGTACATTTTTGTTTGCCCATCTTGAAATGTGGTCGGAAAGGCAGCGAGAATGCGAAGGCAAGATCCAGAAAGGATAGATGAGTTCAGACTGACACAGGCTCTTTGCTGCCTTCCTTACTGTTGAGGCGAACCGTGACCTATTCTAGCGTGCATACAAGAAGTTAGAGGAGCTAAACAAACAGGCCTTTGAGGACACCCCCCTCTGCATCTGAGAGCAATTAGTCCAATAGCTGAAAGCCAACTTTTATAGAAAAGCCCTGCTCTCCCTGGCAGGGTGCTACCCACAGTAATGAGTCAAGGTACTGGGTGATGTGACAATTGAGTGATTTGGAAGTTCTTACTGGATAGTGAACACTGCATCCAGTCATAAAACCAAGGGGGGTGGCCCAGGCTCCTCCTGCTGCGGACGGGCACAGATTGGCCCACCCTTGCCCCGGCCTGGTGCTGCCCATACACGTCCCGCACTGCAGGTGTGCAGTGGTGCTTTTCAGCGCTGTCATGGAGGCCCTGCCCCCTCAGGAGGTGATAGGCTGCATGTGCGTCTCCTGGCGTGCTGTGGTTTGGGGGATGAAGTCCCTGGGGGCTGGCAAGGTTCTGTGGGGTCAAGCACCCAAACTCTGCTGGTCAAGCATGTTATTTTTGTGCTCTCTTCGGCATGTGACAAGTATTTTTCTGTGCTCTATTGTAATATACTTTAAACATGGCCAATACTACTATTCAATCAGTATTATGATTATTTCAGACCATAGCCAAAGTGCAGTTGTATATTATATTGGACGTTTTTCAACAGACTCTGCCCTCTGCCCCAGCAGCTCCCAGCTCCACTGTTGTGCTGCTGCTGCTGCTGCCTCTGCCTCATCACCTCTCCTAGTGAGTAGGTGTTTGAGACCTGTCACCCGTTTTGTGCCTGGTGAGCGTTTTTGTGCCTGGATTTGTAATTGTGCCTGTATTTTGTTTTTCTGCCTTGTAATTGTTATTTTTTGTTGTTAAGTTGCCTTTTGTGCCCTTGCTGGGTCCCCCGTGCCCATTCGTTGCCCTTTCCCACCGCTGCTGCCCCCGAGGCCCCTGTCGACTCCCGCTCCCGCCTCACAGCTGCGCTTCCCTCCCCCTTCCCTATTTAATGGCGGCCGCTGCTCTGGCGTGCGAGCAAGACCTCTGACCTCCTGGTCAGGGGCTCTGCCCTCTGCCCCAGCAGCTCTGCTGTTGTGCCGCTGCCACTGCCCCATCACCTCTTCTAGTGAGTAGGTGTTCAAGACCTGTCACCCGTTTTGTGCCTGGTGAGCGTTTTTGTGCCTGGATTTGTAATTGTGCCTGTACTTTGTTTTTCTGCCTTGTAATTGTTATTTTTTGTTGTTAAGTTGCCTTTTGTGCCCTTGCTGGGTCCCCGTGCCCGTTCGTTACCCTTTCCTGCTGCTGCTGCCCCGCGCCCCCTCCCCCTGCCCATTCCCGCTCCCAGCTGCGCTTCCCTCCCCCTTCCCTATTTAATGACAGTCACTGCGCAGCCACGCCACTGGCGTGCCGAATACGCGCCAAAGGCAAGCCCGTCTGCGCCCACCCACGACCTGACCGCGACCAGCGCCAGGGACCCTGGTTCTCTGACCACCCACCGCTATGACTCTGCTGCCCTCCTCGTACTCAACCCTGGAAGGAACAACAACTGCCAGCCGGCTATGCCGACCACCACCCACAGCCAGTTCTCCTGCCTACACTGCCACCAAACCTTTACCACCCTCCACACCCCCACGGCAGCCGCCCCCACGCCAGCACCCCGAAGCCCTGAGGTGCATCCTCCTCAACGTGCGCTCCCTGCATAGACACGTCGTAGAGATCTGGGACCTCCTCGACACCCTCTCGCCAGACATTGCCTTCTTCACAGAAACATGGACCAACTCAACCTCCGCTCCTGACACCGCCACCGCCATCCCCGACAGATACAAGATCCAGAGGAAGGACCGCCACAATCGCCCAGGAGGAGGACTCACCATTGCACACAAGAGCTCCCTCCAACTCACCACCTCCAGCACGAGCGACAGCCCGCCCACCACAGAACACCTCCATTTCCAGATCCGGACCAGCCCCAGAATGACCCTAAGAGGCACCCTCGCCTACAGACCTCCCGGACCTTGAACCGCGTTCACCACCACCATCGCCTACCTCATCGTACCCCATGCCATCGCCTCCCTGGACTACATACTCATCGGAGACCTCAACTTCCACCTCAACAAACTCAGCGATCCCAAATCCACCACCTTTCTGGACAACCTCGCCAACCTTGGACTGAAACAACTCGTCACCACCCCACCCACAAGGCAGGACACACCCTTGACCCCATCTTCGCAGGAGGCAACAACATCCACTTCAGCCACACCACGCAACCCCCCTGTACGGACCACCACTGCGTACACTTCCACGTCGACATACCCACCACCCCCAAACCTGCACCCCGCCCTCCATGAAGGAACTGGAGCAAGGTCACTGAGGAGCAGCTCAACTCCACCCTCAACCGCGATGCCCCTCCACCATGACAGACGCCAACCTCTCAGCCAAAGAACTCCACAGATGGATCACCAACTGTGCAGACGAGCTCGGACCCCTCCGCAACGCTGACAGACAGCGTCCTAGAAAGGCCACCTGGTTCACAGCCGACCTCCAAGAATCCAGACGCACTTGCAGATGGCTCGAGAAGAACTGGAGAAACAGCAAATCCTTGGAAGACTGCCCCACATACAAGAACTCCATGACAGAATACCACCAAATCATCAGAGCCACCAAAAGGACCTTCATCCAGGACAAGATCCTCGCCAACTCCAGCAACTCAAAGGAACTTTTCAGCATCATCCAGGAATTCACTAAACCCCCTAGCGAAACCACGGACATCGCCCCCTCCCAGGACCTCTGCAACAAGCTCGGCTCCTACTTTCACCTGAAAATCAAGGCTCTCTACGTCAACTTCAACGAACAGACACCAGACTCAGAACCCACTCCCTCCTCCAGCATCGCCAGCCAGCCCACAATCTCCTCTCGGACCCCAGTCACCACAGAAGACACCACATCAACCATGAAAGGCATCCACTCAGGAGCCCCCACGGACCCCTGCCCCCCGCACATCTTCCACAGAGCCGCCGTCGCCGCCATCGCACCAGAATTACGACACACAGTCAACGCCACCTTCGAAACCGGCACTTTCCCCGATGACTGGAAATGCGCATAAGCCAAGCCCCTACTCAAGAAGCCCTCAGCAGATCCTATGGACCTCAAGAACTACCGACCCATCTCCCTCCTCCCCTTCGCGGCCAAAGTCACCGAGAAGACCGTCAACGCCCAACTAACGAAATTCATCGAAGAAAACTCCATCCTCAACCCCTCCCAATCCGGAGTCCGCTGCAACCACAGCACAAGACCTCTCTACGCTCCGCTACAGAGGACATCCGCACCCTCCTCGACCAAGGCCACACCGCGGCCCTGATTCTACTCGACCTCTCTGCAGCCTTCGACACCGTCTCCCACCGCACACTCACCGCCAGACTCCACGACGTCGGCATACAGGGAACCACCCTCAACTGGCTCCGTTCCTTCCTCACCGGCAGAACCCAAAGAATCAGACTTCCACCCTTCCTCTCCAAAACCACAGAGATCAACTGCGGAGTACCCCAAGGATTGTCCTCAGCCCGATGCTCTTCAACATCTACATGGCCCCCCTCGCCACCATCGTCAGACATCACGGACTCAGCATAGTATCCTACGCCGTCGACACCCAGCTCATCCTCTCCCTCACTAAGGACCCCATCACCACCAGACTGAGCTTCCAGGAAGGAATGAAGGACATCGCATCCTGGATGAGCAGCAGCTGCCTAAAGCTCAACTCGGAGAAGACAGAGGTCCTTGGACCCTCCCCCGCAACATGAGACAACACCTGGTGGCCCACCGCCCTTGGCAGCCCCCCTACCCCCACGGACCACGCCCGGAACCTTGGCATCATACTCGACTCCTCCCTCTCCATGACCCGACAGATCAACGCCATCGCCTCCACCTGTTTCAACACCCTCTGCATCCTCCAGAAGACCTTCAAATGGATCCCCACCAAATCAAGAAAGACCATCACCCACACACTCATAACCAGCAGACTCAACTACGGAAACGCCCTCTACGCCGGGGTCAACAGGTCTCTGCTCCGCAAACTCCAGACCATGCAGAACACCGCAGCCAGACTCGTCCTCGGCATCCCTCGACACAAACATATCACCTAACACCTGTGAAACCTACACTGGCTCTCCGTCGAGAAGAGAGTAACTTTCACAATACACACCCACGCCTACAAATGCCTCCACAACACCGGACCCCAATATCTCAACGAATGAATCTCCTTCCACGTACCCAAAAGAAACCTCCGTTCTGCTGACCTCGCCCTGGTCGTACCCCTGCGCATCCGCACAGCAAGAACGGTTGGAAGAACCTTCTCCTACATCACGGCAAAGACCTGGAACGAGCTCCCGATCGACATCAGACGCGCCCCAACTCTGCACATCTTCAGGAAGGCCCTCAAGACCTGGCTCTTCAACTGACCAGAGCTGCTCCCCCCCACCCCCCACACCGCCTCCACGCCTTGAGACCTTCACAGGTGAGTAGCGCGCTTCAAAATCACCTGATTGATTGATTGGGTTATATATTTTTTGTACATTCTTGTTATTTGCTTTAAATTATTTTGAAGAAAATAAAGTCAATGGCCTGTGCTGCATCCCACATTTACATGCCGTCCAAAAGGAAGCTTTTTACCTAATTATTAAATGATTGCAATCTGAAAACACAATTTTCAACATAGTGCTAGGACAGCTGCCACTCACTCAGCTCCTCAGTGGTGCCTAAATGCTGAGGGCTATGAAGGAACACAGCAGTTACCCCCTGCTCCTGTACTCTGCTTGTAATTGCATATATTCCATGTTTTAAAATTGGTATACATATTTCCAGTATCAGAAGTCATCAAATCACTAGAACTACTCAAAACCCAGTAAAACACAATACCAAGTGTAATCTCACAGTAACATCAGTAATGACATTTATAAAAGTGAAAGAAAGGTTCCTCTCTAAACACTCTATATAATGTTCACGATCATCAAATGCTTAAGAACTTCCGAAAACAAGACGGATTGTTAACTAGAGGTAGAACAATAGATACACACCCACTCTACCAATCTAGGGAGTAAAAGCATGTTTCACTGGGGAATCCTGTGCTTACACATTGTAGCTATGACTCAAACCAACAGGCCTCTCTTAGTGGAAACGGCATGTTTTTTTTTTGTATCAGCACCAAAAAACAATACCTTTATCAAATAAAACATGTACAATCTCCAAACCAATTTAGTAAAGGAAAATACAATGTAATGCTTAAATATCAACATGATGGAAATTTGTTACAGAGTTCAGGAGTTTTAAAGATAAGGCTAAAAGTGTCCAAGAGGATTCAGCTCATGCTTACTTGCTTTATCTCAATTCAATAATTTTGTTGTTGTTGTGGTGATGGTTTCTTAAGTTCTAACGTCCCTTCATGGACATAGTCAGCTCTATTTTATCTTTTAGTACATCTTTCCCAAACAAATAATCCTCCGATTGAATGAAGAAAGCATACCTTGTCATCCCTTCTCTTTAATGGTTTTCCCTTTGTGTTTACTGCACGCCTGTGCTGCTAATCTGTTTCTCCTGACAGTTGTGTTACAACAGGTGGAAAAGACTTTCTCTCTAAGCCATGGTTGCTTCTTTTCAATTCCAGCCAAGAATATATAGCATACAGGATAGAGAAACCATCGAAGACTACACAGAGTGCTATTAAAATACCAAAGTTTGCGTACAAAAATGAAGTGAAAAAAGAACACCTTTAAGAATTTCATAATGTACCTTTACATTTTAATTTACTTCGAAAGGTTACACTAAAATTTTAAAAAATGAAAACACTGACATTTATGTACCAGCTCCTACCACAGCTCCAAAACAGCTACGTTCTCGGAAGCCTCTGACACAAACCTGTATGTTTAACCATCAGCAATTCAAATAGTTTTCCCTTGCATTACTAATGGCCTGATTTAGAGTTTGGCAGACTGGTGTGTACTCTGTCAGGGTGACAGAGTAAAGTACTCCGTTGCACTGACGTAGTCCTCGTCTGCCAAATTCTGATAGTCCACTGGCTTTGTGGACATCTCTAGCATTGGCAGGAAGTGCAGTCCTGGCGGTTCTTGTCAATGCACTGTAAGTCTGATGGAGGGCTCTGTCAACATGATGGCGCCACATGGAAAACTTACAAAGTTTTTTATTTTTATATTCCTGAACAAAAAGCAAAAGTGGGATTTTCTTTTGGAAAATAAAAAACTCACTGCCCATTTCGCTAGGGAAATTTTCTCCCATGGCAAGGGGGGCATTTTGCAGTTTTGACTGCCCGTCACTGCAAGGATTTACCTGGAGCTTACAGACAGTGAAAACTGGCCATGTGTTTACCCACCAGCGGCGGCTGGCACAGGTAAGCGCGGTGTGGCAGGGCAGGGCGGGGGGTGGGAGTCAACAGACGACGGAATAGGTATTATTTATTTATTTAATTATACCTATTCCGTCGTCTGTGGACAGTTGGAGGGTAAGTTATATGAAATGTCCTAGTGCTACTGTGCATGTGTGTGGTTCAGGTGTCTGGCGGACATAATGAGGAGGAGTTGGTTCAAATGAAGTGACAAAAGGCATATGTGTAAGGAATATACATTGGTCAAAACAGAACGTAATGGCTAAGTTACAGAGACCTGTGCTTGTAAATAACATTAAGAAGATAAAACACCATTAAGCATGGGGACTTGAGTGCACCTAACTCATATTATTAGAATATGTCACACCCGGAAGCATGCTCCATACAAATTCTTGTTCTCTTTAAAAGAAATATGAGTTCTCCTAATTGGTTGTAGTTAATGGCCCCTTTTGGAATCTTTCAGATATATTATTAATTTGAACACGTGCATGCATTCGATCAGTAACTGCAATGGGACAGAAAACAGCAGATTGTTGCAGTTGCAGTTCAACCTTATTAATCTGCATGACGTTTGTTGCATCGTCTGCAGGATTCAGCTCATGCTTACTTGCTTTATCTAAATTCAATATTTTTTTTGTTGTGGTGATGGTTTCTTAAGTTTTAAAGTCCCCTCATAGACATAGTCAGCTCTATTTTATCTTTTAGTACATCTTTCCTAAACAAATAATCCTCCGATTGAATGAAGAAAGCATACCTTGTCATCCCTTCTCTTTAATGTGCCTGTGCTGCTAATCTGTTTCTCCTGACAGTTGTGTTACAACAGGTGGAAAAAGACTTTTCTCTAAGCCATGGTTGCTTCTTTTTAATTTCAGCCAAGAATATATAGCATACAGGATAGAGAAACCAGCGAAGACTATACAGAGTGCTATTAAAATACCAAAGTTGGCTTACAAAAATGAAGTGAAAAAACCCTCTGCCTCGGTAGTCCGGTACTGCTGTATTCATTGTATTGCTGCCTCTTGTGTATTTTTTGTCTCCCACTGACCTAACTTTGCCTTTTTTTCCTTCGTTTATCTCTGTGCCCCCCTTGTTTTTGCCTTCTGTGCCCCCTGGTGCCCTTTGCCTTAATCCGCCCGTTTTTCCCGCCGCTGCGTCACCTGCAGCCCTGCCCCCCTGCACGCCCATTCGTCGCCCGCTCCCGCCTCCCAGCTGCTCCTCCCTCCCACCTCCCCTTATATGGCGGCCACTGCGCGGTGAGGAGAGCGACCCTTGACCCTGTATTCAGGCAGGTCGCTCCCCCACTCCGCACAGCTCCACCAGTGTGACTGTGTGCCTCTGCTTGACACCGCCGCTGCCGCAGGTTCGAGGCCCCTCTGCCTCGGTAGTCCCGTACTGCTGTATTCATTGTATTGCTGCCTCTTGTGTATTTTTGTCTCCCACTGACCTAACTTTGCCTTTTTTTACTTCTGTTATCTCTGTGCCCCCCTTGTTTTTGCCTTCTGTGCCCCCTGGTGCCCTTTACCTTAATCCGCCCGTTTTTCCCGCCGCTGCATCCCCTGCGGCCCCGCCCCCCTGCACGCCCATTCGTCGCCCCGCTCCCGCCACCCAGCTGCTCCTCCCTCCCACCTCCCCTTATATGGTGGCCGCTGCGCGGCCACGCCGCTGGCGCACCAAAGGCGCGCCTAAGGCAAGCCCGTCTGCGCCCGTCCGCGCCTGGACCGCGCCCAGCGCCAGACACCCTGGTCCCCGCGACCGCCACGACGATGACCAACACCACTACGACGCCAGCACCCTCCACTCTCTCAACACCGGACGATCCCACACCTGCTTCCAGGCCACCCTGAAGCGCACCCAGGGACCCTTCTCCTGCCGGAGCTGCAGCTTCACCAGCCTCCGAGCCACCAACCCGCCCACCGAGACAGGACGCAACCACCTCAGATGCATACTACTCAACACCCGCTCCGCACGCAAACACGCCGTCAAACTCTGGGACCTGCTCGACTCATCCTCCCCGGACGTCGCCTTCCTGACAGAGACCTGGATGAACGCCTCCTCGGGGTCGGACATCGCTATAGCCATCCCGGACGGCTACAAGATCACCCACAGGGACCGCATAAACGGAGTAGGAGGAGGAATCGCCATCGTCCACAGGAACACCCTCAGGGTCTCGACCAGCACCGACGACACCCTCAGCACCGCTGAACACCTACACTTCCAGATCCACACTGACCCCAACACCACCCTCAGAGGGACGCTCATCTACAGACCCCCCGGACCCCGGCCACAGTTCAGCGACTCCATCGCTGACTTCATCAGCACGCACGCCCTCGCCTCCACAGACTACATTATCCTCGGAGACCTGAACTTCCACCTCGAGAACAACAACGACAGCAACTCCACCACCCTGATCGACAACCTCGCCAACCTCGGACTCAGACAGCTCGTCACAACGCCCACCCACTCTGCCGGCCACACGCTCCACCCCATCTTCTCCGCAAGCTCACATGTCACCTTCAAACACGCCACCGAACTCCACTGGACCGACCATCGCTGCATCCACTTCACCTTCCGGAAACCCACCACGCACCACCGCACTCAACAGATCCCCCGCCGCAGCTGGAGCAAAGTCACCGAAGACCAGCTTAACACCACCCTCGCCCGAAGCCCACCCACCGACACCGCCGCCCGCAACCTCAGGAGATGGCTCGACGACTGCGCCAACACTCTCGCCCCGATCAAGAAACCCTCCAACAGACGCACTGACAAGAAAGCCAGCTGGTTCACCGCGGACCTCCAGGCCTCAAAGCAAAACTGCCGAAAACTCGAGAAGGAATGGCACCGCGAACAAACACCGGACAGCTATGCAGCCCACAAGAACGCCATCCGCAGACACCATCACCTCATCCGATCCGCCAAAAGAGCCTCCTTCAAAGACCGCCTCAACAACAACGCACACAACAGCAAAGAGCTCTTCAGCATTGTGAAAGAACTCTCCAACCCCAGCTCCAACACCAACGACATCCCACCATCGCAAGACCTGTGCAACTCCCTAGCCACCTTCTTCCACTGCAAGATCGCAGACATCCACGACAGCTTCAACAACGAGACCGTCCTGACAGCCACCGACACCTCAGACCCTCCGGCCAACATCCACGTCGAACCCCTGCTCGCCTGGAACAACGTGAACGACGACGACACTATCAAAATCATGAGCACCATCCATTCCGGCTCCCCGTCAGACCCTTGCCCGCACCACATCTTCAACAAAGCCAGCGCCACCATCGCACCCCATCTCCGCAAGGTCATCAACACCTCCTTCGAGATCGCAACCTTCCCAGAGAGCTGGAAGCACGCCGAGATCAAGGCCCTACTCAAGAAACCCAAGGCGGATCCGAGAGACCTCAAGAACTTCCGGCCCATCTCCCTGCTCCCGTTCCCGGCGAAGGTCATCGAGAAGATCGTCAACGGACATCTGACCCGCCACCTCGAGGAGAACAACATCTTGGACCCATCCCAGTCCGGGTTCCGCAGCAACCACAGTACCGAAACCGCCCTCATCACCGCCACCAACGACATCAGGGCCCTGCTGGACAACGGTGAAACCGCGACCCTCATCCTCCTGGACCTCTCAGCCGCCTTCGACACAGTTTGCCACCGCACCCTACGCACCCGCCTCCACAACGCAGGGATCCGAAACAAGGCTCTGGAATGGACCACCTCCTTCCTCTCCGACAGAACCCAGAGTGTCCGCCTCCCGCCTTTCCGATCCAAAGCCTCTGAGATCATCTGCGGCATACCCCAAGGATCCTCCCTCAGCCCGACACTGTTCAACGTCTACATGGCACCTCTCGCCCACGTAGCCCGACTGCACAACCTCAACATCATCTCCTACGCCGACGACACCCAGCTGATCCTCTCCCTCACCAAGGACCTCGTCACCGCCAAAACCAACCTCCACGAAGGAATGAAGCCCGTCGCCGAGTGGATGAAGAACAGCCGACTGAAGCTGAACTCAGACAAGACAGAGGTCCTCATCCTTGGCTCCACCTCCTCAGCCTGGGACGACTCCTGGCGGCCAACCTCTCTGGGAGCAGCACTGACACCCACCGACCACGCACGCAACCTGGGGTTCATCCTCGACTCCACACTCTCCATGACCAAGCAAGTCAATGCCGTCTCATCCTCATGTTTCAACACCCTCCGCATGCTCCACAAGATCTACAGATGGATCCCCATTGACACAAGAAGAACGGTTACCCAGGCCCTCGTCAGCAGCAGACTGGACTACGGAAACGCCCTCTACGCAGGAACCTCAGCTAAACTACTGAAACGACTACAACGCATACAGAACGCCTATGCACTCCTGATCCTCGACATCCCTCGCCACAGCCACATCATACCCCACCTAAGAAACCTGCACTGGCTCCCCATCAACAAGAGGATCACCTTCAAGCTCCTCACCCACGCACACAAGGCACTCCACAACACCGGACCGGCATACCTCAACAGACGACTCACCTTCTACACCCCGAACCGCCAACTCCGCTCCACTGACCTCGCACTCGCAACCATCCCCTGCATCTGAAGAGCGACCACCGGCGGCAGATCGTTCTCCCACCTTGCCGCGAAGACCTGGAACACCCTCCCCATCCACCTGCGGCAGACCCAGGACCTACTTACCTTCAGGAGGCTACTCAAGACCTGGCTGTTCGAGCAGTAGCAGCACCCTACCCCCCCCAGCGCCTTCAATCAATCAATCACAGAATTTGTAAAGTGCGCTACTTACCCGCGAGGGTCTCAAGGTGCTGGGGAGAAAAAAGGGGGGGTGCTGCTACTGGTCGAACAACCAGGTCTTGAGTAGCCTCCTGAAGGTCAGCAGGTCTTGGGTCTGTCGTAGGCTTAGTGGAAGGGTGTTCCAGGTCTTGGCGGCGAGGTGGGAGAAGGATCTGCCGCCGGTGGTAGTTCTTCGAATGCGAGGGACGGTGGCGAGGGAGAGGTCGGCGGAGCAGAGTTGGCGGTTGGGGACGTAGAAGAGGAGTCGTCTGTTGAGGTAGGCTGGGCCAGTCTTGTGGAGTGCCTTGTGTGCGTGGATGAGGAGTTTGAAGGAGATTCTCCTGTTGACGGGGAGCCAGTGCAGGTTCCTCAGGTGGGGGGTGATGTGGCTGTGGCGTGGTACATCGAGGATCAGGCGTGCGGGGGCGTTTTGTATGCGTTGCAGTCGCTTGATGAGCTTGGCCGGGGCTCCTGCGTAGAGGGCGTTCCCATAGTCAAGTCTGCTACTGACGAGGGCCTGGGTGACTGTTCTTCTTGTGTCTGTCGGGATCCACCTGTAGATCTTGCGAAGCATGCGGAGGGTGTTGAAGCAGGAGGATGAGACTGCGTTGACTTGCCTGACCATGGAGAGCGTTGAGTCGAGGATGACTCCCAGGTTGCGTGCGTGGTCGGTGGGTGTCGGGGCTGCTCCCAGCGTCATTGGCCACCAGGAGTCGTCCCAGGCTGAGGGGTTGGAGCCGAGGATGAGGACCTCTGTCTTCTCCGTGTTCAGTTTTAGTCGGCTGATCTTCATCCAATCGGCGACGGCCTTCATTCCTTCATGGAGGTTGGATTTGGCGGCGAGGGGGTCCTTGGTGAGGGAGAGGATCAGTTGAGTGTCGTCGGCGTAGGAGATTATGTTGAGGTCGTGCTGTCTGGCGATGCGTGCGAGCGGGGCCATGTAGATGTTGAACAGTGTTGGGCTGAGGGACGATCCCTGGGGTACGCCGCAGATGATCTCGGAGGCTTCGGATCGGAATGGTGGGAGGCGGACTCTCTGGGTTCTGCCGGTGAGGAAGGAGGTGGCCCATTCCAGGGCCTTGTCTCGGATCCCTGCGTCGTGGAGGCGTGCGCGTAGAGTGCGGTGGCAGACAGTGTCGAAGGCGGCGGAGAGGTCCAGCAGGATGAGGGCTGCGGTCTCACTGTTGTCCAGCAGGATCCTGATGTCGTCGGTGGCGGCGATGAGGGCAGTCTCAGTGCTGTGGTTGCTGCGGAACCCCGATTGGGATGGGTCCAGGATGCTGTTTTCTTCGAGGTATCGGGTTAGCTGTTTGTTGACGATCTTCTCGATGACCTTGGCTGGGAACGGAAGCAGGGAGATGGGCCGGAAGTTCTTGAGGTCTCTCGGGTCCGCCTTGGGTTTTTTGAGTAGGGCGTTGATCTCTGCGTGTTTCCAGCTCTCTGGGAAGGTCGCGGTCTCGAAGGAGAGATTGATGATGTTGCACAGGTGGGGTGCGATGGAGCTGCTGGCTTTGTTGAAGATGTGGTGCGGGAAAGGGTCTGACGGGGAGCCGGAGTGTATTGTGCTCATGGTCTTGATGGTGTCCTCAATGTTCACGCTGGCCCAGGCTGGCAGGGGGTCGTGGTCGATGGTGTGCGGCGGGTCTGGTGCATCGATCTTAGTTGGGGCTGTCTGGGTGTTGAAGCTGTCGTGGTTGTCGGCGATCTTGCGGTGGAAGAAGGTGGCGAGGGAATCGCACAGGGGTTGCGACGGCGGGATGTCGTTGGTGTTGGAGCTGGGGTTGGAGAGTTCCTTCCACGATGTTGAAAAGCTCCTTGCTGTTGTGTGCGTTGTTGTCGAGGTGGTCTTTGAAGGAGATTCTCTTGGCGGACTTGATGAGGTGGTGGTGGTTACGGATGGCGTCTTTGTGGGCAGCGTGGCTGTCCGGTGTCTTATCACTGTGCCATTTCTTCTCTAGTTTCCGGCAGGTGCGCTTGGAGGCTAGGAGTTCCGAGGTGAACCAGCTGGCTCTTTTGGTGGTGTCACTGTAGGTGAGTTTTTCAGCGGGGCGAGGGTGTTGGCACAGTCGTCCATCCATCGTCTGAGGTTGCAGGCGGCGTCGTCGGTGTTGGATGGGTCGGAGGGAGGGCTGAGAGCGAGGGTTGCCTGTAGTTGGTCTTCGGTGACTTTGCTCCAGCAGCGGCGTGGGATCTGTTGGGTGCGGTGGTGTGTGGTGGGTTTCTGGAAGGTGAAATGGATGCAGCGGTGGTCGGTCCAGAGGAGTTCCGTGGTGTGGCTGAAGGAGACGTGGGAGCTTGAGGAGAAGATGGGGTCAAGCGTGTGGTCTGCGGAATGGGTCGGTGTTGTGACAAGCTGGCTCAGACCGAGGTTGGCGAGGTTGTCGATCAGGGTGGTGGAGTTGCTGTCGTTGTTGTTCTCCAGGTGAAAGTTCAGGTCTCCGAGGAGGATGTAGTCGGTAGAGGTCAGGGCGTGCGTGCTGATGAAGTCGGCGATGGAGTCGCTGAACTGGGGTCGGGGCCCAGGGGGTCTGTAGACAAGGGTGCCTCTAAGGGTGGTGTTGGGGTCCGTGTGGATCTGGAAGTGCATGTGTTCAGCGGTGCTGAGAGTGTCGTCGGTGCTGGTCAAGACCCTGATGGTGTTCTTGTGGACGATGGCGAGTCCTCCTCCTACTGCGTTGACGCGGTCTCTGCGGGTGATCTTATAGCCGTCTGGGATGGCTATGGCGATGTCGGGGGCGGAGGAGTCGTTCATCCAGGTCTCTGTCAGGAAGGCGACGTCTGGTGATGATGTGTCGAGCAGGTCCCAGAGCTCGACGGCGTGTTTGCGTGCGGAGCGGGTGTTCAGTAGGATGCATCAGAGGTGGTTGAGGTCCTTCTTGGCGGGCGTTTCGGTGGCTCTGAGGCTGGTGTAGCTGCAGTTCCGGCAGGTGAAGGGACCATGGGTGCGTTTCGGGCGGCCTTGAAGCAGTTGTGCGTCCGTCCAGGGTTGAGAGCGTGGAGTGTGGTGGCATCGTAGCGGCGTCGGTCCTCGAGGCTGGTGCGGGGGGCGCACGGCCCAGGGGTTCTGGCGCTGGGCGCGGTCCAGGCGCGGACGGGCGCAGACGGGCGCAGACGGGCTTGCCTTAGGCGCGCCTTCACGGGTGAGTAGTGCGCTTTATAAAGGCTCTGATTGATTGATTGATTAAGAATTTCATAATGTACCTTGACATATTAATTTACTTCGAAAGGTTGCACTAAAATGTAAAAAATGAAAACACTGACATTGATTTACCACCCCTACCACAGCTCCAAAACAGCTACGTTCTCGGAAGCCTCTGACACAAACCTGTATTTTGAACCATCAGCAATTCATATAGTTTTCCCTTACATTACTAATGGCCTGATTTAGAGTTTGGTAGACAGGTGTGTACTCTGTCAGGGCAACAGAGTAAAATACTCCATCGCCCTGATGTAGTTCCTGTCTGCCAAATTCTGATAGTCCACTGGCTCTGTGGACATCTCTAGCATTGGCAGGAAGTGCAGTCGTGGCAGTTCTTGTCAATGCATTGTAAGTCTGATGGAGGGCTCTGTCAACATGATGGAACCACATGGAGAACTTACAAAGTTTTGTATTTTTATAAGTTTTGGAAAAGAAAAAATTCACTGCCCATTTTGCTATGGAAAATCTTCTCCCATGGCAAGGGGTGCATTTTACAGTTTTCACTGCCCGTCACTACCAGGTTTTACCTGGAGGTTGCAGACAGTGAAAACTGGCCATGTGTTTACCCACTCTAAATCGGGTGTCGGACACATGGCCGAACCTTCAACGGCCCTTACTCTGTTGGGCCATCAGAGGTTTATGTAGGTGGTGGAGACATACCATCTGTAAATGAGGCGGGCTGATCTTCAGTTTGGTGGAAAGGGTACTCCCTCGTTGTTTCAATGGAATACCTTCTCACCAAACTCTAAATCGACCTCTTAGTTGTATCCAGCCAGCAGTACTACATTCTGTTTTTATAATGTGCTAAATGTGATTTTAAAGATTAAAACTGTCCACATTTAAATGAGCGAAGAGTGTGGAACATTACCATTACGCCCAATGATAAGAAATAATAAAGTTGTACTCAGACTAACAGCTGCAGAAAAAAAACAGCACCAGAGAATTAGAGAGAATGCAATGCCCAAGCCAGAACCTGTCTCTTAGTCCCACACACTGCCCTACCAGCTACACGAGTAGATCTGTCATGGCTCATTATGTACATCCCAGCTAAGACCTCACCAACATAGCAAAGCACAGCTGAAAAAAACTGATATGTCTCCATTTGTGAAAAACGTCTGCAGAGAAGATCCTGTAAGCCATGCAGCATCTAAGTTAAGCACCCAGCCTGGCTTCTTAGTCAAAAGAACAAGCATTCTGGAACATTTCATTGCACTTTTAATATTGTAAGTATATCCTAAAATCCTAGCTTCCAGAAGGGTTTTGGCTAATAAAAGGTATGACTGACTGAAGATACCACACCTGGAATGTGGCAACTTTGCAAGCATGAGTGTTGGCCTTAAGCAGTTAATTTGTGTGTTCTTTTTGAAACAGACCAACAGTTGAAGGATCTACATCAAAGCAGGTGAGATCATCATCACACAACTAAACCTCTCATACACATACTTTCATTTGGGAACACCTATGTAGATAATTTAGAAAATAAAGGGGGGGAGGGGAGTTGGAAATTTAAAATGATATTTATTTGGCTAAATGAATGAGGGGTTTCCCACCTAAAATGAAGAGTGTTGTCGTGTATGATGAGACATATCAAATGGAGCACCAGAAAACCAGTAATAAAGAGAAGACTTAATCAAATAATTAAAATATTGCAAAGTAAAGGGGCTAGTTGGACACAAACTAGAAATATACAATTAATCTAAAGATGAACTCCCTGTGATGTCATTGAAATGTTCATCTTCTAAAAAAATAAAATGATGTTTTATTAAGCAATCTCAGGGAATTGTGTACATTATGGAAAACGACAAGTATACGTCAGAGGAGTCTTTGTGGAGCTCCCAGACAGTACTGTGGGTGGAAAGTAAAACTGAAAGAGGCCAGGCTTCAGCAGAGCCCATCTCAGAAATACATTTTTAAACAACATTTGTTTCTTTATGAATTATTCCATGTCAGCACAGACCCAGGCTGCCAAGAAAGGTTTTATGTATTTAACATATTGATGCCCTTTTGAATCTGAAAATGAATCAAAGATCTTGGGCCCTAAATGATCATGCTGACTTCTTCTATGTCCCCTTGCCCTCGGTAAAGACCTTGCTGCGGAGGCCTTAGTTGATTGTTGTTACAGCAAACAAATGATGGACGGAATGCTGACAATGCAAACATTCTCCCCCAGTCAAAAGATCTGGGTTAAATCCATCGTTCTTTTGCCCACTACACCACCCCAGTTTGGACCCAGCCATATGCAAATCAGTCTTGACCCTGTGCCCCATGGGAACAGTCCAGACCGAACTGCCAGGCCAGGTCCTCCCTGGACGGGAAACAAGCATCCTGGGACCGGTTTCAGTTCGGGCTGGACTGTTCCCACAAGGAACAGGGTCAAGACTGATTTGCATATGGCTGGGTCCAAACTGGGGTGGTGTGGTGAGCAAAAAAATGATGGATTTAACCCAGATCCTTGTGACTGGGGGTGAATGTTTGCATTGTCCAGCATTCCGTCCATCAATTGTTTCTTTTGCATTTGTCGCCCTAAGTGGGAAGGGTATGCCCAGACGTGGGTCCCGTGCTCACTACACCACTGGATTCAAGCTAGCCTGGCTGAAGAAGGGTGATGCCCTGAAACCGGTCCCAGGATGCTTGTTTATGGTCCAGGGAGGACCTGGCTTGGCAGTTCGGGCTGGACTGTTCCCACAAGGAACAGGGTCAAGACTGATTTGCATATGGTTGGGTCCAAACTGGGGTGGTGTGGTGAGCAAAAGAATGAAGGATTTAACCCAGATCCTTGTGACTGGGGGTGAATGTTTGCATTGTCCAGCATTCCGTCCATCAATTGTTTCTTTTGCATTTGTCGCCCTAAGTGGGAAGGGTATGCCCAGACGTGGGTCCTATGCTCACTACACCACTGGATTCAAGCTAGCCTGGCTGAAGAAGGGTGATGCCCTGAAACCGGTCCCAGGATGCTTGTTTCCGGTCCAGGGAGGACCTGGCTTGGCAGGTCGGGCTGGACTGTTCCCACAAGGAACACGGTCAAGACTGATTTGCATATGGCTGGGTCCAAACTGGGGTGGTGTGGTGAGCAAAAGAATGATGGATTTAACACAGATCCTTGTGACTGGGGGTGAATGTTTGCATTGTCCAGCATTCCGTCCATCAATTGTTTCTTTTGCATTTGTCGCCCTAAGTGGGAAGGGTATGCCCAGACGTGGGTCCCGTGCTCACTACACCACTGGATTCAAGCTAGCCTGGCTGAAGAAGGGTGGTGCCCTGAAACCGGTCCCAGGATGCTTGTTTCTGGTCCAGGGAGGACCTGGCTTGGCAGTTCGGGCTGGACTGTTCCCACAAGGAACAGGGTCAAGACTGATTTGCATATGGCTGGGTCCAAACTGGGGTGGTGTGGTGAGCAAAAGAATGATGGATTTAACCCAGATCCTTGTGACTGGGGGTGAATGTTTGCATTGTCCATCATTCCATCCATCCATTGTTTCTTTTGCATTTGTCGCTCTAAGTGGGAAGGGTATGCCCAGACGTGGGTCCCGTGCTCACTACACCACTGGATTCAAGCTAGCCTGGCTGAAGAAGGGTGATGCAATGAAACCGGTCCCAGGATGCTTGTTTCCGGTCCAGGGAGGACCTGGCTTGGCAGTTCGGGCTGGACTGTTCCCACAAGGAACAGGGTCAAGACTGATTTGCATATGGCTGGGTCCAAACTGGGGTGGTGTGGTGAGCAAAAGAATGATGGATTTAACCCAGATCCTTGAAGACTGGGGGTGAATGTTTGCATTGTCCAGCATTCCGTCCATCAATTGTTTCTTTTGCATTTGTCGTCCTAAGTGGGAAGGGTATGCCCAGACGTGGGTCCCGTGCTCACTACACCACTGGATTCAAGCTAGCCTGGCTGAAGAAGGGTGATGCCCTGAAACCGGTCCAAGGATGCTTGTTTCCGGTCCAGGGAGGACCTGGCTTGGCAGTTCGGGCTGGAATGTTCCCACAAGGAACAGGGTCAAGACTGATTTGCATATGGCTGGGTCCAAACTGGGGTGGTGTGGTGAGTGTTAGATTTGGGGGTCTCTAGTTGGCAGAGGTAGGTACCTTTGTCCAAATAGGGACCCTTGAGTCTAGTCAGGGAAAGTAGGTACACTCCTGAAATAACCCCTGCTCACCCTCTTGGTAGCTTGGCACGAGCAGACAGGCTTAGTTCAGAGGCAGTGTGTAAAGCATTTGTGAACACGTACAGTAATCAAGTGACAACACTACAAATGGACACCACACAGGTTGTATATTTATAAAAATAAGTATCTTTTATATAGATTTATCACAAGACCATAAACGACAAAAATAATCCACAGTACTGTCAAGAATGCTTAGTTCTGATCAAAAAGGCTTAATTCAAGGTTCTGTGCGAGTCGGTAGCCTCCTCCGGTTACGGCGATGTCAAGAACAAACAGAGTCTAACAAATCCAGCTGACCGCGTCGAGACGGGCCAACACAGCGTAGATAGACTCAGTCACAGTACCTTTTACTTGGAGCGGCAGGCACAGGCGTGCGAGCCGGATGGCTGTACGTCGCGGTCGCGATGCAAAATGGAAACGTTGCAGGACGCGTTGTCCCTCGATGCGGTGCAGGCAGCGGCTCGTTGACGTCGTCGAGACGGAGTCGGTGAGACCAGGGCCGTGCGTTGCAGGGCGAGACGGTGCTTCGATGCAGTGCTGGCAGGTTGCGGTGCGGCGACGGAGCCGGCTTCGGGAGCTGGCGTCGATCAGTCCGGACAGCGGTGCGAGTCGGGCGGTGCGTCACGAAGCGTGCGAGCGGTGCCCAACTCCGGTGCGGTCACAGGACTCGAACTCAGCAACAGTGACCGTGTCAGTCGGACCAGATGGATTCGGTGTCGCGAGGCGTTGCAAGGTGCGGTGCTCACAGGTTACGGTGCAGGCAGCGGCTCGTTGACGGAGTCGGTGAGACCAAGGCCGTGCGTTGCAAGATGCAGGCGTTGCTCGATGCGGTGCCAACAGGACACCGAGCCGGTCGGGAGAGTTGGTCACAGCTCCCTACCTCTGTAGCCACTGAAACAGAGTTTCCAGCAGCAATTCACAAAGGGGGTGAAGTCCAATGGTCCTGGGACTTCGATCAGGGGGCAAGCTCTCTTCCAAGCCCTTGGAGATCCTTCACAAGTTGAAGAAAGTCACAGCAAAGCAAAAGTTCCTTTCTCCTTTCTTTGGCAATCAGGCAAACCACTGCAGGCCAATCCCCCAAGCAGCACTTCAGCTTAGGGATAGTCTCTCCTCAGTTTCTTCTTGGTTCCGCTCCTCAGCAAAGGTTTCTTCTTGTTCCCAAAAGTGATCTAAAGTTCCTGGGTTTGGGCCCCAGTACTTATACTCCTTTTCTCTTTGTTCTCTGGAGGCAGAGAGGCCTTTGCCTAGCTTAAACCAGTTCTGTGCAGCTTTGGAGCACTCTGTGTACATGACTCCTTCTTTCCTTTCAGAATGTGGGGCAGGGTACTCAGACGCCCGGCAGGGGGTGGAGCCAGCATTGTGGCAGGCAGGCACAGCCCTATTCAGACCCAGATGCAACTCCTCCCTCCACTCTGGATACAGATCTCTCTATTCAACCCTGGGCTGCCTCACCCTGTCTCCTGTGGCCACCCCCAGCCCTTGTCACGCACAAACCAGACACACAATACACAAGCTGGCAGAGGCAGGCTGGATAGTTAGGCAAGAAAATACCCACTTTCTAAAAGTGGTATTTTCAAACACAGAATGTTAAAACCAACTTCACTAAAAGATGTATTTTATCATTCTGAGTTCAGGCATACTAAACTCGAATTTCTACCTAGTTCCCTGAGTCAGTTTAGGATTATAAGATGTTATAATCAAACTGCCCATTCTGGCCTATGGGGAACAGGTAGCCTTGCAATAGTGAAAAACGAAAATGGCTGTAATTCACTATTAGGACATGCCACACACACCAGGCATGTCCCAACTTATCCTTACAATGCACCCTGCCCGTAGGCCTACCATAGGGGTGTCTGATATGAAGAAAAGGGAAGGTTTGGGGACTGGTAGGTGGGTGCACTTACCAAGTCGACATGGCAGTCACAGACTGCGCACAGGCTCTGCAATGGCAGGCCTGAGACACACTTTACAAGCTACTTCTGTGGGTGGCACAACCAGTGCTGCAAGCCCACCAGCAGCATTTGATTTACAAGCCCTGGGCACACTCAGTGCACTGTACTAGGGTCTGATAGTAATTCAAATAAGCCAAACAGGGAGTCACTAATTCACATCACAATTTACAATAGGGAGCACTTGCACTTTGGCACTGATTAGCAGTGGCAAAGTGCCCATGAGCATCTAGTCCAGCAAAAACATATTGACAACAGTGGAGGTATTATGAAAAAAAATGGAAGGGAGACCCATGCCAAGGATGCCAGGTCTAACACGTGTCCCCTCCAGCTGAAATGTGGGGAGAACTATCCTACCCCTAGGGAGTTCTCATCACTAAGGCGGAAAAATCTGGACAGACCATCAGCATTGGCGTGTTCTGTACCAGGGCGGTGTTCCACCGTAAAGTCCATGCCCTGTAGGGAAATGGACCACCTCAACAGCTTTGGATTCTCACCCCTCATCTGCATTAACCATCTGAGGGGCCTGTGGTCTGTCTGAACCCGGAAGTGAGTCCCAAACAGGTATGGTCGCAGCTTCTTCAGTGCCCAGACCACAGCAAATGCCTCACGCTCAATAACACTCCATCTCTGTTCCCGGGAAGTAACCTCCTACTGATGAAGGCTACAGGTTGGTCTAGGCCCTCCTCATTGATCTGTGATAGAACAGCCCCTACACCATGCTCTGAAGCGTCCGTCTGAACAATGAACTCATTGGAGAAGTTGGGTGCCTGGAGCACAGGCGCTGTGCACATGGCAGTCTTCAGGGTGTCAAAAGCTTTTTGACAGGCGTCAGTCCAAATCACTTTCCTGGGCTGCTTCTTGGAAGTCAGCTCTGTCAAGGGGGCAACAATGCTGCCATACCCCTTGACGAATCTCCTGTAATACCCGGTGAGTCCTAGGAAGGCTCTCACCTCTGTCTGGGTCTTGGGGGGCTCCCAAGCCAGAATTGTATCAATTTTCGGTTGGAGGGGCGCCACCTGGCCGCTCCCAACCTGGTGTCCCAAGTACACCACAGAACCCTGCCCAATCTGGCACTTACTTGCCTTGATTGTGAGGCCTGCCCTCCGCAGCGCCATCAACACTTCCCAGAGGTGGTGCAGATGTTCTTCCCAACTGGCACTGAACACTGCGATGTCATCCAGGTAGGTGGCACTGAAATCCTCCAGTCCAACCAACACCTGGTTGACCAACCTCTGAAAGGTGGCAGGGGCATTCTTCATCCCAATGGGCATCACCCGGAACTGGTAGTGCCCATCTGGTGTGGAGAATGCTGACCTCTCTTTTGCCCCATCAGTCAAGGCGATCTGCCAGTACCCAGACGTTAAGTCAAACGTGCTGAGGTACCGCGCAGCCCCTAACCGATCTATGAGCTCATCAGCTCTGGGGATGGGGTGGGCGTCAGTCCTGGTGACGGAATTGAGTCCCCTGTAGTCCACACAGAACCGGAGTTCTGGTGTGGCACCAGGCGCGGCAGCCTTCGGAACCAAGACCACTGGGCTGGCCCAAGGGCTGTTAGAGGACTCAATCACCCCTAGCGCAAACATCTTGGAGACCTTCTCCTTGATGCAGGCTCTGACCCTGTCAGTCACCCTGTAAGCCTTGTGCTTCACAGGAAGACTGTCCCCAGTGTCCACATCATGGACGCACCAATGAGTGACACTGGGAACCAGGGAGTACAGGTCAGGGAACTGTCCCAACAGCTGGCGACAGTCACCCTGCTGCTCAGGTGTGAGGGAGGTAGAGAGGTTTACTCCCTCCACTGATCCATCTTGCTCTCGGGCTGACAGGAGGTCAGGAAGAGGCTCGGTCTCCTCCTCCATCCCATCATCTGTAGCTAAGAGCATGCCCACTTGGGACCTCTCCAAGTGGGACTTTAGGCGGTTCACATGCAGGACCCTCAATGGGTTCCTGGGAGACTGCAAGTCCACCAAGTAGGTAACTGGACTCTTGCGCTCTACCACAGTGAAAGGGCCGGTCCACCTGTCCTGGAGCGCACAAGGCTCCACAGAGGCCATGACCCACACTTTCTGACCAGGCTGAAGCTCTACCAGTGTGGCATTCTGGTCGTACCACCGCTTCATCTCCTCCTGGCTGGCTTCCAGATTTGCCTCAGCAAGTTCTCTGAAACGCCTAGTCTGGTTCCTGAAGGCCAGCATGTAACTGTATACATCCTGGGGAGGTTTCCTGGGAGATTTCTCCCAGCCTTCCTTGACCAAACTCAGAGGTCCTCGCACCGGGTGTCCATAGAGGAGCTCAAAGGGGCTGAACCCTAGAGACTTCTGTGGCACCTCCCGGTATGCAAACAACAGGCAAGGTAAGAGGACGTCCCATTTACGCCTCATGGGTTCTTCCAGACCCATAATCATGCCCTATAGGGTCCGGTTGAATCTCTCAACCAGCCCATTTCCTTGAGGGTGGTAAGGAGTGGTGAACTTGTAAGTTACACCGCACTCCTGCCACAGGGACTTCATGTACTTGGACACAAAGTTGGTACCTCTGTCAGACACCACCTCTTGAGGGAATCCTACACGTGAGAAAATTCCCATCAGTGCCCGTCCAACCACGGGGGCCGTCACTGTCCTCAGAGGGATGGCTTCAGGGTACCAGGTGGCATGGTCCACCAAGACCAGGATAAACCTGTTGCCCATGGCTGTCTTGGGGTCCAGTGGCCCCACAATGTCAATACCCACCCGTTCAAAGGGGGTGCTGACCACAAGGAATGGCTGGAGTGGAGCCTTGTGCTTCCTCCCACTCTTTCCACTTGCCTGGCAAGTCTGACATGTCCTGCAGTGAGTGGCGGCACTCCTGCGCATCTGGGGCCAATAGAAATGGGTGACAAGCCTTTCAAAGGTCTTGTCCTGCCCCAGATGTCCTGCTAACGGTACATCATGAGCCAACCCCAGTAGGAAGGCTCTGAAGCGCTGGGGTACCACCAGCACACGGGCTGACCCAGGCTCAGCAACCTTAGGCTCTGAATACAGGAGACCATTCTCCCAGTAAATCCAATGTGATCCAGACTGATCACCTGCTGCCTGGTCTGTGGCCTGTTGCCTCAGACCCACGAGAGAAGGGCATGTGTTCTGCTCCTCGCAGAACTCTTCCCTGGAGGGTCCTCCTTCTTGCTGCCAATGGGTCAGCTCAGGTAGGTCCCCCAGTTCAGCTACCTGTTCCCCTGTAGGCTCCAGGGCATCCCCCTCAGGGTCTGCCTCCTCCTGGACCGTGGGAACTTCGGGGGCCGGTTTCCCACGCCCCCTGCCTCCTCTCTCTCCGGCAGGCACCTGGGCCTCCCTTTCAGGCTCCAGGTCCTCTTGAACACCTTTAGCTGCCATTGACCGGGTAGTCACACATGCCCAATCAGGCAAGCCCAACATTTCTAAATGCGCACTCCGCTCCACCTTAGCCCAAGGTGAGCTCTCCAAATCGTTCCCTAACAAACAGTCAACAGGCATGGCTGGCCTCACAGCTACTTGAAGAGTACCCGAGACCCCCCCCCACTCAAAGGGAACCTGAGCCACCTTGCAGTGACTCTCTGTGTTGTCAGCGGCAACAACCGGATAGAATGCATCAGGGACAATCTGCTCTTTAGACACCAGGTGACACTTGACAGCTGTCACACTGGCTCCTGTGTCTCTCAGAGCCTCCACCCTATGGCCATTGATGGTCACCCACTGCCTGTATTTTTTAGTGTTATCAGGCAGCTGGGTCCTAGGGACCATCTCAGAGTCTCCTAATGAGACAAGGGAAAACACTGTGGGATCCCCCCCACCTTGGGCACCCCACTCCTCCCCCAGGGCTACACTAGCCAACTGCCGGGGGACTGCACCAGTGGGTGCTGGTTTTCCATGCAAAGGGCAACGAGGATCGTTTGCCTTGTGGCCAGGGGCGCCACACTTGTAACACACCAGTGGTCCTTGGTGAACAGGGGGGCCTGTCAGGGCCACTGGCTTCTTCTCAGGGGGAGGCTGGGAACCTTTCCCTTGGTTCCCTTGGGGTCTACTTTGGGGCCCTTTATGGAACTCCCTCTGTTTACCCTTGTCCCCCCACTCTTCTGCTGGGGACCCTGCCCACCCTTGGCGGAGTCTCCCACGTGACCCTTGTGGACCCGGGTACTCACCCAGCGGTCCGCCTCCTCAGCAAGCTGCCTAGGGTTAGTCAGCTTACTATCAATCAGGTGCTGGCGTAGCTCAGGAAAACAATTACTGGACAAGTGCTCCCAGGCAATCAAATCAAAGAGCGCCTGAAAATCAGTCGCTTTGCTACCCTTTACCCAACCATCCAAGGCTCTGCAAAAGAAGGTCACATATTCAACCCAGGTACTGCCTTCAATCTTCTTACAGTTCCTGAACCTCTGCCTATAAAGCTCAGGGGTTAAACCATATCTAGTCATCAATGCATCTTTCATGTGGCTATATGAATTATAGACTTCAGAGGGCAAATCCAACAAGGTATCCCGCCCCTCACTGTGTTATGTTATGTTAAGCAGTTTTGTAGAGCGCTCAGCTGCCCCAGCAAAGGGGCGTCCCGGCGCTAAGAGCAATGGTAGCAACTGGCTGCAAGAGTCCGGCCTAGCAAAAGAGAGAGAGCCAAAAGGTGTGAAAAAAATGACAGACGGGGGAGCAGGTAACCTAGTGAGGGAATAAGTGGGTTTTTAGTGCTTTTCGAAAAGCAAAATAGTTGTCCATGCTCCGAATATGACTTGGAAGACCATTCCACAGCTTAGCTGCCAATACGCGGAAAGAGCGCCCACCGGCGCGGGCCCTCCTCACACGTGGGATAGATGCCAGCTGTTGATCTGCGGAACGTAACTGACGCGTGGGAATATAGGCAGAGAGTAGGCCAGATAATATCCCAGGGATCGTATATTTCAAAATCTTAAACGCGAAGCAGAGAGACTTGAACTCCACCCGCCTCTCTAAGGAACCGTCCCCACAACCCCGCTCCCCAATCCTTCTCAGGGACCCGGTGGGAAGACATGGCTACCTCATAGGCTTTGAACCACTGCCCAATGTCATCATTTTTAAAAAATTCCTTAACCACATCTTTTGGAATATACACCCTAGCTTCAACAGGCACAGGCGGTACACTGCCACCAGAGGGAGTAATCTCTAAGCTTTTGGCCTTCAATTCCAACTCCCTCAAAACTTTCTCATGTTCAAACTGCATTTTCTTTTCCTCTAGGGCTAATTTCCTAGTTTGCATTTCAAATTCTAACTGCCCATTTAGCTTGAGCTTGGTCAGCTCCATTTCGTGCATCCTACTCTCTTTCCTGTCCTCCAACTCCTCTGGAGACAGTCCTCTGGCAGAAACACTGCTACCTACTGGGGAGACTGCTTTCTTCCCCCTGGACCCAATAGCCCTTCCAGCTGCCCATCTGCATTCTCATCCCCTTCCATAGGTATAGGGGTGCTCCTTGCTTCAACCCAGGCCCTCAGCGCCTTTTGGTGCTCATCCTTCTTGGTGAGCCCGGTCATGGAGACTTTAAACTTCCTGCAGAAATGCTTGAGCTGTTTGAGGGTGTAGCACTCCAGTTTCTCCTCCTCCCAATCACAATCAACAGATGCTACAGATGGTGCGTTATCCATGGTGATTTAAACTTGGCAGTTGCAAAAATTGGAAATCCCAGAAAAAATGCTATCAAAGAGTATGTGGTTGCGTCTTGGTCTGCACTCACTAGGTAGTGTTCACCAATTACTGTACATGAGTCACAAATGCAAGTCCAGAATCCTCACCGCTGACCACCAATGTTAGATTTGGGGGTCTCTAGTTGGCAGAGGTAGGTACCTTTGTCCAAATAGGGACCCTTGAGTCTAGTCAGGGAAAGTAGGTACACTCCTGAAATAACCCCTGCTCACCCTCTTGGTAGCTTGGCACGAGCAGACAGGCTTAGTTCAGAGGCAGTGTGTAAAGCATTTGTGAACACATACAGTAATCAAGTGACAACACTACAAATGGACACCACACAGGTTGTATATTTATAAAAATAAGTATCTTTTATATAGATTTATCACAAGACCATAAACGACAAAAATAATCCGCAGTACTGTCAAGAATGCTTAGTTCTGATCAAAAAGGCTTAATTCAAGGTTCTGTGCGAGTCGGTAGCCTCCTCCGGCTACGGCGATGTCAAGAACAAACAGAGTCTAACAAATCCAGCTGACCGCGTCGAGACGGGCCAACACAGCGTAGACAGACTCGGTCACAGTACCTTTTACTTGGAGCGGCTGGCACGGGCGTGTGAGCCGGATGGCTGTACGTCGCGGTCGCGATGCAAAATGGAAGCGTTGCAGGATGCGTTGTCCCTCGATGCGGTGCAGGCAGCGGCTCGTTGACGTCGTCGAGA
Organism: Calotriton arnoldi; assembly: GCA_963921515.1. Classification (NCBI taxonomy): domain Eukaryota; kingdom Metazoa; phylum Chordata; class Amphibia; order Caudata; family Salamandridae; genus Calotriton; species Calotriton arnoldi. The sequence goes on from CAWUFW010011302.1 coordinate 518,837, forward strand.
CGGAGTCAGTGAGACCACGGCCGTGCGTTGCAGGGCGAGACGGTGCTTCGATGCGGTGCTGGCAGGTTGCGGTGCGGCGACGTGGCCGGCTTCGGGAGCTGGCTTCGATCAGTCCGGACAGCGGTGCGAGTCGGGCGGTGCGTCACGAAGCGTGCGAGCGGTGCCCAACTTCGGTGCGGTCACAGGACTCGAACTCAGCAACAGTGACCGTGTCAGTCGGACCAGATGGATTCGGTGTAGCGAGGCGTTGCAAGGTGCGGTGCTCACAGGTTACGGTGCAGGCAGCGGCTCGTTGACGGAGTCGGTGAGACCAAGGCCGTGCGTTGCAAGATGCAGGCGTTGCTCGATGCGGTGCCAACAGGACACCGAGCCGGTCGGGAGAGTTGGTCACAGCTCCCTACCTCTGTAGCCACTGAAACAGAGTTTCCAGCAGCAATTCACAAAGGGGGTGAAGTCCAATGGTCCTGGGACTTCGATCAGGGGGCAAGCTCTCTTCCAAGCCCTTGGAGATCCTTCACAAGTTGAAGAAAGTCACAGCAAAGCAAAAGTTCCTTTCTCCTTTCTTTGGCAGTCAGGCAAACCACCGCAGGCCAATCCCCCAAGCAGCACTTCAGCTTAGGGATAGTCTCTCCTCAGTTTCTTCTTGGTTCCGCTCCTCAGCAAAGGTTTCTTCTTGTTCCCAAAAGTGATCTAAAGTTCCTGGGCTTGGGCCCCAGTACTTATACTACTTTTCTCTTTGTTCTCTGGAGGCAGAGAGGCCTTTGCCTAGCTTAAACCAGTTCTGGGCAGCTTTGGAGCACTCTGTGTACATGACTCCTTCTTTCCTTTCAGAATGTGGGGCAGGGTACTCAGAATCCCGGCAGGGGGTGGAGCCAGCATTGTGGCAGGCAGGCACAGCCCTATTCAGACCCAGATGCAACTCCTCCCTCCACTCTGGATGCAGATCTCTCTATTCAGCCCTGGGCTGCCTCACCCTGTCTCCTGTGGCCACCCCCAGCCCCTGTCACGCACAAACCAGACACACAATACACAAGCTGGCGGAGGCAGGCTGGATAGTTAGGCAAGAAAATACCCACTTTCTAAAAGTGGTATTTTCAAACACAGAATGTTAAAACCAACTTCACTAAAAGATGTATTTTATCATTCTGAGTTCAGGCATACTAAACTCGAATTTCTACCTAGTTCCCTGAGTCAGTTTAGGATTATAAGATGTTATAATCAAACTGCCCATTCTGGCCTATGGGGAACAGGTAGCCTTGCAATAGTGAAAAACGAAAATGGCTGTAATTCACTATTAGGACATGCCACACACACCAGGCATGTCCCACCTTATCCTTACAATGCACCCTGCCCGTAGGCCTACCATAGGGGTGTCTGATATGAAGAAAAGGGAAGGTTTGGGGACTGGTAGGTGGGTGCACTTACCAAGTCGACATGGCAGTCACAGACTGCGCACAGGCTCTGCAATGGCAGGCCTGAGACACACTTTACAAGCTACTTCTGTGGGTGGCACAACCAGTGCTGCAAGCCCACCAGCAGCATTTGATTTACAAGCCCTGGGCACACTCAGTGCACTGTACTAGGGTCTGACAGTAATTCAAATAAGCCAACCAGGGAGTCACTAATTCACATCACAATTTACAATAGGGAGCACTTGCACTTTGGCACTGATTAGCAGTGGCAAAGTGCCCATGAGCATCTAGTCCAGCAAAAACATATCGACAACAGTGGAGGTATTATGAAAAAAAATGGAAGGGAGACCCATGCCAAGGATGACAAGGCTAACAGTGAGCAAAAGAATGATGGATTTAACCCAGATCCTTGTGACTGGGGGTGAATGTTTGCATTGTCCAGCATTCCGTCCATCAATTTTTTCTTTTGCATTGGTCGCCCTAAGTGGGAAGGGTATGCCCAGACGTGGGTCCCGTGCTCACTACACCACTGGATTCAAGCTAGCCTGGCTGAAGAAGGGTGATGCCCTGAAACCGGTCCCAGGATGCTTGTTTCCGGTCCAGGGAGGACCTGGCTTGGCAGTTCGGGCTGGACTGTTCCCACAAGGAACAGGGTCAAGACTGATTTGCATATGGCTGGGTCCAAACTGGGGTGGTGTGGTGAGCAAAAGAATGATGGATTTAACCCAGATCCTTGTGACTTGGGGGTGAATGTTTGCATTGTCCAGCATTCCGTCCATCAATTGTTTCTTTTGCATTTGTCGCCCTAAGTGGGAAGGGTATGCCCAGACGTGGGTCCCGTGCTCACTACACCACTGGATTCAAGCTAGCCTGGCTGAAGAAGGGTGATGCCCTGAAACCGGTCCCAGGATGCTTGTTTCCGGTCCAGGGAGGACCTGGCTTGGCAGTTCGGGCTGGACTGTTCCCACAAGGAACAGGGTCAAGACTGATTTGCATATGGCTGGGTCCAAACTGGGGTGGTGTGGTGAGCAAAAGAATGATGGATTTAACCCAGATCCTTGTGACTGGGGGTGAATGTTTGCATTGTCCAGCATTCCGTCCATCAATTGTTTCTTTTGCATTTGTCGCCCTAAGTGGGAAGGGTATGCCCAGACGAGGGTCCCGTGCTCACTACACCACTGGATTCAAGCTAGCCTGGCTGAAGAAGGGTGATGCCCTGAAACCGGTCCCAGGATGCTTGTTTCCGGTCCAGGGAGGACCTGGCTTGGCAGTTCGGGCTGGACTGTTCCCACAAGGAACAGGGTCAAGACTGATTTGCATATGGCTGGGTCCAAACTGGGGTGGTGTGGTGAGCAAAAGAATGATGGATTTAACCCAGATCTTTGTGACTGGGGGTGAATATTTGCATTGTCCAGCATTCCGTCCATCAATTGTTTCTTTTGCATTAGTTTATTGTTGAGCAGTACTAGTTTCCCACAAAGAGGTTAGCAACCCCAAAATGGCTATCATTCTCCTTCAAAAAACAGTCATCTCACCATCAGATGGCCTCAACTATCTTTCAGACACAACCAGGTGCTCCTTCAACACTGTGTGGAATGTAGACTCAGAGGCCCCTAGTACATACACTAACACTCCCATAGGACATCCAATAATGCCTCAGCCATGCCGTAGAGATGCTTTGTCTGCCGTTATACATACCTAGCCAACTCTGATACACCTTTGGCCTACCATCAGACACTTCGGACCAGCTCATAGAGATACTAAGTATCACCCCGGAGACTTTAAGGCCCAGACATTTGATAATTCAGCAAGTTCCCCATCAACATTTAAATAGCCACATCTAGGCATTAGATCACCAGATGTACCACAGAATGTCTCAGCATACCTTCAGACACTGTTAGCTGTTTCGCTGAGACACTCGGCTGGCATTCTTACAACCTAATTAATTCATCAGCAGGGGTATGGGAAGATCTGCTGGATGATGTGAGAGGAATCGATTCTACCTCAGTGGGAAGGTCCTCCTGTTGATGATATATAGCTGCCCTATTGGGAATGCATGGTATTGACTACTATCAACATCAAGGTGTGCCCTTAGGAATAACTTGTCAATCATGTTAGTTTTAGGCAAACATTGACTTTCCCTCCTTTACTCCTAACTATAAAAGAAAAGTAGACAAATCCCTGATAAACAGAGACCCATGGCACTGTAACAACCAGTAGACGTTAAGACATTATGCTCTGGTCTGATTTGGACTGGGAGGGTGGGATAATTTAAGTTGTATTGTTTGATGCTAATTCCTATTTTTGAGGCAATAGAAATAGTAGTAATTGGTCATTTCTGTTGATTGCAAATCTACATATGTACAAGTATCAAGCTAACATGACTACTAGGATTGTAATGTAATAATGTCTTTACTTATTTGAAAATGACAATAAAACTACGTTGGAAAAAAACCCAATTGATCCATACATAGCCGTAGTCTGCCTTCCGGCCACCTTCACACAACACCAAAGGCCTTCAGATGCCCGAGATGGTTTTAAGACAGCATTCTGATTTTACTGATCTTCTTTTAGACACCCCCAGCAGATCATAAATGCCTCGGCTGGACCCTTATGATCCTATGTCTGCATTTAGATACACCCAGATTTCCCTGCACATCATCAGAGAGCTTCACTTTGTCCTCAATAACCACCCTTGGTCTAACTTCAGAAACCTCTAGCATGCCCTCAGCAGACACCACCCTGCCCTATCAAACCCTCAGCCTACCTTCAGTCACTGCCAGCTGGTCTTTACATTCCTCTAACTGGCCTTCAAGATCCTCAGTTGGGCCACAGAATCTTTATGCAGGGCCACAAAACCCTCAGAATGTTTCAGGGATCCTCCGCTAACTTTCAGACATGACCTGCAAAGCAACAGTGATCTTCAGCTCACCTTCAGGCAGTCAGAACATGTCCATAAGCACTCTCAACATGCCCTTAAAGAAGTCCAAAGACCCACAAATGACGCTTGGTCATCTTAAGGTAGCCCCCCCCCAGAGTATCATCGTACTCTGTGGCCCACAGCCTTATATCAGACACATTCAAATGGTCCTAAAACACCTCCTGATAACCCTCAGAGACCATTGCCAAGCCCATAGACAATATCAGCAGGTGCTCAGAGACCCTCAGCAATGATATAGCACTCTTTGGTCTGCCTCCAGGCTTTCCCAGCAGAGCTTTGGAGACCCTCAGCTAGCCTCTAAACCCCCTCATATACTGTTAGGACATGCCAGAGAAACCTCATAAACCCCAGAACAGCCCTCAGAGACCTACAACAGGCTGTCAGCCTACTCCCATTTGGCCTTTAGGCACTCACAGCTGTAGCTTAGACTACCTTTAGACACCACAGTCTAATATATAAACATCCCACATGAGCTGTTAAAGACACTTGGGGGCCGATTCCGATTCGGGCCGGAAATCTCTCCGACCGAGCCGGACCCGGAGAGATTTCCGACCGAATCGGACCCTAGCAGCCCGACCGAACGAGTACGATGTGCACGTATGACATCGGACTCGAGTCGGTCGGACTCCCATTGAAGTCAATGGGAGCCGGTCGTACAACGCGTACGCGGGCTCCCATTGACTCAATGGGTGCGAGGCGAACAAGGGCGCTCCCTACAGCGTGTACGCGGCGAAGTGACTCGCGCCGTACACGCACAGGTAGGGGGGACCCATGGGTCCCCCCTGTGTGCGACTCACGCGGCTACGCGTACAGGGGGGTCCGACACAGACCCCCAAAGTGCGGCTCCGACTGCTTCTTCGAGCCGGACGGCGCGGGTCGGTCGGACTGCTCGCGGCGCGCATCGTACTTGCCCGGCCGGGGAACGTCTCCATTGCGCGGTGCGCGGCGCATCCGTGCGAGTCGGTCGGAGAGGTCGGGACCCGCGAACGAGTCGGTCGGCGATTTCGCACGCGCTCACATCGTACTCGTTCGCCCGGACGCACGTACGAGTCGGTCGGGAAAAAGGGCTCCAAATCGGATCCGGTTCAGCCGAATCCGATTCGGTGCCCTACCGGCCGAGATCGGAATCGACCCCTGAGTGTGATCACAGGCACCTCCAGCCTGCCATTAGAATTTATGAGTATTCTCAGAAACCCTCTGAATGCTCCTACCCTCAGCTAGGCCTTAAACACTCCCAATTGACTGTCAGAGACTATTGGCATGCCCTCAGATACAACTAGTATACCCTCAAAAGGCCCAGTGTCTGCATTTGGGCACCGATGCCTGGTAATAACACACCACTAGCCAGCCAATGGAGACTATTGAGGGCTTGCTGGAATTAGTTGTACCCTCAGCGAACTCCAGTACGACCTTAAAAGATCCTTGGTTCTCCCTCAGAGACCTTTAGCCGGGTCACAGAACTCATCTCCAAACATGTTCAGCTGCCCTTCAGAGAGTGTCATCTAGCATTCAACGCTGGCCTTTACACTCTCTCAGAGATCTAGTCTTCAAATGGCCAAAAATGTCTTGGTTTTTAGCAACTTGGATGTCAGGTGGCCCTTCATCAACCTACTCCCATGAAGTTATATGTTCACACCTCATTTCCAATAATTCTTATGGTCGAATATATGTTCCAACAAGATTTGAATTAATGGCACGATGCTCTGTTGATCATTCTGTAAAAATGGACAATTTTGTGGTTTTGTGTTACAGCTGTATTTTGCACCAGTGTTCTGTCTGTCTCTGGTTGCTTATTGTGCTCACTCTGTAAAAATATTAGTTCAGGAGCCCAAAGTTTTCCCCACGAGCCTCCTAATTCAGTTGCTGAATGACAAGACTTCCAAGTCCTGATTCTCCCTTATGCCGCTTTATACCACCACCCTACACTTCGAGGGCCTGATTCACAGAACTAACTTACGTCAAAAACGTAAAGTTAGTACTTTTTGGTATTCACAGAATACACTTACTCATTTTGGTATTCACAGAATGAACTTACTCATTTCGGTATTCACAGAAGTTAGTAGTCCTAACTTTAGGACTTCTAAATGCCTTCTGTGAATACCGAAAGTCTTAAAGTTAGATTTTTCTCAGTTTAGGAGTAGTAAAGTTAGGAGTCCTAACTTTACTACTCCTAAACTGAGAAAATCCTAACTTCAAGACTTTCGGTAGTCACAGAAGGCATTTAGGAGTCTCTAAAGTTAGGAGTCCTAACTTTACGACTCCTAAACTGAGAAAAATCCTAACTTCAAGACTTTTGGTATTCACAGAAGGCATTTAGGAGTCCTGAAGTTAGGAGTCCTAACTTTACTACTCCTAAACTGAGAAAAATCCTAACTTCAAGACTTTCGGTATTCACAGAAGGCATTTAGGAGTCCTAAAGTTAGGAGTCCTAACTTTACTACTCCTAAACTGAGAAAAATCCTAACTTCAAGACTTTCGGTATTCACAGAAGGCATTTAGGAGTCCTGAAGTTAGGAGTCCTAACTTTACGACTCCTAAACTGAGAAAAAATCCTAACTTCAAGACTTTCGGTATTCACAGAAGGCATTTAGGAGTCCTAAAGTTAGGAGTCCTAACTTTACGACTCCTAAACTGAGAAAAATCCTAACTTCAAGACTTTTGGTATTCACAGAAGGCATTTAGGAGTCCTGAAGTTAGGAGTCCTAACTTTACTACTCCTAAACTGAGAAAATCCTAACTTCAAGACTTTCGGTATTCACAGAAGGCATTTAGGAGTCCTAAAGTTAGGAGTCCTAACTTTACTACTCCTAAACTGAGAAAAATCCTAACTTCAAGACTTTCGGTATTCACAGAAGGCATTTAGGAGTCCTGAAGTTAGGAGTCCTAACTTTACTACTCCTAAACTGAGAAAAATCCTAACTTTAAGACTTTCGGTATTCACAGAAGGCATTTAGGAGTCCTAAAGTTAGGACTACTAACTTCTGTGAATACCGAAATGAGTAAGTTCATTCTGTGAATACCAAAAAGTACTAACTTTACGTTTTTGACGTAAGTTAGTTCTGTGAATCAGGCCCCCTGTCTCTTTATCTCACTTTAGCAGGTTCCTTTTCATCTCTAATTTCTCAATTTGTCCTTTTTCCCATCTTTCTCTTTCTCTTCTTTTGCCCTTTTCTACCTCTCTCTCTCTCTTGCCCTGGGTTAAAGTCTGATGATGAAAAATAAGTCCGGGCCCCCAAATAGGAGTGTGTTGCTCACCACCTGAAACCACCAGCTCTAAATATGCACAGATTGTTTACATCCAATGCTTCATATCACTGTTAGGGTGCTACATGTGTAACATTATCTTTGCTTAAATCATATTCACTGAAGTTGTCCCTTTTCTGTTTCTCCTAAGGAACTCGCTTATTTAATGACTCTGTGAAATTTGCCACATCATTTTTGGTGACACAAATATTCCCATATCATGAGTTTCATGGAGATACATGGAGACCAGGGATACATACTAAGGGGCATATTATCAAGAACGGCGTTAAAATTATCGCGGGTTTAGCGGCAGAAAACTGCCGCTAAAGCGGCGATAATGGGCTTGATAATATGCCCTGGAGAATTCCAATAGAAGCCCATGTTCACACCAGAACATGGACTTCTATTGGAATTCTCAAGGGCATATTATCAAGCCCATTATCGCCGCTTTAGCGGCAGTTTTCTGCCGCTAAACCGGCGATAATTTTTAACGCCGTTCTTGATAATATGCCCCTTAGAACGTGGCTATCCACAACCTCCCCAATGATGCTTTAAAAATACATTTACTCAATCTGATTTATATTGAGGCAAAACGAATACAACCGTATGGCCTGCATTTCCCCTTGATGAAATCATGCAAAATAAAAGTGTATAGGTTCACATGCTGACCCTTCTTTGTATAACGATTTAGCAGTTAGCGTTCGACCTCGTGGAGCAAGAAGTCCACCACGTTGTAAATCCCTGTGGGCAGCATTTGTACTCGCATTCCGTCGCCTTTCTAGCTACAGCTAGATAATAAAATTTGCCGTAATACACTGGCAAGATGCAGTAATTATATTTCCAAATCAGGTGTCTGCCAGATCATTATGAAAATGGATTCTTCGAAACCACACTGACGGTTCTTAAGCTACCACCACTGCAGAGAATTGTGCTGAAGATGCAAGAACAGTTGGGCTGTGTATCCTCTGTTGGCCAGAATCAATAACTGACACATTTTGCCCGGTGCAAAGCTAACTCACATTAAGATAGCACCTGCTTCAGGGACCTGCGACAGAACTATAGGTCACAATTTCGAATCTTGGCAGGGCCGACTCATGGGTATATAAGAGTAGCCTTGAACTTGGAAATTACTAAAACGCAAAAAGAAATTTCCCAGTTTGGTGTAAGCAATGTAAATATATATTTAAAAAAATACTCAGGGATTGAATACTTTCTCTGAAAATACATGAAGTGAAAGACACGATGTATCAAATTCTTTATCTGCAACAGGTGAAAGATAGAGGGTATAAATGGCCTGAAAATACATACCAGTTAGAGGTGGTATGGGTTGTCTATGTGCATTATCATGAAGAGATGCATTTCTGTATTTGAGAAGGGAAGCAGAATGACTTACAAATTGACAAATAAAGTATTTACTGGTACAATTACCTCCCTGTAAGCCAGGGACTATTAGAAAGTTCGTAGGCCCACTTAAAAGTAGGTCCAGCTCACTCCTTTGGATGTTCACTGTAGCAAAAGACTTTGGCAAAAAAGATGATAAAGGCTAAATTAGCCACTTTAGAAGTGTGAATGAAAACCAGGGAGCTTATTTAAAAGAGGCCTGCGCCGCTGGGGCGTAACTTTATTTTGACGCTCTGGTGGCGCAGGCCTCTCAATTGTATCTATGAGGCGACGCAAAGTCACCCTATGTGGCTTTGCATGGCTTCATAAATATGGAGTAAGGCAGCACAAAGCGCTGCGTTGCCTTACTCTGCGTCAAGGAGGTGTTCCATGGGCCTTGCGGTGGGGGTTCCCAAGCAACATCCATGGATTTTGACGCTGCCCCAGATTTACAAAATTATGTAAACTTGAGGCAGTGCCAAAACCTTACGCCTCCCCAGAGCAGGCATAACGAGGAGAAATCCTTTCATTTCTCCATGTTTTTATCTCTTTCCATGTGAACTGAATTCTGCAGCACACATAGAATGAGGAAGACACCTCTCAGGATTGTTTTTGAGCAGGAAGGTGTCCCTTCCTGCACAAAAATAATCCTGCCTGCAATGGAGATATCCTTGCACCATTGTGCAAGGGTGCCTACGTTGGAGTTAGGTAGCAAATTGTGCACCAGCGCAGGGGAAGTGGGAAGGACAGGAATGCACCATATTCCATAAATACAGTACATTCCTGCCCTTTCATGTAGGACAGCGCAGCAAGAAGCCTTCTGGGGCAAAGTCAAAAACCACGGTGTTGCATGGGATAACCCACCGCAGCGCCCATGGAACGCCTCCTTGATGCAGAGTAAGGTAAAGCAGCGACTTGTGCTGCTTTGTGTTACTCCATATCTATAAGGCAATGCAAAGCCACGCAGAGTGGCTTTGCATCGCCTCACAGATATGATTGAGAGGCTTGCTCAGCCAGAGCGTTAAAAAAAGTCTCTCATAAATAAGCCCCTTAGTCTCCACACTCAGAAAAGTAAAATTCGAAGGTACAATTGGACAGAATCGAAATGTTTAACCGCTTAACCGCGGCGCGAATTCCGCCGGGGTGCGGCGGTTTAAAAGAGTGGGCGGGGCCGCGTCGGCCAACGGACGTGCGCAGCACTAGCGAGGTAGTGTTCGCGACGGCCTTTGGCCGACAGAAGCACGGAAGGGGTTAAAATATTATTTTTTTATCTTTAGGTTTTAAAAGACAATATAATTTTTGAAAGTGTGCATATTTTTTTTAAGGTTTTAAAAGATACCAATATGCCATACTTTTCAATTGCCCACTTCTATTATATGCTCACATGCATTGTTTTACTTTTCAATATTTGCTTTACCAAAAATGCCACATTCCTTGGGGAAAAACCCCCACTTTCGCCAAATGCCACCTAGCAGTATTAACTAGATCATAAGTGTGGAGCTTTACATTTTGCCTATTCATTGTGAAAACTGGAATAAGAATTAGGACAAGTGGGATTTGTCTACATTTATGTGGTGATTCCACACAATCCCTGTACCCAAATAAATATTATTTCACTTGCTAAGCCCAATTGCATTATTTGAAATGTGTTTATTGGCTGTGAGAAAATGTAAAATATTCATATTTTTGAGGGAATGGGTGGTGATAAAATTATAATCATAAAAATGTTAATGAATGAAAAAAAATCATTCTACACAAAAACACTGGGGCTTATTTATGAGAGTCCTGCATCACTTTTGCACTATGTAAAGTGGTACATATGTGACTCAGGGCTCTGATAAAGATTTATGAAGGCGTGCAAAGCCACCTTGTGTGGCTTTGAGTGGCCTCATAAATCATGAGCAAGGTGACGCAGCGCAAATGGATGCGTCACCTTACTCTGCACCCGGGAGGGGTTCTAGGGGCGTTGCAGTGGGTTTTCACACGCAACACCTATGGAATTTGATGCTGCTCCAGATTTACAATAACATGTAAACCTGGGCAAGCGCCTAACCCATGCGCCTCGTGAGGTGAGGCATAACAACGAGAAATAACTTAATTTTTCCTTGTTTTTTCCTCTTTCCATATGTGCTGCATTCTTCAGCTCATATGGAAAGAGGAAAACACCTCTTAGGATTGTTTTGTGCCGGAAGGTGCCCCTTCCTGCACAACAACAATCCTGCCTGCAAATGAGGCACCCTTGCACCATGGTGCAAGGATGCCTATGTTGGCCCTAGGCTGTTGAAACAGCACCAGCGCATGCAGAAAGGACAGAAATGCATCGTATTGCTTAAATATGGTGTATTACTGTGATTCCCAATGCAATGCTGTCAATGATTTGCGACTGCAATTTTGTTCTCAGACCATTAATACCTTTCTGACTCCTCAAAGGATGTGGTAACCCATTAGTAAATGTTCCCTTCCCCTTTTTGAATGTTTAAAAAAGTTTGTTTTAGAGTGAACCAGGGGAACACTACAACTCTTAAATAACATTTAAAAAAACCTTTTTAAAAAGCAGCCCCGTTTCTTTTAAGGAGAATGGACTGCATTTAAAAAAATAAGGGGCCGATTCCGATCTTGGTCGGAGGCGCACCCAATACCATTCGGTCGGGAAAAAAGCCATGCGAAAGCCTGTTTCCCGACCGATCCGTACAGCACACCGAACGAGTAAGTACGATGCGCACAACAGCACAGAATCCAGCCGAGCCGTACTCACCCAAACCAGGTCCTGTTCCCCGACCGAGGCGAATCCGGAAACGCTGAATCGAGTCGCACGGAAGGGAAAATGCAGCTCCGTCCGGCCGAACAAGTACGATGCGCTTTCCGTACGCGCCGAACCCGTCGCTACGCACGGCACGTCAAAGCATCCGGGAGAGGCGCACATAAGCTCCGATTCGCGCCACAACACGAACCACGGCTACGAGACGAACACGCAAGAGACGAGGACGATGCGAAGCGACGAGGACGACGCGAAGCAACGAGAAGGACGAACGACACGAACCAACCATGAATCCCTTCATCCCGATCATACCAATATTCTACATTTACTACCGGAACAGGCACGGACGCGTACGGCGCAGAAGGTAAGTCAGACACCAACCACAAAACACATACAACACGTACACGACACATCACACACACACAGAGGGATGCAGAATATACTTACACCAGCAACAGCAGCACCATAGGGGCGGGATGCCCATCACCAATGCCACATATGCACACAGGGGCCTGAATGCGCACCACCACCCCTACCCAGGGGGGCCAGGATGCCTACCACTACTACCACCCTGAGCCAGGGGGGGCTGGATGCCCACCACTACTACCACCCTGAGCCAGGGGGGGCTGGATGCCTACCACTACTACCACCCTTAGCCAGGGGGGGCTGGATGCCTACCACTACTACCACCCTCACCCAGGGGGGGCTGGATGCCTACCACTACTACCACCCTCACCCAGGGAGGACTGGATGCCTACCACTACTACCACCCTCAGTCAGGGGGGGCTGGATGCCTACCACTACTACCACCCACACCCAGGGGGGGCTGGATGCCTACCACCACCCTTAGCCAGGGGGGGCTGGATGCCTACCACTACTACCACCCTCACCCAGGGGGCTGGATGCCTACCACTACTACCACCCACACCCAGGGGGGCTGGATGCCTACCACCACCCTTAGCCAGGGGGCTGGATGCCTACCACTACTACCACCCTCAGCCAGGGGGGCTGGATGCCTACCACTACTACCACCCTTAGCCAGGGGGGGCTGGATGCCTACCACCACCCTTAGCCAGAGGGGCTGGAGGCCTACCACTACTACCACCCTCACCCAGGGGGGGCTGGATGCCTACCACTACTACCAACCACACCCAGGGGGGGCTGGATGCCTACCACCACCCTTAGCCAGGGGGGGCTGGATGCCTACCACTACTACCACCCTCACCCAGGGGGGGCTGGATGCCCACCACTACTACCACCCTGAGCCAGGGGGGCTGGATGCCTACCACTACTACCACCCTTAGCCAGGGGGGCTGGATGCCTACCACTACTACCACCCTCACCCAGGGGGGCTGGATGCCTACCACTACTACCACCCTCACCCAGGGGGACTGGATGCCTACCACTACTACCACCCTCAGCCAGGGGGCTGGATGCCTACCACTACTACCACCCACACCCAGGGGGGCTGGATGCCTACCACCACCCTTAGCCAGGGGGGCTGGATGCCTACCACTACTACCACCCTCACCCAGGGGGGCTGGATGCCTACCACTACTACCACCCACACCCAGGGGGGCTGGATGCCTACCACCACCCTTAGCCAGGGGGCTGGATGCCTACCACTACTACTACCCTCACCCAGGGGGGCTGGATGCCTACCACTACTACCACCCTTAGCCAGGGGGCTGGATGCCTACCACTACTACCACCCTCACACAGGGGGCTGGATGCCTACCACTACTACCACCCACACCCAGGGGGGCTGGATGCCTACCACCACCCTTAGCCAGGGGGCTGGATGCCTACCACTACTACCACCCTCACCCAGGGGGGCTGGATGCCTACCACTACTACCACCCTCACCCAGGGGGGCTGGATGCCTACCACTACTACCACCCTGAGCCAGGGGGCTGGATGCCTACCACTACTACCACCCTTAGCCAGGGGGGCTGGATGCCTACCACTACTACCACCCTCACCCAGGGGGCTGGATGCCTACCACTACTACCACCCTCACCCAGGGGGACTGGATGCCTACCACTACTACCACCCTCAGCCAGGGGGCTGGATGCCTACCACTACTACCACCCACACCCAGGGGGGCTGGATGCCTACCACCACCCTTAGCCAGGGGGGCTGGATGCCTACCACTACTACCACCCTCACCCAGGGGGGCTGGATGCCTACCACTACTACCACCCACACCCAGGGGGGCTGGATGCCTACCACCACCCTTAGCCAGGGGGGCTGGATGCCTACCACTACTACCACCCTCACCCAGGGGGGCTGGATGCCTACCACTACTACCACCCTTAGCCAGGGAGGCTGGAGGCCTACCACTACTACCACCCTCACCCAGGGGGCTGGATGCCTACCACTACTACCACCCACACCCAGGGGGCTGGATGCCTACCACCACCCTTAGCCTGGGGGGGCTGGATGCCTACCACTACTACCACGCTCACCCAGGGCGGGCTGGATGCCTACCACTACTACCACCCTGAGCCAGGGGGGCTGGATGCCTACCACTACTACCACCCTTAGCCAGGGGGCTGGATGCCTACCACTACTACCACCCTCACCCAGGGGGGCTGGATGCCTACCACTACTACCACCCTCACCCAGGGGGACTGGATGCCTACCACTACTACCACCCTCAGCCAGGGGGGCTGGATGCCTACCACTACTACCACCCACACCCAGGGGGCTGGATGCCTACCACCACCCTTAGCCAGGGGGGCTGGATGCCTACCACTACTACCACCCTCACCCAGGGGGGCTGGATGCCTACCACTACTACCACCCACACCCAGGGGGCTGGATGCCTACCACCACCCTTAGCCAGGGGGCTGGATGCCTACCACTACTACCACCCTCACCCAGGGGGCTGGATGCCTACCACTACTACCACCCTTAGCCAGGGGGCTGGATGCCTACCACTACTACCACCCCCACTCATAGGATGGACAATGCATGACACAACCAGCACACCACAACCTAGGGAATGCAAGAAGAAGACATCCCCCAACACCATGACAAGCGTGTGTAGACTGTGTCAAATGCCTACAACACCGAACATGACTTTGAACATACAATGTGACCCCCTAGCACATGTGCCACACATATATGTGTGTGGCACCCACAATGCAAGCAGGCCATGACCATTGTGGCAATGGGGTCCAAACCCCCATCATCACAGTGACCAAAATGTAAGTGTGGGGTCCATAGCTGAAGCACATTTTGAACATTGTGGCAATGGGGTCCAAACCCCCATCATCACATTGACCAAAATGTAAGTGTGGGGTCCATAGCTGAAGCACATTTTGAACATTGTGGCAATGGGGTCTAAACCCCCATCACCACAGTGACCAAAAGGTAAGTGTGGGGTCCATAGCTGAAGCACATTTTGAACATTGTGGCAATGGGGTCCAAACCCCCATCATCACAGTGACCAAAATGTAAGTGTGGGGTCCATAGCTGAAGCACATTTTGAACATTGTGGCAATGGGGTCCAAACCCCCATCATCACAGTGACCAAAAGGTAAGTGTTGACAAAGAAAGAGGTGCAACTGCCAAACTGCATGGATGATTCCTGGTCACAGAACAAAAAACACATCAGTGGCAAAGTAGTGTATGTGTCCCATTGCAACATAAATTGGGTGAGCCAAATACTGCAGTGCAAATAAGACATACCTTTGGCCATGTGCAGACAAACAACACCCATGGGGGCTGACACCGTCAACATTCATCAATGACACAATGACAGAAGTGACCATCAGAATGCAGACCCACATATTTGCACCAATGGGCACACAAATGCAGATACCCTGTGGAGACTGCAGATGTGAGGTGAACAGATACCATACCATGGCAGCAATGGGACACACAAACCATGATCATTGTGCTGACCGATGACCTAGGAGTCCCAGGGACAGCAGGGGAAACCCACCAAACTACATACAGCCAATGGCACACCCAAGATATGCCAATGCAGTGGTGCAGATGCACAAACACAAACAGGCAGACCCACACTGCACATCATACACAACAGGTGATGGGGGGTGCCAGTGTCCCCAGGCAACCACACAACACATGAGGAGACCTGAATACCAATCATACAGATGTGCATACAGTGCCACACAAAGGTAACTCATGGATCCAAATCCCCTATGTGGGCAAGCAGGCATTGTCAGATGAGAGGGAGCACAAATCACACATGTCACACAGGCACGTAGGGACAGCAACTGACACAGCAAGACACAGACACACCACAGGACCACCCCCAGGGCCCCCACAATGTGGTGACCCTGGGCTGCATTACAATCCCACTGTGATGACAAAGCTAAATGTGGTTCACACTGTGAACCACAGTCATGTGTCCTGAGCAACTAACTACCATCACACCTACACAAGCACAAATCAATCAGCATGGCCAGTAAGCCAAGGCCAACATGGAGGCAGGGGCCTAGCCGGGCAACAACTCTCATCTGCACACACTCAATACCACACCCCTCGACCTCCAACATTGTGCAGCAGTGAAGTACACATGCACTGGTGACATTGCACATGCACCCATGACTATTCCAGGGTGGTGGGTGGGAACCAAGGTGCAGAAACACATCACACATGGCCACTCAACAAGACTCCTGAATGTCTGACACACTGCACACTACGCTGTACATGGACATGACGGCAATACCACACCAACCAATGGGATCCCATCCACAGTCACACACCAATGAAGAAGCCAAGGTCACCCACAAAGAACACACATAGACAACAACCAACTCCTCAGCCCGGACCCTGAGGAGTGCCAGCAGTCACACACACAACGTGTCACAATCACTGAAAGATAACACAAACTGGAAATCACATGACAGGGGCAAACAACAAGTGCCAAGGGGAAACCTGACTGTGACCCATCTGCGTCTGCACACAAACTCAGCCCTGACAGCAAACACACCTATGGGTGACACCCTGATGACCAGTAATGTGCCATGCACCCACATCACAGAGAACCCAGGGAGAAGACTTTGGGGGAACATAGGTCAACTCAGCTAGCATCACAAACAGGTACAACACTAGGGATCACAGCATGCACAGCTAAACGGAAGTGAACACACAGACATGCACATACAACACACACCTTGGGCGCAGGCAATGTCACAGGAGTACACACTGCCATGAGGGGACTCCACTCCTGTGTGAGGAAAGCTGTGCCATATGTTGCCTCAGTAGGGCCCCATCATGTCAGCTGAGCACTTGGTCACACAATCAACAATTAGCACCAAATGAGGGCTCCCGTAACATCAGCCTGGTCATGGAAGTGCCAACGGAATCATCAGCACAGATCCAACACACTTGTATAGCAATGTTGCACTGACAACACAGATGAGTCCTTCCCCATTGATGCCCAAACCTGCATGTCCACTGGAGATGGCCACACGGTCAGGGAAGTAGACGAATTGAACAATGGCAGGCACAACAGATGTGCAGGGGTGGAAGCCACAGATGTGAAATAGCTAATCTAAGTAGGAAATCCCATTGCCAAATACTGAACACATGACACCCTCAGATGCTGCTATGGATGACATGGATACACCACAGGATAGGACACATTCCCCCTGGACCACATGGGTTCCTGCACAGTAACACTTCATTATCATGAGACCAAATATCACCATCACTGCAGCAAGGGCATGGTTAGCATCATCAACAACATGGACATCAGAAGCATAAGCACTAGAGAACATAAAGTTGCTTTATTCAGCATATGTGTGGAATGAAAACAAAGTCCAGAAAAAACACAAAGGCCAATGGCCAGTCCATTGTAAAAGTCCAAACAGGGTGACAGTGGCAGATGTCACCCTACGCATGCCTGCACAAAACCAGGGACAATCCACTAGGAGGGGCAACCGGGGGGGTAGGCCAGGCACCGCAGGGACAGGATCAGGGCCCACCAGGAGGAAGCAGGGAAGGGGTGGTGGGTGCTGGAGAGCCACTGACAACTGCAGTGGAGGTGTCTGACATGGTGTGTGCCGGCACAACTGGGGGGCATGACTCAGATGTTGTGGGTGCCGGCACGACTGCAGTGGACCCTGCAGATGGAGTGGACAGGTCCGCCACTGCAGTGCCCAAGTCAGACAGGGTGGTAGTGGACTCCACTGCAGTGCCTACCACCAGGGGAGGAGAATGGGGAACAGGCAAGGTGGGCTGGACAGAGGGGAGGACACCCTCACCACATCAGTGGCACAGACAAGCGCAGCGGGGGCGTGGTGCCGGGAGAGCAAGTGCCAGGGGAGAAGGCCGGATCCTCTTGGGGATGGTATATCTGTGGGTGGGGGAACCTGGGGCAGGGTGTGGTGGGGGCACCTGTGGAGTGGGGGCCTGAGGGATGGAGGAAGGAGACCTGGTGCTTTGAGCTGCAGGGCGGCGGCGGGGTCTTGCTCTTACCACTCCGGGGGACTTGCGGGTGGGGGCCTCAGTCTGTCTGCGCCTGGGGAGGGTGTCCAGGGGCGAGGGGCACTCTGCTCCGTGTGGGGGGCCTCCTCTTCCCCCTGGATGCTGGAGCAGCTGGATCGGAGGGGAAGAGGCCGAGGTCACTGAGGAAGAGGCGCTGGGTCTTTGGGGTTGCAGGTGAGGCAAGGGAGGGTGTTTTGGAAGGAGAGGCAACTGAGGACTGCGCAGTGCCCGTGGATGCGTGTGTGTGTACCAGGGCCCCATCCCCTGTGAGTCTGGTTTCAGTCCCCTGACTGTGCGTGCGTGTGCGTTTTGTTTGTGGCGTGTGTGTCTGTGTGCTGGACGTGTGTGTGCTGGTGTGTGCCGGTGTGTGTGTGCTTGGGACGGGTAAGGTGCTGGGGAGTGTGGATGGAGCAGAGGCAGGAGGGGTGAGGGACTGTCTGAGGAGGGACACTGCTGCCGTCAGGGAGGAGTCCATGGACCTATTGCCCCTCTGTAGGTCAGACATGCCCGATGAGATGCCCTCCATGAACGACACCAGCTGAGTCAACAGAGCGGTGTGCGCATGGAGGACACTCAGCATGGCTGTCTGCCCTACATGGAGCTGGCGAAGGAGGTACACAGACTCCTCACTCAGGGCAGTAGGAGACACAGGGGCAGGGGGTGCGGTGCCTGGCCCAAAGGAGACACGCTCCCGAACATGGGAGCCTCCACGGACCTGGGGAATGGGAGCCGATGGGAGGGCAGTGGTGGTGCTGGTGGTGGCGGGGACAGCAACACTAGCTGGGGTGTGGTGGCTGCTGACACCCGCCTCCATAAGGGAGTCATCCTCCGAGTTGCTCTGGTCCTCAGCTGAGGTGGATGGTGCTGAGGACTCCTCGGTGTGGCTCCCCTCACCCTCCGTGCTACTGGGTCCCTCCGACCACTCCTCGGCTGCTGACCCAGTTTGGCTCTCTGGCTCCTCCTGGTCCGTGGAGCTGTCCCCTTCCGTGGCCGTGGATGTATCTGCAAACAATGGGGAAACAGACAGACATCAGTCACCTGCACCAAACGCACACACCACTGTGAGCACAGCACATTACAGAGCAAGCCCTGGCATCATTAGTTGTACATTGCTAAAAGTGCCCTAACTGAACAGGAGAAGCCAATTGTCAGTCTGATGCCAACCATGGCACTCACATCCCACATGGCCTTGCACCCATCTGTCTGGTGTCTGTTGGATTGCAACACCCCAGTGTGGACACATGCACCAAGTACACAGTAGTTGGACAGTGCAGAGGACACGGTGTGGCATGTGGACATGCACACATCACAGCTCTTGCCACTGAGTCAGTACAGGTTTCCGGATGAAAGGGATGCCCAGAGTCAAATAGGAAATGCATGTGATGCATACCAGCGACAGACACCATGATGCACCCATGTCCTGATAGCCATCGCCACAATGGTGTGCATGTAGCACATGTCACTCCCCTGCAGGATCACCAATAAGTAGACACATGCCATGGCAGAGGCATGACTGCTAAGTCATACATCACTGTCTCAGTGATGTATGACTTGGCAGCCAGACAACAACACTATGCACTGTGTCACAATAGTAGGTCATGGGGAATGCAAGTCCTGGAGCTGCACAAGTGCACATGTACATCCCCCACACAACACATCATCTTAACCCTCATCTGTCCAGGTCATACCTATTGGACATATGGGAGACCTGTGACACTACCCTCTGAACCTGAGCCCCTCACAATCTGCTGTGAATGGGGAACAGCTGCCTGAACTTCACATTCGCATACCCCAGTCTGCACGGGCAGCTGATCAAACACCTATGTGACAAACAAGTATCGTCTCCTATGGTCACATCTCCAGGGGCATGCTGAGCCCCTACCAAGAAACACCCCAGCAGTCCTGGCAACTAATCCACAGCACACTGACACAGAGGCAGACACCTGAGGGGTCAAATCACTGCGCACAATGTGTCAGCTGATACACGGGAGTGGGAGTACAGAGTGCATTGCATGGCCTGAAGTAGGCATGACTGTGCTGCTCCACATGAATGAGGGATGAGCCCTGGACAGTGGATAGCTGGCTATGTATGTGTGACACACGTAATCTGCACACAACTGGGGCCCAAACATTGTTCCCACCCGCTGCATGGGCGTGTGCCACATACCCCAGGCACATGTGGTGGCTCAGCTCAGCAAGTGGACCGCATATCAAAGCAACACGCAGATTACATGTCCGAACACAGGCGTAGTGTGAACAATGGACCCCCCCATGATGCCCACAACAGAGTTAGGGAAACAGATGCTGTCCCCCACCTTTAGTGAAGCAAACTGCAAGGACACAGTCCCAAGTGACACAATTCCCTGAATGTAAGGGCCACACCTGGGTATCAGATGAGCAGTGGGCAGTGCACAATAGAGGGACATGGCTCCTGGACAACATGACTGCTGCACTGTGGCAGTTGAACCAGGCCAGAGGAGGGCACAAAGCATGTAATACAGAGTTCACAGTGCAGTCTTTGACTCACCCCTCCTTGCTGCTGTCTGGCCTTCAGCTGCCCATCCAGGTCTGGAAACACCACCGCCAGGATCTGGAGCATGTGGGGGTCAGGGTCCGTGTTCCGCCCCTCCTGCGAGGAGGCGACAGCTTCAGCTGGACCCGTGCAATCCTCCGGGTCTAGCCCCGAAGGTCCTGCCACCTCTTCTGGCAGTTGCGGATCCGGCGCTTGTAGACCCCCACGGACCGGACAGCCCGGACGATGTCCTTCCAGATCTCCTGCTTCCAATGGGCATTAACCTGTCAGGATGACAAAGTGAAAAGGCCATTACTACACATGCAACATATCCGTGCATGACACAGTTGTATATACATGTCTCAATCACAGGGGCACATGATGTACACAGGCAGTGCAAAGCTGCCCATGGACAGTTTGCCAGACGTCACTACATGGTATCATTGCATGGGAAGTAAAACCTTGTTCAAATGCACTGTCACTGCACCATACCTGTCCAGTGCATGTCACTACACACTATGGGGGTGACAACTACTCAGTGAGCCTGCTAGCCAGTGGCGTGCAGACTTTCAGCCTTGCTAGTCAGACAATATGCACATTCAAAAGGCAGTGCACAGAACACTCACCTGCTCCCCTGGTGTCCCATACAGCTTGCTGTACTGTGGAAGTAGGCTGTCCAGCAGGGCCTGGTTCTCCTCAAGGCTGAAGGCTGGGGCTCTCTCCACAGTACGTGCCATTGCAGGGTCCAGAGGGGCAGAGACAGCAGCAGTGCAGTGGCAGATGTCGTCCTGGAGCATGTAGTGCAGGCAAGTGAGCTCTCAGGGGAACAGCCAGCAATATATATGTGCTGGAGAGGCAGATACTGTCCCTTGTGTCCAAAGTGATAGGTCCAAGTCGTTTGCATCTTCTGAATCTGGCCAATCCATGGAATAGCAGCACCAAAACACGCCCACAGCATCCTTCAAATCTTCAACTTCATGACATACAT
This sequence comes from Calotriton arnoldi, assembly GCA_963921515.1. Lineage (NCBI taxonomy): Eukaryota > Metazoa > Chordata > Amphibia > Caudata > Salamandridae > Calotriton > Calotriton arnoldi. The sequence continues at coordinate 540,536 of CAWUFW010011302.1, forward strand.
GATTTTGCAACATTGTTGTGGGTGACCAACTGAATTTCCAGCAACCGACTCATTCGAAATTCGAAAACGCGTCCGTTGCCAGGCAAGGCCATTGTCAATGGGTGCGCACCGATCGGTCCATTGCGGTACAACGCGTACAGGGGTACAAAGCGTACCCGCACACATTGAATGCAATGGGCCGGCCGGGGGCACCGATCGGTCCATTGCAGTTCAACGCGTACAGGGGTACAACGCGTACAGGGGTACAACGCGTACCCGCACACATTGAATGCAATGGGCCGGCCAGGGGCACCGATCGGTCCATTGCAGTACAACGCGTACAGGGGTACAACGCGTACCCGCACACATTGAATGCAATGGGCCGGCCGGGGGCACCGATCGGTCCATTGCAGTACAACGCGTACAGGGGTACAACGCGTACCCGCACACATTGAATGCAATGGGCCTGCCGGGGCACCGATCGGTCCATTGCAGTACAACGCGTACAGGGGTACAACGCGTACCCGCACACTTGAATGCAATGGGCCGGCCGGGGCACCGATCGGTCCATTGCAGTACAACGCGTACAGGGGTACAACGCGTACCCGCACACATTGAATGCAATGGGCCGGCCGGGGCACCGATCGGTCCATTGCAGTGCAACGCTGCGATAGGGGTACAACGCGTACCGCACACATTGAATGCAATGGGCCGGCCGGGGCACCGATCGGTCCATTGCAGTTCAACAGCGTACAGGGGTACAACGCATACAGGGGTACAACGCGTACCCGACACATTGAATGCAATGGGCCGGCCGGGGGCACCGATTGGTCCATTGCAGTACAACGCTGCATACAGGGGTAAAACGCGTACTCGCACACATTGAATGCAATGGGCCGGCCGGGGCACCGATCGGTCCATTGCAGTGCAACGCGTACAGGGGTACAACGCTGTACCGCGACACATTGAATGCAATGGGCCGGCCGGGGCACCGATCGGTCCATTGCAGTTCAACGCGTACAGGGGTACAACGCGTACAGAGGTACAACGCGTACCCGCACACATTGAATGCAATGGGCCGGCCGGGGCACCGATCGGTCCATTGCAGTACAACGCGTACAGGGGTACAACGCGTACCCGCACACATTGAATGCAATGGGCCGGCCGGGGGCACCGATCGGTCCATTGCAGTTTACGCGTACAGGGTACAACGCGTACAGGGGTACAACGCATACCCGCACACATTGAATGCAATGGGCCGGCCGGGGGCACCGATCGGTCCATTGCAGTACAACGCGTACAGGGGTACACCGCGTACCCGCACACATTGAATGCAATGGGCCGGCCGGGGGCACCGATCGGTCCATTGCAGTACAACGCGTACAGGGGTACAACGCGTACCCGCACACATTGAATGCAATGGGCCGGCAGGGGGCACCCATCGGTCCATTGCAGTTCAACGCGTACAGGGGTACAACGCGTACAGGGGTACAACGCGTACCCGCACACATTGAATGCAATGGGCCGGCCGGGGGCACCGATCGGTCCATTGCAGTACAACGCGTACAGGGGTACAACGCGTACCCGCACACATTGAATGCAATGGGCCGGCCGGGGGCACCGATCGGTCCATTGCTGTTCAACGCATCACTGTACATGTGACTGGCATATGTCAGCATGCCTGTCTCCGATGGACATATGCCAGCCACAGATAGCTCCCAGGGAGTGAGGGGCACACCTACATCACGACAGCCTGTCCAAACTTTATCATAAGGCATGTAAGGCTGCATTTCCTATTGTGTGTATGTTGGTGTACATGTTGTCCTGTGGGTGTCACCTGTGGTAAGCCACCCCCAGGCTGTGCACGTGTTCATGGGGACAGGATCTTAGGTGTTACGTGTACATGACCACTGTGATGTGCAACTGTTCATATCTGTGCATGTGCCATGGTCACATTTCACGGTGGTGTATGTGTATGTCATGTCACATACCCCGTGAGTCACATGTGGGACGGTATGTTTGAGCCAGGGTGTCCCAGTGGCACAATAGTGATGGTCCTCCACAGTCTTTGTGCATGTAGTGTTTACAATGTCTCTGATTTCATGTGCACAATGGGAGACAGTCTCCACATCCACGTTGTGTGTGCATGGACTTTGATGTTGTGCGTGTGTGTGTCACAGACGTCCATGTCTGTCCTGCCGTGGCAAGTGGGACCACTACCTGTGGGGGTCATGGTTGTTTTGCTGTGGTGTATACATGATACTCCATGTAATGCCAGTGTCCATGTGGCAATACAGGGTCCCTGGGAATGTACCTGTCGTTGAGCTGTGGTGCCTGGGGCACATCTGTCCTCACATGTCACTGTGGGGGTGATTGTGACACGGCAGCAGGAGATGGGAACTGTGACACGACCTCATGATATCCAATGGGCCAACCTGGGACTAATTGATGCCACCTGTTGGACCGTGTTGACAGATGTTGGCCATGTATGTACCATACATGTCCTTACGGAACTGCACACTTCATGTAGTTGTGCCTCATAATGATGTATGTTGGGATATTGAGTGTGTTCAATGCCGCATATGTGGGCTGACTGACAATCTTGCTTACTTCTCCTCTGCACTGCAGGGCTCCTGCTGTCCATCGACCATTCCCAGACCTGGCAACGATGGTGGAATGGGACAGCATCCGACGGTACAGCTTCACCAGGCAGCTGATTGAGGATTTGGCAGTGCAGTTGTCCCCACATTTGCAGCCTGGCCAGCCGTATCCTACAGCGCTGACCCCCAAGGTGAAGGTGATGGCAACCCTACACTTCTTTGCCACCGGTACCTTCCAACATACTGTGGCGACTGCTGGTGGGATGTCACAGACCATGTTGAGCCGTGTGCTCCGCGATGTTTTGGTGGCAATGTTGCTATTCCTGAACCGGTACATCTATTTCCCTAGACTGCGACGACTCACTGACGTGAAGAGTGACTTTTATGCCCTGGGGAGGATGCCGCATGTCATTGGCTCCATTGATGGGACACATGTGGCTTTGGTACCACCACAGGCCCAGGAGCAGGCCTACAGGAACCGCAAGCACTACCAATCGGTCAATGCACTGGTGGTGTGTCTTGCAGACATGACCATCACACATGTGTGTGCCCGTTTCCCTGGTTCAGCACACGATGCCTTTGTGATGAGGAGTAGTCGCATCCCCAGGATGATAGCACAGATGCAGAACCAGCGTGCCTGGCTTGTCGGTGTGTACTGACTTTGTGCCATTGTGTGTGATCTGATCTGTAGTATTCCGCCCACTTTTCCAAGTCAGCTAATGTGCACTTGTCTGTCCGTAGGTGACTCGGGATACCCCAACATGCCGTGGTTGCTGACACCCCTCAGGAACCCTGTGACACCAGCCCAGATGCGCTACAATGAGGCACATGGTCGGACCAGGAGAGTTATTGAGCGGACATTTGGTCTCCTGAAGAGCCGCTTCCGCTGCCTGGACAAGACCGGAGGGTCCCTCCCATATGCCCCTGCGAAAGTGTGCAAGATTATCATCGTCTGCTGCATGCTCCACAACCTGGCAGTGCGGAAGGAGTTGCCTCTCATCCAGGATGACAATGACCAACATCCGCCACCTGTGGAGGATCCTGGCCTGGACCACGATGCCAGTGACGACGATGATGATGATGATGATGAGGGTGATGTCCGCACACAGCTCATCACCAACTTCTTTAGCTGAATGTGAGTATCCTGAGGTGTCATGTCAATGATGTGAGTTGGCATGATATGTGTAGGTGGTGCTCTGGTGCTGTTGGAGTGTGTCCATGGGCTACTTGACTGGATGTGTGTTGCGATGTGTGCTTACAGGTGGGCTGTACTCCCCAACAGTGTTGACATGCTAACTTGGTTCTGGGTGGGTATCTTGTAACATGTGTTGTGCATGAGTTTTGCTGTTCTGTCCTGTACTCCATTGCTTTTGACTGTGTGTCATTTCTGTCCTTCACAGGGTACTTTCAGATTCGTTTGGTCAACTGTGTCCACCGACGATGTGATTGTACTTCCAGGCTGGTAGCTGTTGTGTCCCTACAGGTGATGTGCGCCACACCCACGGACTTCCTTCCGTCTACAGTTGTTGACTGTGTGCCCGCTGCCAGGTGGGATTACCTTGCATCTGTAGTGGTTACGACATGTTGCAACTGTGTAATAAACCTGTGCTTCACTTTGTGATGTGCGTTGTCTGTGGTCACACATTTGACTGCCATTTGCTTACTGCACCTGTGGGCTACTTGACTACAACTGGGAATGGGTGTGGTGTCTGTGCATTGCACCGTCTTCCCTGGCAACATCAGTGTAGGCAATGAGTCAGATGGCCTAGGTGTGTATGTGTTGTGTAGCCCTGGTGGTGTGTCTCCCTCATATGTGTCACGTTGCCTTTACTCAAATGCCTGTGTTGTACTTGCTGTTGCAGTTCGCATACACAGTGTAATTTTGCAGTTCATCATCCCCATAACAGCACCCACGTTGGAATCACAACAGAGGCAAGTATGGTGTATTAGTGTGTTTATTGTGATACATTTGTGTGAATAGTGCATAGGATGGGTAGTGCTGTACATAAATCTTGCAATCAGAAGTTCCTAGGTGAATTGAAAGTCCTGGTAGACAGAATCCCCAGTATCGGGGCCACAGTTGTCTGACACATTGGTCCAACTTGTACTCCCCATGCAATGTGTGGGAGTAGTGTTGCCGTCAACAGGGTGAACAGTCTGTGCACAAAGGTGAACATCCAGAACAGGTTCAGGCTTCCTGGGAGTTGCACTTGGCCATCGGCCTCTCACTTGCCCCTCTTCGGACGACCCCTCTTCTTGGGGGTGGGGCCCCTCAAGTACAGGCTGCTGCGGTGCAGGGGACTCTCCGCCAGAGTCATCCTCCCTCCCTGTGGCAGTTGCAGTTTGGGCAGCACCAGATGTTGTTGGCACACAGGGAGGTGTGGACTGGTTGCTGTTCATCTGGCGGAGGCATTGTAAAATGTCCCTGTGCACCGCCGTCATCTCATGCAGTGCATCCCACTTGGACTCCACGCGGGACATGTGTGAGTCCACGCGGGACATGTGTGACTCCACGTGGGACATGTGAGAGTCCAAGCGGGCATGATGGGCAGCCTGCTGCTGTTTCATGTCTCTGAGGAGCCCCACTACCTGGCTGAGGTCTCCGGTGCTGGACTGGTACGCATCAGCTATGCGTACCAGTTGTGGGTCATCATGCACACCAGCAACCTCTGCAAGCAGCGACCTCTGTCTCCCACCCCTCCCACCACCCCTGCTGACATGTGCAGTGCGTGCAGTGGCACGCACAGATGACCCTGGTCCACCTTGGGGGTTGGTGGTGGTGGTGGTGTCCATTGCCCCAGGTTGGTCCAGGGTCCCTGTGCCGGTGTTGCTCCTTGTTCTGTCCATGTCGGCAGGGATGGTATTTGTGGTGACAGTCGTTGGAGGGGTGGGTGCAGGGGGTGCAGCTGGTGGTCCTGCTGGTGCTGCAGCTGGTGGTCCTGCTGGTGCTGCATGTAGACTTGCACCGGATGTGCCAGGTTGGTCTTCTTCGTCCGAGGAGGGCAGAGGCTGTACGACGCCAGTGAGCTCCGCATCCTCTTGAGCCTGGGACTGGGACTCCTCAGCGTCTGCTGCTGTGTCCCCATCATCACCTGTTTTTGGGAGACACACACAATGTATGTTATGTTTCTGCAGGCATAAATGGTTGACACACATGACAGTTGTGACTGTGCCTCTGGGTGCGGGCCTGTACATTGCATTGTCCTAAGTCGTCACAGTCAGGAGTTGATATTGGTGTGGCACATTGTCCTGCATTATTTGGGCATTTCTATGTATTTTTTGGGGTGTGAACATGGTCTGCATTGGTTGTGTTTGGTTGACAGCCGGCCCTCCTTCCCACCCACCCAGCCAGTCAGTTATCCCACCATGGACTGTGCTTGCATTGCAGGGAGTGGAAGTTGTCTCTCAGGATGTCAGTCAGTGGTGTCCTGCTGTTTGTTGGTGCACAGTTGCCAGCAGGGCCTTGTGCTCCCCACAGCAGTAGCCAGTGTCAGCCATCTTGTGAGTCCTTCTCCACTCCCTGTGATATGAGCATGGTTCAGGGTGGTGTTGATGGGACAGTTGTGGGGGTGACCAATATCAGTGACTGCCACTCCCATCATGCTATTGCCTCCACCCCACTTGCCAGCATTCCCAAACTTACTTGCTTTTGTGGGGAGTTCAGTATGTGTGGGTGTGTGAGCAATGGCAAGATGGCTGACAGTGGTGTCCTGCTGTTGGTTGGTGTGCAGTTCCCAGCATGCCCTTGTGCTCCCCACGACACAGCAACAGTGTCAGACATCTTTGATGGGCCTTTCCACTCTCTGTGGGATGTGCATGCGTGAGTGTGAGCTTGCTGGGCCATGTGGTGGGGGATGTAGAGCTGTGACTACGACTCCCATCATGCTATTGCCTCCACCCCCCTTCCCAGCATGCCCATGCTTCCTTCCTCTTGACTCTGCTTCCCTGTGGGGTGGGCTGGCTGAGCTGACAGGATGGCTGGGAGTGTTGTCCTGGCAGTTGTTTGGCTAAAAGTCCCAAGAGTGTCCCTGTGCTTCACACAACATAACCCAGGGTGGTGGTTCTTTGTGGGATCTTGTGTTAGGATGGGAGGCATTGCATTCTACCAGGGGAGGTGCTTGTGACTATGGTCAGTGCTGCAAGTCCTCCTTCCCACCCAGCCAGCCAGTCAGTTATCCCACCATGGAACGTGCTTGCATTGCAGGGAGTGGAAGTTGTCTCTCAGGATGTCAGTCAGTGGTGTCCTGCTGTTTGTTGGTGCACAGTTGCCAGCAGGGCCTTGTGCTCCCCACAGCAGTAGCCAGTGTCAGCCATCTTGTGTGTCCTTATCCACTCCCTGTGATGTGAGCCTGGTTCAGGGTGGTGTTGATGGGCCAGTTGTGAGGCTGAGCAATGTCTGTGACTACGACTCCCATCATGCTATTGCCTCCACCCCCCTTCCCAGCATGCCCATGCTTCCTTCCTTTTGACTCTGCTTCCCTGTGGGGTGGGCTGGCTGTGCTGACAGGATGGCTGGGAGTGTTGTCCTGGCAGTTGTTTGGCTAAAAGTCCCAAGAGTGTCCCTGTGCTTCACACAACATAACCCAGGGTGGTGGTTCTTTGTGGGATCTTGTGTTAGGATGGGGGCATTGCATTCTACCAGGTGGGTTCTGTGGAGTTTGTGTTGAGGGGGTGTGTGAGGGGAGGTGCTTGTGACTATGGTCAGTGCTGCAAGTCCTCCTTCCCACCCACCCAGCCAGTCAGTTATCCCACCATGGACTGTGCTTGCATTGCAGGGAGTGGAAGTTGTCTCTCAGGATGTCAGTCAGTGGTGTCCTGCTGTTTGTTGGTGCACAGTTGCCAGCAGGGCCTTGTGCTCCCCACAGCAGTAGCCAGTGTCAGCCATCTTGTGAGTCCTTCGCCACTCCCTGTGATGTGAGCATGGTTCAGGGTGGTGTTGATGGGACAGTTGTGGGGGTGACCAATATCAGTGACTGCCACTCCCATCATGCTATTGCCTCCACCCCACTTGCCAGCATTCCCAAACTTACTTGCTTTTGTGGGGAGTTCAGTATGTGTGGGTGTGTGAGCAATGGCAAGATGGCTGACAGTGGTGTCCTGCTGTTGGTTGGTGTGCAGTTCCCAGCCTGCCCTTGTGCTCCCCACGACACAGCAACAGTGTCAGACATCTTTGATGGGCCTTTCCACTCTCTGTGGGATGTGCATGCGTGAGTGTGAGCTTGCTGGGCCATGTGGTGGGGGATGTAGAGCTGTGCCTACGACTCCCATCATGCTATTGCCTCCACCCCCTTCCCAGCATGCCCATGCTTCCTTCCTTTTGACTCTGCTTCCCTGTGGGGTGGGCTGGCTGTGCTGACAGGATGGCTGGGAGTGTTGTCCTGGCAGTTGTTTGGCTAACAGTCCCAAGAGTGTCCCTGTGCTTCACACAACATAACCCAGGGTGGTGGTTCTTTGTGGGATCTTGTGTTAGGATGGGGGGCATTGCATTCTACCAGGTGGGTTCTGTGGAGTTTGTGTTGAGGGGGTGTGAGGGGAGGTGCTTGTGACTATGGTCAGTGCTGCAAGTCCTCCTTCCCACCCAGCCAGCCAGATATCCCACCATGGAACGTGCTTGCATTGCAGGGAGTGGAAGTTGTCTCTCAGGATGTCAGTCAGTGGTGTCCTCCTGTTTGTTGGTGCACAGTTGCCAGCAGGGCCTTGTGCTCCCCACAGCAGTTGCCAGTGTCAGCCATCTTGTCAGTCCTTCTCCACTCCCTGTGATGTGCGCATGGTTCATGGTGGTGTTGATGGGACAGTTGTGGGGGGGCAATATGTGTGACTGCGACTCCCATGATGCTATTGGCTACACTGACTTGGCCAGCATACAAAGAATTCCTTCCTTTGAGTGGTCTTCACTGTGTGTTGGTGTTGTTGTGGTGGCTACATGTCTGGATGTGTTTGTTAGTTCTATTTGTGCCACTGCCTAGCTGTAGTTGTAGTTGTGTTTGTACATGTGATGGCACAGTTGGATGTGACTTTTTTGATGGCATGTGTTGTGTTTATCTGACTGACATACACATTTTGGGATGATTCTGTTCTGGTTGCTGTGTAATTGCTATGAGTGCATGGTTTGACTCTCCCCTTGACAGTGATGTGTGTGTGTTTTGTGGCAGAATATTGTGTACATTTGTTGTGTACTCACCAGGCTCTGGGATGTTCTCTAGTCCATATACGCTCACTGGCGGAAGGATGGCCCGCACCTTCTCCTCCCAGGGCCTGAGGTATATTGGCTTGGCAGGAGGGCCACTGCCGGTGTATTGGCTGATGATGTAGTCTTTCTTGAGCAGGTCCTGTACCCTCCTGCGCACGTCATACCACCTGTTCTGGATGTCGCTCTTTGTGCGCAGACATGGTGATTGTGCGTTCACCCTGTTGATGATCCTCTCCCACATCTTGGTTTTCTGGGAGATGGGGGTCTGTTGGACCAGTGTGCCAAACAGCTGTGGCTCTACCCTGAGGATCTCGTCTACCATGACTTCCAATTCACAATCTAGGAACTTGTGATTCTTCTTGGGGGGCATGGTGATGGGTGGTGATGGTGAGTGATGTGTGTGTTGGTGTGCAGGTGAGGGTGTGTGAGTGTGTGTTTTGCTGGGTGTATGTGAGGTAGGTATTTGTTGGTGTGCTGATGGTGTGTGGCTTGTGTGAGGGATGAGCTGTGGGTGTGTGGTTGCTGTCTCTTGGGTGCTGGCAGTGGAATGGCATTTGCAAAGGATCATGGTTGTGATTTGTGTCCTTTATATGGGTGGAGTTGTGGGTGTGTCTTTGTTCTCTGTCCCCACCCCCCCCAGTATTTATTGGCTTTGTAATTGCTTGTTTGGCCTTTTTTGTGTGATTTTTCCTTTGTACTGTCTGTGCAGCATGTTGGAAACGTTCTTGTGACCGAGTCGGACCCTGCATTTGTCTCGTACGGTATTCTCCGTTTCGTTCACGCTGTGTTTGTGCAGTTTTCTATGCTGCGTACGCGTCGGTCGCGGTGTTTTGTGTTGCTTCGGCTCGGTTTTGTATGCGTGTCGGTCGTACGGCTTGTCCTCCGTCCGACTCGCTCGTGGTTTTCGCGCCTTGCATCGTACTTTGCGGTTTGGAGTTCGCGTGTATGTTTCGGTCGGACTTGTTCCGGGTGCGTGTCGGTCGGTTGGATTCGCGTGTTTTTCCGACCGGATTGCTGTTTTCCGTGCGGCTCGGTCGTTCGACTTGGGTTCGGTACGTGTCGGTCGGATTTTGCACGCATTGCATCGTACTTGGCGTGTCGGGCGCCACAGGTACGTGTCGGTCGGTATAATTTCCGGCTCCGAGTCGGTCGGTGCTTTTTCCGGCCCGAATCGGAATCGACCCCTATGTGTTTTTTAATTTAAATGCGATCAGACATGGTGGTCTGCCAGCCCATTCTGTTGCAAGCTGACCTATTAATCAATAGGTCAGTTTGTAAAATATTTTATTAGTCACAAAAATACTAGTCACAAATTGCGACCAGTATTTTGCAACCACATCTATGTACATCTGACCCTTAATGCTATAAATTATATTCTCTGCTCCGATTTTGGCACCCTCTACTGAAAGTTTGGCCTCATGTACAGAGGGTTTTAGCATTCTCAAATGCTCCGTATCAGTAAATCAGAGTGTTTGAGATCTCTTAACCCTTTTTCCTGTGTACTAAACACATTTAACAATTCAGAAAACTGTTCCTGAATCACTGAATGTGTTTAGAAATGGATAAAGATTTTATATAAGGTGTCCCTTCCAAATACCAAATCGGCATGCTATGCATCAATGTTTTGTGTCCAACATCCGGTCACATTAAAAAGTAACCAATACCTTAAAGGAGGTGGTAACCCATTGGCAAAAGTAAAGGGAGTCCCCTTGGGACCCCATTCCCTTTGTGAATGTTAAACAAAAGTTTGTTGGGAAGTAGATATGGGTCCATAGGACCACTGCCAACTCTCAAACAGAAAAAAAATAACATTTATTTTTAAATGTAGCCCAGTTTCCTTTACGTAAAATGGACTGCATTTAAAAAGAAAAGTTTTATTTAAAAACAATCACAGATATGGTGGTCTGCAGACCCCAGCATGCTACTATTGTCTCCAATTGGAGTGAGTCACAATTTATGACCTAGCTAGTTAATATTCAAGAGTTAGATTGGATTGCGATCCACTTTGATTCCTTATTTTGTGAATAAACCTATTCGTACATAGATCGGTTCACAAAATAATTTAGTGGTTGCAAAAAGTCAGTGCACAAACTGAGACTGCTTTTTGCGACCACATTAATGTATGAGGCCTGTTATTTGATATTAGCCAACGAAGCTCAAATGATTATAAAGTGCAAAACGTGTTGAGTTTGTAACTGTAGGTAATGACAATTTTTTCTTTGGTATACCCCCAGATTTTTGCCCTATCTGTTTTTGCCGGGTGTAGAACTATGTGCACTTTACCCCTATTAACCAGTCACAAAGCGACTCCACTCTCCACTTTTTGACAAGGTTGAATTGGCATAATCCTAATTGGCCTAATTAACATATGTTTAAGTCCCTAGTATATGGCACAATGTGTACCCTGGGCCTGTAAGTTAATTGCCACCAGTGGACTGTGGCATCTATTGTGCCATCCACTGTAGTGGCAGTGCACGTATGGCTTACGGCCTACCACTGTAGTCTAAACTGCAATTAGACCAGTCAAAATAAACCGTTTTGACAGGCCTAAACATTCCTTTTAAATAATGTCACCCCTAAAAAGCCTTATGGCTCATAAGGCAGGGTGCATGCCATTTAGAAGAATGGCATGTGGAAATGTAATGTTACAAATGTCCTTATAGTGACTAGCACCTAAAAGCTATTTCCACTGTAGCAAGGCTGGTTGTTCCATAGAGAAACACTGGGATGCAATATTACATTTAATAATACTATATTTGGCTGGGAAACACCTAGAAATTCCATTCTTGGACTCTTTGTGATAAAAGCCCAATGCACTGGAAAGTTTTATTTTTAATACATATTAAGAAAAATGTACTTTTAGTAAGTTACCTTTCCCTAGTCTAAAACCTCTGAGGCTAATGGGCATAAACCTCCAGATGCAGCCCTCTGAGGACTCAAACCCTGAATGAGGTATGAAAACTGCCCAAGAGAAGACAAAAAGGCGTGGGTGTGGGGGGGGGGGGGTGTTTCTGTTCCTCTAGCAGGATGACTATTTGGGCAGTTCCCAGGAGCTTAATTAACTCCAAATAGGCCTCCCCTATCACATGCAGATCTCAGATGACACCTGCACAGACCCCTTTGTTCTCCCAGTCAGTCAGGCTTCAATCACAGCGGGAAGGGAACTGCCCCAGAACTGGTTTGAAGTGACCACATTTCCATGGCCATGCCTCTGGGGTGGGCACACAGGCTCTGCACAAGTGAAGGTAGGTTTCACCATCTTGAGTTAGGCAAAGAAGGGCACTGCGGGATTTCCTGCAGTAGGGCACACTAGAAATGCTGCAAAGTGGGTAGGATTACCACTGGGACCGTTTACCCCATTGGTTAGGAAGGAGCCAGGAGTCACCCCCCACCCACAAGCTGCTGACAGGCATAAATATGTAATCTCCAGCACCCTCCTTAGAATACTACTGGGCCTGAGAAAGATCAGGAGAAGACTGAACCTTCTGTATCAGACCTGAGAATTGCCCTCAAGGACTGGACCTGCTCTCTCCTGTACTCAGGACAAAGAAGTGGGCTCCAAGGGTCATACAGCTGAACTTCTGTTCAAGCTACAGGGACAAAACAAGTTACAAGAGGCCTTTCCTGAAGATTCCCTGCTGACCATTTCCAACTGGACCTGTCCTGGACCCACCTGGGGTTTCTGCTGGAGTGAGTCTTCACCACCAAATATTGTCCCTGATGTCCAGGGACCCTTGACTGTGTCAAAATGCACTCCTCCTAACATCTTGAGAACCTGGGCTGTAGAAACATTTTGGCCCGAAAACCTCCGGAGGACTGGAACAAACCTACCAAGCCGACCTGACCAAGGTGCGTTGCCGCTGAGCTGGAGATTCAGGTTTCTCCTGCTTGGACCTTTCCCCAGCAGCAAAGCCGATTCAGCAAGACCTCACGGATAAGTTATCAAGCCTCTTGGAGCCCTCTTCGGCTACAACTTACAGCTTTGCCCGGCTGAACGTTGTTGAGCTCCAATAAAGTGATACGTGCGAATGAAGAAATCTTGACTGGATGACAGCACCAAAAGTATCTGGCCAATGAGGAACCTTCTTTAGGTGTGAAATTCAAATTTCTCCACTCTGTGCTTTCCCACCAGAAACCAACAGTGTCAATAGGACCTCATCCAACAGCCATCCTACCTCATGCAGCCCTCCTTGACTACAGCCTGCTGCCTTGCACTTTGGACTCTCATTTTTGAGACTACGTCCCAAGGTAAAACTTCCAACAGGGTCGAACCTAGTCTATGTATCTGAACTGTGCACCAATGCTTTTGGCTTGAAATCGCACCTAGGTCCCGGTCCATCGCAACCAGTTGCCCAAGGTTGGTGCTTAACACATTTTGACATTATTTTTGTTTACACTTTAAAAAAAATAAAAATTCTGCTTCCTGACTCTTGAGTGTTGTCATTTAATTTATTAAAATGTACTCTATTTTTCTAATTTGGTTTGGGATTTGTATTGTGTATGTGTTTTGACTTTATCAATGTTTTATTACTGCATATTTCTGATAAGATTATAATTGATGTACACTATCCCTAATGGTGTTTAACCATTTTATAAACCATGACAGTATTCCTAATGACCTTTGGCTCTCCTGGTATCATGTTCCTACTAGGAGCTACATATGCAGTACTTCAATTTTTCTAAATTAAATGTTTGATTATCACAAAAACAATTGAGCAAATCTAGTGTTCCTGCTATCACCAAAGATGGAGCCAGTTTTGCAAAAATGTTTTGGGAGACAGCTTTAGTAACATGCACTGGCACACTCCATCTTGGGGGCCGATTCTGATCTCGGCCGGTAGGGCACCGAATCGGATTCGGCTTAACCGGATCCGATTCGGAGGCCTATATCCCGACCGATTTGTACGTGCGTCCGGCCGAGCAAGTACGATGCGAGCGCACACGAAATCGCCGACCGACTTGTTCGCGGGTCCGAAGCGCTCCGACCGACTCGCACGGACACGACTCGCACCGCGCAATGGGGACGTTCCCCGGCTGGGCAAGTACGATGCGCGCCGCGAGCAGTCCGACCGACTCACGCCGTCCGGCTCGAAAGAGCAGTCGGAGCCGGACTTTGGGGGTCCGTGTCGGACCCCCCTGTACGCCTAGCCGCGCGAGTCGCACACAAGGGGGACCCATGGCTCCCCCCTACCTGTGCATGTACGCCGCGAGTCGCTTCGAGGCGTACCTGCTGTAGGGGGCACCCTTGTTCGCCTCGCACCCATTGAGTCAATGTGAGCCCGCGTACGCATTGTACGTCCGGCTCCCATTGACTTCAATGGGAGTCCGACCGACTCGAGTCCGATTGCATGCGTGCGCATCGTACTCGTTCGGTCGGACTGCCAGAGTCCGATTCGGTCGGAAATCTCTCCGGGTCCGGCTCGGTCGGAGAGATTTCCGGCCTGAATCGGAATCGGCCCATAAACGGGGTTAATCATTTTCGACTCTTGGTCATCCAGTATTACTGGTATTAGAAATTGCAAAACTTCGGTATTAAGCATTATCTAAAAGACAAGTTATTGTTATTTTTAAGGTCAATGGATTGACACCTGTTACATACAGTAGGTAAAAACAGCACCAACTGCTGTAGTGAGCACTTCTTAAACGTTAGTTTTACTAATTTCACTAGAATCTATAAATATGTTCTTTCCCACTTCTAAACTGAACATACACTGTCCTCATCTGCCGCAACATTCAAGTGGTTGCATTACTGGTGGTAGAAATTCCATGTGGTGTGTTGCCTCTAAAATATGAGTTCACAAAAAGCACCCAAGAATCAAGATCCACCAATAATTGTGCTGACATCACTGTGTGGCTCTTTAGTATCACTCTGTCTACTGCATAGCATTCTGTTCATTTTGACTGTCACTGTGGTGCTTAAACCTCTCAGAAAGACCTTCAAAGCCTCTAATCCCTCAAGAAAAAACAGCTTCTGTCAGCAAAGCATATGATAGGCACCTAATCACAATTTCCATCCGATGAAATTAAGAACCAACACTGGTAGCTTGAAGAACATAAAGCTTGTTGAATGCAGTCAGCACTTTGTCCAACAGCTGCCTCAGGTTCTGTTAGACAGGTCAGCCTGAGGATGGTCTTTCCCCAGACTTTTTGTCTACCTCCCTCATGTTTTGCTGAAACCATTTTTTTTCTAGTTTATTTATAGAAAGTTTCGTATAAAACATACATTCTGGGAAGGCTCTTCATATAGTATCCGAATACTATTACAATATAAATATCACATGATGATAAAAAATAAAAATAAAAGCAAGGCACAATGTAATGCTTGTCAGGGTGAGTAACAGAGCAAAATGCATAGCAGGTCTCCTGAAAGAGATACATACACATAATGCAGTAGATACCAGACAGTCATTAGAGATCGACAAACTGTGCATAACACCATTGATAGATAGTCGCGCTCACCATGACATGTGATCATCATTGTGAACCACATAAGTAAGACTTTTGCTTCTGGCTTATATACTCCTTGCACGTTACTCGTACTCTGCTGTTACCGCAATGACACCCTCTATTTCTACCACCTCCTTTCAGAACAGGTAAGTCTGATATGGACCCCAATAGTTCCTGGGTCTGCTCTGCGGGGGGATCAACTCACTGTACACATCTAATTGTGTATTACAATATACCATGGGGATACCAAAGGGGATGATGGACGGAGCGTTAGAGCAAATCAAACACTCACCCCCAGTCAACTGATCTGGGTTTAATCCATCATCATTCTTAAGCTCACTCCACCACCCCAGTTCAGACATGGCCATATGCAAATCAGTCTGACCCTGTGCCTCATGGGAACAGTCCAGCCCAAACTGCCAAGCCATGTCTTCCCTGGACCGGAAACAAGCATCCTGGGACCGGTTTCGGGTTCAAAACCCTCATCAGCCAGGCTATCTTGAATCCAGTGGCAAAGTGAGCAAGGGACCCACGTCTGGGCATACCCTGCCAACTTAGGGCGAACAAAGCGAATCCAAAGGGGATGATGGACGGAGCGTTAGAGCAAATCAAACACTCACCCCCAGTCAACTGATCTGGGTTTAATCCATCATCATTCTTTAGCTCACTCCACCAGCCTAGTTCAGACATGGCCATATGCAAATCAGTCTGACCCTGTGCCTCATGGGAACAGTCCAGCCCAAACTGCCAAGCCATGTCTTCCCTGGACCGGAAACAAGCATCCTGGGACCGGTTTCGGGTTCAAAACCCTCATCAGCCAGGCTATCTTGAATCCAGTGGCAAAGTGAGCAAGGGACCTACGTCTGGGCATACCCTGCCAACTTAGGGCGAACAAAGCATTATTTGTAGGGACAGGTCCGCGGGCCCAGCGCATCGCAACACAGCAAGGCGCTAATAGTAATTGGGGAGAGGAGTTGGCCTAACGGCTAGGGTGGTTGACCTCGAATCTAGGGAACCGGGTTCCAGTCTCGGCAATGACGCTGAACATCCTGTGATTCTGGGCAAATCACTCAATCTCCCCGTGCCTAACAAAAATAAATATGTCCTCATGTAACGCAACTGGTGCTATGTAAAGCGCTCTGAAACCCGGTACCTTCGGGTCAAGTTTGCGCTATATAAAACTCCGTAAAAAAAAAAAATCCAATGGCAACCAATCACCTAACCTCTCCATCCACGTCCTTTTCATAACACAGTAATGCTATCATTGGGTCAAAGTTTAAGAGTGCCCCAGTGATAGCTTCTAATTCACTAAAAACGGTAAACAGTCAGAATATCGAGTTGTTATTCTCGACTTGCACTAATATCGAGTGCAAAGTATCGGGATACAAAAATATCGACTGTCAGAATATCGTGGCACAGAATATCGAGTCTAAGGTAAGTAATATCGTTTTTAACAATATCGAAGTCATTAATATCGTTAGCAAAAATATAGTTTTTTTAGTTAGTGTTATGTATTTTAGTATGTATTTTAAATGTGTGTTCTATTTTTTTGTGTAAGTATTGCATTTGTTTTTTAATATATGTATTAAATTTGTATTTTAAGTACATTTTGCATTTTAGTTCCGTAGCGGGTTGTGGGTTTATAGGGGAATAGAGTGGGAAGTAATTTAATTATAATAAATTTATTAATAATTTTTAGAAGTTATTAATTATATTTTAATTAAATTTTGCGTTTTAGTTCTGCAGCGGGTTGTGGGTTTATAGGGGAATAGGGTGGGAAGTAATTTATTTATATTTAATTAATTAATTTTTTTATTAATTAATATTTATGTATTTAATTTTTTTATTGTTAATTGTGGTAATTAATTTATTATTAATTAATTATTAATTGGTTGTTAATTATTATTAATTAATTGGCAATTGTGTTAATTTTGCAATTTTTTTAGGAGAGGGTTGTGGGTTGATAGGGGAGTAGGGTGGGAAGTAATTTAATTGTAATTAATTAATTAATATTTTTTATTAATATAATATGTATCTATTTATTATTTTTTATTGTTAAATGTGGTAATTAATTTATTTATAATTATTTATTAATTAGTTAATTATTATTAATTAATTGGTAATTTTGTTAATTGTGTCATTTTTTTAGGAGCGGGTAGTGGGTTGATAGGGGAGTAGGGTGGGAAGTAATTTAATTTTAATACATTTTTTAGTATTTTTAATATAATATTTATTTAATGTTATTTTATAGTGTTTGTTGTGTGAATTAATTTATTAATAATTGTTTTTATTTTGTTTGTTAATTGTTAAATAATTAATTAATTAATTGTTAATTAATTATGTTAATTGTGTCATGTTTTAGAACAATGGTGGTGTTATTTATAGGGGAATATGGTGGTAGGTAAATTATTTGAATTAATTAATTATTTGTTAATTATTGCTAATTAATGAATTAAAAATTAAATATGGTAATTGTGGAATGTGTGAGTTGTGGTGTTTATAGTTGTAAATGTTGGGAAGATTTTTTTTAAAAATTGAATTGATTATGAAAATTAAAATGATTTGTTGTTAATTGTTATTAATTTATGAATGCAAAATTGGTTATGAAAATTGTTTAAATATTTTTAGGTGTGTGTTTTGGTGTTTTTTGGGGTAGAGGGTGGAAAGTAATTTAGTTTAAATAAATTAATCAATAGTTGATCATTAATATTCATTTATTAATTATACATTTTTTTGGTAATTGTTTTGTTTTTATTTTGTTTGTGGTTTTTGGTTCAATAGCTGTAATCTTTGGTTTTATCCCTTCCGCTATCCAACACGTTCCCTACTGTTGCATTCATTGGAGTGGGAATAGTAAATAATTTCCCTCCGCTATCCAACACTTTCCCTACTGTTGCACTTGCTGGAGTGGGAATAGTAATTTTTACCCCTCCGCTATCCAACGCTTTCCCTACTGTTGCACTCGCTGGAGTGGGAATAGTAATTTTTACCCCTCCGCTATCCAACACTTTCCCTACTGTTGCACTCGCTGGAGTGGGAATATTAATTTTTACCCCTCCGCTATCCAACACTTTCCCTGCTGTTGCACTTGCTGGAGTGGGAATAGTAAATTATTTCCCTCCGCTATCCAACACTTTCCCTACTGTTGCACTTGATGGAGTGGTAATAGTAATTTTTACCCCTCCGCTATCCAACACTTTCCCTACTGTTGCACTTGCTGGAGTGGGAATAGTAATTTTTACCCCTCCACTATCCAACACTTTCCCTGCTGTTGCACTTGCTGGAGTAGGAATAGTAAATTATTCATCCGGGACGACGGGAGACCAGACCAGGTTTACAGCGGGTTACGCTCTGAGTTCAAAGTCTGATTGAGGAGCGAACTCCTCCCGAGCCCCGATCAGCTGTTATTTCTCAGCCATACTGTTCTTTCTTAAAAGTGTCCGTAAGTACGTAGACACTCAGTCCACACACCTTAGCGCGTGTGTAGGTACTATTAAAATAATTTTTTCACCTTTTTCACGTGGCACTATACATTTTGCCACTCACCACTTCTCACGGTCCTGACGAAAGCCCCTCCCACTTTCTTTTGCGGGCTGAAACATGTAGACCCATCACATAAACAACTATAAGATAATTAACTCTTTCTTAGTTGCTACACACATACTTTTTAACCATATCCTGAGCCGCCGCTAATAAATACACAGGCAAGGATTCTCAGAGGTATTTTTAAACCCACATCACATCACACACTTGCACCATACCAGCTCCGCTGTAACCAGGCGTCATAGCACAACCGGGGGGCATTCGGCCACCCGGTTGGAACCCCAATGATGAAGCATGACACCAACTAGGTTGGTGTGTGAGGGTCTTTTAACACACCTAGTGGATTCCAAACACTGCCTTTCAGTGATTACATCTATTGGGTTCGTCCATCATTGTTTGACCATAATTACACAGGGGATACGGACGAAGCCCTCCTTTCCCTTGCTCTCCTATTGTTTTTGATAGTAAATTATTCCCCTTCGCTATCCAACACTTTCCCTACTGTTGCACTTGCTGGAGTGGGAATAGTAATTTTTACCCCTCCGCTATCTAACGCTTTCCCTACTGTTGCAGTCGCTGGAGTGGGAATAGTAAATTATTTCCCTTCGCTATCCAACACTTTCCCTGCTGTTACACTTGCTGGAGTGGGAATAGTAAATTATTCCCCTTCGCTATCCAACACTTTCCCTACTGTTGCACTTGCTGGAGTGGGAATAGTAATTTTTACCCCTCCGCTATCTAACGCTTTCCCTACTGTTGCAGTCGCTGGAGTGGGAATAGTAAATTATTTCCCTTCGCTATCCAACTATTTCCCTACTGTTGAACTTGCTGGCTTGGGAATAGTACTTTTTACCCCTATGCTATCCAACACTTTCTCTAACGTTGCATTTATTGGAGTGGGAATGGTAAATTATTCCCCTCCGCTATCCAACACTTTCCCTACTGTTGCATTTATTGGAGTGGGAATAGTAATTTTTACCCCTCCGCTATCCAACACTTTCCCTGCTGTTGCACTTGCTGGAGTGGGAATAGTAATTTATTCACCTCCGCTATCCAACACTTTCCCTACTGTTGCAGTTAATGTAGTGTAAAATGTAGTTTTAAAAATTAATAAATATTTTAATAATTTAATTTATAATATATATATATATATTTTTGGTTTTTTATGTTACAGGTGTATGTATATATATATATATATATGTATTTATAATTTTTGATATATTTCTAACATTTTATAATTTATTAAAATAATTATTTAGTAATTATTATTAAGTAAATATATATATTACCTTTTATATATGTATGTTTAATTTATTTTTACATTACATTTATTATTTATAATTGTTAACATTTTTTAATAATTCTAAATATTTTATTTTAAGTTATATGTATTATTTAATTTATTTTACATTCTTTTTTATACATTTAAAAAAACGATATATTTTTTTAAGTTTAAGTTTATTAAGGAAAACTGAATAAACACAAAAAAACTTCATAGATAACGTAATACAAACATAGTAAGATGATAATCGTTAACAAATAACAATTTATAGTTGAGGGAAAAAGGGAAAGGAAAGAAGGGGGAGGGGATCAGGAAGAAAGGAAGAACAAGGGAAGGAATATACAATATGATATTATGACATTAAAGGATGAAGTAACACCTGAACTCGATCTCTATAATCATAAAGAAGGTATTTAAAATATACAAAATAACTGTAATAAGCAATACAATGATAGAGACAAAAGGAAGGCTGAATTGGCTTGGGAAAAAACGATATTTTTAACTTCGATATTTTTAACAACTATGGGGCCGATTCCGATTCCGGCCGGAAATCTCTCCGACCGAGCCGGACCCGGAGAGAATTCCGACCGAATCGGACCCTAGCAGTCCGACCGGACGAGTACGATGCATTCGCATGCTATCGGACTCGATTCGGTCGGACTCCCATTGAAGTCAATGGGAGCCGGTCGTACAACGCGTACGCGGGCTCCCATTGACTCAATGGGTGCGAGGCGAACAAGGGCGCCCCCTACAGCGGGTACGCGTCCATGCGCATCGCGGCATACATGCACAGGTAGGGGGGACCCATGGTTCCCCCCTGTGTGCGACTCGCATGCCTACGCGTACAGGGGGGTCCGACGCGGACCCCCAAAGTCCGGCTCCGACAGCTCTTTCGAGCCGGACGGCGCGAGTCGGTCGGACTGCTCGCGGCGCGCATCGTACTTACCCGGCCGGGAAACGTCTCCATAGTGCGGTGCGCGTCGAGTCCGAGCGAGTCGGTCGGTGCGGTTCGGACCCGTGAACGAGTCGGTCGGTGATTTCGCGTGCGCTCGCATCGTACTCGCTCGGCCAGACCCGCGTACGATTCGGTCGGGAAACAGGGCTCCGAATCGGATCCGGTAAATCCGAATCCGATTCGGAGCACTACCGGCCGAGATCTGAATCGGCCCCTATATATTTTTTTCGATATTTTAGTTTTTACCATTATGTAGATAGGATGTCGATATTTTTGACATCGATATTTATGTCCCGATATTTTGGGAACACGATATTTTGCCCATCGATATTTTGTCAGTGATTCACTAAAAACAGCACACCAAAATTCATGCAGTCCAGATCAATACCAGGTAAGATGCGCGAATCCAGCCACTCTTTCTCCGCAACGCTGACATTCAGCAGAGTCTCATAAGCCATACCTCTTCAGTCGTTCCGGGGTGTAATAAACTCGATTAAGGTCTTTGACGTGTATTAATCTGTGCCTTCCATTCAGTGAGATTGACTCAACCACAGTGCAGCAATAGTGCCAATGCTTATCACTGATGGTCCAAGTCCCTTTGCCACTCCAGCCTCGCCTGTGTCAACCCAGGTTTACGTGCCTCCTGTGCAAATGCATAGCGGTTCGCTATTAATCTGGTGGGTGCATTCTCCTTCAGTAAGTGGGACAATGCTGCCATGTCCGGAGGCTCCAACATATCATCCACCAATAATTCTCATAGTGTGTGTCTGACTCTGTGGTAGTGGAAACGAGTAAGAACTGTCAGAGCACCGGTTCTGATCCTGAACCTTATCCCAACTATACATCAACCCATCCTCAAAGAGGTCTCCCATGGTATTAATCCCTAGTGAACGTAAAGCATGTAACACACCTTTCTCTTGCCCCAATGGGAACCAGGAGCACCAGTTTATGGGTATGTGTGGCTAGTATAGAAGGGAACCAGCCTGTCTGTCCAGCAAACTTCGCCAAACCTGCACTGTGACATTTAAAGAATCAAACACGCCATGATGGTGCGCTGGGTTTCAGAACAGCACCTGAGGGAGTGGATGAGGATCTGCAGCGTCCCACTCAAAGTACAAATGTGGTAAGTCACCCGGACCATGGATCCAGTAATGCACAAACGTACTCTGTGCCGCTTTATAATACATCTGTAGATCTGGTGCATTTAAGCCACCCATGTCACATGGTAATGTGAATACTTCCCACTTCACTCTCGGCTGCTTACCCCCCCAGGCCAGCATTATCATTAAAGTACGGAAATTGTCAAATGTTGCTCGTGGTAAGAGCATAGGTGTATTTTGGAAAAGAAATAAAAATCGGAGGAGCTATCATTTTCATGAGTGCAATACGCCCAATCAATGATAATGGTAGTTTAATCCAGCGTTTTACCTCCTCTGTCAGTTTCATTATTGCTGTCCCATAAATTTCGAGGAGCACCACCGCTAGGTCAGTATGAATCTGTATCGCTAGGTAGCGCATTGCATCCGTCATCCATCGCAGTGGGTATTCTAGAGATGATGGGGTCTTCGCTGGGGTTAGAGGAAAGACTATGGATTTATCCCAATTCACCTGAAGACCCGAGAATCCTCCAAACCTCACCACTTCTCTAAGGACTGTGGATAAGTTACTCTCCAGCTTACGTATATATAACAATGTGCCATCTGCATAAGCTGAGATTCTGAGACTGTAGCCTGGGAATCGTAGTCTCCAGTACCCATGGTATTCTCCGATGGTACATACCATTGGTTCTGCCACAAGTGCATATAATAATGGCGATAAAGGGCAACCCAGTCGGGTGCCTCTTGTGATTACGATGGGGGCAGTAATAACACCGCCTACAAAGATCCGAGCAGTGGGAGAGGTATATAACACTTTGACTAGATGAAGAAACTCTTCCCCAACCCCAATGCGAATCATGAACCCCCATTCGACAGAGTCAAATGCTTTTTCAGCAACCAGAAAAACAGCAGCCGCTTTAAACTCTGGATCTATGCGTTGAATGGCCCCAAAACGTGTTCTTAGATTATAAGTAAGGCACCGTCCCAGAACAAAGCCAGCCTGCTCATGACACACCACACCAGGCAATATCAACGCTAATCTATTAGCCAATACTTTAGAGTACAGCTTAGTATCCACATTTATTAGTGATAGTGGCCTATAAGAGAAGCAGAGGTCAGGCTGCTGTCCAGGTTTCAGGAGTGTCACTGTTAGAGACTTACCCATCGAAGGGGGCATGATCCCGGTTCCAACCATTTCCTCATATAATGTGACATGGTGAGGGATCAGCAAATCTTGATAGGCCTTGTAACAGGCTACAGTGAGGGCATCTGTACCCAGCGCTTTCCCTGATTGCATACCCTTAAGTTCTGCACGTACCTTCGTTGGTTGCAGCGGTGCCAACAAGTTTTCCATGTGCTCATTGGTAAGCCAGGTCATGGCTATATGTGTTAAGTAGTCAGTGGTGGCTTCTGCATTATAGGGGATTTGTGAGTGATATAAATGGGCGTAATATCTGCGGAACCTCTCTGCAATCTGGTCAGGGCAACTCACTGGCTGTCCCCCTTCATTTTGTATTTCTAATAGTACATCTGAGTCCCTACGAGGCTGCAGCAGGGCTGCTAGTGTGGCACCTGGACATTCTCCCTCTCCACATGTACATGCTATAGCATATTTACCTAAGTGATTATTTCACTATTAGCTGTGTCATGAAATTCCTCTATTTCAGCTTTTATGTGCCCAAGGAGTCGGTCATCGGGTGAGTTCTGATATCTCCCCTCCATCTCCGAGATCTCCCCCTCCAGGCGAGTTAACTTTTCTCTTAGGGACCTGAGGATGCCTGCATGTTTAGATATTGTGACACCTCTAATATAAACCTTGAAAGCCACCCAGACTGTGGCAAAGCTATCAACCATTCCTATGCTGTTGCTGAAGCACTCCTCACATAGCCTGAGCTAATTCGGTCCTAAAGGCAAAATCTAATAATGAGTAGGGAGGAAACCGCCAAGCAAATGCAGTAGATCTTCGGATTTGAATGTCCAACTCTAGTACTACCGGTGAATGATCAGAATAGGTCCATAGGAGTGGTTTGGATCTATGGACACGGGGAGACAATTCCCTGGAAACTAACCAGAAGTCTATACGTGTATGAATGTTGTGTGCTGAGGAGTAATGCATATATCCCGTATCAGTGGGGGACCTATGTCTCCAAATGCCCAATAAATTCTCTCTATTGGTGATCTCCGCAAGCGCCCGTATTGCTGCAGAGGGTCGGTGTGGAGGGCCCCTGGAACGATCTCATTCAGGATTCAAAACACAGTTAAAGTCGCCTCCCCATATTTGTGGTAAGTCTTTCCCCTGGTAGAAACCCACATTGAGAGAATGATAAAACTGTGGATCATCGCATTTGGGGCCATACACCCCTGTAAGTAACACAGACAGATCCCCTTTATGGCATCGAGCTATCACAAATTTACCTCCCGGGTCCACACATGCTTCCTCAAGTTTAATCTCCGAACCACAACACATCCAAATAAGCACCCCGCAGGCAGGCAAGGTGAAGCCCGCCGCACAGCAGAGGGCCTGCATCCTACGTTGTGTCAATATAGTGCTCCCAGGGATTAAGTGTGTTACTTGTAGTATCGCGACCTCTATCTTATGCCTTTTGAGATATGCTACCACTTTGCATATCTTCCTGTTATCACTTAAACCCCTGATGTTCCATGTAAGAAATCTAATCAATGTGCGGTCAGAACCATCAGCCGCTCTTTCTGCTGTATTAGTAATCTACATCTGACCATTGTATAACATTTGCCAAGCACAGCCATATCACAGAAAACACATTTTCTCATAATCCCTCAAAAAAAGAACATTTTCATTAAAAAAAAAACACCCACGCCATGTAGACCCACAACATGCATAGCAGGAAAATCTCCCACCCAACCTCGCCCCAACAATACAACCAAAAAAGACAACAAAAGATACATAACAATAGGTGGTGATCACATGTGGGTAGATGTTGCCCGCTCCAGTGCTCCATGTCGATCTAGTTTACACGTGGTCACACAAGGTATATAATATATGCCTAGGCTTTCCTGTTTTCAGTTTCTATTTTTGGTAAATTCTGGTGTTTTTTTTCCAGTGTTTTCAATACCTTAAAAAACAGTGGTTATCAGTGGTTATAGATTTTCACACCATTAAAAGCAACAGACACAGGGGCCGATTCCGATTCAGGCCGGAAATCTCTCCGACCGAGCCGGACCCGGAGAGATTTCCGACCGAATCGGACTCTGGCAGTCCGACCGAACGAGTACGATGCGCACGCATGCAATCGGACTTGAGTCGGTCGGACTCCCATTGAAGTCAATGGGAGCCTGACGTACAACGCGTACGTGGGCTCCCGTTGACCCAATGGGTGCGAGGCGAACACGGGTGCCCCCTACAGCGGGTACGCCTCGAAGCGACTCGCGGCGTACTTGCACAGGTAGGGGGGACCCATGGGTCCCCCCTGTGTGCGACTCGCATGGCTACGCGTACAAGGGGGTCCGACACGGACCCCCAAAGTGCGGCTCCGACTGCCCTGTCGAGCCGGACGGCGCGAGTCGGTCGGACTGCTCGCGGCGCGCATCGTACTTGCCCGGCCGGGGAACGTCTCCATCGCGCGGTGCGCGTCGTGTCCGTGCGTGTCGGTCGGAGCGCTTCGGACCCACGAACAAGTCGGTCGGCGATTTCGCATGCGCTCGCATCGTACTCGCTCGGCCGGACGCGCGTACGAATCGGTCGGGAAAGAGGGCTCCGAATCGGATCCGGTTAAGCCGAATCCGATTCGGTGCCCTACCGGCCGAGATCGGAATCGGCCCCACAGTGTTTTCCGGTGTTTATGGAATGTTTTGTTTTTATTATTGCTTGCTTTATGCACTGATAGCGCATGGTATATAGACAGTGTACGTATAGTGTATATGAGGTCCAAATACATTTTTGCAAATTTAACTTATTGTAGTACACCATACAATACTTCTTCAGTGAGTCTTTGGTCATGTATGCTCGCTCTTTCCTTCCCATGTAAACTTTTTTCTGTGAGAAGGCCCTCTCAACATTGGCACTTGAGATGGGCAACGCCAAAACAGCCAGTACACAATTTGTTAATTCTGGCCATTGACATAGCTTTCCAGGCCAATACTGGTGCACTTGAAGATTGCAATTCTCGGGGCAGGTTCTGCAACATTTGCATTGAACTGGGTGCTTATGCCCTCAGAGTTATTGAAGCAGTCAAAAATGAAGCAGCACTTTTGAATCTACGGAGGAAATTCCCTTTACGGAAGGGATCTAGAACTTGTACAGAGTACCACAGTGAGGTTTCATTGACTTCAAATGCCATGGTTGGTGAAGAGACATTTCTATGCATCATTGCAAGCCATTTCTCATACATTGTAAAATAAAAGTTCCTGAATTGCTCTTCAACATTGCTTTGCTTACCAAGTGGCAAGCACTTTAACATGGAACATGTTGCAGTGCCAAAGTCACTAAAGGTGTTGCCCAGCCTACTCTCGAGGAGATGTTTCACATCTACACCAATGATGCTGAACACTTGGCAGATAAAGGTGTTTTCAGACTCTAGTTATGTCCACTACAGCAGTTATGTTTTCCTGTAAGAATGCAGTACAGTGTACTTTTTTCACATCACTATCAATATGGGACCAAAGATCCTCACATTTCTTGCCTTTGGCATCATTACTCAGCAAAACTTCTGTAAACGGTTGCCACATGGATAATATAGCATTCATAGCCCCTTGGATCGAGAACCATCATCTAAGTGACACAGTTGGGATGACTCTTTCTTTGATGCCACACAAAGCACGAAATGAGAAATATTTGCATTTTGAGAGGCAAGATGGCGTGTGGTTAGCTGCTCCGTTCCCGCTATCCTCCCTGAATGGATTGGTGTATCGGTCAGCGGCTGGTTGGACTGGTCACCCGAAGGTTGGAGTCAGCGTGCGAAACTGTGGACGTCCTTCTCCGGCTGATTGAACTGCGCCTAACAGAGACGTGTGTGTGCTGCGAAAGAGCTGGGCCTTCTCAACGGACGCAGAGGAAAGCTTCACGGACTATGGCCGCAAGGAGTGGTAAAGCTGTAAAGGCTCGCGTGGGAGTCGGTGGCTCTACTGGGGGCGGTTCAGCACCCATGGCACCCGCGGCATTACCCTGCATGAATGAGGTAAACGGGAGCGGGAGCACCGGCGAAACCAAGCAACGGACCGCGACGGGGAGAGGAGCCAAGAAAGACCAAGGAATTAGGAAAATACTGGGGAAACCAGGTCGGCGGGCTGAGGATAACCCGGCGCAGCCCACTCTCACCGCGATGTTTGGTAATCGGCCTGTACCAGAGATTACAAGTAAGGAGCGGTCTGAGTCAATATCTGGGACAGAGAGTGTGCACTGTGGGGAGGTGAGCACTGAAGAAACAGGCCTGATAGGAATCAACCTATCTTCGGAGATTCCGCCCCTTGGCCCAGAGGAGGGTGTAAGTGCTGCCGGCAATACAGAGAGAGTCAATGACCACCAAGATGGTATAAATTTAACAAATAAAAATGAAGACAAAATAGCCACCCCAAATTGTGAAATGCTGCCGCAAAAGCCTGCAAGTGATCAGGGCGCAAAAGAAAATTTGGGAAAAAGAGGTGTGGTGAGAGTGGGGCATCAGAACAGAGAGGAATCTTCGCCCGATGGGATAGGGGATAAATTCTTCTCTCTCACTGACGAATCCGACCCCTCCGGAAAAGATGACATTTCCTCGAACAGTAGCGAAGGGGGCCTGGAAACAGATGACTCCGCATCCGCATACAAACAACTCAGAGGAAAAAGAGCCTAGGAGGCCATAGAAGGAAAGAAGGCCAGAGATGGCAAGTGGGGAGACAACTCAAGTGGGACTATTCAGATACGCAAACATTTCAGGCCGAGGAGGTAATGGAGGGTGCAAACGAGATGGCTGAGCCTTCACTATCTACAATACTAAGCTCAATCCAGCAGATGCAGGAGGAAGTAAGGGCGGATGGCCGCAGGGCCAGAATTGCCAATAAAAAAGTACAAGCCGGAATCAGGAAAATAAATAAAACATGTGGGGATTTCGCGGAAAAGCTGACAATGGTGGAAACACGGATGGAGGCTCTCGAAGGGGAAGTTGAGGTACTAAAGGAACAGAACGCAGGACAGAGTGGAACTCTGCCCGATGTTATGCTCATGCTCGAGGAGCAAGAAAATAGACAGCGGAGAAATAACCTGCGATTTTTGGGGGTCCCAGAGGGGGTGGAGGGCAGCAACCCGAGACTATATATCGTGAACTTGCTGAAGAATACTTTTCCGGATCAAGTCCAATTAGACTGGAACAATGAGATACAAAGAGCCCACCGAGTACCCCTTATGATGAGGAAGCAGCCCCAAGATCGACCAAGGGCCTTTTTAGTATTTTTTGGTAACTTCTTGCTGCGCCAATTGGTGTATGATCAAGCTCGACCTAATTCCCCAAAGTCGCATGATGGGGTCTCCTTCTTCACTAAACCAGATTTCGCCCACGCGACGGTGGAACGACGGTGGAGGCTCAGGCAACTGATCACACCTTTTCAGAAAGCAGGGGCTGAGGTGTTCATACAGAACCCGGCCAGGCTCAAAGTAAAACACAGGGGTACTACTCGAGTGTTTGCTACAGAAATTTTGGCCCAGGGGTATCTAAATGAGATTATTAAGTCAGGCAAAGGGGTGGAGAGTACTAAGACGGGAGGCCAGTAAATTCCTGAGGCTATGGTTGAAAGGGGAGATGAAAAGCTGCTTGATTTTTTGGGGGTTTTGTATTTCTAACACAGGGGGGATGGCGGGGCAGTTCATCAAACGCACATCATTCAGGCTTTGCCTGATTGCCTAAGTTTTTGGGGGGAGGGGGAGGGGTGCGCGGGGAGGGGGGGAGGGAGGGGAGGGAAGGGGTGGACAAAAGGCTGATGGGGGATGGGCACTTGGGTTAGGGAGGACACATGAGGACACAGTTAGGGAAAAAATGAAACAAATACGTTTTTACTGTATGGTCTTGCATGGTCTTGACATTAATATATATATATGAATAAATTAAGGATTGGATCATTAAATATCTGTGGGTTGAATGATAGCAAGAAAAGGCAAATGGTCTCTCAAGGGTTGAGATTATTACAAGCCGACATTGTTTGTCTTCAAGAGACCCATGTGGAAGGCACTCAAAAAGATTTGTTAAAACATTTGGGGTATAGTGTTGTAGGAGCAACGTCACAGGGTGCACGTAATCGGGGGGTTGCAATTTTAGTCCGAAATAAAAATATCCAGTTCTCGACAGTAAAGGCAGATACAGCTGGGCGGTGGGTCATAGCCAGTTGTAGTACACCCGACCTTCCCAAATTTACGTTATGCTCCCTATACGGAAGCAACATTGATGACCCAGCCTTACTGGAGTGGGTCTCAAATGAATTGGCGCATTGGGAACTACCTATAGTGGTGTGCGGTGATTTTAATATCAATCTCTATAGCGACTGGAAATTGGGGGAACCATACACTGGTAAAAAGCCTAAAGTTTATCAGGCTTTATGCAATATGTGTCAGGAGCACGGGCTGTGTGATGTTTGGGGAGAATTAAGACCGCAAGACCATGGGTATACATATTATTCCGCGCCCCATAGGAAACATGTGAGATTGGATTATTTTTTTGTTTCATATACAATTAGACAGAAGAGTACAATCGAAAAAGCACCTAGATATCTTTCCGATCACAGCCCACTAGTGCTGGAGATACAGGGCTGGGCGGATAAGGCAAAACCATGTTCATCATGGACGTTTGAAAGAGCGTTATTGGTGGATGAGATCTACCTAGAGCATATGAGGAAGTGGATTCCGGACTTTCTGGAAAGGAATCTTGGGTCAGCCGCCCTGAACATAGTATGGGATACATTAAAAGCTGGGGTACGAGGGGAAACAATTCAATTTGCATGGAGGAAAAATAAAATTGAGAAAGTTGAATTGCAGAAATTGCAAAACGGGTTGATGCAAGCCGAATGTAATCTAGTTAAGGTCATACAACAGAAGGGAGATATAGAAACTGCCAGTCTAGGGGTGGCAAAAAGTAAAACTTTAATAGGTGAGAAACTACTAAAAAAAGCTGTGGATAAGGCTACAACCTACCATGAAGAGATGTATGAATGTAGTGAAAGGGTGGGGCACTTCCTTGCAGTAAGAACAAGGCAGGAAGCTACCCGGAATGAAATAAAGGCAATTAAAGACCCTGTTGAGGGATTGAGAACGAACGTTGGGGAAATTCGAACTGCATTTTGTGCCTTTTATCGGACCCTTTATACAGAAAATCAGGAGGGGGGCGCATGTAGGGCAGAACAGATAGAGCAATATTTAACTTCCCTTGCGGAGGATCTCTTGACGGGAGAAGAAAGGGATCAGTTAGATCGATTATTAGAATGGGAGGAAATTGTAAAAGCTCTTGCTGATTTACCAAAGGGTAAAGCGACGGGGCCAGATCTGATCCCTACCGAGTTTTACAAGGTCTTTCATGAGCAGTTAAGGGATATTATGATGGCTTTGTTTGTACAAATAATAGAGGGGGCGGATCCACCTGCCTCCTGGGGGATGGCAAAGATCGTAATTTTCCCTAAAAAAAATAAACCTATGGATGAGCTAGGGTCCTATCGGCCAATTACCCTTATTAATGGGGATGCGAAGATATACTCTAAAGTGTTGGCCTCTCGCCTGGCATTGGTGATCCACAGGATTGTTTCACGGAGAAATATTTG
The DNA here is from genome assembly GCA_963921515.1 of Calotriton arnoldi. NCBI lineage: Eukaryota > Metazoa > Chordata > Amphibia > Caudata > Salamandridae > Calotriton > Calotriton arnoldi. The sequence goes on from CAWUFW010011302.1 coordinate 571,380, forward strand.
CATTTTAGTTCCTGTGCATATGAAAACAGTGCACCAGAATGGACTAAAATGTCAATAGCATTCTTCATTAACTCTGAAGATTGCAAAGATGCTTTCAGCATACCATCTAACAAGGGCAAGGATCTCTTGCAGGGAAGAACTTCAGCTCGGGTATCGATTTTGACAGGTCATCATACAACTTTATCATATGCGTAGCTGAATCACTGCAAATACAAACAATATCACTCCAATCTTTGTTGAACTTGGAAAGAACCACTTTGCAGAGCATTCCAAGTGACACTGCATTCCATGTTTTCCAAAAGTCTGGTGTCATGTTTTCACCACTATCCCAGATGCTTGGTGATAGCACTCTTTTCACATATACTTGTCACTATAACTTGCATTGAATGTTTAAAGCCTGAGGTGTTGGCAATTCACCTACTATCAATACTGACTCACTAGAAACTGGGGGCTGATGTATCAAGGGTTTTTACCCATTCTCTGAGGGTAAATGTGATGACACATATTGGGAAAGATTCCCAGCCATTTTACCTATCAGTGAAAGAATCAAACGCAGCCAAAATATCAAATATGATTTTGATATTTCCTGATTCTCTACAGTTTATAAAATAATTAAACAAGACCTAAAACATGCTTCTAAACCCTGTATCTTTAGACCAAAGACCACAAAACTAGAAAAAAGCAAAAGGAAGAAAAAACAATATCCCTAAACAACAAAACTCAAGCAGAATAATGTTAGCGCAGTCTTTTTTGCTGCTAGCTTGTATAACAAAGTTACATTGTACTGGCCCCTTCAGGAAGAAAAAAAATGACTTTCTCTCTCTTTATTTCTTTGAATGGCATTTAGTTTGTGGGTGTGCAGGTGTTTTTTCAGTGTTTATATATTTTCACTGGTGAGGGCTATTACTCTTTCAGTGGTGTTTTATCAGTTATTATAGGTTTAAACCTAAACCCGGACAGCCTATATATGCCCGATATACAATTGGGAGAATACAATAGATGGTTAACAATGCCCTATGTCTCTTCCATCATAGATTTTAACAGCAGCAATAGAAGAAAAATATCTGAAGAATTGCTGCTATAGCGTGTCGGACTCACCTCATCGCACCAAAAACAAAAACATGTTTAGGGAGGATGGCCACCATACTATAGAACATTCTTACCAGTGTTCAATATGAGTGTCATGTGCAGGGAGCCACGACCACTGTACCCCATGGCTCCCCATAATGCAGGACATTAGTCCAGGGGAGCGGCGTGCGATTCCACATCAAAGATGGTGTGATGCCAATTGGGCGCAGATACAGTACTGTTCCCCTGTCAACAAGGCAAACATTGTCTATGTTGTCTATGGTGTCATGTTGCACCTCAGTGCTCTTCTGTGTCCGCCGTGCCCTCTCCATCATTGGGTGCCGTACACGGAGAACCACGTTGGCTATCGGTCACCTTCCAATGGACAAGGAACTGGTTCAATCGCTTTGGCTCTGTGAAAAAATATGCCTTTCCTTCTGATATAACATGCAGTCTAGCAGGATAGAGCATACTCTATTCCAGTTGAAGATCACGTAGCTTCCTCTTTGCTTGAATAAAAAGTCACCGGCCTTCTTGCACTTGTTGTGTGAAGTCGGTATATATTGATAGCTCAGAGCCCTCATGCTGCAGCTTTTGTAATTCGTGAGCCTTAAATAAAGCGGAATCTTGATCTCTATAATTCAAGAGACTCACAATTATGGGGCAGGGCTGGCTCCCGGCACTGGTCTCGAGGCAAGGAAGTTCCACTACAAAGATATCTGAAAAAGTATCTCTGCCGAGTATGTCGATTAAAAGGTGTTCAACATAGTGTTCCATGCTATCAATGTTGGTTGTTTCAGGGACACCTAATATTCTTATATTATTCCTCCTCGAGCGAGCTTCAAAATCCTCTGCTTTGGTTTGCAATGCGAGGAGCAAGTTGTCCATCTTATTGTGGGCAATTGACACCATATTCTGCCCATCTTCGACATCTAAGGCACGTTTTTCAACGGTGTCTAGTCTCTCTGCGTGCTTATCCATATTATGTCATTCTGTCCATCCTAAAAGAGAGAGCATCTATCTTGCCATCTATCGTTGCTAGGCTATGTTGCATGGCTGTCAAAATCTGCTTCAGGTGAGGCTCCGCCATGGGTTCAGAACCCTCTGCCACGGTTCCCAAATCTGTGGCATTAGCCTCTCAGGGCCTATGGGTCCTCCATAGATCAAATTGTAACTTTGGTTGCGATTGTCTGTTTTGCCCACATTGTTTACACAGGGAGGGAACTGCTCCCAGGATATCAACACAAGACTGGTCAGTCTCACCTGGCATCCCCCCGGATCAGTTGATCAGCACTATCACACACAATAGAGTCTTGCCCCAGTCAGGGTCCTGACAACTGTGGGAAATAACCAGATCACGGGGCCATGTCTTCCTCCGTCATCCAGGATTACACCGGTGACGTTGATCCCAGTATGGAGGGTTAATGCCGAGTTCCGTCTCTGATAGATGCACAATTAAGCATGTACATGGGAGACACTCTCCAAGTCACTTGATCACTGTCACAAGTCACTTGAGCACCCAGTGGACGCCCCCAGCAGTCCTGGAGACAGGCGCCAACAACAAGTGCACCCTAGCTGGGGTCGCACCAGGCAAGTATCACACAGGGCCTCATAGTTCAGTCCGGGGAGTTCAATCCGGGGAGTGGTCACGCAAGAGCTCCTCAAACCCTCTCAGCACCAGCAATTTTATGCCTCACCTTCAACATGAATGGGTAAAAGGGACCCCAAAGTGATCCCACGCAATACCCCACAACAGGCGCGCCTAAATACACAGTGGTAGGTGTAGAAGATGATGCAGCAGCCGCCAGGTCCCACCGTCCCACACAGCTGTTATTGATCTAAGCACCAGGGCCCAGGCAGCCTCTCCGCCCACCCCTGTCTCAATGCCGGCACACCTCAATGCCACCTCCGGTCAGCAATACGGACCACTGTGCCGGCAAGTTGAGAGACAGAGTTCTGCTCTGCAATGATTCGATCGTAGGCAGGCCCAGAGCAGGACATGCAGTTCTCTAGTCCCGCCACACTCAGAGGCCGGCTAGGCTGCTAATCTTCTCATGGCAACTTCCAGGTGATAGGAGCTTAAGTGAGGCGAGTTTTAACTAATTAGTGGTATCAGGTACCAGGATAATGTAGGATTATAAAATCAGCCGACAGAGCACTCTTAAACCGTGGCCATCTTGGAGTCGGGCAAGCTCCGCCCCAATTCCATTTTTGTTGGCCTTAGGACTCTGTGAATTTTACCACTGCAAAATAGTGCTAAAGTGCTCACGCCCTAAAACATGGTAAAATTGGCTTACCTCTGGTTGACATATTTACTTTACCGATACGTTCCTAGTAAAGTGGTATGCTATATACTCAGGGCTGGTAAATTAATGCTACTAGTGGGCTTGTAGCACTTATTGTGCCACCCACTTAAGTAGCCTCTTAAAACATCTCAGGACTGCCATTGCAGCTTGTGTGTAGTTTTAAACTGACAATTCAACCTAGCAAAATAAACTCCTTGCCAAGCCTGAACTCCGTTTTTAATACGTATAAGTCAAGCCTAGGGTAGGACCTAAACAGCCAATAGGGAAGTGTGCAGTGTATTTAATAAATGGGAAAAGTACTTTTAAGTTTTATATGTCCTGGTAATGAAAAACGCACAAATTCATTTTTCACTACAGTTAGGCCTGCTTCTCCTATAGGAAAACATTGGGTTGACTTAATACATTTAATGAGTGAGAGCCTTTGTTTGGGAGTAGGTAGAAATGTCATGTTGATGTCTAAGGAATTGTAATGTAAAATTGTCCTTAATGGTGATGCCAGATTTTAAGTCATAATTCTGAAAATGTCACTTTTGAAAAGTTGGCATTTTCTTGGCCTAACCATTTGGTGCCTGCAGCCTGTTTCCTGGTTCACATGACTAGGTGTAGTTGGCAGTTGGCCTTTGTGTATTCCTCCCATGCAGTCACACTATAGAGAGACTGGGTGTTGGCAGGATGGGTCATCCAAAACAGGATGAGGGGGGACATAGCTGTGCACAGCTCTACTTCCACTTCAAAGACACTGTCTCAGCTCTCACACAAAGTACTTCACACTAGCATATTGTGACTGCAGACAGACTGAGACCAGGGTAGGGAGGCAGGGAATTTCAGACACATCTATGGGGGGAAACTCTAGAAGTTTCTTCCACTTTAAAGTTGGCACCAGGCATAAAAATAGGACTCTCAGACCCACTTTTCAGTTCACTTCTGGACCAGCGGAAGGACTCTTGAAGGACTTCCCTGCTGCCTGTGGCGTACTGTGTACTTCAGGGGACTGCCTTGTTGCACCAAGATGACGGCCTTGTTGCCTGAATCCTGCCTGAGCCCTCAGAGGACTTCCCGGCTGCTTGATACCTGCTTTTATGCTTGAAACCATGACTTCCAGAGTGACTCAAAGGGCTAGTTGGCTGTCCTCCTGTTCAGAGCCTCAAGGAAAGAAAGAGCTCCGAACCATCTTGAACCTGCTCTTGGACCCAGCCTGAGTGAGTCCGGAACTTCCAAGTGATACACCCCGTTTTGGACCTTTTGAAGTGGTGTGATACATGCCCAGATAGCCAAAACCCAAAACCTGTGACTCAGAAGATTTTCTGCCAAAATGTTCTCTGAGAACCAAGAGGAGACTGGGACCAGCTCTCCAATCCACCCAAAGTGCATCACCGGTCTGCCTGACTTCGCTGTAGCTCCCACTATGTTTCTCTCCACACCAGCAAATCCAGTTCAATAGCTCCTCGCACAAGGGGTATCCGGCCTCATGGAGCCCTCATCAGCTACAACCTGTAGCTTCATCCCGCTGGAGATCTTCACTTTCAAAAAAGAGACTAAGGGGCCGATTCCGATTCGGGCCGGAAATCTCTCTGACCGAGCCGGACCCGGAGAGATTTCCGACCGATTCGGACCCGTGCAGCCCGACCGAACGAGTACGATGCGCACGTATGCCATCGGACTCGAGTCGGTCGGACTCCCATTGAAGTCAATGGGAGCCTGTCGTACAACGCGTACGCGGGCTCCCATTGACTCAATGGGTGCGAGGCGGACAAGGGCGCCCCCTACAGCGTGTACGCGGCGAAGCGACTCGCGCCGTACACGCACAGGTAGGGGGGACCCATGGGTCCCCCCTGTGCACGGCTCGCACGGCTACGCATACAGGGGGGTCTGACACGGACCCCCAAAGTACGGCTCCGACTGCTCTTTCGAGCCGGAGTGCGCGGCTCGGTCGGACTGCTCGCGGCGCGCATCGTACTTACCCGGCCGGGGAACGTCTCCATTGCGCGGTGCGAGTCGAGTCCGAGCGAGTCGGTCGGTGCGGTTCGACCCGGGAACGAGTCGGTCGGAGCGGTCGGGACGCCCGGACGAGTCGGTCGGCGATTTCGCATCGTACTCGCTCGCCCGGACGCGCGTACGAATCGGTCGGGAAATAGGGCTCCGAATCGGATCCGATTAAGCCGAATCCGATTCGGAGCCCTCCGGCCGAGATGGGAATCGGCCCCACTGTCTGAACGAGAAAATCTTCACCACAACCTTGTCCAGCTGGCTCCCCAACGACGACTCCTCTTCCTCCCTGGACACCGCCGGCTTTCTTGCTCCAATAAATTTTACCTTTTCAGATATTTTCTCTTCAAAATTTCTTCCAAGTCCAAAGGTAAGTGAAGACTGGGCCAAATCCGCTTGGTCTATCTGAACCATGCTCCATTGTGATTTGTCATAACTTTCAAATTTGCCCCGTTCTTGTACAACTAGATGTCAGCGGTTGCCGCTTTGATCTTTTAAGTGCTATTTTCCATTACAACTTAAAAATGTCATAACTCCAGTTCTAGTGATTGTATTTATGTTGTTTCGGTTTCAAATAATTTATTAAAATGTACTCTATTTTTTTAATTAGTTTGGGATTTTTCTTGTGTTGTGTTTCACTTTATTACTGTTAAGTGCTTCATAAATACTTTCCACATTGCCTTTAAGTTAAGCCTGAGTGCTTTTGTACCAAGCTACAAGAGGGCTAATCCCTGGTTAATTTAGTGACTTTGTGTGGTTCACCCTGACAAGAATTTTGGCTGTTGCTTGAGTGGGGTTTCACCCTCTGAGCTAACAACCCAATTTCTCACATTGGTGCTCAGTGGTGGGATCCAGTACTTGTGTTTGTGCAGTACCATACAGCGACTAGTGTAACATAAAAATCTCATATAAATAATTTGGCACAAATATTTTACCTCTTTTTAAATTCTCCTTGGTTTTTGTTTGGCTATTTTTCTTTCTTTTTGAACTTTAAGTTTTCATCACCTCCTTTTTGCTACAAAGGAGATGGTGCTGCATAAGATTGATGACCTCAGCAAGACTGAACTGCAGAAGTTCTGCAAAGAGAGGTGGCTGAATGCAGGAAAGAGGACCACAAGGGTGGACCTCCAGAGAGAGCTTTGTGCCTATGAGAGGTCAAGAAGATGCAGTCCACCCCAACGGAGCCAGAGGATGACAACCCTGAGGAGGAGGAAGAAGAATTAGAAGAGGAGGAGGTGGAGGGTCTGGCCATAGAGCATGAGCTGCAGCAGCCTGAGGATGAGGAGGACTACATGGTTGCAGAAATGAAGCCCCTGCCAAACCAAGGAGCAGTGTGTCGTCCCACAGTCTGTCCCATAAGGAGGTGGTGGAGCAGAAGGCTGAGAGAACATTCAAGCTGCAGATGGCCAAGCTTAAAATGGCGGAAAAGAGACTGGCTCTAGAGAAAAAGAAGCTGGATCATAACAGGTGCCAGAAGGAGTTAGTACTGAAAGCTAAGCAAACAACAGGATCCAGCAGCTGTGGTGGCAGCAGTCCAGTGACCTATGGAGAGTTAAGGGTCCACATAGCCCAATATCTGGTGCACAGTTATGTGGCAGGGGATGATTCAGATAAATATTTTTCTGTCTATGAGATAGCTCCTGAGGATGCATTAGGTCCGAGTGGAGGATTGAGGACCTAGCCTGTGGAAACATATGTCCCAATTGGGGAGAGATACCCTTGTTACATTAGAGGTGGGGGCCCAGATGAGGTACACTCCCATGAAAGCCATTCCACTCTTCACATTTGGGCTGCCCCCTGAGAAATTTTGCATCAGGTTCAGGGACAATCAGAAACTTCCAAACCAGTATTGAGTGGATTTCCTACTTTACATCACCCAGGCACAGAGAGGTTGGCTGTGAGGCAGCAAGATGAATGATTTTACAGGGCTGTACAATATAATTTTGAATGAGTATGTGTTTTATAGAGTTGCACCAACACCTGGTCGATAATAGAGTCACTGACCCTAGGAAGCTTGCTAAGGAGGCAGACCTCTGGGTCAGCATCAGAGAGTACTAGAAGGCTTTGGAGGGGGCACCCAAAATGGTGGTCAGGGTTCCCACCAGTAGAAAGAGGGGAAGAGAAAAATAAAAAGTAGTTCTCTTAAGGCCCCGAAAACAGTTCACATGGGAACTGGCCCAGCCCCAATCTGACCAAAAGAAAAAAGGGGTTGTAGATAAGAACACTGGAAAGCTTGTCCCCAAGTGCTATGAGTGTTACGAGTATGGACACACAAAGGAGGATATAAAGCGCCCCAAGAAGGCGCAGCCCCCCACTGGTGGGCAAGTTCAAGGGTTGGCCAGTGTAGTACTTGGGGAGGAGATAGCCCTGGCTAGTATGGAGGGTACAGCAGAGGTTACCCTAGTGTCCCTTGGTGACCAGGAGATGGTGCCCAAAGCCAACATACTTTACGATTCTTTAAAGTATAAGCAGTGTGTCACCATCAATGGGCAGAAGGTGAAAGCTCTGAGGGACACAGGAGCCAGTATAACTACTAAAAGGTGTCATTTGGTATCCTCAGAGCAGGTGATACCCAATACATTCCACCAGGTTGAAAAAGCATACAACTATGAGAGTCACTACCCAGTGATTCTGGTTCCCTTTGAGAGTGGGGTGGGGGTCACAGGTTCTCTTAAGGTAGCTGTGAGCCCTGCCATGTTGGTGGATTGTCTATTAGGCAATGACCTGAGAGCACACAATCTAGAAGGAAGTGGAGCTCAGGTCACACACGGAGATGTTAGGGTTGCCTGAGTGGGTCTGTATGACTACACTGCCCATGGCTGCCCAAGAGGAGAGTTAAGGAAGCCTGGAGTCTGGAAAATGGGCCCAAGCAGCTGGCAAGAAAGGGAAGGGCAGGGGTGTAAAAATCAAGCCCCTGAAATGCCCGAGGTCCAGGTTGTTGGGGTGCCTGAGGAGTATGCCCAGAACCTACCGGATAAGACATTGCTGCCCTGGGATACCTGCCTGAGCTTGTTGGATGGCAAGTTGATGGTGGACCTATGAGGGAGGAGTTGTGAAAGGCACAGAAATAGTGACCAACCCTAGAGGGCTTGGGGCAAAAAGCTGAGGCCTAGACAGCTGGTGACACCTATGGATATCACCTCATATATTGGGAGAATGACCTCCTGTATAGTTAGCCTACGGCTTCTGAGCATGGGGCCCCATGTGTGTTGGTGGTCCCCCAGTGCCACCAGACCTTCCTACTGGGACTAGCTCATGATATACCGATTGCCGTCCATCTGGGTCACGACAAGACATTTGAAATGCTCATCACCCACTTCTATTTGCCCCAGATAAAGACAGCCTCAGATACATTCTGCAGGTCATGTCCCACCTGCCAGGCCAGTAGGAAAACAGGTAAGAAGCTTAAGGCACCAATGGTTTCGTTAGCTGCCATTGGCACCCCCCTTTGAAGGGTCAGCATTGATGTTTTTGGACCCTTGGACCCCAAAACTGCCTTACCCAAACTAGTTTGCCCTGGTTTTGGGGTACCATGCCACCAGTTACCAAGTGGCTAGGCCCCAGATGGAGATTATTACCTGAGTGCGGTTCCCCAAGGAAGTGGTGTCTGAAAGAGGTCACCAACTTCATGTCTGCAATGTATAAAGTCCATGTGGGATGAGTGTGGGGTAACCTAAAAGTTCTCTACAACCTATCACCCTCAGATCAATGGGCTTGTTGAGAGGCATGCTTATGGGCCTACCTGAGCCCATGAGGAGGAAAAGGGACGTCATCTTACCATGCCTGCTTTTTGCCTACAGGGAGGTACCTCAGAAGGGAGTTGGGTTTAGCCCTTTTGAGCTCCTCTATGGTCACCCTGTTAGGGGACTTCTCAGTTTGGTAGAGGAGGGGAGGGGAGGGAGCAAACTCACAAGAAGCCCACCCAAGATGTAGTTAGTTACATGCTAGCCCTCCGAAACAAGATACAGAAATTGTTAGAAATGGGATTTCTGGTTGGCTAGGGCATGCGCCTAAGCCAGGCAGAAACCACCACTCTAGTCAGGGCAAGGGAGTTATCCGCTGAAGATAACCCCTGCTCACCCCCTTGATAGCTTGGAAGAGCAGTCAGCCTTATCCCAGAGGCAATGTGTAAAGCGTTTGCCCAACACACTCACACAGCAGCGACACACTAGGCACACCACAAAAGACACTCCACACAAGGTTATATAAAAAAAATCGCCTTTGTATTACTCATAAAACACATTAGAACGCAATCACATATATACACTGTGCCACCTGGCACTAGGTATGACTTTACAGGGGATTATATACATTACAGGGCCAATCGGGCCACTGTCATCACCATCATAACTTCCAGTTAGAGAAAACAACCAGTCACTACTGGCAATAGTGCACTTAGCATAACCACATTATGTCAAGCATCAGGCCCACCTTTCAGCATAACGCATTATGCATGAACATAATCAGCAGGGCCCCCTAACAAACATTTGCAGAAGTGCACACAGCAGAGAATCACCATAGTGATGCGTAGGGTACCACCCATGGCAATGTTCCCCCAAAGCCTAATCCCATCAGGGCATAACATTAGGCAACTTCCTGTAATTGCCAACGTACCCTTACATCAGGGCACCACATGTGCTCATTGGTCAACTTCCTGTAATGCAATGATTTTTCCCACGCACAGCGTGTAGCACTGGGACCTCCGACCGAGGTCTCGCCCCAACCTCACAGTCTGGTCCGGGGTAGCTCCTCCTCGGTGACACCTTCCAGGCCGGGGCCCCTACTGGGCTTGCCCGGGAATGCGGAAAAAGGAAAAATGCTCCCAGCACCCGGTAAGGGTGTAGCTGCCCGTGATCATGCGGCATAGAGGCTCACCATTACAAATGGCAGGGCCCGTCACCACCGCGGCCCGAGGTTAAGCGAAAAGAGGCTCAGCCCCACTCACCACTCCTTGGGGGCTGAGGTCGATAGGACGCAGCCGTCTGCTGCAACCGGCGACCAGCCGTCACTGGCGGTACTCCGATCCCCTTTTCTCTGGCTGCTGCTGCGGCGGGAGTCGGGACATGGAGTGAGGTCTCCGTCTGCTTCTTCTGAGGAAGGTGGCCCCGCCCACAACCAGGCTTTGCTTCTGCCTGGATTCCTGGAAGTTGCTGGGCAATGCTGGGGAACTCCTTCCAGCCACGCCTCTACCAGTCTGAGGCAACAACAGCCCACGAGGCTCTGGTTCCCCTGCCGTCCCTGCCCACAACCAGGCAACCGCCGCCTGACTTCCGGTTGCGGGGGTAAGGCAACACGAGCCCACACCAGAGGCTCTCATACATGGGGCACCTAAAAGAATCCTGAAGCACTCCCCGCGCTCCACTGCAGCGGGGGCCAACTCCTTCGAACAAGAGGTTCGTCAGCGCTCCCAAAGCACGCTTATTGGAAAGATGAAGTTAAAGCGCTCCGCCTGCACCCAATTTCAGAGGGCACAATAAATGAGTGCTCAGCCTGTTTCCCTCCTGAAGACAGCTCTCTTTGCCCCAAGTCCACAAGGGTAGAGCTGGGCACAGGCAGGCCAGCACGTAGAGCCTCCCAGCAGAGGGCAGCAGCTGGGTCCCACAGCGGTTCCTCCTGGCAGAGTGCTCCTTCCAGTCCAAGTAAGCACAAAGCACACTTTCATGGGGTCACAGCCCCAATACTTATACCCCATCAAGTCTTTGTTCTCCCCCTGGCACAGCGCTCTGTGCCCGGACCAAACCAATTCTGGGGGGCACTTAAACATTTTATTTACAGTGCACAACAACCTCCTTTGTTAGTGTAAGCTCTGGCCCCAGACACACCACAGGGGGGGCGGAGCCAGCATTGTGGAAGGCAGGCACAGTCCTATTCAGGCCCAGGTGCTACTCCCCCCACCACTCCAAATGCAGATTGGCCTATTCCGCCTAGCGCTGACTAACCCAGCCCCTCTGGAGCCACTGCACCTCCCCAGTCTCTGTCACTCCAGAGCCAGACATGCAATACACAACAGGCAGGCACAAAGACACATAGCACACAGAAATGCCCACTTCTAAAAGTGGCATTTCAAAAATAGTGATAATAAATCTGCGAACACCATTACGCAGCATTTACTACCACTATTTCAAACATACCAAGCTTGATCACGCTACTCCTCTCATGTCAGGAATTACCACTGAAACACATATTAGGGAATCCCCAATGCATTCTTATGAGAGGGCAGCCTCACAGTAGTGAGAAACCAAAACGGCTGTTTGTCACTACCAGGACATGCCACACAGTTAAGGCACATGTCCTACCTTTTACCTACAACGCACCTTGCCCATAGGGCTAGCTAGGGCCTACCTTAGGGGTGACTGATATGTAGTAAAAGGGGAGTCACAGACGTGGCACCCACTTTATGTGCCATGTCACAGCGGCAGTAAACTGTGCGCGCAGGCTCTGCAATGGCAGAGGCCTGAGACAGGTTTGAAAGGCTACTTTGGTGGGTGGTGCAAGCAGCACTGCAAGCCCACCAGTAGCATTTAATTTACTGGCCCCGGGTATCTGATATACCACTTTACAAGGGACTAATAGGTAAATTAAATACGCCAAACAGGTGTAGACCAATCTTTACACATTTACCATAGAGAGCACATGCACTTTACACTGGACAGCAGTGATAAAGTACCCAGAGTCCTAACACCACCAACACCAGGTCAGAAAAAATACCAGGAGGAAGGCAAAAAGTTCAAGGATGACCTTGTAAAAAGGGCCAAGGCCAACAGAAATTCTGAAAGAAGGCTTCTGAGAACTTAGAAGCCAGCCAGGAAGTCATGAAATTCTGGTACCACCAGAAGGCCCCTCTAGTAGAGTTTCAGCCTGGCCAAAAAGTGTGGGTAATGGAGCCAGTGGAGCTCAGGGCCCCCCAACACTGTTGTTCATGCCTTATAAGCAGAAGGTGAGAAAGGGGAAGGTCACCAACTTGGTGGGCCTCAAGACTACAAAAAAGTCTACCAAAAACACCATAAGGGTACTATATGTAAACCACCTAAAACCCTACTATGAGAGGTATGAGGTCGCCATGCTTCTGGTGACAGATGATGGGATGTAGGATAAGAGTGAACCTCTCCCTGACCTCCTACCCTCCAAGAAGTAAGATGGGTCAGTAGAGGGTGTCAACCTCTCCGCTACCCTGACCCTGGAGCAGCAGAGGGCCTGCCACCAGTTATTGGGACAGTTTGCATACATGTTCTCCCTCACTCTTGAGGTTACACATTTGTGTAACCATGACATTGATACTGGAAACAGTATGCCTGTGAAGAAGAAAATCTACAGGTTATCAGACAAAGAAAAGGCTAGCATCAAGGAGGAAGTCTCAAAAATTATTGAGCTGGAAGTGATTGAGTCCTTCAGTAGTTCCTGGTCCAGCCCAGTGTTGCTGGTATTCAAGGCTGCACACCTAATCCCCCAAGCTGATGAGCTCATTGACAGGTTGGAGGCAGGAAAATTCCTGAGCACTTTTGACCTCACTTTAGGATACTAGCAGGTTGCCACGACAGATGAGAGTTCAGCATTCTCGACCTCAGAGGGCCACTTCCAATTCCGGGTAATACCGATTGGGTTAAAAAATGCCCCACCACCTTCCTGAGGTTGGTTAACAAGGTCCTGGCTGGGATGGAGTCCTTCAGTGCTGCTTACTTGAAAGACTTAGCTGTCTACAGTAGCAGTTGGGAGGACCACCTGTTTCACCTCCAGGAGTTACTTCAGGCTTTGCAACTGGCAGGCCTGACTATGAAGGCCAGCAAGAGCCAGACAGGGCAAGGTTCTGTGGTGTACTTTGGACACCTCATGGGTGGGGGCAAGGTGCAGCCCCTCCAGGCCAAAATATATACTATCCTGGCCTGAGAACGCCCCAAAACCCAGTCTGAACTGGGGGCTTTCCTGGCCCTCAGTGGATATTACAGGATGGTTGTTAAGGGCTATTACACCATTGTTGTCTCTTTAACTGGGATGACTTCTAAGAAGCAGCCCAAGAAGGTGATCTGGACTGAGGACTGCCAGAAAGCCTTTAACAACCTCAAGGAGGCCATGGGTACAGCACCTCTACTCAAGGCCCTTGACTTCTCACAGGAATATAAAGTACAGACTGATGCTTCTGAGCATGGCATAGGGGCTGTACTGTCACAGTTAAATGAGGACTGCCTCAACCAACCTGTAGCCTTCATCAGGAGAAGGTTACGTCCCAGGGAATAGAGGTGGAGTGCTATTGAGAAAAAGGCTTTTGTTGTAGACTGTGCACTGGACAAGCTGAGATCATACTTGTTTGGGACTCACTTCCAAGTTCAGACAAACCATAGGCCCCACAGATAGCTCATGCAAATGAGGGGTGAGAATCCCAAACTGTTGAGGTGGTCCATCTGGAACACTGCCCCTGGCCAGACTAATCCAATACTGATGATTTGTCCAGGTTCTTCTGCCCTAGTGATGATAATTCCTAGGGGGTTGGGTAGTTTTCTCTACTTTCAGCAGGGGGGAACACATGTTAGACCTGTCAGCCTTGGGGTTATCTTCACCCAAACTTATTGCCTTCTCCCCTACTTTTTGGATGAATTTGTTTTTTGTTGGTCTTTGGAATCTGTGACATTTACCACTGCTAACTAGTGCGAAAGTGCTTGTGCTCACTCCCTAAAACATGGTAACATTAGCTTACTGCTGGATGGCATATTTAATTTATGTATAGGTCCCTTTTAAAGTTGTATACCATATACCCAGGGTCCTGTAAATTAAATGCTACTGGTGGGGCTGCAGCACTTATTGTGCCACTCACATACATAGCCCCTTAAAACTTGTCTCAGGCCTTCCATTGCAGCTTATGTGCAGTTTTAAACTGCCAATTGACCTTGGCAAAATATACCACTTGCAAGACCTAAACTCCATTTTTAATATATAAGGCACCCCTGGGGTAGACTCTAAACAGCCTCTAGGGCAGGATGCAGTGTATTTAAATAGTTAGACGTGTACTTTTAAATTTTACATGTCTTGGTGGTGAAAAACTCTTACATTTGTGTTTCACTACTGCAAGGCCTATGTCTCCCATAGGATAAAATTGGATTACCTTATTGCATTTAATAGGTGATACCGTTTGCTTTGGAACAGGTAGAAATGTCATGTTTGGTCTCTAAAGAATTGTAATTTAAAATCCTCTTTAATGGTGAAGTCAGATTGTAAGCCACAATTCTGAAAATGCCACTTTAAGGCAATTGTCATTTTTTCCTAACCATTTGGTGCCTGGAGCCTGGGTCCTGGGTCACATGAGTAGGTGTAGCTGTCAGGTGGCCTTTGTGTATTCCTCCCAGACAGTGATACAAAGGGGCACTAGGTGTTGTCAGGATAGGACATCTTTTCAGGATAGGAGGGGCAGGGGCGGAGCTTTCACCTACCACACTTGCACTTCAAATGGGCTCGCTCAGTACACTCACAAAGGACTTCACACTAGTCAGCTGTCACCAAAGATTCCTCAGAGACAGGCAGCAGAAGGAAGGAAATTTCAGAACCAAATGTGGGGGGAAGTCGAGACATTTCTCCCACTTCAAAGCCGGCACCAGGTATAAATACTGGACCCTCAGACCAGCTTCTCAGAACACTCCTGAGCCTGTGGACTCTACAGAAAAAGGACTTACCAGCCACTTTAGAACTGCCCTGCAGCTTGAGGACTGCCCTGCTGCCTGTTGACTGCCCAGCTTCTTGAGGCCTGGCTTACTGCTTGAAACCAAGACTCCCAGAATGTCTCCAAGGGTCAGCTGGCTGACCTCTTGTTCAGAGTTACGTGGTCACAACAGACTCCTGACTGGTAGCTTTATTGGAATAGACGCAGCTTGACACATCCTGCCATATCTCCATGCATTGCAATCTCCAGCCTGGTGTCTACATCGTAACCGACAAAGCACACCCCATCTCGACGCAAGTCTCCGCAACACAACCCCAGTGGCTTCATCGACCCCACGCAGCATGACGCATCTGGATGCCTGCCGCTCAGCTTCTGATTGGTGACTTCGACAGCACTAACCAAGCGCGAAGTATCTCGACGCAGAACCACACATCGCAGCTCCTGCTCAACGGCTCCTCGCAGCAGCGTGGTGCAGGCCGATGGAGATTTCGCTCTTGATTCCCAGGATTCAAGGTCCTGTCTGAGTGAACCAAACTTGGGGGCCCATTACGATGGCGGGCGGACAAAGTCCGCCCGCCACCGTAACGGTAAACGGGACCGACCGCCAGAGGTGCGGCGGTCCTGCTGTGCCCATTAGGATGCGACCGCCACTGTGGCGGTCGCATCCTGTTTACATTGCAGCGGGCGGTGCTGTCAGCAGCACCCGCCGCAATGTAAAAAATGCATGCAGTGCATTGGCATGCACAACGTGACAGGCACCATGCGGTGCCTGCCACCTTGTGCATGCCAATTTAGGGGGTTACCATAGGTACCCCCCAAGTGCAGCCACCCACCCCCCCACCCCCCCGGGGGCCCGCAACGGGCTCCCAAAGCAATTCCCGCATGCCTTTCCATGGCAGCGATGCCGCCATGGAAAGGCCTTCACCGCCAGGCATCCCAATATGGATGGCGGTGTCTTCCAGACACCGCCACCATATTAGGCCCGAGTTCCGCCCGGCAGGCAATCAGAACAATTGCCTGCCTGCGGAAATGCGGCGGACGGTCTTTCCGTCCGCCGCTGTCCCCCCGCCATTGTAATATGGCGGGGGGTAAATGGAGGGCGGGTGGGGAAAGATGTCGGGCGGATCGCCAGCCCGACATCATAATGACCCCCTAGGTCCTGTACCTGGCCTGTGCTCCATTGTGGCCGGCCTGAACTTGTGAGTTGGTCATGGTCCAGCGCTACCAGATAACCATAACTGTGGCTGTAGTTTCTAGGTGCTATTTCCTCATAGATCTTTCAAATTCTATATCTCCGGTTCTACTAGTTGGATGTTTGTCATTTTGGTGTCATTATATTTATTACATTTTGGTCTATTTATCTAAATTGGCATGCGATTTTTTATGTGTGATGTTCTCACATTATTACTGTTTGTGGGGTGCATAATACTTTACACATTGCCTCTAGGATAAGCCGGCTGCTTTCGTGCCAAGTTACCAGAGAGTTAAGCACAGGTTATCATCATCAAAGATTCTTTATTCGGACTATAAAAGCCATAAAAGCACAGAGATAAAAAACAATTGTGCCAAAAGCAGTTATAAAAAAAAAACTTAAAAGAACCATTTATACATAGCAGGTACAATTTGCCCATATGAATTTATCTAAAACTATATTTACAAAAAACAGTAAAAATATGACTCATTATTAAAAGCAAATACAAGTAACAATTCAGCTTATAAAATTCATCACATAGGTGCTGATTCACAGAACTAATCTGAGATAAAATCCTAAACTTACTACTTTTGGTATTCACAGAAGGCATTTAGTAGTAGTAAAGTTAGGATTCCTAACTTTACTACTACTAAATGCCTTTTGTGAATACCGAAAGTCGTAAAGTTAGGATTTTGTCTCAGTTTAGTAGTAGTAAAGTTAGGAGTCCTAACTTTACTACTACTAAATGCCTTCTGTGAATACCAAAAGTAGTAAGTTTAGGATTTTATCTCAGGTTAGTTCTGTGAATCGGCCCCATAAAGTGCAAATTCAGCTAGAAAAAAAGCATCTTCCTCCTGATTCTTATAGCACCTGAAAAAAAACATGCAACCCCAAAGCAAACCATGGGCGAGGAAAGCATCTGTAAGTATAATAATGCAGGCCTTACTTAAACATAATGGACTGATCTCAAAAGCGGAAGAATACATTTTTTCCGCAGAGAGACATAAAATTCACAGAAAAAGGTAAAGTGCAAAGTGTCCTGATCAGCAAAGTTGTCACATGGGCATGGCTTTAAATAACCGGGCCTAAGAAGCCTTTTGGAAAGGATAGTAACCAGTGAATAAAATTCAATCTGAATCTGGTTAGCAGAAAGCGGTGATGAGCGTTACTGACAAGTGACAAGTAGGGGTGCGCCTGTAGGCTTTGACTAAGTGTGATGTCATTTCTGACTATGGTCTTTGCAATTTCTTTACCCTCCCTGTTCCCCTGCCACCTGGCCAGAAATAGATGCCTAGTGTTCCTGATGTCAGTTGGACTTAAAGGCCTGGGATTAGTGTACAAATCGAAACAGCGTAGCCATCTCATCTGCTCTGAAATATACCTTAACCATGGGATGCGCAAAGCCCCTTTGAGAGACATATTGTCCCCTATAACAAGTTGATTCAAGGTGGAAACTGGGGAAGCCCAAATTCTCAACCAGCGCACTAAGGGCGCAACTGCAATGTAATCGGAAATGTATCCCGTACCAAGCTCCTCATGCAACGTAAAGGCTGGTGTGCCGGGGGGGACAGCGGGGAGCCTACACAAAAAAAAACATTCCACCACCTGCAAGTCTCTTACATCCTTATACCACCACACATCACAACCATAGGTAGCCATAGGGATACATTTTTCTCTATAAACCTTTAACAGTGTAGGTACAGGCTTTGTCCCTAGTCCTTTTGCAAAGTCCATGGTTGCTCCCACTGCCGTTGCCAGGACATTCTTTTTGTATGCTCTTTGTGCAACCCACGACCCATTATCGTCAAACAGCACATCTAAATAAGGAAAGGTTGGGACTTAAGTTAATTCTACCACCCTGCAAAAAAACGTACACCTAACAGCCTTCTTAGTGCCAATTGTCATAGTATGAGATTTACAAAAATTGGTTCCAAGGCCGAGCAAAACCATAAAATCTATAAAAGCGTCTAAAAGTTTTTGAAGACCTACACCTTTCCTGGCAAACAACACCGCATCATCTGCATAGAGAAGTGCGGGAATAAGTTTGTAGCCAGCTCTCGGGATGTCTTTACTAGTTCCCCAGAGAACGTCCCCTAGCTTGTTGATATACAGTGTGAACAACAGGGGAGCCAAAATACACCACTGCTTGACCCCTCTCTTGACATCCCAGGAAGCTGACGCACAACCATCCTCATTGTATCTCACCGCAGCCGTGGTGTTCATGTGGGCAAAGTGTAGAAAGGACACTAAGGGGCCGATTCCGATTCTGGCCGGAAAACATACCGACCGACTCGGTACGGGAATGTAGTCCGACCGACACGTACCGGCGCTGCCCGATCCGCGTAGTACGATGCAATGCATGTGAATTACGACCGACTCGTACGGAACACAAGCCGAACGACCGAACCGCACGGAAACCAGCTATCCAGCCGGAAAACCACGCGAATCGAACCGACCGACACGCACCAGGAATGAACCTGACAGAAACGTACCCGCGAACTCCGACCCGCGCAGTACGATGCAATGCGTGTAAAACCATACCGAGTCGCACGGAGCTCTAGCCGTACGACTGACACGCACACAAAACAGGGAGCCGAAGCAACCCAATACTCCGCGACCGATGCGTACGCCGCACATGAAACCCAGCAGAAACACAGCTTGAAAGCCTCGGAGAAGCTCGCACGAGACAGCTGCAGCATCCTACTCGGTCAGAAGAACGTCTCCTACATGCCTAAAAACTACAAAGGAAAAAATACAAAAAAAAGGGCCAAACAAGCAATGACAAAGTCAATAAATACAGGGGGAAAAAAACATGGAACAGAGACACACCCACAACTCTACCCATATAAAGGCCACAAATCCCTACCATGATCCTTTGCAAATTCAACTGACCTGCCAGCACAGAACACCATCAGACAGCAACCACTGACACACTCACAACTCATCCATCACACAAGCCACACACCATTAGCACCTCCCAAATAGCACCCTCACATACACCCAGCAAAACCTACACTCACCCACCCTCACTTGCACACTCACACACACATCAATCCCCACCACCCATCACCATGCCCCCAAAGAAGAATCCAAAGTTCCTAGACAGTGAATTGGAAGTCCTGGTAGATGAAATCCTCAGGGTAGAGCCACATTTGTTTGGTACATTGGTCCAACAGACCCCCATGTCGCAGAAAACCAAGATGTGGGAGAGGATCGTCGACAGGGTGAACGCACGATCACCATGTTTGTGCACAAAGGAAGACATCCAGAACAGGTGGTATGATGTGCGCAGGAGGGTCAAGGACCTACTCAAGAAGGATTACGCCTTGAGTCATCGCACCGGCAGTGGCCCTCCTGCCAAACCAGGTGCGGGCCATCCTACCACCAGAGAGCGTACATGGACTATCAAACATCCCAGAGCCTGGTGAGTACACAACCAATATACCCTATATTGTGTGACAATACACACACATCACTGTCAAGGGGATAGTGAAACCATGCACCGTTAGCAAAGCCACAGTAACCAAAAGATAATCATCCCAAGATGTGTATGTCAGTTAGACAAACACAATACCTGCCATCTCATAGTGATATGTAACTGTGTCATGACATGTACAAACCTAACAACAAATACAGCAAGGCAGTGGCACAAATCTAACCAACAAACACTGTCAGACATTTTGCCACCACTAGAACACCACCTCACAGGGAAGCTCACTGAAAGGAAGGAATTGTGTGTATGCTGGTGAAGTGAGTGTAGCCAATAGCATGATGGGAGTTGTAGTCACAGATATTGGTCACCCTCACAATTGGCCCATCAACACCACTCTGAACCATGCTCACATCACAGGGAGTGGAAAAGAACTGACAAGATGGCTGACACTGGGTACTGCTGTGGGGAGCACAAGGCCCTGCTAGGAACTGTGCACCAACCAACAGCAGGACACCACTGACTGACATCCTGAAAGCCAACTTGCACTCCCTGCAATGGAAGCACGTTCCATGGTGGGATATCTGGCTGGGTGGGAAGGAGGACTGACAGCTCTGGCCATAGTTACCAGCAGCTTTTCTCACACACACCCTTAACACAAACTCCACACAACTCACCTGGGAGAATGCATTGCCTCACACACTAATTAAATATCCCACAAGAACCACCACACTGGGTTATGCTGTGTGAAGCACAGGGACACTTTTGGGACTTGTAGCCAAACAAACGCCAGGGCAACACTGTCAGCCATCCTGTTAGCACAGGCACACTACCCCACAGGGAAGCAGAGTCAAAAGGAAGGAAGTATGGGCATGCTGGGAAGGGGGGTGTAGGCAATAGCATGATGGGAGTGGTAGTCACAGCTCAACATCCCCCACCCACATGGCCCAGCAAGCTCACACTGAAGCATGCACACCTCACAGGGAGTGAAAAGCCACTTCAAAGATGTCTGACACTGGCCTCAGCTGTGGGGAGCACAAGGCCCTGCTGGGAACTGTGCACCAACAAACAACAGGACTACACTGTCAGCCATCTTGCCATTGCTGTCACACTCACACACAGTGAAGTCGACTCAAAAGGAAGGAAGTATGGGCATGCTGGGAAGGGGGGTGTAGGCAATAGCATGATAGGAGTGGTAGTCACAGCTCAACATCCCCCACCCACATGGCCCAGCAAGCACACACTGAAGCATGCACACCTCACAGGGAGTGAAAAGTCACTTCAAAGATGTCTGACACTGGCCTCAGCTGTGGGGAGCACAAGGCCCTGCTGTGAACTGTGCACCAACAAACAACAGGACCACACTGTCAGCCATCTTGCCATTGCTGTCACCCTCACACACAGTGAAGTCGACTCAAAAGGAAGGAAGTATGGGCATGCTGGGAAGGGGGTGTAGGCAATAGCATGATGGGAGTGGTAGTCACAGCTCAACATCCCCCACCCACATGGCCCGGCAAGCTCACACTGAAGCATGCACACCTCACAGGGAGTGAAAAGCCACTTCTAAGATGTCTGACAATGGTGCTCTGTTGTGGGAGTACCAGGCCCTGCTGGGAACTGGGCACCAACCAACAGCAGGACACCACTGCCTAACATCCTCTAAGCCAACTTGCACTCCCTGCAATGGAAGCACGTTCCATGGTGGGATATCTGGCTGGGTGGGAAGGAGGACTGACAGCTCTGACCATAGTCACCAGCAGCTTTTCTCACACACACCCTTAACACAAACTCCACACAACTCACCTGGGAGAATGCATTGCCTCACACTCTAATTAAATATCCCACAAAGAACCACCACACTGGGTTATGCTGTGTGAAGCACAGGGACACTTTTGTGACTTGTAGCCAAACAAACGCCAGGACAACACTGTCAGCCATCCTGTCAGCACAGGCACACTACCCCACAGGGAAGCAGAGTCAAAAGGAAGGAAGCATGGGCATGCTGGGAAGGGGGGTGTAGGCAATAGCATGATGGGAGTGGTAGTCACAGCTCAACATCCCCCACCCACAAGGCCCAGCAAGCTCACACTGAAGCATGCACACCTCACAGGGAGTGAAAAGCCACTTCTAAGATGTCTGACAATGGTGCTCTGTTGTGGGGAGTACCAGGCCCTGCTGGGAACTGGGCACCAACCAACAGGAGGACACCACTGACTGACATCCTGAGAGTTAACCTGCACCCACTGCAAGGGTGGCATACTTCATGGTGGGATAACTGGGCTGGGGGGGAGAAGGAGGTCCGGATGTCAACCAAACACCACCAATGCTGGTCATGCACACACCTCAACATTCACATTGAAATGCTTCAGGTTGGCAGGACAATGTGCTACACCAATATCAACCTCTGACTGTGACAACTTAGGACAATGCAATGTATAGGCCCGCATCCAGAAGTACAGTCACAACTGTCAGGTGTTTGAACCATTGATGCCTGTAGAAACATAACATACATTGTGTGTCTCTTCCAAAAACAGGTGTTGATGGGGACACGGCAGCAGATGATGAGGAGTCCCTGTCCCAGGCTCCGGTGGCCCCTGAGCTCTCTGGTGTGGAACAGCCTCTGCCCTCCTCGGATGGCGAAGACCTACCTGGCACCTCCGGTGTGAGTCATCATGCAGCACCAGCAGGACCACCATCTGCACCCCCTGCACCCACTCCTCCAACATCTGCCAACACACAGACCACCCCCACCGACACGGACAGACCAAGGACACTGAATGACAACAGCACAGGGACCCCAGCCCACCGTGAAGCAACGGACAACAACCCCAGTACCAACCCCCAAGGGGGCCTAGGCTCACCTGTGCGTGCCACCGCAGGTCCCGCACGTGTGGCCAGGGGTGGTGGGAGGGGTGGTAGGCAGAGGTCGCTGTTTGCAGAGGGGTCTGGACTGCATGATGACCCACAACTGGTACGCTTTGCTGATGCGTACCAGAATAGCACCGGAGAGGTCAGCCAGGTAGTGGGGATCCTCAAGGACATTCAACAGCAGCAGGCTGCCCATCATGCCCGCTTGGACTCCCACATGTCCCGTGTGGAGACACATATGTCTGGCATGGAGTCCAAGTGGGACACATTGGAAGAACTGACAGCAGTGCAGAGGGACATATTGACATGCCTCCGCCAGATTAGCACCAACATGTCCACACCTCCCTGTGTGCCCACAACATCTGGTGCCGCAACAACTGCAACTGCCACAGGGAGGGAGGATGACTCTGGTGGAGAGTCCTCTGCACCGCAGTGGCCTGCACGTGAGGGTCCCCCCAGAAAGAAGAGGGGTCGTCCGAGGAAGGAAAACTGAGAGGCCGATGGCCATGTACATCCCCCAGGAACCCAACACCTGTTCTGGAAATTCTCCTTTGTGTGCAAACTGTTCACCCTGTCGAATGCAACCCAACTCTCCCACATGACATGGGGAGTTTAAGTTGGACTAATGTATCAGATGACTGTGGACTTTACTCAGGACATTTCTGCTACCAACACTTCCAACTCATCTGGGAACTTTGGATTCCAATCCCAATGTACAGCACCCACCATCCTGTGCACTATCCTCACACATGTATGTAAATAAACTCACTAATACACCATACTTGCCTCTGTTGTGATTCCAACGTTGTTATTGTCATGGAGATGATGATCTGCTAAATGACACTGTGCATGCTAACTACTACAGCAAGTTCAACACCGTCATGTGAGTCATGGCGACGTGACACATATGAGGGAGACACACCACTAGGGCTACACAACACATACACACCAGGGCCATCTGACTCATCGCCTACACTGATGTTGCCAGGAAATATAGTGGAATGCATAGACACCATACCTATTCAGAGTATGTGTTAACTAGCCCACAGGTGCAGTAAGCAAATGTCAGTCAGATGTGTGACCACAGACAACGCACATCCCAAAGTGAAGCACAGGTTTATTACACATTTGCAACATGTTGTTTCCACTACAGATGCAAGGTAATCCCACGTGGCAGTGGCCACACAGTCACCAAGTGTAGAAGAAATAAATTCCAGGGGTGTGTGGCACATCACCTGTAGGGAAACAACTGCTTCCACCCTGGAAGTTGAATCATGGTGTCGGTGGGATCCGAGTTGACCAAACAACTCTGAAAGTACCCTGTGAAGGACAGACATGACACACAGTCAAAAGCACTGAAGAACAGGCCATAACTGCAATACTCATGCCCAATACATGTCACAAGATACCTACACAAAACCAAGTTAGCATGTCAACACTGTTGGGGAGTACAGACTACCTGTAAGCACACATCGCTGCATGCATCCAGTCAAGTAGCACATGGCCACACTCAAACAGCAACAGAGCCCCACCAACACATATCATGCAAACTCAAATCATTGACATACCAACTCTGTATACTCACATTCAGCTGAAGAAGTTGGTGATGAGCTGTGTGCGGACATCACCCTCATCATCATCACTGGCATCGTGGCCCAGGCCAGGATCCTCCACAGGTGGCGGATGTTGGTCATCGTCATCCAGGATGAGAGGCAACTCCTTCCGCACTGCCAGGTTGTGTAGCATGCAGCAGACAATGACAATCTTGCACACCTTTGCAGGGGCATATGGGAGGGCCCCTCCTGTCTTGTCCAGGCAGCGAAAGCAGCTCTTCAGGAGACCAAATGTCCGCTCGATCACTCTCCTGGTCCGACCATGTGCCTCATTGTAGCGCATCTGGGCTGGTGTCACAGGGTTCCTGAGGGGTGTCAGCAACCACAGCATGTTGGGGTATCCGGAGTCACCTACATACAGACAATTGCACATTAGCTGAGTTGGAAAAGAGGGTGGAATACAACATTGCAGAACACACACAATGGTACAAAGTCAGTACACACCGACAAGCCAGGCACGCTGGTTCTGCATCTGTGACATCATCCTCGGGATGCGACTACTCCTCATTATGTAGGCATCGTGTGCAGAACCGGGGAAACGTGCACACACATGTGAGTTGCTCATATCTGCAAGACATACCACCAGGGCATTGATAGAATGGTAATGTTTCCTGTTCCTGTATGCCTGCTCATGTGCCTGTGGTGGTACCAAAGCCACATGTGTCCCATCAATGGAGCCGATGACATGTGGCATCCTCCCCAGGGCATAGAAGTCACTCTTGACGTCAGTGAGTTGTTGACGTTTAGGGAAATAGATGTACTGGTTCAAGTATCTCAACACCGCCTCCAAAACATTGCATAGCACACGGCTGAACATGGTCTGTGACATCCCACCAGCAGACGCCACAGTGTGTTGAAAGGTACCGGTGGCAAAGAAGTGTAGGGGTGCCATCACCTTCACCTTGGGGGTCAGCGCTGCAGGGTATGGCTGGCCAGGTTGCAAATGTGGGGCCAACCGCACCGCCAATTCCTCAATAAGCGGCCTGTTGAAGCGGTACCGTCGGATGCAGTCATGTTCAACCATGGTTGCAAGGCCAGGGAATGGTCTATGGACAGCTGGTGCCCTGCAGTGCATAGGTGAACAAAGAAAGATTGTCAGTCACCCCACATATGTGGCATTGACCATACTCAATATCACATGATACATCATTACGAGACACAAGTACTTGATGTGTGTGCCGTTCTGTATGGACATATATGGCACCTACATGGCCAACATCTAACATCTCAGTTCAACATGTGTTCACAACAAGTTCCAGGTTGTGCTATGGGAAATCATTAGGCTGTGTCACAGTATCCATGTACTGCTGTCACGTTCAAAACACACACCACAGTGACAAGTGAGGACAGATGTGCCACAGGCATCACAGCTCATTGACAGGTAGATTCACAGGGACCCTGTATTGCCACATGGACACTGGCATGACATGGCGTATCATGTACACGTCAGCAAAACAACCATGACTCCCACAGGTAGTGGCCCCTGTTGCCTGTGCAGGACAGACATGGACGTCTGTGACACACACACGCACAACATCAAAGTCGATGCACAAACAACGTGGATGTGGAGACTGTCTCCCATTGTGCACATGGAATCAGAGACATCTGAAACACAACATGCACACAGACTGTGGAGGGCCATCACAATTGTGGCAATGGGTCACCCTGTGACGTACATACCATCCCACATGGGACTCAGGGTGTATGTGACATAACATACACATACACAACCTGGAAATGTGACCATGCCACATGCTCTGAACTGAACTGTTGCACATCACAGTGGTCATGTGCACAACACACAAAGGATTCTGTCCCCATGAACACGTGCACAGCCCAGGAGTGGCTGCCCCCAAGTGCCACCCAACAAACCACATGTTGACCCCCATACACACACAGATAATGCAGCCTTACATGCCTTAGGATACAGTGTGGACAGGCTGTGGTGTTGTAGGTGTGCCCCTGAGTCCCTGGCCAGTAATTGTAGCTGGCATACGTTCACCAGTGACAACCATGGTGACATATGCGAGTGACTTGTACAGGGACGCGTCGTACAGCAATGGACCGATCCGTGTGCACGCATTGGCCAATGCATATGATGTGGACGGATGCGTGTTTTGCTCCGAGATACGCGTTGTACAGCAATGGACCGATCGGTGCGCATGCATTGGCCATTACATATGATGTGGACGGATGCGTGTTGTGTTTCGAAATACGCGTTGTACAGCAATGGACCGATCGGTGCGCACGCATTGGCCATTGCATATGATGTGGACGGATGCGTGTTGTGCTCCGAAATACGCGTTGTACAGCAATGGACCGATCGGTGCGCACGCATTGGCCATTGCATATGATGTGGACGGATGCGTGTTGTGCTCCGAAATATGCGTTGTACAGCAATGGACCGATCGGTGCGCACGCATTGGCCATTGTATATGATGTGGACGGATGCGTGTTGTGTTTCGAAATACGCGTTGTACAGCAATGGACCGATCGGTGCGCACGCATTGGCCATTGCATATGATGTGGACGGATGCGTGTTGTGCTCCGAAATACGCGCTGTACAGCAATGGACCGATCGGTGCGCACGCATTGGCCATTGCATATGATGTGGACGGATGCGTGTTGTGTTTCGAAATACGCGTTGTACAGCAATGGACCGATCGGTGCGCACGCATTGGCCATTGCACATGATGTGGACGGATGCGTGTTGTGTTTCGAAATACGCGTTGTACAGCAATGGACCGATCGGTGCGCACGCATTGGCCATTGCATATGATGTGGACGGATGCGTGTTGTGTTTCGAAATATGCGTTGTACAGCAATGGACCGATAGGTGCGCACGCATTGGCTATGGACTGACATGGTAACGGACGCGTTTTCAAAGCTTTTACGAGCCGGATGCAGTGAATTCAGTTGGCCACCCACAACAATGTTGCAAATTCATGGGTGTCATGAAGTTGAACTTTTGAAGGATGCTGTGGGCGTGTATAAGTGGTGCAATTCCATAAATTGGCCAGATTCAGAAGATGCAAACGACTTGGACCTATCACTTTGGACACATGGGACAGTATCTGCCTCTGCAGCACACATATAATGCTGGCTGTTCCCCTGAGAGCTCACTTGCCTGCACTACATGCTCCAGGACGACATCTGCCACCACCACTGCTGCTGTCTCTGCATCCTCTGGCTACTGCAATGGCACATACTGTGGAGAGAGCCCCAGCCTTCAGCACTGAGGAGAACCAGGCCCTGCTGGACAGCCTCCTTCCACAGTACAGCAATCTGTATGGGAAACCAGGGGAGCAGGTGAGTGTGCTGCCCACTGCCTTACTAATTGTGCATGTTGTCTGACTAGCAAGACTTACAGTGTGTAAACCAGTGGCTAGCATGCTCACTGAGTAGTTGTCAGCCCCCAAAGTGTGTAGTTACATGCACTGAACAGGTATAGTGCAGTAACAGTGCATTCCAACAAGGTTTTACTTCCCAGGCAATGATACCATTTAGTAACTGCTGGACAACTGTTCATAGCCATAGTTGCACTACCTGTGTTCATCATATGCCCCTGTGATTGAGACATGTATATCCAACTGTGTGATGCACGGATATGTTGCATGTCTAGTAATGGCCTTTTCACTTTGTCATCCTCACAGGTTGATGCCCACCAGAAGCAGGAGATCTGGCTGACCATCGTCCGGGCAGTACGATCTGTGGGGGTCTACAGGCGCAGGATCCGCAACTGCCGGAAGAGGTGGCAGGACCTTCGTGGCTGGACCCGGAGGATCGCAAGGGTCCAGCTGAAGCTGTCGCCTCCTCGCAGGAGGGGCGGACACCGGACCCTGACACCCCACATGCTCCGGATTCTGGCGGTGGTCTTCCCTGACCTGGATGGGCAGCTGAAGGCCAGACAGCAGCAAGGAGGGGGTAAGTGCTAGCCTTTTCTGTGTACTATGACTAACATGCTCTATGCACTCCTTTAGCCTGGTTCCACTTCCACAGTACAACTGTCTTGTCGTACTGGACTCATGTCCCTCACTTGTGTCATGCCCCCTCCTCATCTTATACACAGGTGTTGCCCTTACACTCTGTGACTTAGGTCACTTGGGTACTGTGTACTTGCAGTTACCTGTGGTTCAAGTTGGGGACAGCATCAGTTACAGGAACTTTGTTGTGGGCTGCATGGGTGGTACAATTGCTCACACAATGCCTGTGATCTGACATGTACTCTGGGTATGGCTTTACAATGTGTTCCAATTGCTGCTCTGACTCACCACATGTCTGGGGTATGTGCCACACACCCATGCTGCAGCAGAGACCAAGGGGGAGCCTCAGAAGTATGTACATCATGTGTGTGACACATGCATAGCCACCTGCCTAGTGTTCAGGGTAATACCATGTTGCACATGGACCAGGACTGTAATGCCTACTCCGTACATCGAAGGCACTCTGTTCTCCCACTCCCGTGTGTCAGCATACATATTGGGCATTGTGAAGAGTGCACTCAGGTGTCTGCCTCTGTGTCACCGTGGTGTGGCCTTGCTTTTGGACTCCTGGAGTGTTTAACAATTTGGGGTGGCCAGCCATCTGAGTTGTGACTATAGGATCTGCACATTGGTTAATGCATAGGTCTCTGGTCCCTTGACTGTGCACAATGGTGTATGAAACATTGAGGTGCAGGCAGCTTTGGTTCATTCTCATCAGACGGTGAAGTGCTCATGTGTATGGATTTGTGTTTGCAGTCACTCAAATGTCTCATTTGATTGACGTGGGATCATCTTAGTCCTCATGATGTGGGTGGCCAGGGGTGCACATGTGCACCTGTCAGCTACAGGGCTTGCATTCCCAAAACTTCCATGATTGTGACACAGTGTAGACTGGTGTTGTGTGTATGCACTGCCCCTGTGACAGGAGACAGTTATGACTGACTTGCCAGACAGGCCTGTGCCATGACATTCAACTCGCAAAGGGTGATCCAGCAGTAGTGTGATATGTCCTGCATGCACACCATTGTCGCATTGTCTATCAGGACATGAGGACATCATTGTGTCTGGTGATGGAAGCAAAACCCGCATATCGACAGAGACTCTGCCCATCACTTTTCCTGACACATGTACTGAGTCAGTGGCAGGAGATGGCATGTGTTTGGAGTGACACATTTCCATATGTTCTCTTGGATGTCCAACAACTGTGTATGTGGTGCATGTGTGCACATATGATTAGTCGCATACAACAGGCACTAGACAGATGGGTGCATGGACAGGTAGGATATGTATGGCATTAATGACTGTCAGGCAGACAATGGGCTTCTTCAAATCAGTGTCAGCACTTATTGCAATGTCTAGCGAATGATGGCAGGGCTTGCTCTGTGATGTGCTGTACTTACTGTGGTGTGTGTGGTCAGTACAGGTGACTAATGTTGCTCTGTTTATCCTGATTGTTTGCAGATACATCCACGGTCACAGGAGGAGACAGCTCCATGGACCAAGAGGAGCGGCAGAGCCAGACTGGGTCCACTGCAGGGGAGACCGAGGGACCCAGTGGCACGGAGGGTGAGGGGAGCCACACTGAGGAGAACTCAGCTGCGACCACCTCAGCTGAGGACCACAGCACTTCCAGTGAGGACTCCCTTGTGGAGGCGGGTGTCAGCAGACCACAGACAAAATCAAGCAAGTCTGTCCCCGCCACCACCACCATCTCCACCCTCCCATCTGCTCCCATCCCACATGTCCGTGGAGGCTCCCGTGTAGGGGAGCGTGTCTCCTTCATGCCAGGCACCGCACCCCCTGCCTCTGTCTCCCCTGGTGCCCTGAGTGTGGAGTCTGTGGACTTGCTGAAACAGATCCATGTAGGGCAGACATCAGTGCTGAGTGTCCTCCATGCACACACGGGTCTGTTGACACAACTGGTGTCATTCATGGAGGGCATGTCATCTGGCATGTCTGCCCCACATCGGACCAATCAGTCCATGGCCTCCTCACTGACGGCAGCAGTGTCCCTCCTGCAACAGTCCCTCACCCCTCCTACCTCTGCCCCATCCACAATCCCCAGCACCCTACCTGTCCCAAGCATACACACACCGGTACAGGCACCCACCAGCACAGACACAAGCAGCACACAGACACACACGCCAAAATCCAGACGCACACGCACGCACAGTCAGGGGTCTGATACCTCACTCACAGGGGATGGGGCCCAGACACACACACATGCATCCAGGAGCACTCCGCAGTCCTCAGTTACCTCTCCCTCCAAAACCCCTTCCCTTGCCTCACCTGCAACCCCCCCCTCCCAGAAGCTCTTCCTCTGTGAGCTTGGCCTCTTCCCCACAGATCCATCTGACCCAATGCACAGGCGGAAGAGGCGACCACCACACACAGAGGGGAGTGCCCCTCACACCCGGACACCCTCCCCCAGGCACAGGCAGACTGAGGACCCCATTAGGAAGTCCCCCCAGACCAGGAAGGGCAAGACCCCACC
Organism: Calotriton arnoldi; assembly: GCA_963921515.1. NCBI lineage: Eukaryota > Metazoa > Chordata > Amphibia > Caudata > Salamandridae > Calotriton > Calotriton arnoldi. Next base: position 601,966 of record CAWUFW010011302.1, read on the forward strand.
ACCACCACCACGCAGCTCCACCACACAGTCTCTCTCCTCCATCCCCCAGGCCACCACTCCACCGGTTCCCCCGCCACACCCTGCCCCAGGTTCCCCCACACACCCATACCGCATCCCCAAACTGCTTAGGCCCTCCCCCTACCACTTGCTCTTCCACCCCCAACCCAGACGCTCAGCCTGTTTGTGCCACTGGTGTGGAGACCGGGTCCCCCCCTGTCCTGCCCACCTCATCTGCCCCCCTTCCACTCCCTTGGAGTTATGCACTGCAGTGGAGTCCACAACCACCCCGTCTGACTTGGGCACTGCAGTGGGGACCCAGTCCACTCCATCTGACCGGCCCACTGCAGTGGTGCCAGCACCCACACCGTCTGACTTGTGCCCTATAGTGGTGCCGGCCCCCACTGAGTCAGACACCTCCACTGCAGTTGCCGGTGACACTCCTCCACCCACCACCCCTTCACTGCCTCCTTCTGGCATCCCCTGATCCTGTCCCTGCGGTGCCTGGCCTGCCCCTTGTATGCCCCTCCGAGGGGGATGTCCCCTGTCCGTACCAGTGCAGGCAAGCAATGGGTGACAAGTTGTCACATATCACCCTGTTCGGACTGTGTATGTGGACTGGCCATTGGCCTTAGTTTCTTTTGGACTTCAAATTTTTCTTTCACATTTGCTGGATAAAGCCTCTTTGTTTACTAGTGGTTTTTCTTTTGATGTACATGATGTAGATGAGTATCATCATGCATTTGCTGTTGTAATAGTGTTCAGATCAGGAAAATGAAGTGTTGCTGTGATGGACTCCATGTGGTCCATGGGATATGTGTCCTAATCTAGTCTGGATCCATAGCATCCTTTGCTGCAGTCTGAGGGTGTAATGTTCAGCATTTGACACAGGGATGTACGTTTTGCATTTGTAAATTAACATCTGTGGCTTACACTGATGCACATCTGGTGGGCTTACCACTGTTCAATGTTTCTATTTCCCTGACTGTGTGCCCATCTCCACTGGACATGCAGTTTAGCACATCAATGTTGAAGGACTCATCTGTGTACAGTGCAACTTGCTTGACACGTGTTTTGGGTATATGCAGATGACTGAAGTGACACTCCCGTACCCAGGCTGATGTGAGCAGAGCCTTCAGTGTGTTGTAATTGTTGACTCACTGACCGAGTGTTCTGCTGACATGTTTGAGTCGTGCACAGACAAGGTTTGGCACAGCGGACCTTCCACAGGAGTGGAGTGCCCTCATGGCAGTGTGTAATCCCGTGACATTGCCTGGGCCCGTGTTGTGTGTTGTGTAAGCATGTCTGTGTGTGTTCCCTTCCCTTTTCCTACACCGGCTGTGTCCCTACGGATGTTCCTGTTTGTGATGCTTGCTGAGTTGTCCTGTGTTCATCCAGCATCTTGTACCTGGTTTCTCGTGATGTGGGTGCATGGCAAACTAATATTCATCAGGTTGTCATCCCTAGTTGTCTTTGTTGTCAGGGCTGGGGATGTGGGCAAACACAGATGAGACACAGTCAGGATTCCCCTTGGCACTTGTTGGTTACACGAGTCATGTAATTTACAGTTTGTGGTAGCTTTCAGTGATTGTGACACGTTGTGTGTGTGACTGCTGCCACTCCTCAGGGTCAGAGCTGCAATGTTGGAAGTTGTCTACGTGTGTTCTTTGTGGGTGACCTTGGCTTCTTCATTGGTGTGTGACTGTGGCCGGGATCCCATTGATTGGGGTGGATTTCACGTCATGCCCATGTACGGCGTACTGTGCAGTGTGTCAGACATTCACGAGTCTTGTTGACTGGCCAGGTGTGATGGGTTTCTGCACCTTAGTTCCCACAACCACCCCTGGGATTGTCATGGGTGCATGTGCAATGTCACCTGTCCATGTGAGCTTCACTGCTGCACATTGGTGGATATCAAGGTGTGTGGTGTTGAGTGTGTGCAAATGTGAGTTGTTGCACTGCTAGACCCCTACCTCCATATTGGCCTTGGCTGACAGGCCGTGCTGATTGATTTGTGCTTGTGTAGGTGTGATGGTAGTTTGTTGCTCAGGACACATGGCTGTGGTTCACAGTGTGAACAACATCTAGCTTTGTCATCACAGTGGGATTATCATGCAGGCTAGTGTCACCACAATGTGGGGTCCCTGGGGGTAGTGCTGTGGTGGGTCTGTCTCTTGCTGTGTTAGTTGCTGTTCCTACAAGCTTGTGTGACATGTGTAATTTGGGCTCCCTCTCATCTAACAATGCCTGATTGCCCACATAGGGGAATCCGATCCATGAGTTACTTTTGTATAGGCACTGTATACACATCTGTGTAATTGGAATTCAGGCCTCCTCGTGTGTTGTGTGGTTGCCTGGGGACACTGGCACACCCCCATCACCTGTTGTGTTTGATATGCAGTGTGAGGCTGCCTGTTTGTGTTTGTGCATCTGCACCACTGCATTGGCATATCTTTGGTGTGCCATTGCCTGTATGTTGTTTGGAGGATTTCCCATGCTGTCCCTGGAACTCCTAGGTCATCAGTCAGCACAATAATCATGGTTCGTATGTCCCATTGCTGCCATGGTATGGTATTTGTTCACCTCACATCTACAGTCTCCCCAGGATATCTACATTTGTGTGTCCATTAGTGCAGATATGTGGGTCTGCATTATGATGGTCACTTCTGGCATTGTGTAATTGATAAATGGAGACGATGTCAGTCCCCATGGGTGATGTTTGTCTGCACATGGCCAAAGGTATGCTTTATTTGCACTGCACTGTTTGCCTCACCCAATCTATGTTGCTATGGGACACAACCACTACTTTGCCACTGATGTGTTTGTTGTTCTGTGACCAGGAATCATCCATGCTGTTTGGCAGTTGCAGCTTTTTCCATGACAACACTTACCTTTTGGTCACTGTGATGATGGGGGTTTGGACCCCATTGCCACAATGTTCAAAATGTGCTTCAGCTATGGACCCCACACTTACCTTTTGGTCACTGTGATGATGGGGGTTTAGACCCCATTGCCACAATGTTCTAAATGTGCTTCAGCTATGGACCCCACACTTACCTTTTGGTCACTGTGATGATGGGGGTTTAGACCCCATTGCCACAATGTTCAAAAGGTGCTTCAGCTATGGACCCCACACTTACCTTTTGGTCACTGTGAGGATGGGGGTTTAGACTCCATTGCCACAATGTTCAAAATGTGCTTCAGCTATGGACCCCACACTTACCTTTTGGTCACTGTGATGATGGGGGTTTAGACCCCTTTGCCACAATGTTCAAAATGTGCTTCAGCTATGGACCCCACACTTACCTTTTGGTCACTGTGATGATGGGGGTTTAGACCCCATTGCCACAATGTTCAAAATGTGCTTCAGCTATGGACCCCACACTTACCTTTTGGTCACTGTGATGATGGGGGTTTAGACCCCATTCCCACAGTGGTCATGGTCTGCTTGCATTGTGAAGGGCACACACATTTTTGTTTGACACATGTGATAGGGGGTCACATTGTATGTTCAATGTCATGTTCAGTGTTGTAGGCATTTGACACAGACTACACACTCTTGTCATGATGTTGGGGGATGTCTTTTGCTGACATTCCTTATGTTGGAGTATGCTGGTTGTGTCATGCATTACCCGTCCTATGAGTGGGGATGGTAGTAGTGACAGGCATCCAGCCCCCATGAGTAGGGGTGGTGGTAGTGGTAGGCATCCAGCCACCCATGAGTGGGGATGGTGGTAGTGACAGGCATCCAGCCCCCTGAGTAGGGGTGGTGGTGGTGGTAGGCATCCAGGCCCCCATGAGTAGGGGTGGTGGTTGTGGTAGGCATCCAGGCCCCCATGAGTAGGGGTGGTGGTAGTGGTAGGCATCAATTCCCCTATGAGTGGGGATGGTAGTAGTGACAGGCATCCAGCCCCCATGAGTTGGGGTGGTGGTTGTGGTAGGCATCCAGGCTCCCATGAGTAGGGGTGGTGGTAGTGGTAGGCATCAATTCCCCTATGAGTGGGGATGGTAGTAGTGACAGGCATCCAGCCCCCCATGAGTTGGGGTGGTGGTTGTGGTAGGCATCCAGGCCCCCATGAGTAGGGGTGGTGGTAGGCATCCAGCCCCCCATGAGTGGGGATGGTGGTAGTGACAGGCATCCAGCCCCCCCTGAGTAGGGGTGGTGGTTGTGGTAGGCATCCAGGCCCCCATGAATAGGGGTGGTAGGCATCCAGCACCCCATGAGTGGGGATGGTGGTAGTGACAGGCATCCAGGCCCCCTGAGTAGGGGTGGTGGTAGTGGTAGGCATCCAGGCCCCCATGAGTAGGGGTGGTGGTAGTGGTAGGCATCAATTCCCCTATGAGTGGGGATGGTAGTAGTGACAGGCATCCAGCCCCCATGAGTTGGGGTGGTGGTAGTGACAGGCATCCAGCCCCCCTAAGTAGGGGTGGTGGTAGTGACAGGCATCCAGCCCCCCTAAGTAGGGGTGGTGGTAGTGACAGGCATCCAGCCCCCCCTGAGTAGGGGTGGTGGTAGTGACAGGCATCCAGCCCCCCCTGAGTAGGGGTGGTGGTAGTGGTAGGCATCCAGGCCCCCATGAGTAGGGGTGGTGGTAGTGGTAGGCATCAATTCCCCTATGAGTGGGGATGGTAGTAGTGACAGGCATCCAGCCCACCATGAGTTCGGGTGGTGGTGGTGGTAGGCATCCAGGCCCCCATGAGTAGGGGTGGTGGTTGTGGTAGGCATCCAGGCCCCCATGAGTAGGGGTGGTGGTAGTGGTAGGCATCAATTCCCCTATGAGTGGGGATGGTAGTAGTGACAGGCATCCAGCCCCCATGAGTTGGGGTGGTGGTTGTGGTAGGCATCCAGGCCCCCATGAGTAGGGGTGGTGGTAGGCATCCAGCCCCCCATGAGTGGGGATGGTGGTAGTGACAGGCATCCAGCCCCCCCTGAGTAGGGGTGAAGGTTGTGGTAGGCATCCAGGCCCCCATGAATAGGGGTGGTGGTAGTGGTAGGCATCCAGCACCCCATGAGTGGGGATGGTGGTAGTGACAGGCATCCATCCCCCCTGAGTAGGGGTGGTGGTAGTGGTAGGCATCCAGGCCCCCATGAGTAGGGGTGGTGGTAGTGGTAGGCATCAATTCCCCTATGAGTGGGGATGGTAGTAGTGACAGGCATCCAGCCCCCCATGAGTTGGGGTGGTGGTAGTGACAGGCATCCAGCCCCCCCTGAGTAGGGGTGGCGGTAGTGACAGGCATCCAGCCCCCCCTGAGTAGGGGTGGTGGTAGTGACAGGCATCCAGCCCCCCCTGAGTAGGGGTGGTGGTAGTGGTAGGCATCCAGGCCCCCATGAGTAGGGGTGGTGGTAGGGGTAGGCATCAATTCCCCTATGAGTGGGGATGGTAGTAGTGACAGGCATCCAGCCCCCCATGAGTTGGGGTGGTGGTGGTGGTAGGCATCCAGGCCCCCATGAGTGGGGATGGTGGTAGTGGTAGGCATCAATTCCCCTATGAGTGGGGATGGTAGTAGTGACAGGCATCCAGCCCCCCATGAGTTGGGGTGGTGGTTGTGGTAGGCATCCAGGCCCCCACGAGTAGGGGTGGTGGTAGTGGTAGGCATCCAGCCCCCCATGAGTGGGGATGGTGGTAGTGACAGGCATCCAGCCCCCCATGAGTAGGGGTGGTGGTAGTGGTAGGCATCCAGGCCCCCATGAGTAGGGTTGGTGGTAGTGGTAGGCATCAATTCCCCTATGAGTGGGGATGGTAGTAGTGACAGGCATCCATCCCCCATGAGTTGGGGTGGTGGTAGTGACAGGCATCCAGCCCCCCCTGAGTAGGGGTGGTGGTAGTGACAGGCATCCAGCCCCCCCTGAGTAGGGGTGGTGGTAGTGGTAGGCATTCAGGCCCCCATGAGTAGGTGTGGTGGTAGTGGTAGGCATCAATTCCCCTATGAGTGGGGATGGTAGTAGTGACAGGCATCCAGCCCCCCATGAGTTGGGGTGGTGGTGGTGGTAGGCATCCAGGCCCCCATGAGTAGGGGTGGTGGTTGTGGTAGGCATCCAGACCCCCATGAGTAGGGGTGGTGGTAGTGGTAGGCATCAATTCCCCTATGAGTGGGGATGGTAGTAGTGACAGGCATCCAGCCCCCCATGAGTTGGGGTGGTGGTTGTGGTAGGCATCCAGGCCCCCATGAGTAGGGGTGGTGGTAGTGGTAGGCATCCAGCCCCCCATGAGTGGGGATGGTGGTAGTGACAGGCATCCAGCCCCCCATGAGTTGGGGTGGTGGTTGTGGTAGGCATTCAGGCCCCCATGAGTAGGGGTGGTGGTAGTGGTAGGCATCCAGCCCCCCATGAGTGGGGATGGTGGTAGTGACAGGCATCCAGCCCCCCATGAGTTGGGGTGGTGGTTGTGGTAGGCATCCAGCCCCCCATGAGTGGGGGTGGTGGTAGTGGTAGCCATCAGGCCCCTATAGGTGTGTATGACATTGGTGATAGCCATCCCGCCCCTATGGTTTGGCTGTTGCTAGTGTACGTCATTTCTGCATCACTATGTGTGTGTGACATATGTCGGGTACGTGTCGTTTGTTTGTGTAGTGGGTGTTTGACTTACCGTCTACGCCTTACGCGTCCATACCGGTTCCGGTAATAGATGTACAGTATTGGTCGGACCTGCGCGATGGGATTCATGGTTGGGTCGTCTCGTTCGGGTTTCTCGTGGCTTCGACTCGTACTCGTAGCTGGCTTGTTCGTCTCGTAGCCGTGGATCGTCTTGTGGCGCGAATCGGAGCTTATGTGCGGCTCTGCCGGATGCTCTGACGTGCCGGACGTAGCGACCAGTTCGGCGCGTACGGAGTGCGCATCGTACTTGTCCGGCCGGAAGGTGCTGTGTATTTACTTCCGTGCGACTCGATTCGGCGTTTCCGGATCCAGCTCGGTCGGGGAACTGGAGCTGGAATGGGTAAGTACGGCTCGCTCGGAATTTTAGCAGTAATGCGCATCGTACTTGCTCGCTCGGACGACTGTTCGAATCGTTCGGGAAAAACGCGTTCGGCTCGTATTTTTTCCGAACGAATCTTATTCGCTGCGCTTCCGGCCGAGATCGGAATCGACCCTTAGGTCTATATCCAGACCCAAATCCAGAAGAATCGACCATAATTTGGATCTATTAACACGGATGAATGCTGATGTTAGATCCATAAATGCCATGTGCAGGGATCCCTTCTTAGCTATTGTGTATTTCCACACCACCAAATGTAGATTAATACACTGGTCTAGCATCCCTTTGCCCTTGTCTAAAACAGTACTGTAGGTCTGAAATGATCTCAAAATTATCTAACCAAGAGGTTAGCCAATCCAGGACCACTTTCCCCATAATTTTTACAGCTGAGTCTAAGAGGGAAATCGGTCGATGGCACGCTAGATCGTCCCTCGACCCCTTTTTAAAAATGATTAAAATAATAGACATTGACCAGGAAAAGGGGAGGCCACAAGAACAGGCCACATAAAATACGCATGTCAGTATCCTGGCCCAAGTCAGAGGGTCTGCTCTATACAGACCTGCTGGGACCCCATCCGATCCAGGTGCTTTCCCCCCGGCTGTGGCCAAGATAGCTTTGTGTACCTCTTCTATATTATAATGCAATGGGACACAGGTTAATTTTGTGTCTTTTTGTTATTCACACTGACAGGGATTGTGGTTGTTGTTTGAGTAGGGTTTCACCCCCTCACCAATAACCCAAGTTCTCACATCATCAAGTTCTGAAATGAAACCTAATAAAAAGCTTAAAAAATACATATTTGTAATTTCAGACTTCTGAGTCACAGACTGTCCAATCATATTAGAGACAGTCCATTACTCAACAACAGTAACCAGGCAATAAAGCTAAAATATGGATAATGTCCTATGCTCTGGGACAAAAAAGGAAAGGTACTTAACTGTGCAGACAGCACCAAAACATGTGAATGACAGTGTTTTCAAACGTTATAGGCAGATGATACCTTGTTTTAATGGTCCTCCCCTTTCAGTTCCATTGCTTATTACTAAAAGCAAGAACATTTGATCAATTCACCATATACATCCCACAGTTCTTCCATAAAATCAGTGCATGTCTGATTCAGCATTTAACATTTTCCTGGATGGCCCAAACCACAAAATGCTTTACAAGATCTGCCCAGTCTATATGAACTTCAGAAGTTGACAAAGAAGAGCAGACAAAAATATAGAAATCAGCCCTAGAATCAACGGGCCTTTTGAGGAAAATGGCCTTGATGCAGCACATCAAACTTTGGGTCACTCATCGCTTTGCACAAGTCCTTATACCTACTTGAGTGTCTACTCTGATAAAGAACCAAAAGCAAGCCGTCCTCTATAGCCCACATTAGAAACAAACTCTACCCTAGAGTGGGGAACCAAACATTCTAAAACTTGCAAAATGGCCACTGTAAGAAATTGAGTTGTTAGTTAAGGGGGATGATTAAGCAACAAACACAATCCTTATCAGGGTGAGCTCTTAAAGTCATTAAATTAACCTGAGCTCATCTCCTGGTGAATCACTGACAAAATATCGAAGTCAGAATATCGACCTACAGAAATATCGACGCAAGAATATGGAAGTCAAGAATATCGACATCCTTTCTACATTATGGCCAGTACAAAAATATCGAAAAAAATATATCGATGTCAAAAATATCGTTGGTAAAAATATCGTTTTTTATTTAAGTTAAAAAAATAATGTAAAATAAAGTAAATAATACATATAATTAAAATAAACATAGTTAAAAATATTTTAAAATGTTTAAAAATTATAAGTAATATATATGTAATGTAAAAATAAATTAAACATATACATATAATATATAATATATATACTTACTAATCATTTTTAATAATTATTTTAATAACTTATAAAAAAAAATATATATCATATACATTATAAATACATCTAACACATAAAACAATCATATAAATAAAAATTAAATAAATATATATAACAAATTAAAAAAATAAAATTATTTTTAATCTTTTTAAAATTAATTATATACTACATTAAGTAAAATAATACAAAAAATATTAGATAGCGGAGGTAATAAAATTACTATTCCAACTCCAAACAGTGCAACAGTAGGGAAAATGTTGGATAGCGTAGGGAGTAAAAATTACTATTCCCACCCCAGTGAGTGCAACAGTAGGGAAAGTGTTGGATAGCGTAGGGGTAATAATTACTATTCCCACTCCAGTGAGTGCAACAGTAGGGAAAGTGTTGGATAGCGTAGGGGTTAAAATTACTATTCCCACTCCAGGGAGTGCAACAGTAGGGAAAGTGTTGGATAGCGTAGGGGTAAAAATTACTATTCCAGTGAGTGCAACAGTAGGGAAAGTGTTGGATAGCGTAGGGGTTAAAATTACTATTCCCAATCCAGTGAGTGCAACAGTAGGGAAAGTGTTGGATAGCGTAGGGGTAAAATTACTATTCCCACTCCAGTGAGTGCAACAGTAGGGAAAGTGTTGGATAGCGTAGGGGTTAAAATTACTATTCCCACTCCAGTGAGTGCAACAGTAGGGAAAGTGTTGGATAGCGTAGGGGTAAAAATTACTATTCCCACTCCAGTTAGTGCAACAGTAGGGTAAGTGTTGGATAGCGTAGGAGTAAAAATGACTATTCCCACTCCAGGGAGTGCAAAAGTAGGGAAAGTGTTGGATAGCGTAGGAGTAAAAATTACTATTCCCAATCCAGTGAGTGCAACAGTAGGGAAAGTGTTGGATAGCGTAGGGGTGAAAATTACTATTCCCACGCCAGTGAGTGCAACAGTAGGGAAAGTGTTGGATAGCGTAGGGGTAAAAATTACTATTCCCACACCAGTGAGTGCAACAGTAGGGAAAGTGTTGGATAGCGTAGGGGTTAAAATTACTATTCCAACTCCAGTGAGTGTAACAGTGTGGAAAATGTAGGATAGCGTAGGGTTAAATTAACATACTTATTAATTAAATAATTTTTGTAAAATAAATAACATATTAATAATTAATTAACTAAAAATTAATAATAAATACCAATAAAATTAAATTAATATTTACTTAAATAACATTAAATTACTTCCCACCCTATTCCCCCATAAACACACAACCCGCTACACATAAAAAGAACACAATTAATTTAATTATCAATTAATCAATTAATAAAAATTAATTACCATTAATAATAAATTAACAATAACTTAATTAACAATAACAATAAATAAATAATAATAATAAATTAATTATAATTAATATAATTATAAATTAATCAATTAATACAAATTAATTACCAAATAATAATTAATGAACAATAAATTAATTATCAATAACAATAAATAAAAAAATATTAACTAATTAATTATAATTCAATTACTTCCCACCCTATTTCCCTATAAACCCACAACCCGCTACACATAAAAATTAACATAATTAATTTAATTATCAATTAATCAATTAATAAAAATTTATTACTAATTAATAATTAATTAACAATAAATTAATTAGCAATAACAATGCATAAATAAAAAATTAATTATAATTAATATAATGATAAATTAATCAATAAAAAAAATACCAATTAATAATTAATTAACAATAAATTAATAATCAATAGCAATAAATAAAAACATATTAATTTATTAATTATAATTACATTACTTCCCACCCTATTCCCCTATAAACCCACAACCCACATACTGAAATGCAAAATTTACTTTAAAAAAATTACTAATTTCGAAACATTTAATACATATATTTAAAAATAATAAAAATACATTACAAAATATGTTAAACATACATATAAAATACATACTAAATACATAACACTAATATAAATATCGATATTATTAACAACGATATTTTTGCTAACGATATTACTTACTTCGATATTACTTACTTCGATATTACTTACTTCGATATAAAAAAAACGATATTACTTACCTTAAGGTCCATATTCTGGTCACCGATATTCTTGACATCGATATTCTGTCCCTACGATAATAAAAACTCGATATTAGTGTAGGTCGATATAAAAAAATCTATATTTTGACTGCGCACCCTCCTGGTAGCTATGGCATAAAGCAGGCAGGCTTAATTCAAAGGCAATGTGCAATTCACTTCCTAGATGTTATGGCTCTCTTTATACTTTACCTTGAAACAATACTCCTCTGAACATGGGGTCCACACTTTGCTCACATATTACTTGGTGACAGAAATTAGCCTTGGAATGTCATGTGTTAGAATAATAACTTCATAATCTGTAAAAAAAAAAAAAACAATGAAGTAACAGGAAGTCTAAACCATGGAAACACCAGCCCACTGGAAAGACTATAAAAAGCCATCCCCAAGGCAGCATCACCCATTTAAAATCCATCAGAAAGGAAGCAACAATAGACCCCACCCCCAGAAAGTAACACCCCAGGATGCCCAGCCCAAAGGAAAGGATTATTAAGTGCAAATGCCAGATCAACACCACTTCGTAGCAGCAATCAACCAGGAAGCAACAGGAAGACCCATGCACAGAAAATACAGCCAACAAGAGTGACTATCAAGAGGAAACCTCAAACCAGCACTACCCTTTTACAGGCAACCAATCAGGAGAAAAAGTAAAACCCATCTGCAGGAAGCCCCACCCACATGAAGCAGGACGGAAATGCCAACAAAGAGCTAACACCAAATCAGCATCAATTGGTAGAAGCAACCAACAAGGAAGCAACCCAAAGTCCCCAACTTCCATTTCTTTATTAAGGCTTCAAAGGCATCCTCTGCAAAGGGTGCAGGAAGGCAATCGTGACTCATGTTTGGGGTTCTTAGGGACATGTGGGAGACAAGGCCTCAATTCCAGCCCACACATGCCCCACTTCTCGGTTTACTCACACCCACTACCACGTTTCTCATACGAGCACCATCCCCACCATTTGACACTCAAGCATATTCAACAATCACCCACGTTATTTGCGTAAGTATGTGTGAGGCACCTAGACCTATGCTTGTGCTGCCCATTAGTTATTTACAATAAATTTGGTGACTTGCAGTAATGATGTGTGAACTAGCTTATTGCTGAGGAGTGTTTAAAAAAAAAAAAAAAAAAAAAAGGTGTCTCTATACATCTCGAAGAATATTTCAGATAAGTGGTAAGGATTTATTCTGTTTTTGTAGTTCTGTAAAGTCTGCTGTGCTTGGTAAGCAATTTTTAATAAGAGGTTGTATCTGTATCAACATAGACTGTCTAAAAAGAGATAAGATACCTTTTTTGGTAGTGAGCACTATACAAATGTTGTTGGTCAGAAAGGAAGCACTATTTGTTGATTCCTAAGTAGCAGTTGGATTCAAGTCAAAGAAATGGCAGTTTAATGTGTCCATGTACCTACTGCACAGACCCCAAAATACCGCAAACTGAGGTAATGCCCCATAAAACGGATTGCAATAACATAAAACATTGCAGGATAAAAAGGGTGCCATAATTAGGGATGTGCAGAGTGATTATATCTTCTTGGTGTGACACATTTTGTACATAAAAAGAACACGTGGCTCATGAGTGGGACGTTCATACTTGTCATTTGGCCAGATCTGCCTTGAGAATGAACAATCACTAATGACTTTTTGAGCAAAACATGATTTTGCAGCTGATAAGGTTTTTTTAAACAAAAAAATGTATTGGCATTTCAACAAGCTTGACTGTTTACACAAAATTATAGAACAATACAGCTACTATTCTTTTATATAGGACCATACAGAATTCATACATCAAACTTCAGTTCCAATTGTATACATAGTAGTGCCTTTTAAGTCAACAGGTACTCAGTTGAAGTAGCAGTCATTGTTCACCAATAGTCAGAATAAACATTTGAATAGAACATATATTTTCAAAATAAACTCCCCCCACCCGCTCCAACCCCCCTGCTTCCATACTCATATTGCTCAACAAATACATAGGAGAAACATACCGGTGCAGTCACAGATCTTACAGTATATGACCCGATCAATAGGGTTAGTATTGCGCTTGTGGCTATTGGTCTCGTCTGTCACTGGGCATTGTCTCATTTTGGGTACCAGACTGAATATCTTCAGGTAACATGCAGTCAGTCTAATGTGGTATCCTCTAAGAGTGCTGCCAACGTCTGTGCCATTGCTCCCCAGGAAAGCAGATTACCTGCCACCCTTTTATCCCGTCTCATCCGTCGCATATGGGCCTCCTCAGCTCCCACCCACTCCAGTAAGTCATTGCTCCAAGCCCGAATCGTAGAAGGTGTAGCGCTCAACCAACTAATCGGAATACGCCTCTTAGCCACTATAAGCCCCAGCACAGTGAATGAGCTTAGCTTCTTCTTGCCATTTTCTGGGAGTAAACCCAGCAAACCCTGTCTGAGTTCACAAGGGACACCCCCGTGTGACTTAAATACCCAGAAATCTGACAGGCACATATCCATCTCCTACCTGTCTCCGGCAGTTGGTCCACAGGTAAATTCCCCCAGCAACCCTATCGGGAACAGGGAGCTGATAAGGTTTAACAGGAATATGTCTTTATATTTTGCAAAAGCAGGGGTTTGAGGAGACCATGACTGGGTAAGGAAGGTAGCTCTAGACGGTGCCTGAATCACTGGCACCGATCTCTCACTGAGGCTTTTTTGAGCTGGTCAGCCCAGATGAGCACAACAATCCTCCCTGCCCTGTGTAAGGAAGGTGGCTGTGGCTAGTGCCTAGTCCCAGGCGTCCACCCTGGCTTTATCAACTTCTGATTGGAGTTTCTGTTTTCTGCTGGTGGGCCCAAACGAGCACAAGAATCCTCTCAGGTCTGGTGGCAGCCAATCCCTGGAAGAGATGATGGCTCCGACCGGCATCTGGAGCCCTGCTCTGATGTACCAGGCCCCAGTCTTATACATTAGGGTTCACTGGCTTATCATTGGTGCATCTTTAAGCTGGTGGGCCCAGAGGAGCGCAATAATCTTCCTGGTCTGGCAGCACCATCTCCTGGGTAGAGAAGGTGGCTTAACCGGTGCCTGGAGCCATGGTCCGAGTGCCAGGGCTAAGGTGGGTGTGCAGGCGTAGCTGACCTCTCACTGGGGCTCGTTTGAGCTGGTGGTTTTTAAGGAGCACAATAATTTTCCCGGTCTAGCAGCACAAATGCCTGGGTAAGGAAGGTGGCTCTGGATGGTGCCTGGAGCCCTGGTCCAAAGGACAAAGCCCAAGGCATTTGCACAGGCTTGATAGACCTCTCACCGGGACTTCTTCAAGGTGGTCACCCCCTGTCCCCTTCTGGAACTGCCAGCCCAGTTGTTCGGCCCTGGAGGCCCAGGGGTGCAACCTGCCTTCCTGATTATCCTAGGTGACTTAAGCCACCTGCATCCTTTGGGCTGAGGAGAGGGCTTATGGAATCTGATTTGGGGGCTTATGGAACCCAGAAGGATGCTGCAAGTTGGAAATAATTTCACGGGCCAACTCTTCTGTCATCTGATTTGTCACCTGCTGACCAGATGGCTGCGGCCCACTACTGACCAGATGACCATGACCAGTCACTGCGCAGATGGTCCTGGCCGACAGGCAATCAAATAGCCCAGGCTAACTGCTGACCAAATAGCCATGGTTCACAAGAGCTGCGGACCAGAAGGTCCAGGACTCTGCAGCAGCTGACCACTGTCATCATAATATTACTTCATTTCGGCCAAAAGACCATAAAAGTACAATACATCAACATCGACCGTTCCTACAAAGAACACTGTTAAAAAGAATCAAATAAAAACAGCTTTCTAAAAAGATGAAGTATAAAATGCAAGGTATGAAGGTCTGCATGTAAGATCTCAGGTGTATAAAAAGAGAGATTACAAACACAATGGGCTGGAATATAACCAGAAAAGCAAAAGTGCATAATGCTTAGCATTGAATATTTCATAATTCGTTGGACAGAGTATACGTTCTTCTTTGTCAAAATATAACTGCTAATCAGTTATAAACATTAACTCATGAACCTTGACATTTGAACTCTCGCCTCAGGGCCCAACCTTTAGTGCAGAAGCACAAAGGGACCAAACCCACTTTAAATATGTTGTAAGGGCAAATGCAATAACTTCAGTCATGTGAGTTTTCATTATGCGTAAAGCTACAGTACATTGTTTGACTCACATGTTTCGACAAAGAGGGAGGATCCACTTGACTCTTGGGGAGTTATACTTTTGTCAGAACAATAAGAAGTGAACCTCAGATTCAACAGTGTTCGGACAAAAATGGCAGTCTTCAGGTCCTTGCCCACGACATTCCCTCTTTGCAGTAAGGGACCTCAGCGACAGTGTGCCAGTTCACAAACGAATGTACAAGGATTTAGCCTCATTTGGGGAAATCCTATCGAGGAATGATTCAAAGTGTGGAATAGGACTGTGGCTCATGAATTTGTCTACCAGACCTTCAGCCCTCATATCACGCCATACACTTTCTAAAACATAGTCCAGGAAAAGCCTTTTTATTCGAGTGATTGAGTTCTTATCTGGCGCGGTAGGATCTTCCCATATGTTCATTAAATTTCGATTGTTACATGAGGATCTTACAGCTCTCAGCCAAGGTGTGACGCAGCTCTTGTCTAAAGAAATAAGCTCCTGTAAGGCTACTTTATATGGAATCAGCTCTTTGGTTGTCTAGATTCTAGCCCAATAGATCAATGTTTTAAGATGAGCAACCTGATCAATTCTTTTAAGGTTTACGTCCCACCTTAGTGGTATAAGGGGAGTACTCAATGGAAAATTCACCAGGGACCTTATGAACATATTTTCCATGATGGTAAGTCTTGTAGTGTCCGCTGAGCCCCATACTTCAACCCTATAATGTGCTACACCCACAGCCACCGCTCAGTACACCTTAACAGCTAGGGAAACTGCCTCTACTATGGGGTCGATTCCGATTCGGGCCGGAAAAAGCACCGACCGACTCGGAGCCGGAATTAATTCCGACCGACACGTACCTGTGGCGCCCGACACGCCAAGTACGATGCAAGGCGTGCAAAATCCGACCGACACGTACCGAACCCAAGCCGAACGACCGAGCCGCACGGAAAACAGCAATCCGGCCGGAAAAACACGCGAATCGAACCGACCGACACGCACCCGGAACAAATCCAACCGAAACGTACACGCGAACTCCAAACCGCTAAGTACGATGCAAGGCGCGAAAACCACGACCGAGTCGTACGGAGGACAAGCCGTACGACCGACACGCATACAAAACCGAGCCGAGTAACACAAAACACCGCGACCGACGCGTACGCAGCATAGAAAACTGCACAAACACAGCGTGAGCGAAGCGGAGAACACCGTACGAGACAAATGCAGGGTCCGACTCGGTCACAAGAACTTTTCCAACATGCACAGACAGTACAAAGGAAAAATTACACAAAAAAGGCCAAACAAGCAATTACAAAGCCAATAAATACTGTGGGGGTGGGGACAGAGAACAAAGACACACCCACAACTCCACCCATATAAAGGACACAAATCCCAACCATGATCCTTTGCAAATGCCATTCTACTGCCAGCACCCAACAGACAGCAACCACACACCCACAGCTCATCCCTCACACAAGCCACACACCATCAGCACACCAACAAATACCTACCTCACATACACCCAGCAAAACACACACTCACACACCCTCACCTGCACACCAACACACACATCACTCACCATCACCACCCATCACCATGCCCCCAAGAAGAATCACAAGTTCCTAGATTGTGAATTGGAAGTCATGGTAGAGCGAGATCCTCAGGGTAGAGCCACAGCTGTTTGGCACACTGGTCCAACAAACCCCCATCTCCCAGAAAACCAAGATGTGGGAGAGGATCATCAACAGGGTGAACGCACAATCACCATGTCTGCGCACAAAGACCGACATCCAGAACAGGTGGTATGACGTGCGCAGGAGGGTACGGGACCTGCTCAAGAAAGACTACCTCCTGAGCCAATACACCGGCAGTGGCCCTCCTGCCAAGCCAGTATACCTCAGGCCCTGGGAGGAGAAGGTGCGGGCCAGTGAGCGTCTATGGACTAGAGAACATCCCAGAGCCTGGTGAGTACACAACAAATGTACACAATATTCTGCCACAATACACACACACATCACTGTCAAGGGGAGAGTCAAACCATGCACTCATAGCAATTACACAGCAACCAGAACAGAATCATCCCAAAATGTGTATGTCAGTCAGATAAACACAACACATGCCATCTCAAAGTTACATTTAACCGTGTCATCACATGTACAAACACAACTACAACTACAGCTAGGCAGTGGCACAAATAGAACTAACAAACACATCCAGACATGTAGCCACCACTACAACACCAACACACAGTGAAGACCACTGAAAGGAAGGAATTCTGTGTATGCTGGGCAAGTCAGTGTAGCCAATAGCATCATGGGAGTCGTAGTCACACATATTGCCCCCCACAACTGTCCCATCAACACCACCATGAACCATGCGCACATCACAGGGAGTGGAAAAGGACTCACAAGATGGCTGACACTGGCTACTGCTGGGGGAGCACAAGGCCCTGCTGGCAACTGTGCAACAACCAACAGCAGGACACCACTGACTGACATCCTGAGAGACAACTTCCACTCCCTGCAATGGAAGCACGTTCCATGGTGGGATATCTGGCTGGCTGGGTGGGAAGGAGGACTTGCAGCACTGACCATAGTCACAAGCACCTCCCCTCACACCCCCTCAACACAAACTCCACAGAACCCACCTGGGAGAATGCAATGCCTCACATCCTAACTCAAGATCCCACAAAGAACCACCACCCTGGGTTATGTTGTGTGAAGCACAGGGACACTCTTGGGACTTTTAGCCAAACAACTGCCAGGACAACACTCCCAGCCATCCTGTCAGCACAGGCAGCCCACCCCACAGGGAAGCAGAGTCAAAAGGAAGGAAGCATGGGCATGCTGGGAAGGGGGTGGAGGCAATAGCATGATGGGAGTAGTAGTCACAGATATTGCTCAGCCTCACAACTGGCCCATCAACACCACCCTGAACCATGCTCACATCACAGGGAGTGGAGAAGGACACACAAGATGGCTGACACTGGCTACTGCTGTGGGGAGCACAAGGGCATGCTGGGAACTGCACACCAACCAACAGCAGGACACCACTGTCAGCCATCTTGCCATTGCCCTCACACCCACACACACTGAACTCCCCACAAAAGCAAGTAAGTATGGGAATGCCGGGAAGTGGGGTGGAGGCAATAGCATGATGGGAGTCACAGTCACAGACATAGCTCACCCCCACAACTGTCCCATCAACACCACCCTGAACCATGCTCACATCACAGGGAGTGGAGAAGGACTCACAAGATGGCTGACACTGGCTACTGCTGTGGGGAGCACAAGGCCCTGCTGGCAACTGTGCACCAACAAACAGCAGGACACCACTGACTGACATCCTGAGAGACAACTTCCACTCCCTGCAATGGAAGCACGTTCCATGGTGGGATATCTGGCTGGCTGGGTGGGAAGGAGGACTTGCAGCACTGACCATAGTCACAAGCACCTCCCCTCACACCCCCTCAACACAAACTCCACAGAACCCACCTGGGAGAATGCAATGCCTCACATCCTAACTCAAGATCCCACAAAGAACCACCACCCTGGGTTATGTTGTGTGAAGCACAGGGACACTCTTGGGACTTTTAGCCAAACAACTGCCAGGACAACACTCCCAGCCATCCTGTCAGCACAGGCAGCCCACCCCACAGGGAAGCAGAGTCAAAAGGAAGGAAGGATGGGCATGCTGGGAAGGGGGTGGAGGCAATAGCATGATGGGAGTAGTAGGCACAGATATTGCTCAGCCTCACAACTGGCCCATCAACACCACCCTGAACCATGCTCACATCACAGGGAGTGGAGAAGGACACACAAGATGGCTGACACTGGCTACTGCTGTGGGGAGCACAAGGGCATGCTGGGAACTGCACACCAACCAACAGCAGGACACCACTGTCAGCCATCTTGCCATTGCCCTCACACCCACACACACTGAAGTCCCCACAAAAGCAAGTAAGTAAGGGAATGCCGGGAAGTGGGGTGGAGGCAATAGCATGATGGGAGTCACAGTCACAGACATAGCTCACCCCCACAACTGTCCCATCAACACCACCCTGAACCATGCTCACATCACAGGGAGTGGCGAAGGACTCACAAGATGGCTGACACTGGCTACTGCTGTGGGGAGCACAAGGCCCTGCTGGCAACTGTGCACCAACAAACAGCAAAACACCACTGACTGACATCCTGAGAGACAACTTCCACTCCCTGCAATGCAAGCACAGTCCATGGTGGGATAACTGACTGGCTGGGTGGGAAGGAGGGCCGGCTGTCAACCAAATACAACCAATGCAGACCATGTTCACACCCCAACAAATACATAGTAATGCCCAAATAATGCAGGACAATGTGCCACACCAATACCAACCCCTGACTGTGACGACTTAGGACAATGCAATGTACAGGCCCGCACCCAGAGGCACAGTCACAACTGTCAGGTGTGTCAACCATTGATGCCTGCAGAAACATAACATACATTGTGTGTGTCTCCCAAAAACAGGTGATGATGGGGACACAGCAGCAGGCGCTGAGGAGTCCCAGTCCCAGGCTCAAGAGGATGCGGAGCTCACTGGTGTCGTACAGCCTCTGCCCTCCTCGGACGAAGAAGACCAACCTGGCACATCCGGTGCAAGTCTACATGCAGCACCAGCAGGACCACCAGCTGCAGCACCAGCAGGACCACCAGCTGCAGCACCAGCAGGACCACCAGCTGCACCCCTGCACCCACCCCTCCAACGACTGTCACCACAAATACCATCCCCGCCGACATGGACAGAACAAGGAGCAACACCAGCACAGGGACCCTGGACCAACGTGGGGCCATGGACACCACCACCACCACCAACCCCCAAGGTGGACCAGGGTCATGTGTGCGTGCCACTGCACGCACTGCACATGTCGGAAGGAGTGGTGGGAGGGGTGGGAGACAGAGGTCGCTGCTTGCAGAGGTTGCTGGTGTGCATGATGACCCACAACTGGTACGCATAGCTGATGCGTACCAGTCCAGCACCGGAGATCTCAGCCAGGTAGTGGGGCTCCTCAGAGACATGAAACAGCAGCAGGCTGCCCATCATGCCCGCTTGGACGCACACATGTCCCGCGTGGACTCACACATGTCCCGCGTGGAGTCCAAGTGGGACGCACTGCATGAGATGACGGCGGTGCACAGGGACATTTTACAATGCCTCCGCCAGATGAACAGCAACCAGTCCACACCTCCCTGTGTGCCAACAACATCTGGTGCTGAACAAACTGCAACTGCCACAGGGAGGGAGGATGACTCTGGCGGAGAGTCCCCTGCACCGCAGCAGCCTGTACTGAGGGGCCCCCCAAAGAAGAGGGGTCGTCCGAGGAGGGGCAAGTGAGAGGCCGATGGCCAAGCGCAACTCCCAGGAAGCCTGAACCTGTTCTGGATGTTCACCTTTGTGCACAGACTGTTCACCCTGTTGACGGCAACACAACTCCCACACATTGCATGGGGAGTACAAGTTGGACCAATGTCTCAGACAACTGTGGCCCCGATACCGGGATTTTGTCTACCAGGACTTTCAATTCACCTAGGAACTTCTGATTGCAAGATATATGTACAGCACTACCCATCCTATGCACTATTCACACAAATGTATCACAATAAACACACTAATACACCATACTTGCCTCTGTTGTGATTCCAACGTGGGTGCTGTTATGGGGATGATGAACTGCAAAATTACACTGTGTATGCGAACTGCAACAGCAAGTACAACACAGGCATGTGAGTAAAGGCAACGTGACACATATTAGGGAGACACACCACCAGGGCTACACAACACATACACACCTAGGCCATCTGACTCATTGCCTACACTGATGTTGCCAGGGAAGACGGTGCAATGCACAGACACCACACCTATTCCCAGTTGTAGTCAAGTAGCCCACAGGTGCAGTGAGCAAATGGCAGTCAAATGTGTGACCACAGACAACGCACATCACAAAGTGAAGCACAGGTTTATTACATAGTTGCAACATGTCGTAACCACTACAGATGCAAGGTAATCCCACCTGGCAGCGGGCACACAGTCAACAACTGTAGAAGGAAGGAAGTCCATGGGTGTGGCGCACATCACCTGTAGGGACACAACAGCTACCACCCTGGAAGTACAATCACGTCGTCGGTGGACACAGTTGACCAAACGAATCTGAAAGTACCCTGTGAAGGACAGAAATGACACACAGTCAAAAGCAATGGAGAACAGGACAGAACAGCAAAACTCATGCACAATACATGTTACAAGATACCCACCCAGAACCAAGTTAGCATGTCAACACTGTTGTGGAATACAGACCACCTGTACACACACATCGCTACACACATCCAGTCAAGTAGCCCATGGACACACTCCAACAGCACCAGAGCACAACCTACACATATCATGCCAACTCACATCATTGACATGACACCTCAGGATACTCACATTCAGCTAAAGAAGTTTGTGATTAGCTGTGTGCGGACATCACCCTCATCATCATCATCATCATCACTGGCATCGTGGTCCAGGCCAGGATCCTCCACAGGTGGCGGATGTTGGTCATTGTCATCCTGGATGAGAGGCAACTCCTTCCGCACTGCCAGGTAGTGGAGCATGCAGCAGACGATGATAATCTTGCACACTTTCGCAGGGGCATATGGCAGGGACCCTCCGGTTTTGTCCAGGCAGCGGAAGCGGCTCTTCAGGAGACCAAATGTCCGCTCAATCACTCTCCTGGTCCGACCATGTGCCTCATTGTAGTGCATCTGGGCTGGTGTCACAGGGTTCCTGAGGGGTGTCAGCAACCACGGCATGTTGGGGTATCCCGAGTCACCTACGGACAGACAAGTGTACATTAGCTGACTTGGAAAAGTGGGCGGAATACTACAGATCAGATCACACACAATGGCACAAAGTCAGTACACACCGACAAGCCAGGCACACTGGTTCTGCATCTGTGCCATCATCCTGGGGATGCGACTACTCCTCATCACAAAGGCATTGTGTGCTGAACCAGGGAAACGGGCACACACGTGTGTGATGGTCATATCTGCAAGACACACCACCAGTGCATTGACCGAGTGGTAGTGCTTGCGGTTCCTGTAGGCCTGCTCCTGGTCCTGTGGTGGTACCAAAGCCACATGTGTCCCATCAATGGAGCCAATGACATGCGGCATCCTCCCCAGGGCATAGAAGTCACTCTTCACGTCAGTGAGTCGTTGCAGTCTAGGGAAATAGATGTACCGGTTCAGGAATAGCAACATTGCCGCCAAAACATCGCGGAGCACACGGCTCAACATGGTCTGTGACATCCCACCAGCAGTCGCCACAGTATGTTGGAAGGTACCGGTGGCAAAGAAGTGTAGGGCTGCCATCACCTTCACCTTGGGGGTCAGCGCTGTAGGATACGGCCGGCCAGGCTGCAAATGTGGGGCCAACTGCACTGCCAAATCCTCAATCAGCTGCCTGGTGAAGCGGTACCGTCGGATGCTGTCCCGTTCCACCATCGTTGCCAGGTCTGGGAATGGTCGATGGACAGCAGGAGCCCTGCAGTGCAGAGGAGAAGAAAGCAAGATTGTCAGTCACCCCACATATGCGGCATTGAACACACTCAATATCCCAACATACATCATTATGAGGCACAACTACATGAAGTGTGCAGTTCCGTAAGGACATGTATGGTACATACATGGCCAACATCTGTCATCACGGTTCAACAAGTGGCATCAATAAGTCCCAGGTTGGCCCATTGGATATCATGAGGCCATGTCACAGTTCCCATCTCCTGCTGCCGTGTCACAATCACCCCCACAGTGACATGTGAGGACAGATGTGCCCCAGGCATCACAGCTCAACGACAGGTACATTCCCAGGGACCCTGTATTGCCACATGGACACTGGCATTACATGGAGTATCATGTATACACCACAGCAAAACAACTATGACCCCCACAGGTAGTGGTCCCACTTGCCACTGCAGGACAGACATGGACGTCTGTGACACACACACGCACAACATCAAAGTCCATGCACACACAACGTGGATGTGGAGACTGTCTCCCATTGTGCACATGAAATCAGAGACATTGTAAACACTACATGCACACAGACTGTGGAGGACCATCACTATTGTGCCACTGGGACACCCTGGCTCAAACATACCGTCCCACATGGGACTCACGGGGTATGTGACATGACATACACATACACCACCGTGAAATGTGACCATGGCACATGCACAGATATGAACAGTTGCACATCACAGTGGTCATGTACACGTAACACCCAGGATCCTGTCCCCATGAACACGTGCACAGCCTGGGGGTGGCTGCCCCCAGGTGACACCAACAGGACAACATGTACACCAACATACACACAATAGGAAATGCAGCCTTACATGCCTTATTA